>OY292402.1:3698918-4391063 GCA_958496205.1 Idaea biselata
GGAATATCCCTGTTAGGAAACTTTTCTGGCATTGCTTTCGAACACAAGCCTTCGACGAGGTATAATATCTACCCACTCCTGAGAACTCAGTATAGAATAGCTGTTATCCTGGATTCCACACACAGGCAACTTTTTATTCTAATATTCTTACGGTATCTGAACTTATAAAAGGGCAAAACTTACAAAAAGCCTAAGTATATCATAACTGCGGATATGTCTAATACTATCTTTTATTATCTTTGAATATCGATTTTGTTACCTGGAACAACGGCTGCTGCGTCTTAACTGAATCTCCGTTTTTGACGAGCATCTTGACAATCTTGCCGTTGCCGGGCGACATGACCGGCAGCGCTGTTTTGTCCGTCTCGATCTCAAGCACCACCTCGTCCATCGCTACATCGTCACCTTCCTTTTTTATTAATCTGGGGAATAGGACCAATTAGTATGATAGTGACTCAATCCAAAAGACCCAATTTAAGTTACTGACTCTAACGATCAGAAGTCATTTTGACCATTTTTAATCTTCTGAGCATACTTAGTCGACTAAGCTGGTGTAGGTGCTGGCCAAGGGACTTAGTAGATGTAAGATGTAAATAAATCCCAGGCACTATACAATATACATACATATGTATAGCGAGCCATAGAAAGAATGGAATAAAGTTCACAAAAGCTGTATAATTCAAATCAGATAAAAATAGCCATCTTCAAATTACAAGTATTCAAGTACATACGTAATTGTCTGGGGCTAGATTCCATGATGCTGAGTGTGACATCGCTCAGTTTTTATTTATACAATTGACTTACTTGACTTCTCCTGAGGAGACCGAGTCTGGAAAGTTGGGAGCCTTTACGTCTTCGATTGCGTGTGCCGTTGAACTGGTGTGAACCCGAAGATACCCTATGTGCGCTTTTGAATATGCGCAGCATGTCGAGTTCAATATTGATATAGGATATCTGGAAATAAGACCTCTCTTTGAGCAGGAAGTCAGCATAAACTCCGGTATGTTAAATTCATATTTAAGACTTATAAGAAATACCGTTATAGGGTACTTAGAATCTTTTATCAAGGTTTCCACCGATTTTATTGATTACCTAGTTTAAATAATAGCCAAGTTTCTGACAGTTAACGACACTCCATCGCACTTCGCGACTTCGCGAACAGTAGAAGGAAGGATAAGTTCGCTTACTTTTATGTGCGACTTCTGCGCATCGGCTATTTATTTCAAGGTGTTTGCCGGCACCTGTAGAGGCTTTTGCGATGCGTTCATCACGACAGACTCGATTTTCGACAGAGCGAGTGAAGCGAGCAAACCGTCTCTAAGTAAGTAAGTTACTACATTGATGGCGATTGTGCACTTTATTATTACAAACTTCTCACTTGAAAATCTCTGGCTTTTTTGAAGGTTGTTAGGTTATGGATGCATGTCCTTCCAATAAGGTGCTCGCGAGGTCCACTGTTCGTAGAACGAATAGTATATTTTTGGATAGGACTGTTTGGTAGGACTTACTTCAAACTGTATGGATATAATGGGAGAGATCGGATATTTGCTTTTAATATTTGGCTTTGTTCGGTGGTTCTGTAGGTACGTAAACCCTTCGCTTGTATAAACTGAAACAAGGATACAGTAAATTTTTAAGGTTCGTGATGTTTTCGCAATGAGTGCACTAGAAATTGATAAAGAACACAGAGCTGGTATGTCCAAAAAAACTTACAAATCTCGACAATTTACTCCTAAACATGTTACGTTGTAATCTGGAAGGTATCTGCTATCCGTTTTTTTTGTAAAAAAAATATTAAAAACATTAAATAAATCATAAAAAAGAAAAATCTTTTTCAGAGTCAGAAAAGAAAGTTCCTCATTATTTTCTTTTTTATTTTGACAGGAACTGACAGAATTGTTACAGAATGAAGTAACGTATGAATGAGGTTGAGTCCATTTCTACCAAAATTGAGTACCTATAATCACGGAATAAATAACAATAGAGGAAGGGGCGTGTGGGTGTGGCGCGTGTGGCATACATCAGGGGTGTCTATTCTACTAAAAACAGCGATCGATCCTATATTGATTCTAGATAGAAACCAGAATGAAACCTGTGAAGTTCCAGTCAACTTTTCTAAAACTTGTGAACTTAACTCGGTATTCTGCAAACCAATGACGTATGAATGGATTTGACCAATTTCGATACCAATCGACACATTCGTGTGACGTCATTGGCTTGCAAAATACCGAGTTAAGTTCACAAGTTTTAGAAAAGTTGACTGGAACTTCACAGGTTTCATTCCGGTTTCTATCTAGAATCGATATAGAATCGAGATATAATCGATCGCTGTTCTTAGTAGAATAGACACCCAGGTCAGTTGTACTGACCTCACCTCAGTCGCTTCATGGTTGCTTAAAGGTTGCATTGTGACATTGACACATTGCTATGCCCTTTCCACTATTGTTATCTATTTCGTGCCTATTATAGTAGTTGGTACTGCCTAGTACCTATACCTACTCTGGGAATTTGTGCTGCTCGGTCGAACACTCCGGTGTACATCTCCCGCCTGCACAACACCGTTGGGGAAAAGAACATCGTCGAGTACGTGCGCCTGAAGTTGGGCTATACGCTGACTGAGGGTGCATATGCTGGAGTCGCATCGGAACGTCGATTTCAAGGCGTTTGTGGGGCTAGTCCCTACATGATACCTGCCTCGCGTCATGACCGAAGACTTCTTGCCGAACGGCGTGGTGTTCCGTCGCTTCCGCGGACAAATACCACAGGGATGCACTAAGACTGTATAGTGTAGTGTTATGGAAGTGCCACTAACATAGTCTTCAGCTATTTATTAACACATTTCAATTATTATACAATATGTATGTTAGTCTATAAGGTATGTATTTATGGGCCTTGGTAGCCTGAAATAAATGGCTATCTATAATACCTTATAGATTTCGCGTCGAGATTCCAAGGGAGGGAGACCCAGCTTAGACAGCGACCGCCCTACTCTATACCAAGTAAATGTAAGTAGATAATATTGTTATTGTGTAACTCAATAAAGAAAATATTATATTTAATATTATCTAATATATAAACATTCCATGTCACAGTGTTAGTTACCGTACTCCTCCGAAACGGCTTGACCAATTTTTATGAAATTTTATATTCGTATTCAGTAGGTCTGAGAATCGGCTACTATCTATAATTTTTAAGGCAAAACAACGTTTGCCGGGTCAGATAGTTTATTTATATTAATTATGATTAGCAACTATCGCCTCCCATCCCACACCTGTCTGCGTAGACGGTCACATGGTCGAGCGGACAGACCAGTTTAAGTACTTGGGATCTGTGCTTCACGAGTCCGGCGACATCGATTGTGACGTCAAGTCCCGCATTTCGGCAGCTTGGGCCAAGTGGCGAGAGGTAACTGGTGTCATCTGTGACCCGAAAATGCCGGTTAAACTGAAGGGACAGGTCTATAAAACGATCATTAGACCTGCCCTTTTGTATGGTAGTGAGGCGTGGCCATTGCTTGAGCGACATAAGCAGGAGCTGCGTGTCACGGAGATGAAGATGCTGCGCTGGATGTGTGGAGTGACACGAAAAGACCGCGTCAGAAACTCCCGCATCAGGGGCAGCCTTCATGTCCGAGACATTGCAGACAAACTGCAAGAATGCCGCTTACGGTGGTACGGCCACGTTCTACGAAAACCGGCTAGTTACGTGGGAAACAAATGTCTTGCTATGGCGCCTCCGCCCGGCCGCGGCAGATTGGGAAGACCCAAGAAGTGCTGGCTTGACGTTGTAAGATCGGATATGCGTGCTAATGGCCTCACTACACGGGATGCCGAAGATCGTGCGAAGTGGAGACGTAAAAGTAGGAAAGCGGACCCCGGGCTCTCGAGAGAGATGCAACCGGGAACAACGCTCGGATGATGATGAGCAACTATCGCTTGTAAATTCATAAGAGTAAAAATCGTTAACCGAATAGTTTTGGTTACCATTAGGTACTAGCATCCCTTTGTTTGCATGTTTGGCGCCTGCTAAAAGACGGTTCATAAATTAGACAAAGTTTAACAGTTCACCATCACTTTCAATAGAAAACAGCGCCACTATTATTATTTCCGTGGGCGGTCACCATCACATCACTTTTTACAGAAAATGGCGACTTGTACTATTATAGTATAATATTTATCTATTATACAGCGTGCTCCGAGGAGGGGGTATTAAGCCGAAAGGGGGTTGTTCTAGAGGTCTAGGCGAACAACTTTTGTTCTACAAGTTTTGGAAATTCGAAGTAGTTTTCGAAAATTTTAAGTTTAAAATTTGCATGACAATCAGCTGTTTTTTAGAGTTTGAGGTCATTGGCCTTAAGGTGCCCTTTTATTTAGTTTGGACCACTACAATCTAAACATTAATTGCCTTTTTTTACAAAAACAGCTGTTTCTTTTAGTGATACAACTATAAAATTTTCGAAAAAAAGTTCGAATTTCCAAAAGTCGTAGAATAAAAGTAGTTCGCCTAGACCTCTAGAACAACCCCCTTTCGGCTTAATACCCCCTCGTCGAAACACCCTGTGTCTATACTTCTATACTATAATATTATAAAGCGGAAGAGTTTGTTTGTTTGTTTGTTTGAACGCGCTAATCTCAGGAACCACTGGTCCTATTTGAAAAATTCTTTTGGTGTTAGATAGTCCATTTATTGAGGATGGCTATAGGCTATATTATATTTTCAAAAAAAATAGGGATCCTTACTAAAAGTTCAATAATGTAACACAAGGTGTGAAAAAAATGACCAAAAAATTCCTTACGCCGCGTGCGCTGCAAAAACTATTGGATATAGAACAAAACTACGTGCTACAACTTTGTAGAACATGTAATTGTCTACAAAATACATCGCAACATCATATGTCTAACTATTGTAGTTATCTCACAATAAGTGTTTTTGTAATTTTTGTAAATAATTAAAATGCCGTCGCTTTAATAACCTTTTATTTTGTACGTTGGTATTAATCCTTATCAAAATAAATTACTTCATATTCAAAACGAATTCAATACCTAGGACCTTTTGAATTATTTAATTCGGACATTTCATTCAAAAGATATCGCGATATTAAAAATGTAAGTATGTTGCAACCAAATAAGTATTAAGTATTGCGCGCGCATGTATGAGCGCGGTCGGCTCCTTGCAAAGCGGTTGTGCTCAGCGATACTTTTTAATACTTCTTTTTTAGGGTTCCGTACCCAAAGGGTAAAAACAAAACCCTATTACTGAGTCTTCGCTGTCTGTCTGTCTGTCTGTCCCTCTGTCCGTCTGTCCGTCTGTCACCAGGCTGTATCTCATGAACCGTTATAGCTAGACGGTTGACATTTTCACAGAAGATGTATTTCGGTAGCCGCTACAACAACAAATACGAAAAACAAAATAAAACAAAAAATTATGAGGGGCTCCCATACAACAAACGTCTTTTTTAGTTATTGTTGTCAATTTCCGTATCTAATAGCTAACCTTAAGTACTCCCCGCGCGGTGGCGGATAAACTGCTTGATCCCTAAGAGGGTTGGTGTCAGGCAGGCGGCCGGGCGTAAAAACATTGCCAAATCTAATTGCAGCAGGTATGGTCAATGATGACTAACCGTCTGCGCCGACCCCAAATAAAAAAAAACAATTTGGGGTTTATCGGACCCCGGGCTCCCGAGAGAGATGCAACCGGGAACATCGCTCAGATGAGAAGAAATAAATAAACAAATCCTGAAAGTCACTTTTCTACGCGGACGAAGTCGCGGGCACTGCTATATACTATTATAAAGTGGAAGAGTTTTTTTTTGTTTGAATGAAACCGCGGGGAGCTGCTAGTACTATTATAAAGCGGAAGAGTTTTTTTTTTGTTTGAACGCGCTAATCTTAGGAACCGCTGATCCGATTTGAAAAATTCTTTCGGCGTTGGTTTATTTATTTATACCACTCACACTCTTAAAAGCTTATTTTATTCACGCTAAACAGTGAATAAAAAGGACTTTTACTCACGCTGTTTGAATTTTGAATTTAGAACACAATTTACTCGTCGTCCATCTAACTAAATGCGTATACAACCTCCTTGCGTGAAAAAAAAACTTGATACAAACTCCTTGCGCTAAGAATACTCGACATACAAATTCTTTTTAGGGTTCCGTACCCAAAGGATAAAAACGGAACACTTTTACTGATACTTTGCCGTCTGTCTGTCCGTCTGTCACCAGGCTTTATCTCATAAACTGTGATAGCAAGACAGTTGAAATTTTCACAGTAGATGTATTTCTTTAGCCGCTATAACAACAAATAGATAAAAAAACTTTTATGTGATTTTGACATAGCACCTAGCACTTTTTACTATCTAGTGATGCATTGAGACTGACGCCAGTGGTAAAATAAGTTTTAACGTTCGCGTTGCGTTCACGGATTGGTTGCCGCTCCAGTGTTCATTTCAGGGTTCCGAAATTTGTGATAGTGGTACGGAAACCTTCGTACGCGACGCGAGTCCGACTCGCACTTGACCGGTTTTTTTCCTCGTAGTCATGGTATAAAGTATAGTATGCAACTCTTGAATAAAGTACGGATTTAGATTGAGGGCCATGAACCACTGGCGTCGCTCAGGATTCTAACACTTTAATCACTCGCTACGCTCGTGATTCAATCATCCTTCACTTGCTCGTGATTCATCTACGGCCCTCGCACTAAATCCGTCTTTTATTCACTAGTTGCATAATATACTATTATTGAGGATGGCTATAGGCTTTTGATCCCGATATTCCCACGGGATCGGGACTTACGCGGGTGAAACCGCGGGGCGCTGCTAGTTATTACTATTATAAAGCGGAAGAGTTTGTTTGAACACGCTAATCTCAGGAACCGCTCGCGCTGGTCCGATTTGAAAAATTATTTCAATGTTGGATAGTACATTTATTGAGGAAGGCTTTTGATCTCGATATTCCCACGGGATCGGGACTTACGCGGGTGAAACCGTGGGGCGCTGCTAGTTATTATTGTGTGGAAGCCAGTCATTATTTATGACTGGATTTCATACGACTTCCATAGTTCAAGAATGATGTGGGGCCAATCCCGGCGGCACTGCAATGCCGGCTGACCCGTGACGGGAGTGGAGCGAGCTCCGAACATCCCGTCGACTTACAAAAATCAGTTTAATATACTGGTCCTCCAATGGAGGAACTTTCAGATATTAAGCTGAAAAGAACAGATACTACACTTTGATCTTAGCCAAAAGGCCAGAAGCGATACCGTACCAGGATGTACGCGGGGTAGTCTACCATCGGAGGCGAATAACGATATCGCGATTCAGAGAAACGAGGGTGTTTGTTGTAGCGACATCTAGCGGCGGGCGACGTAAACTCACATCTCGCAAATAATTTAAGGTATTATGGTGTGTACATAATACAATATCCATATTATATAGGTATTATACTATAATACAAATATTTATAATACAAATCAAAAGATAATTTTATATTTATTTCGTTTCGCAATAGACAGTACAATAAACACCGAGAAATTATTCACAAACATTTTACTGAAAACCACATCTCAATCGGTCAAGCCGTTTTGGAGCAAAATGGGAATGGGAATTGAGCCAGACAAACAAACACAAGCAAATCTCTTACCCATATCTGTTCCGTCCCGTGGGTAAACATTACTTTTTATAATGGATATATTAATTAAATTTCACCACACTTTGCATTTGACACTAAGAAAAGAAAGGTGCTACGAAAATTGTAGCAAAACTGTGCTACGAGATTTAGTTCGACTACTTGACGCTTGGGTACACAAGGCTTACTGCTTTCCAAACATAGATGTCGCTACAAAAAAATTAGTTATACTACTCACAAGTAGGTGTCGCTTTTATTAAATACATATTTTTGCAATGAGATACTTTATTATCATTCTTTCCCACTAATATTATAATTGTGAAACTTTGCGTGTATATAACCGAGTATGTTTGTTACTCCTTTACGTAAAATGAAACTTGTTATGTAGAAAGCTGGAGATTAACACATAGGCTACCTACCTTTTATTCCGATATTCCCACGAGATCGGGAGATACGCGAGTAAAACGTTGAAATGTAGATAAGATAGTAGACTTATGCTTCCATAAGCATTTATCCCCTTACTTATAAACGATGTCTAAGTTTATGTAACGTTTGTCTCTGGCTGTTAACTTTGAAACTTCATGTCACAGTAAAAGACAAACGATACATAAGTAGTTTATGCAGCTGTTTATAAGTAAGGTGGTTAGTTTACAAGTTCATCCCGGTATTCTAACAGGGACTTGGACGGGTAAAACCGCAAGACGAAACTGTTTTTTAAAGCTACCTACTTGTTAGTTTGTAGGTACTTATTTCGTTCCCTAACTATAGAGATATGAAGAGCGTCCAGCTACAAAACGTCAGTGAGAGGGTAAAATTAATTCATTAGAGAGAGGTCGGGAAGCTATGATTGTATATCAATATAGCTTTGAGTAGACATTAGCGGCCACTCAAGACGGGGACACTGAAACTTCTTGGTTCATAGGGCTGTCGCATAAGGGAAATCGGTAGAAGACAGTTGCGCATCTTCATAAAATTTGTTTCAATTCAATTCAATTTAATCATTTATTCATGTTTCCCGGGACCAGCCACATGAGTTGTAGGAAAGGTCACATTCACCTACGTTGTAGGAAATTTTACTCATGACATGTCAAATCCCGTTTTCTGAAAACAGGAAGGTTAGACCATTACTTCTTTCTACTAGGGTAGAAGGTTGGTACTGTGAATATAAAGGAAATTAGAGAAGAAACAAAGATTCTCAAAGACTGTAGGAAGCAGAGTATGGACATTTTTCATAGAGCGTTTATTTGTGTAATTTGTATTTTCTTAATTTCTTTCCTCAATAGTTTTTTCTTCTCCCAATTCGCTGCTTGACACCAACCCTTCTTAGGATAAAGCAGTTTACACGCTAACGCGCAGGGACTCCATGTTCGCTAGTCTCCTACAGAAAGAGATGGGGTAAATGCCTAAAAATCTAGTAATTAAGCGCAGGTAAAGATATTATTTTTCATTTCCGTTCCCGGCATGGCATCGTAACGGCCAGACCTTAGTCACCAAAAGCAAATACTAATAATTCACGTTATCTACTAAATTTTTAGTTCAATCGTTACTCAAAAATAGTCAGCCATTTTTACTCCACTGTTGTCACCCCTAACTACGCCAAGGGGTTGCTTCCCCCAGTCATTTGCTAAGAACCTTGCAGCCCGCATCTTTGATTAGAAATCTGACCCAGACGGACATACCTATCGACTGCCCATTTAGGTAATTTTCATCGTAATATCGTTTGGTATTATCTATTTGTTAATACAACGCAGCGAATCGTAGGGACCGGACTGATTTGATTAAATTCCTATTACCAACTTACTGTAGCATAATTTCATATTACAAACCACAACTTATATGCGTACTTGATCCAGTAGTATAGTATATACCTATTTCGGATACGTTCACAATAAAATGAAATGTTACGAATATTTGAACATATTAGGCGATGAAACATTTAATTTAATAGGAGCAAAGTTACCTAAAGGGGAGCAAAGTAGGAACATTTTACGGTATACCTAAACATAATCACACGTATTTTTGACAAAATAATGTCAATAACCATGTCTCATTTGAACGTAAGTCACGAAAATCTTTCACGGTTGCATACCTTAGATAGATAACACTTTATTGCACCAAAAACACATACTTAATACTAATTATACAAAGAATAACTTAAAACTATAGTGGTACAATGGGTGGCCTTATCGCCTATGGGCGATCTCTTCCAGGCAACCAATGAAAAGACAAGACTTAAGGAAGGGGATGGGTGATGTGTTTTGGGAAATATTCGTCAAGGAGACTAAGATATAAAATATATATACCTAAATACGAGTATACGTACATATAATACACACTACAAATAAATATGCAATAACTAAATAAACATAAATAAATACTCTACCTATACAACTGTCTTGCTTCCGCGAGAGCGAGATAGTGTCTGTAGACGTGCGACTTGAAAACTGCCAGTGACTTGGACTGGCGTACAGAGGAGGGCAGAGCGTTCCAGAGCTCCACACCGCGAGCGGTAAAAGAGTTCCCATAGAAGCTAGAGGAACGGTCAGGGACAGCGAGAAGAAGAGCTTTACAAGAACGGACAGGTTCGGACAGAGGGTGAAGAAATTTGAAACGGGATTTTAAATAGACTGGAGAGTTAGGTAAAAACAGAATTCTGTACAAAAGAGAAAGAATATGGGAATCCCTACGCAGACGAATAGGTAGCCATTTTAGCCGACTACCTTTCGGGAGCTGAGGGTCCACTAAATCCTCAAATTATTTGGAGTCGGCACAGTAGTAAGTAATCCATCATTGATCACACCTACTGCAAAAAAATGGCAATGTTTTTACTGCCTGCCTGACTTCTATCCTTCTTAGAGAGCAAGCAGTTTACCGGCCACCGCGCGGGAAGAATTCCAGGTTCGCTTGGCTTCCCCAGATCAGATTCCCTAAGTCACCTTTTACGAAACCACGAAAAGAGAAGCCCCGGCATCGAACCGAAAAGAAGAAGAAAGAACCAGCGTTTTTAACGCTGGTTCTTTCTTTATTATTATTTCCTTGCTTCGGAAACCTATCAGTACAAAAAATATTGAAATTTGCTTAAGCAATACTGTCGTAGCAAGCTCTATAGTTTCTAACATTTTAGGACGGCAGTCGGGTGGTCCGTTGGTCAAGTTACGAAGTCTTAAAGTTATTAATACTTCGCTGTTTCGGGAAACGGCCGGATGGCTTATTAAGTGTTTACATGGCTCGACGGAAGAAGGTGGTAAATTTGAATCGATATTTAACATTTTTATACCAAAATATGAAGTATTTTAGTAAGTGTATAAGAAGAACAATCTTATTTAAACAAGCAAACATACACACACACATCAAGAAACATCACCTATACTAATATTATACAGGAAAAAGATTTATTTGTTTGTTTGTAACAAATAGGCTTCAAAACGACTAGCTAGATAGATAGATGAATGCTTTATTGCACAACGTTTTAAGTATAATACAGTTGCTAGACGGAATCTATCTATTCTACCAATAAAAGGCTACACTATCGAGTAGTTATGCGGGTGAAACAGCAGGACGCAGCTATTACATATCATACTAGCTGACCCGACAGACGTTGTCCTGTCGCTTAGTATAAAAAAATGGCTATCTATCTTCATACCAAAATTCATCAAAATCGGTTCAGCATTTTTTCTTTCATAAAAACCTTCTCCTGACAATAGCAAACACAACAAAAAAAGAATTATCGAAATCGGTTCGTGCGTTCTGGAGTTATAGCGTCAGGAAGGAAAACCCGACTTATTTTTATATAGTAAGATATACATAAACTAAAAGCAAATAAAATACAAAATAGCTATCCTTACAGCGAAAAGCAAAAATAATCACCTTAAGAGGATAGTCTCCATTCTCTTTCTCCATACAAACGTAGTTTAAATTTTCCTCCCTGGATAAAGACATTAGAGCAAATATGTTTATGCCATAAAACTTATATCTGTCAATCTGTCATGACTATGCATCTACCGTTTTATTTTTTTAAATTTATTATTTTTATTATTATTTATATTAGAAAAAAAAGGTAGGTGCATTGTCATGACAGATATAGGTTTTATGGCATAAACATATTTGCTCTAATGTCTTTATCCAGGGAGAAAAATTTAAACTACGTTTGTATGGAGAAAGAGAATGGAGACTATCCTCTTAAACGACTTGTAGGTACGTGTTATGAAAAGTTACGCATGCTTATAATATGGGTACGATATGTAATGATAACAGTATGAATGAAAATAGTATCAATATATCTATCCGTTATACCTACTTCTTAAATACGTCTGTCTGTAAACTATATTTTTGGTCTACTTATAAAACCCTACCCGTGAAATATTTTGCATTATACAACCTTGTTCGTTTTGTGCCACCGTGAGCAAGTTGCCATCTCAGGTAATAAGTAAGCAACTGTTTCAGCTTAAACGCTCAGGACTTGTGCTTCCAATACTACCTAGAGATTCCGCAGTTGCAGGGAGAATATATCGATATCGAGATATTTTTTATTTTACCCCTGTAGTATAGAGAAGTCGAGTACCTAATTACTTTGGCTAAGTATTGCATTTGCCTCGCTCTTGTCAGTTATTTTCAATGTCTGCGAAAATGTGACAGAGATTGTACTTAGCCAGAGTAATTACTCGATTCGTCTATAAATACGGATGTTACAGTTTACCCCAAAACTCTGACACTAGGTGAGGCTCTCTTTTCGGTTTTCAATCGTATGGTACATACAATAAATCAATCAGTTACAATCTAACGTTGAGAAACGTCGAAACGTTGAGATTTGAAACATTGCAAAAATGTTAGAAACACGAAAAAGGAGTTCAATTTCAAACCAACATTGCGAAAACAGATGAAAAATCCAAACAAAAATCGATAGGTATCGACACTATCGACTCGGTCCCATCCCTTCGCACCAAAGGCAGCAGTAAGCGAGTTGTATACTTTCTTCGGCCGTAAGTCCGGTGTTTGGAAGTTGGGAACTTGTCGATTTATTGTACAGTACACAACACAGCAGCGCAATTTATAGTTTATCTTCACTACAATGCCGTGAACTGTATTGTGCTTTTAGATATAAATCTGTAACTCCAACTATTTGACTTGGAGATTTCCTTGAGAGTTTCACTCTAGTTGGCCGTCTGTCTGTTGGATTCTATTACATTTCTAAACTAACATTGTAAAAAGGAAAGATTTGTTTGTTTGTAACAAATAAGTTTCGAAACTATTGGACTGATTTTAAAGTTCTTTCACTAATAGAAGGTTACATTATCGAGGAGTACTTTTGAAGCCCACATTCCTACGATTTCGGGACTTACTTAGGCCGGAGGGTGGTACCAAGATTTTTGTCCAATATAGTAACATTTTTTTTAGGAATTTTGCAAGTTTTCGATAAAGCTTTTGAAGTGTTAATATTTTAAGAAAATAAGAAAAAGTAATTTCCGCTAATAACATCGCTTTTAGGGTGAAGGATAATATCTTGAGGAAACCGACATGTCCTAGGACTCACCATAGTCCGAAGGCATGGGACATTCGCCAATCCGCAGTAGACTCCCGTGGCGTCTTGCTGCCTAACCCCTCTAAGAGGAGGCCCTTGCCCTGTAGTGGGACAAATTAACGGGCTAATTATTATTATTATTTTCGAGAAAAATTTAACAAATCTGAAGTTTTGTTGAGACGATTTCGTAATAGAATACGTGTCAGGTTCCACCGATATGCATATTCAGATTACAAGGTAGGTACAGAGATACCTATAGCCTATATAACTACAAAGAGAAGCGAAGACTATTCAAGTATTCATCGAGTATCCTAAAGCTCAAAGCTAAAGCAATGAATAAGCATGTGAATAAGTCTAAGGAAGTATTACCTACTACTGTAATAGTGCGCAGCAAATAACTGAACCTCCATTTAGAGGTAATTCTCTATTCTTCTCCATTTTTATTTTGGTACAAAACCATCAACTTATCAAATATTAATTAAAAAAAACTTAACAAACAAAACAAGGAAAAACAAAATCACCAAACCTAAAATAACCCATCGCCAAGCATCTTTCCCGAGTTTTTTGAGTTTTGAGTTTTGAGTTTTGAACCACAATTGACCTCGATGTGATGTCTATCTAATTTACTCCTATGATTTTGCCATATTCATGGTCTTACCAGGTCTTTTCACCAATGGCACCCATAGGAGTAAACATCGCGTCAGGCATTGCATAACTCGCCAGACTTAACCAGATTGGCGACCACAATAAGCTCCTCAATTGATGCTTATTAAGCAATATCCACAATTAAGGGCGCAGTCCTCGAGTTTTATTTTTTCTTTTGTTTTTGGATTAGTTATTAGCAGACTTCAAAACGGTCAAAAGATACATCGTGACGCTTGTCTTGGGCGACAACGTATCTTCGGCTATGGCACGCTAGGTACAGTTGCGATGTTTTGCACTAACCCCCATACTTATAAACGATAGCTGCGATCCCCGGTTTCACCCGCGTATGTCCCAATCCCGTGGAAATATCGGGATTAAAAGTAGCAAATGTTACTCGTACTAAGGGTGAATGTAGCTTTCATTTCTAATGGTGAAAGAAATTTTGAAATCGGTCCAGTAGTTTTTGAGTTTATTTATAACAAACATACAGACACAGCCACACACAAAAATACAAATCTTTCCTCTTTATAATATTAGTACCTATAGATATATATAGATGTATTGTTTATCTTTCACTGCGACATGACTAATACAAAGTTCAAAGACAGACAGAGACAAACTTTACATAACTTAGTCATCGTTTATAAGTAAGGGTAAAACTCTCACGGACGCAAATAAAACGACTTTTGCATTTATTATGACCTGCATAAAGGTAGGTCCTAAGTTAATATCAGCGACTTATACGTACTAAAGTACAGGAAACGGATCTTACCATTGTGGCGCGGGAAGCACAAGACTTCCTTTGGATTATAAATTGCGGGGTATTTTGGCAACGTTCCTTTGCACGCAGATTTGTAAGTCGCACGGTTGAATGGGAACACGGGCTGTATATTTGGAATTTAATTGGACTTAGGTTGGTTGTGTAATGTTGGTTTCGTACTTTGAAATTATTTGTTGTGATTTGTTTAGATATTACTAGCTGACCCGGCAAACGTTGTTTTGCCTTATAAATTATAGATAGTAGCCGATTCTCAGACCTACTGAATACGTATACAAAATTTCATAAAAATCGGTCAAGCCGTTTCGAAGGAGTACGGTAACTAACACTGTGACATGGAAATTTTATATATTAGAAGATAACTTACTAGTTGTGTCCCGCGGTTACACCCGCGTAAGTCCCGATCCCGTAGGAATATCAAAAGTATTCTATGTTACTCAGGGTGATTGTAGCTTTCTAATGGTGAAAGAATTTTTGAATTCGGTCCAGGAGGGTTACAGCGGTTCGTTTCGATACGACATCGATACTGTCATACGATGATTCTACTGCCACATTCTGATAGTAGGGTGACAGTAGAACCATCGTTATGACAGTATCGTTGTCGTATCGAAACGAACCGAAGTAACCCTCCTGTAGTTTTAACGTTTATATAGCAAACATACACACACACACATAAATACAAATATTTCCTCTTTATAATATTAGTATAGAAGTATAGAAAGTACCTATGGGTACTTACTTAAATAAAATAATCATTATTATCTAATTTACAAAATCAATCATACTCGTAATGTTATAAATTCGAAATTTTTTTATATACTTAGTTTTTTATTTTGTTCACCTGATCCAATTTTTATGAACGATACCATAGCGAAACTAATTCATAAACCTTAGCTATAAGAAGGGATTTTTAATCGTGTCTAGAATATTGGACCTTACGAATATAATACAGAATATTTGATTACAATAGCTGCTAAAACTCCATCCAAAAATCTCAAATAATTACGAATCAGAGTTAAAAAGCATTAACTTTTCAATACAGTCTCAAAACCCACCGTAGCAACTTTGGCGAATCGACAAAATCCAAAGGGGTAGGTATGTATTGTACAGACGAAAAAAACTAACCCCTAAATTCGAAATCACGCAATGAATCGTAAGCTGAACGAGCGCAATAAATTTGCAAACCTCGATACGGTAACTCCCCAATCTTAGCTCCCCCTGTCGAAAAAATAATGGCGTCGCTAGGGGACGTCTTGTCTTTATCTTTTCCTTATGTAAATATCGGGAATTAATTTGGAACTAGCTGTTGTGTGTGGTTCCAGTCGTGTGTTTAGAAATCATTTTTTTGACTGCACAAATTATGCAATTAAACGCTAAACGCTAAACGTATACGTTTAGGCTATTATGTTTATTATGTTTTCTTAAAAAAAACAGCTGATAACTCGTAAAAACTCGTTTGTGCAATTAGATTTTTGCAGTAGCGAAATTTGTAGCTTTCAATCAAAATCTGTAGTAGTGAAACCCGTGGCTAGCCCGTACCTTGCAATTGAAATCTGCGATAGTATCTTTCTACTTGTTTTAATACTCTTAGCTTAGCTTTCTTAAGGGGAAAGTCTACCTACTCTTTCTCCAAACAAACGTAGTCGACTATTTCCTCCCTGGATAAAGACATTAGAGCAAATATGTTTATGCCATAAAACTTGTATCTGCCATGACTATGCCCTATGACATCAAATTCAGAAAAATTTGAAAACATGGTCACGGCTGATATGGGACTTATGGCATAAACGTATTTATTCTAATATCTACTAGGGAGGAAACAGTCGACTACGTTTGTAAAGTTTGTATGGAGAAAAGAGTAGGTAGACTGTCCTCTTAATATCTCAATCGAAATCTGTAGCCCGTAGCTTTCAATCGAAATCTACGGTAGTGAAACCCGTAGCTAGCCCGTAGCTTTCAATCTCGTAAACTCGTAGCTTGCTAATCACATTGATTTTTTTGCTTCGGTTTTTTTCATAAAAAAGACAGGTACGTCACATTTATATTTAGCTGTACCCCCCGGTTTCACCGGTTTGTTCATATTTTATTGCAATTTAAGTAGGTAGTTTTTAGGTGAAAGGGTAACAGACACAAATTTTCCCATTTAATATTATTAGTAGTATTTATAAGTAATTATGAATGAGGTTAAGAACTTTCCCGACATCGTAGGCGCCGCTCGGGGCGCTCGTTAAGCCACGCCATCGTTTCCTTGTTCGGAAAAAATAATATTTTTTCAACAGCGAAGTTTCATCAAAGATACTTTCGAATAATATGTTGTTTCTTTTTCTATTTAATTCGTTATTCTTCTTAAATTTAAACACGATAGATGAGTGCTTGACCACTATTTCACCTGATGGTAAGTGATGATGATTTGGTCTAAGATGCTCATCTAGAAAACGGAAGACGGCAGTGGAACAAGATCCGACCCGTGTTCCTTTGTGGCTGGACCGGCCAACGGATCGGAACACGGACGAGTCCGCTTGGCGCTACAACTTAGACCGGTGGGTGGTAACAAGCCGCGGCCGTAGGCTCCCTTAGTCGCCTTTTACGACGGGCAGAGGATACCGAAAGAATATGCTATGTTCTTTTAGACCCGGGCCACAGTGCTTTATTTAAATCATTTTTTCTCCCAATATTCCCACAGGATCGGGACCGAAGGACACTGCTCTAGCTACATAAACATTGGATTTTTTCCGTAAGTTATTTTCATTCAATATCCCAACCCCAACTAATCTACGCTTTACACCTGTGTGTTAAGGATCGCGGAAATGTGAGTAGGTGTAGTCCATAGTCTGTTTATGGCATTGACAATTAGTTAATAAAAGGTATGGTCACGTGGTGCGTCCACTGGTTTCATCCTACAGCGACTTCCTGATAATAATTCGATGGGAACAAGGGACAGACACGTACAAGGTACAATAGAGTTATCTTTTTTCCATTGATAGGTATAATTAATTTTACTATTTCTATTATTAATATACTGGACCAACTTTTCAAATATTGATTAAAAAAACTATTAAGTTATCTATATTCTATCCTACTCAAATTCAAACTCAAAAATAAGTTTTTTTTTAAATTAATTTATCACAGAATCAACAGCACTTATAAAATACTAGCTAAATTCTGCGGTGTTAGGTACCTGCCTAATTCCCGATCCCGTAGGAATTTTCAAAAATGCTTTCTTACCGGACGCCTACATCTCTTAGAGAATCCACTCTAAACTTCAGCTCTCTATTATCAGTTGTTTATATAGGCTGTGTGATGATCAGTCAGTTTATTATAATTCAACTATTAAAAAACGTCAAATCGGTAATAAAAAAAATAACAATCAAATTGAGAATCTCCTTTTTCTGAAGTCGGGTAAAGATGGTAATTAATTATGAATTAATAATTAAAAAATATTTAAGAAAAATGCAGTAATGAAGACCTTGTTTCAATCGCAAATCCGTACTAAAGCCTACCTTTTGCAAATCCATTTATAAATCCAACATGTCTACAAATAAATTGTCTCCAAGGGGAAACCCAGGGTCACTTGGACACTAAACACATAAATAACGTCTGCTTACGACCATTTTCTCAACGAAAACATTTTCCTACTGGACCGAACAGAAACTAATTTAGTTAACAAGGATAGAGTGTGTCTGTCTGTCAGTGTTCGAATGTATAAGGATGGAAACTATTACATTTGCATAAGATTTAGGTGTCTTATTGGGTCAATGGTTGGGATTTTGTCATATTGATTTAGTTGGTACTTTGGTACGTATTTTTGTGGCATTCAACACAATTTGATTCCTGTATTATTGTGAGTTCCTGTATTACAGTTTAATTAAAAGTAAATAAGGAAAAAAAAATTAAGAGAATCATTTAAATGAAAATGAAAAAAAAACTAAGACGACACTTTTAAAGATCTAGTTATAGTTTTTGAGTTTGTAGTTAAGTTAGGTTAGTAGGTACTTACTAAGTTATTATTTTAAAGAATGTAATACCTAAATATAAAGAAATATATTTAAAAAAAAACAACAAGTAAAAATGTTTATTATAGTTTGCTTGTATAAAAATATAAATAATAGTGTCATTCTTGGGGAACGTTAACATAAACAGTAGGTATTAACTATAAATAAGTTGTTAGGTAGGCGTATATCGGTATGTCTGTCTGCCTACATAATTTTCCCTCATCTAGTCTCCTGTCGTACACTTATCAGTTGCCAAGTAGGTTATATGTGTTATGATGTGGTCCAAGTTAAAGAAGTTAATTTTTAATATTATTTTTAAAGCACCAACTAGGTGAACGTGGTTAAAAATTCTACTGGAATCGTCAAAAAGAGATATTTCTTCGATTTAATTTTTTTTTTTAATAAAAAAGTTTTTTTATCATCATTAAATGAAACGAATATTTTGCAACTAATTAGGTAAAGTGTCATCTCAAAGTTTCACAAGCGGCTCGGGACCCGAGGATCGCCACAGAAACATCAAGCGGGCACGAGAATTTAAAAACTAGAATTTACCGAGATCCACACGACTCATTTCATTTCAACCCGGCTACGGTTTTGACCGCCATGTATCAAATGTAATATTTTGGAAAACCTTGCGGTGGGGACCCTTTAATAGTAAAATCTTAATCCGAATAATATCGATATTAAGGTAGAAAACTAAATTTTACATACTTTATTTTGGTATTAAGTTTGTATGGAAATGGTAAGGGTCGCCACGTTCTTAATAACTTCTTCTTAAGTGTCTTCTCGGGACCATGACCCGTTTGCCGAAACGTCAAGGTAATTAATCAAAATGATTATCTATAACGAGGTTCTAATGTGTCTAATAATAATGATTGACGGTAATCGTGTAAGTTTAAAAAGTGCATCCTACTTAACATATTTCAACAAACGAGGTATCGTTATAATCATTACTTTAATCTATGTACGAGTATAATATGTCTGTAAGTATTTACAAATGAAAAATAATTTTAAGTATTATATCCGTTGTCTAGTTACCGTAACACAAGCTTAGTCGCTTACCACGGGGCTAGATGGCGCTGTGTGTTGTTCACAGAATTTATTATTTATCTATTACTAGCTGACCCGACAGACGTTGTCCTGTCGTTTAGTATAAAAAAATGGCTACTATCTATCTTCATACCAAAATTCATCAAAATCGGTTCAGCATTTTTTCTTTCATAAGAACCTTCTCCTGACAATAGCAAACACAACAAAAAAAGAATTATCGAAATCGGTTCGTGCGTTCTGGAGTTATAGCGTCAGGAAGGAAACCCGACTTATTTTTATATAGTAGAAGATTAGGGCCTGGAATCGCTGCAGACTCTGCCCCGCGCCTCCCCTACGTCCGATCGAAGCAGCTCGTCTCAGCAGCGCGCCTTCAGCGACAGACCTCGAGTCGTTAGGTGTTCAGCACGCTTCGATAAACTAATTATTTAGAACATTCATTCTAATAGGGTTCTATACCTATTTGAGTCTCTATCATTTATAGGTATTCATCTATATGTAGGTACTTGGCTAATTCTTTGTCCTTATTGACTATCAAGGTAAACTTGGTCGTGGAAACGTTTAATTGGCTTTCTGTTGTTACTTTAGTTTTGTCTATTTTTAAAGAACAGCTGTTGGATTTCCAAATAAATAAAGTTGTTACGACTGTAGACATGTAGCGACATGAGACTTGTTAGAACTGTAGACATGTAGCGGGTAGTTTTGGCAATTCTCACGTAATTAGAAATTATTCTTCTTCATTTCGTGTAGTCGCTTACCACGGGGCTAGATGGCGCTGTGTGTTGTTCACAGAATTTATTTATTTATTTATTTAGTGGTGGGGCTCACCTAGTATTAGAGCTTGAGGTCGCCGTAAGGCCTCTTACTTTACTTGACCTAACGACTGCTATCAGAGATAACAACCTGGACCAACTATGCTTAACATGCCTTTCGAAGCTCGGAGGAGCTCGAGAAAATGTTTTATTTTGCCACACAAATTCTGCAGTCACCCATCCAGGTACCTACTAACCGCGCCAAGCCTTGCTTTACCCGATCACAAGATCGATCACAAGATCGGACAAGGTAAAGCTAGGCCAATAAGCTTCTCATGAGAACTTATTAAAATATAACCAAGTTTAGTAACGAGCCTAAATTGTAAAATGACCTGTCTATTATGAGTTAATTCTCAAAGGAAAGTGGCAAAGCTTTTCGTTTCCGCTCCGCCGAGACTTATCGCTGCGCGTTACGCTTAACAAACATCACACTGCACAAATAAATGACAGAAATTCTACATTATTGATAAATAGCAACGTCCTGCGGTTTCACCCACGTAAGTCCCGAGCACGTAGGAATATCGGGATCAAAAGTAGCCTATGTTACTCAAGGTGAATGTAGCTTTCTAATAGTGAATTTCGAGTTTATTCCTAACAAACATACAAACACACAAAAGTACAAATCTTTCCTCTATAGAATATTAGTATAGTATACTATAGAAGTAGATAAATTATCAATAATTACCAAACCGCCTTCCGAAATTAACAGTTTTACCAATCGGTATCAGTTAAATAGATTATTTACGTGAAATGATCAAATTAAGTTGTAGATTTGCAATTAGGGGTGTGCTGAAGACACGGCGCGACGCGGACGGTAGTGGCATATCCGGCGGAAGAGACGCCCTTTGGCCGCGGCCCGCCTGTCTCGAGACGGACTCCAATATTACATCGATTTGCAAATCGAATCTTTCGATTTTCCAACTTTTTTAAGAAGGCATATGAGCCCGTGGAATTCATCGTGCTTGCGAAGTAGAGACGTAAAAGTAGGAAAGCGGACCCAAGGCTCTCGAGAGGGATGCAACCGAGAACATCGCTCGGATGATGATGATGATGAGCCCTGTTAGATGAGTAGATACTCCTGTGGTAACTAGGTTTACCAGTTTACCGAAATGTATTTGACCCCTTTACTTCGTCGAAAAATGATAGACTATTTTTATAGATATTTATTTACCTATTTGTATTTTATAGGAGTGCAATCGACACAAGTGGCATTCAATGGAGGAGGCCTTCACCCGTATTTGGGTATCCAATCCCATAAAATAATACTACCATTATATTTAAGACGTCTGGCCACTCCCGTTGGGCTCCCTACCATAGGTTTAATAACTAAACCCCCACGCTCATCTCTGTCCGAAAGACAATCCCTCTTCGTCTCGTCTCCCTCGGCACGGTCACACCACCGTCTCGAGGCCCCCAAAGCCAGGATAAAACCCCCCGAGTTCACCACCAGAGGCTGAGGTGATTTTTTTATAGTGATTGTCTTCCACGCTGCCCCATTCTTGCGGAAAGGACCCCTGAGCCCGCTGACGCGGGTTTGCGGGTTAGCTTGCAGCTACTGAGCCCCCCGACCACGGCAAGGTAGACGCAAATCTGAAAGGTAAAACGTAACGTCGTGCCCGGCACTCGGGACTCGAACGCGCAGCCGTCACTCGGCTCGCTAGGCCACTGTTCCTTAAAATGGGAATGCGACGGTCCGTGATTCGAACGCGGTACCCTCGACTCGGAATCCACACTCTACCGCAGCTGCCATCGTGCCCTGAACTACCCGATTTCAGCTATAATTATTTTTTCCTTTTTAGCGCATTTTCGACTGCCACTAAAAATTATGTAAATTGTAATCGTAACCTTAATAATTTAGGAGTTTTTTGATGAGAAGGTGGTTTCCAGGTGGTCTTGTATAAATAGTAAATTTTTTTTATTTTAAATTTTTTATAAATAGTAAATTTATACCTAGTTCTTTATAACCCGATTCTATTGATGAAAGTCCAAAAATTAGTAATTTACTGCATTGTGGGATGCTATTCTGCTCATCATTTCGAAGGTTGTCATCAGATCTTCACCAACAATTTGTGGGACCAACTCGGCACTTTGACTTTCCAAATGTAAAAAACAATATCGAAATTGGACTTCATATGCCGGAGTACGGCGTGAACATATCCCCATACAAACCATATGCGGGTCGAATTGAGAAGCTCCTCTTTTTTTTGAAGTCGGTTAAAAACAGCCATTATAAATTTCCGTATGTCCGAAGGATCCGGATATATGGAGAGACATAGGTATACGGCATTTTAATAATTATCCGATATCCGGTTTTTTTAATTACCTACCGGATATCCGGTTTTTATATTACCTACCGGATATCCGGTTCATCATGTATTGATTCCACACAACATACTTCTCCAATACAACATTCAAACGAATTAGGTAAAAACAGAAAAAAACACTTTATCCGGATAACCGGACCAAATATCCGGATAAAAAATAGCCTATATGTTAATCGGGGTCCAAAACTATCTGCATACCAAATTTGGTCAAAATCGGATAAGCCGTTTCTGAGATTAGCGGGCACAAAGGCACACACAAACAGACAAACAGATAAACAGACAAACAGACAACCAGAAAAACCGAAAAATAGGTTCTACTGTGTTAATAGATACCCATACAATTTATATTTTTTTTATATCTTCCAAAAACAGACACCGCTGAGTTACGATTTTATTATATGTATAGATATAGATAAAATCTACTGTAATTTAATTTTAGGTTTGGAAATAAAGGCTTATTTATTTATTTATTATTATTATTTATAGTAGTGCCATACAAACAAGCCTATTCCTATATACGCACATTAAATCGTTTTAAGAATATAATACATACCTACGAATTATCTATGTATGTACGATTGTACGTATATCTACTGCGTTAAGTTATCGTTCACGGTTGTCTGTTTATTGATATAAATGTGCAGGAGGAAATCTTGGTCTCCCCTTGCAGAAAGTGGTTTGTGGTCGGTATTAGAATTTTAATATCGGCGTCGATTCGCTATGGGTTTGCTTTATTGGATGTTGGTTCAAATATTATTTTTTGCTGTTTTTGAAAAGGTATAATAATTGTAATCGATAGGTTATCGTTTATAATCACTATCGCACAATTTACTAAAACGCCTCAACAATGCCTGTGTTAGATTTTTCTCCAAAACGGTTTAGCAATGGTTGGTCATTTTGTAAGAAATTACTAACACTTCAAACATTTTACAAAACTTTGCAAATTTTCCAAAAAATGTCGAACCGTTTTCGAGAAAAATCAATGCTGAAGCGTTTTTGAGACATTTGGGTATACGTGCCCTGTCGGTAAGTTAATGGAATTGAGGAGAGACTACACAAAAAAATAGGTATCAAATGCATCCCTAAATTTACCTAGTTTGCAATGTAGGTAAGCGCTTAGGCAATATGTATAATCAGTTGTGTACTCTTCTTCTTCCTGCCCTTATTCCGTAATTAATAGGATCTCGATCCGCTTTAGAGGAGAAAAAATAGGAGAACGAATGTGAAAATTCCTCTCAATAGTAAAAAGTTTCATCTTTGATATTTTAGACACATTTTCGTCTACAAACACTGCCCCAATAAAAACGTCCAAAAACACGAAAATTTTCACAGCAAAAAAGCCGTTAAAACACTCCGGTCTTACAAGACGTGGCTCACATCAAACAAATCTAACAGAAGGGCTGTTTTGTAACCCCTTTAAGAAAAAGAATAAAAACCACCCAAGTAAAGACGCAATTACTTCTACGCAAACTTTTTTATTTCACTCGAAAACCTCGAAAAATTGGCAGAAATATGGTTGAAAATTGCGTGTTTGATAACACTTTTGAATTTGCAAAGTGGTCGGCTAAAAGCTCGGTCGTATCAAAGAAATGCTTCTAATGAATGTATTGATAGCTCAGCTTATGTGTGTGTTTGTTTCAAGTATTTTTTTAGATTTGCAAACATTTGTGTGTGTGTGTGCAAGGAGGGTGATGCTAAGAGATGCTTTCTTCAACCCTCATTTCTTATAGGACGATCGATCTTATTTGATCGTTGTAGTTCACTATGAATGATGTAAGGACGTAATAATTTTGACGTAAGTACTCAGTGTACTTACGTCAAAATTATTACGATTGTTCTAAAACCTAAAGCATGTCACACTGGCACCTCTACAGGATATGAAGGGCACCATATGCATATCAATCATTCATCATCATTTTTCATCATTCGGAAAAAGTGCAAATGTCAAGTCTTACCTCATACGTTGAGGTAGTTTGAAGAGAAGAGGTTACTGAGGTGCATATGTTTTAGTATGTAGTAGTTTTATGAGTGATTTACCCCCTTACTTATAAACGATGATTAACAGCTGCATAACCTACTCGTATGTACCTATCGTTTGTCTTTTACTGTGACATGAAGTTTCAAAGTTGACAGACAGAAACAAACGTTACATAACTAAGTCATCTGTTAATCATCGTTTATAAGTAAGGGGGATAATATTAGTAGAATGAATTCTGAATTAATTTTATAATCTAACATGGACTATGTTAGATTGTCCTTGATAAGTTTTTAGTAAAATAAACAAATAAGATATCTATTTTATACTGTTAATTAATGTTTATCAATACTTCTAAAGAGCAAAAAAATATTTTTGTCAAAAAAAAGTTTATGTTTTAATAATAATATTTTTAGTATTCACTATTCATGTTGGTCAATTCAATGTTAACTACACAAGCTTAAAGTATCAAAACCATACAATCACGTTCACGAATGAACGTCCCCTTATTTCAGTCGATCGTCTCAGCGCACCCACACACGCAACACAACCACTATTGGCATCCCCACGCTACGCACACACGCGCATACAGGGGCGCGGGCCCTTGCAAAACTCCTCCTTTACTTTCTTCTTTGTTATGTAAAAAAATAATAGGAGAAAAGGGGATGCCAAAATCGATAACCAAATGGTATGTACTTTATTCAATAGTTCGTTTGTTTTTTTTTGTCATACTTTTTTGTGACGTCTTTGAATGGATATACTGTTTATGTAACGTTTGTATTTTACTGTGACATGACGTAGTTTCAAAACTAATAGACAGAAATAAACGTTACATAAACTTAGTCAACGTTTATTAGTAAGGGGGTTTGTGTTTATTTTTATATAGTTTGTGTCTTAGTATTAGGTAAGTATGAAGGTATATAATAGACACTAGTTATTAGTAAAAAGAATTACCGATTATGATGAAAATGGGCATAATTAGGTATATGTGTAAACCTTGAGGTCTAATAAAGTTTCTTTTTTAATAGGGATAGGAATTACTTACTTTTTAGGGTTCCGTACCCAAAGGGTAAAAACGGGACCCTATTACTGAGACTTCGCTGTCTGTCTGTGCGTCTTTCCGTCTGTCCGTCCGTCTGTCACCAGGCTGTATCTCATTTAAAGTCGTAACACTTTGTGAGAGGCTGATGATCCGTTACACAAAATAACAGTATAAATAAATAAAATAAACAAATATTGCCCCAAAGTAAGCACTAGGCTTGTATTATGGGTACTCAATAGCTCGGATTCTAAAGACTAACCCCCTTAGAAACGATGATCAACAGATAACTAAGTTATGAAATGTTTGTCTCTGTCTATCAACTTTGAAACATCATATGACAGACGTCATATAAAAGACAAACGATACATAGTTTATGCAGCTCGTCATCATCGTTTATAAGTAAGGGGATAAAGTATTAAAATAGTTTACTCACCGTATGTTAAGTAATATTAAAACTTTTCGAATCTCAATAAATACGATTCCTGTGGTTTCAAAATAAAACTAGACTTTTATCGACCTAACAAAACTTCGCATCATATTTAACACCACTTAATTAACAACTCGATAAGAACAGTTTTTTAGGGTTCCGTAGCCAAATGGCAAAAAACGGAACCCTTATAGATTCGTCATTTTTGTCTGTCTGTCTGTCCGTCCGTATGTCACAGCCACTTTTTTCCGAAACTATAAGAACTATACTGTTGAAACTTGGTAAGTATTTTATATTGAAATAACCGTTTAAAAAATCCAACTTCCCTCACCGGCACTCGTTCTAAACTGAATCTAAAACCGCGAAATAGCCGTTGCTGACCTAAATCTGCCTTGACAAAGAGAGAAAAAAACCGGTCCATCAAGTATTAAGACCACTTTGTCTTTCATAGACACAAAAGATGGGTTCAGATCGCCGCGGATGCTGCGGGTTGGAAACGTTGGGTTTAAAAAAAAATGAATAAAAAAACTGGTTTTTCTGAATAAGCTTTTGTCCCGTGATCGGTTATTTTGATTTATTCGATTTTTAGTACGCGAGCGGTGTATGGGGAAATAAAAGGATGAGGTACGTTCAACAGGTACTGTTGGCAAGAAAAGTTTTAAAAAGAATACTTATGCTGATGGTCTGTATTCTCAGTGATTTAACATTTGATACATGGCGTCCACATTAAGAATGGTTTTAAAGAAGAACTACCGATAAATTAATACTTTATAGCTTCGATCATATATAAACTATAGATGCACGGTCGCCGCTCTAGAAATGGAGCCGTCAAAACAAGGCATACTTCAGCCGATATGCCTTGTTTCGCTGTCAGTCGTGCATAAGTGTTTTACAACCTTATTGCCCAGTGATTAAGGTTTACATTAAACTGTACTATGTCCGTATAAGTAAGCGTTGAAGGAGTGCCGATTTTTGATTTCGATTTTGTATGGGACCGTGTATCTATAGTTTATATATGATCGAAGCTTTATAGGTAGAATAAAAAAGCAAAAGTCACGCGATTAAGACCCGGAAAAATATAAAATTAATTCATACTTTACTCATGAAGTACGACTTTTATGGGAAGTAAATATTTAATAAAATATTATTTTACTTTATTGAACGCATCTAAAAAGTTCATTTACTGTGTAAATAGAGCATATCTAACCTACTAATATTATTGTTGAACTGTCATAATGAAAGTAGTGTCTAAGCGCTCCTGAAATGGATATTTGTACATACAAATACCAATCCATAGGACGTTTTGATGATACCACTCTAGTGATAAAAGTAAATGAGCACAATAATATAGTAAGTAATGTTTATTTATGGAGAGACATTAATGAAACACAATAAATGATAGTGTATATTTATTAAAACTCAAAATTGCTACATAAGTACACCTATAGTTTATTTGGTTACAAATTACATTAACTTAAGTAAAAACTTGTAGAGTTACCTATCAACAGTAATATTAAGAGTGGCCTTAATTTATTTAAACATTTAAAATAACTTTAACAAAAGCATATTTTAGCCTATAAGTTTACATTTCATGCTTTTACATAGATTGTGAAATGTTTGAAATAAAATAAAAAAATACACAAATGCTTATAAATAAAACACAACGTACGTACGTATTTTACATTCGTACATATTACAAATAATTAGATATTCTAACTAGATATGTTTCGAAAACATACGAATAATTACTGAAACGATTTCGATAATATTACAAAGTTTCTTAGTAGAACTACATTATCGAACCGTTTATTCGGTAATAGTACATTATGATATAAGTGCGGTAAGTTGAAAATTACAGCCGAGGCGATATTGCTAGCCCGAGCCGTAGGCGAGGGCTACAAGAAAGCAGAGGCTGTAATTATCAAAGCGCACGTATGTCATACGACGTTTTATAACACATTTGCGAGGAAATAAATAAAACTCGGACTTTCTTAAACGAATAAATCTTTAATCACTTGCCAAAGTTAATTTTATTCATAAAATATTGACCACTTTTCTGACATAAAAACTTTTTGATTTGCTTTCTTTGCTTTTTTTTTCTTAAGATTTAAAAAAGTACCGTTGGTTTTAGACGGAGCATGATAAACCGTACGTGTTACCTTATTAGAAAGAAACTCGTGCGTTTTACTTTACGATTACGCACAAGTACGTAATGACATACATTACGATATTGAAATTGGTGAAATAAGAGGCCCTTTACGAGCAAATGTGTTATAAAAGTACATTATTAGATTAATTTAGGTTAATTCAGGATTTAGATTAATCCGCCAGTGAAGCCACTAGGCGCAGTCCATTATTCTTATTTAAAGATCTATCTAACGCGTTTGTTGCTGACTGTACCTAAACCCGATTTTTACTATTTTCTTGGTTGTCAGTCTAAATGTTTGCTCTTTTCGGACGTTCCCATAAGTGACAATATTTTACACGAATGTTGCTCGTAAACTGTTTCATTTCAATCAAATATTGTATTCCCTTTTGTACGAGGATTTGTGACTTTATTTTATTAATTTTGTTTTATGAACCCCGTTTTATAAAGGCGTTAGTATGCTTGTGTATGTCTCTTACTTCTTCACCAAAAAAAAACAGAAATATGTATAATAGATACCTGTGATGTGAAGTTTACAAAAAATATCAGTTTCACGTTTATGCAAATGTTATAGACCGAGATCCCAGAAGTGGCAGACCTCACGTATTTTCTGACGAACGAAATGTGGTCGATTGAGTAGTGTTAGTAAGTACTAAGAACGCGTGCCTACTTGCTAGCCTGCTGCGACGGCCAATTCTGAAATATCAGGTCATCAAGATACATAAAAAAATTACTTACCTCACGTTAATTCTCCGAGCTGATTTTCAAGTATATTTTAAGTAATGTACTTAAAAATAAGTCGCCAATACTCCCATCCACTTTCTGCCGGCCGTTTTACTTTGCAGTCGCGTCAAAGCTCCCAAAATAATTACTCGACTTTACGTAAATTCAGAAGCTCCATTTTTATATATGTCCACCAGACAACTATTTTAAAACTTTTTACAAGAAGACAGACCGATCCAAGTGGCCAATTACCCCCTAAACTCAAATATAATGCCTCTTTGGTTAGGAGCGCGAGGGCATTAGGGGGTTAAGGGGATGATTGGCCCCTTGGATCGGTCTGTCTTCTTGTAAAAGGTTTAAAAATAGTTGTCTGGTGGACATATATAAAAATGGAGCATCAGAATTTACGTAAAGTCGAGTAATTATGATGGGAGCTTTAAAGCGACTGCAAAGTAATACGACCGATGGAAAGTGAATGGGAGTATTGGCGACTTATTTTTAAGTACATTGCCTAAAATATACGTGAAAATCAGCTCGGAGAATTAACGTGAGGTAAGTAATTTTTTTATGTATCTTGATGACCTGATATCTCAGAATTGGCCATCGCAGCAGGCTAGCAAGTAGGTATGCGTTCTTAGTACATACTAACACTACTCAATCGACCACATTTCGTTCGTCAGAAAATACGTGAGGTCTGCCACTTCTGGGATCTCGGTCTATTAACGTGAAACTTGTCTACCGGAAGTTGAAACGTCGCATTATGTCCGCTTTTTAACTTTTCACAACTTTTTTAGAGTTCTGTAGGTACCCAAAGAGTAAAAACGGGACCCTATTACTAAGACTCCGCGGTCTGTCCATCTGTCACCAGGCTAGACAGTTGACATTTTCACAGATGATGTAAAATTTCTGTTGCCTCTTTAACAACAAATCCTAAAAAACAAAATAAAGTAAGTACCTATTAAAGTGGGGCTCCCATACAATAAACGTGATTTTTTGTGACATTAGTACGGAACCCTACGTATGTATGTGTTCTATGTAGGTATACACATGATTCATAAAGAAAACACACGGAAACAAGCATTAATGGCCATCGTAGTAACGTGTCCCTGGCGGGAATCGAACCCACAACCTTCTGCATCACAGCCAAGGGTTCGTCCGTTGCGCCACAGCGGCCACCAAGCAGTAAGTAGTTAGTTATTGTTAGTTAATATATTCAATTTCATAGGCGATCAGCATCCGTTGATCTACAATAGGTCAGTTGAAACGAACGCGGACAATCCGTCTCGCAGCTGCCGGACCGGTCTATTGGGCAGGTGGCTAACAACACCGTAAAAGAGATATTTAAATTAAACTCATTTTTCTGGTAAAAATTATAAAATAATGTTAAGTAGGTATCTGTGTTCTATTATTATTTGTTACTAGTTGCGTCCCGCGGTTTTACCCGCTTACCTAAGTCCCGATCTCGTGGGAAAATCGAGATCAAACGTAGCCTATGTTACTCCTCGATAATGTAGCTTTCTTTTGGTGAACACAAACACACAAAAATACAAATCTTTCCTCTTTATAATATTAGCGTACATAGTGTAAACAAGAACCGAATTTTGATATTTTATGTAATTTAGGAAAGAATCTAATAAATTTCACAGTAGGTATTGTAGATTTTTTTTATTAATCATCTGACTAGCTGTGGCTCGCGGGTTTACCCGCGTTGTAAAACATATCCTATGTGTTCACCCAGTATAAACTATACTGTGTGCCAAATTTCGGCCAAATCTTTCAAACATTTTTGCCGTGATTGACTCACAAACATCCAAACAAACTTCTAAACTTTCTCATTTATAATTTTAGTGGTAAGGAATGTTTTTTGTAGTCAATACTTTATATTAGGCAGCCTCGTAGGTATCAGAATCGATGGATTTTTCTTTAAAAACGGTATAACATATTTTGAAAAAAAAAAAAAAAAAAAAAAACTAAGGCTTTGCGCAAACGGGCCAACGACCACTTCCACAGCGGCTTAAGAGGACAGTCTACCAACTCTTTCTCTATATAAACGTAGTTAACTGTTTCCTCCCTGGATAAAGACATTAGACCAAATACATTTATGCCATAAGTCCTATATCAGCCATGACTATGCTCATACGTTTTGTTTTATTTTTCATTTTCTAATAAAAATTAAATTCAAAAAATTAGAAAATGAAAAAATTAAAACGAAGTATTGATGGCATAAACATATATTTTCTAATATCTTTGTCCAGGGAGGAAACAGTCGACTACGTTTGTAAAGTTTGTATAGAGAAAAGAGTAGGTAAATTGTCCACTTATTAGCCCGTTTGCGCCAAGCCTAACACTTCAAAAATTTTAGCGGAACTCTGCAAAATTGACAAAAAAATTTAAACCGATTTCGATAAAAACCTAACACCGCTGAGGCGATGTTGACACGATTTAGTTATAGAATTCAAGCCAAACTGAGTTAAAAAAGTGACTCTCAGGATGTGTTATTTACAAAATAAAACTGACTGTTCCTTGCCAAAATTAATTACCTAACTCACTGAGGCTCAAGTGGGGCTACTGTAGCCACTTTTCTATTTAAATTGGTATATAATTAATGTTGCTACTCCCCGGCAGAGAGCGTTAGTAAATGCGCGCCAGCGCCCCTAGGGAATGAACGCGGTACCAATTATTTTAGCGACTTGCTACGTGTAGTAGAATAACTAAAAGCTCACTGCTACTCGGGTATAGATGGCACTGATGGTATAACAAATCGCTAAATTAGTATTTATATTTTTTTAAATTTAATGTGTTAAAATTGAAGTCGTTTTAATAAAATCTAATTATATAGAAAATCATTTATGACTGTAATGGGAGAGAGTTCAGAGTTATTACGATAAAATTAATTTTGAAGAAATTAGACCTAAGTGGGTACCTATTTGGTATATAATTCAACTTGCTAGGTCACCCGTTCCTAAGATATCTGTCGGTGGTGATACACAGACAGACTGACAAAAAAGTGATCTAATAGGGGTCTCCTTTTTACATGTTGAGGTACGGCACCCTAAAAACTAACTTGTTTTTCAAGCGTCTGCCACTCCTCCCCATCAACCAGATTACTTCACGGCTACAAAGTTGAAAAACACGATTTTTCAAGCCATCAGAGCGTTCTAAAGAAAATTATCGTCCAACGAGGTTGCCCGGAATACTTTAGCAAACATGTTTTTCTTCCTTTCGATGTGAAATTTTAATTTATCTTGATACTAGTTGCGCCACGCAGTTTTACCCTGATAAGTCCGGAATATCGGGATCAAAAGTAACCTATGCCCTTCTATAAGATCTTATTTATCTTTATACCAAAATTCATCAAAATCGGTTCAGCGGTTTAGGCGTTTCATATTTGTAATATTATAATAGAACAGATTCTTACTTACTTGAACCATTTTGGTACACGCATGAATCCATACCACGTAAATGACAATACAGCTTATTGCTTTTAGCGATAAGGTCGCCCATTTGTACAACGATATACTATCTTTCCGTGTATTTGTCTTACTTTTGATCTAAAATAATTGTAATTGTTTGTTTTGTAAATAGAGCATCAATCTATCTATCTATCTTTAACAAAGGATCTTGGAAGAGATAGCTTTTAGGCGGAAAGTGCGTCCTTTGTGATACCCAGATTTCAGTTATTTATAGTTTTGTATATTGTCATTTTTAAGGAGTGCATAAAAAAAAATAATACCTCATCTTGGGGTTGGCATAGGTAAGTCTTCATTGACCATACCTGCTGCAAATAGTTTTGGCTATATTTTTACAGCCGCAACAACCCTCCTCCACCAACTCTCCTTGGGCCCAAGTTGTTTACCCGCCACCGCGAGGGTAGAACTCCATGCGTGATTGCGACACCCACGGAAAGAGTAGAGCAACCCTATATTTTTAAGACGGGGCTACACGGCACAAATAATTCATCTGTCTACAGAAAAATATAAATACAAATTACTAATACTAATTGATTCAAAAGAACTCTGATAAACCAAACCATTTGCGAACACTATTTAACTACAAAACCTTTTCTAAAGTAGGTAAAAAGACTAAAATGGTAAGGGGAGGTATCTATACAGCGGTAAACTTTTAACACTTCAGCGAGGTCTCGCAGACAACATGCGTTTTGTCGGCCGATAAAATGGTGATTCATTGGAAGTTGTCATTCGAATACATTATGTTTAGACATGCAGTCTTGATAGCAAACATATGGCAAGTAACATAAAATGCGTTAATTTTTTTAATTAGTTAAGCAGATGTATACCTATAAATTCTTTTTTATTAACTAAACAACAATAGTTTTTTTAAACATCGAAACGGTTTATAAAAATCAAAATGTACCTAAAAAGAAAACTAACCTATATTTATGAATAAAATATACAAAATATACTTAAAATAAAAAAAAGTAGGCGAGTTTTATGAGATAGATAGATAGATAAACACTTTATTGCACCAAAAACACATACTTAATACTAATTATACAAAGAATAACTTAAAACTATAGTGGTACAATGGGCGGCCTTATCGCCTATGGGCGATCTCTTCCAGGCAACCAATGAGTTAATGTAGGTAACTTTATTTTTATATCGGCATCGTGAAACACAGTATTTAATTACATATCTCTGTGTTAAGTTCTGTTAAATAATTCTCAAACAAGCTTCGACAAATTTATTGTTTGTAATTTTGCTAGAAATAGGTTTAGAGAAATATTAAAACTGAACAGAGCTGGGGCATAGCTGAGACATCTAAATTGTAGAACACCTATGAGCAACGTAAAGTATTAAAGCCTGCATACACCAACACTGTTTTTGTACGTTTTTCCCGGCACTAAGTGACGCTGCGATACCGCAACAGTTTTTCCTTACCGTCATTAACCGTCAGCCAATTTGCGAGAAAGCTCTCTTATTGGAAGTTTCAAACTAACCGTTTGCTTTAAAAAATAAAATATAAGAAGGTATACCTACCTATATTTGTATATATAAATACCTAGATAATACATTAAAAAGTTATTTTGACATATATTTTTTTTATTATTTAGTTGGTTTATTGTTTTTTTTTCTTTTTTGTGTAATTTAATGGCGTATTTATTAGAGATCGACATTTTAATACTGGTATAGGTACCTATGAGCAACGAAAATTATTCAGTCTGCATACACAAACACTGTTTTTTGTACGTTTTCCCGGCACTAAGTGTCGCTGCGATACCGCAACAGTTTTTCCTTACCGTCATTAACCGTCAGCCAATTTGCGTGAAAGCTCTCTTATTGGAAGTTTCAAACTGATTAGAATTTTACTGCATTACTAAATTGAAACTTTGCTAGTAGTTTCGTTTACGTATTAGCTTTGTTTGTCTTATTAAAGTTTAAAAGATATCAGTTGAAATAAATAATAGGTAGGTACCTACTTATATTGAAATATTCTAATAATTTTGTTTTTTTTTGTGTAATCTTTTGGGGTAAGAGCTTCCACACAGTATTTACAGAACACCTCGTCAAATAATTGGTACCCGTCGACATTTACTTTAGGTAAAAGTACTGTAGGTACTGTGGATACTGTAGGTATGTGCTGTCTGTGTGAATTCGAAAATAGTTTATTTTGATTCCTACCTACTTACCTAGTTACATAATATTGCTTTGTCATAGAAGAAATCGCTTTAAACGATAAGGTTGCCCATTTGTACAACGTCAATATTACCTTTTAAGTTTTTTTTTGTATTTGTCTTACTTTTGATGCTTACTAACTGTAAATTGTTTGCTGTGTAAATGAATCATTTTATCTAACTATCTATATTGAAGTATATTTTTTAAAGAGTGTATAAAAATGCTCATATGGACAACTACCATCAATCATTATAATCAGCTGCATTAAATCGATGAATGACGCGACGTTTGCTTAACTTATACTTAACTTAAGCTTATACTTAGTTAGTTATTAATAAACGTGGAGTAGGGTCTGAGTAACTTTACCATCTTTTGTTTCTGTCTGTCAACTTTGAAAGTTCTTGTCAGAGAAAAAGACAAATCATGTTTTCACTACTCCGACCTTACTGCACGTTTATTAATAAGGCCAAGCAGGTATTATTTATAAACCTTAGTGGTTTCTCTATGCTAAGTTCAGAATGTTTTTTAATTTTCGTTAATTTGATAATAATTAAAAAAAAAACATTTTTTTCTCATTCACACTGACTTCCAAATTTAAGTAGGTATAATATAAGTAGGTCATAGAAAGTATCAACCAGTAACTATCAAACTAAAATTGAATCCGAAACTAAACCACCAACATTATAGGTAGGTAGGTAGCAACACGTAACTCCTAACAAAAGATAACCCGAGCATTATTGATGGAGGCTGAAATTTAATATGAAATATTTCAAACTATCCACTCACACTGGCACACTACGCACGCACACAATAACGAAACTACACAAATACAAGAGCTAGTCGTAAGAGGGGTGTCTTTGTTACATGTTAAGGAAGAAGGGTAGGGTGGGATTGGGCGGGACTGTTTTCGTATTCAGCCCGGTTGTCCGTTTACGATTTCGCGCGGGACAATTAGAGTCGGTTTTGGGAAAGAAGATCCGCGGCTATTGCTGGCCTTGCGCTGTTTTTGTTGTTGAACTTAGTATCTAAAAGAGCGGAGTTGAGTTAGACTCGATGCTGAATGTAAGTTCACATCAAGATTGACTCTTGCTGCATATCTTGAAGGGTTTGATTTATTTATTTATTTTACAATGAAATAAATAAATTATTATTGCAGGATGTTACGCAAAGCGCAATATAGTGGGGCTATCGACTGCAATTTTTTTCTTCATAAGAAAAACTTAGAGCTTTTTGATATTTTTTTTAAATTAATGGACTTAAATGACGTATCACCTTAGTAGGTGGCAGTAGTCATACAAATTAACTAGAGTAGTATTTTTGAACGGTTGGAAAGCTCTTTCGTATGCGAAAGGCTAATGAATGTGTGCGCGGTTTCGGTCAGATACATAGACAACGAGAGAGAAAGCATGCGGAATTCGAACTTTCGTATACGAGTTAAATTCCACTGGTTCAAAAATACGGCTCCTAAAGTGGTATATTTGAACCGTTAGAAAACTCAGTATTAATTCCACGAATACGAATTTAATTCCAGTCGCTCAAAAATATTGATCGTTATGATAATGAATACGTCTGCGAGTATTCTTTTGCGAATTGCACTTTACGATTTCGAGCGGGACACTTAGAGATTTCTATACTCTATTCGGCGCTGTTCTACTTATTATTGTGTAGCGTCACGTTTGTGACGATTCGGAATTTCTTCATTAAGTCCGGCGGGTTGGAATTCCGCTTCACACTCCTGCTGCATATCTTGAGGGGTTTGATTCTGTGGAAGCGAAAATGGTAAAATTAAAAAAAAAAGAAAAGGTAGGTACAAAATTAAAAATAAATTTGTTTAGTTAGTAAAGCGAAGTAGGGTTTTTGCGATCTCTAAAAAAATATTATGAGGTGGTCCCTATAGTCATGTATGTACTATAATAATATGAATTTTTTGTAAGAGTGCGCGGAAATTTCAGTATTTAAGTACAAACAGATATTAGATATTTTTAGACTCTTCTGTACGAAGATCAACAAAGACATATCTACTAGTTTGAGAAAAGGAGTCCTTGGTAATCAGAACATTTAATTTGGCTTAGGTCTTACATAAGAATCCTAAATTCGTGACATTGAAATACTTAATTACCTATGTATTACAGAGGGCTGAAGAGCGCCAATTAGGTAAACTGTGGTATTACCTACTAAGTTTTTCGTATATTTTCTTATAGTAAATACATTTAATGACTAGAGGGTTACTTCGGTTCGTTTCGATGCGACAACTATACTGTCATAACGATGGTTCTACTGTCACCCTACTATCAGAATGTGACAGTAGAATCATCGTATGACAGTATCGATATCGTATCGAAACGAACCGCAGTAACCCTCCTGCATTTTATTGCATCTAATTAAAGCTGTATTTATAAGTGCAGACAGGAACAATCGCCGGCTTGGTCTCCACTTCATAGTTTACGAGTAAAATTGTAATTTAAAAAGGAATCTAATGTGTTGGCATCGGCTCCATGCGCGTCTTTCAGAGTCCGAGGCTTCATAGCATAGCATTTAAATTATATAGTAGGTACTAGCAGCTCCCCGCGGTTTCACCCGCATAAGTCCCGATCCCGTGGGAATATAGGGATCAAAAGTGGTTCCTGAGATTAGCGCGTTCAAACAAACAAACAAAAAAACAAACAAAAAAACAAACAAACTCTTCCGCTTTATAATAGTAATAGATAGATAAAATTCCTTATTATCTACCAATAATAAATAGGAGCAGAGTATAAAATTAGCATTAACAAAGAAATCCACTTTCACAAATTCGACTAATTTGAAACCTGAATGGAGAGTAAAATAAAATGGTAGAAATATGCACAGTGTTGCCAGCAGTGGACCTTAGAAGACGACAATTTTATGCTAATCTTTTTCCGCTACTTTAGCATTCGAGCAACAGACGTGGTCAGCTAGGGTTGCCGTACAATACATTTTAATTAAAATATTTTTGACTTGTAAGCTATTTAATATCGTTGAAATTCAGCGTGGCAATGCGGAAAACATTTTGAACTCGTTGCCAAATATCGATGACTTTGATAAGTTCTACTTTTATAAATATGTTTATAAAGATTTATCATTTTTATATCAAAATAATGATTTTATCTAGCGGGTCAAATTAGATCAAGTCACAAGTTTACCCTGAAACAGCTCAATCTAACCCTAAACTAAGCCACTAGCCACAAATACTTATGTCCAGTATAAATACATGTTTCCGGTGGGAATCGAACCCGTAACCTATTGCGTCCGCATCGCAGAGGTTGCCAAAGGAACTGATTGTTTAGTCCCAGAAACGTCAAGTTTGAACTAAACAGCTTTATTCAATTTTTTTTTTTGTATTATTTCATTCAATAGGTACCTGAACATTTTATACAGCTGCACTACTAAAATAATTAAAATTTAAACAAATAAAAACATACAACCTACATTATTATGTGTTAACTTATGTATGTATAACTTAAATTAAAAAAAAAATATAGCATAATTTCTCAGTCATACCTACATTCTTTCTGTAGCTAACTACCGACGTTTCTTTGCTTGTGAATTTATTATAACCTTCCCACTTTTAACTTAAAATAGTGAACGATGAATGTTTTATAAGTATTTACCTACATTATGTTTAAGTTATTGTTATCACATAAGTGACATTTGTGTCTTTGTCGATAATAAAGCTCTTTAAACCTAACCAAACTAAATATTCTTTTATATTAAAGTGCCAACCCTACCCCAGAACCCAGAAATATCCGAGTATATTTTTCTGCAGTGTCCCGGACACTTCCTGTGTCTTCGCCAGTCGTTACGTGGAAATGTACTCAAGTTTTCTTTTCTTACTGTAAAATGTGCAGTTTTTTCTCCTTTTGCGGCACGAATGCGGAGTTTTTATTTAGAATTGAAAATGGGTTTAAAATGTACCTGGAGAAACTTTTGAAGTTGGTTTTTGTGTGTTATATTTATCACTTTAGTAATTGTAATGGTGAATTCTAATTCAAATTCGAAGCCTAATTCTTAGGTAAATTAGGCTTTTGGGGCCCTGGAGCACGGGTCTAAAATAATATGGCTACGGTACCCGTCATAAGCGACCAAATCGGGTCTTTTGATAGCAGGCTACGGCCGCGATTTGTTACCACCGACCGACTTGTCGTAACGACCGTGTTCCGATACTTGGACAGGTGCAGCCACTAAGAAAGACGGATCGAATCTTGTTCCACTGAAGTCTTCCATTCTTAATCTTTATTAAATCATCGTTTATAAGTGAGGGAGATAATGTTAAAAAAAAAACGCGTTGCACTCGGTGACTGCCGCGGTAAAGCTATTGCATACGAGCTAACGCTCGGCCGAGCTATATGCTAGGCGGAGTGGGGTGTGTTATGTTTTATTTTCGTTACGGAATTTCTTGATTCGGTCGCTGCGCTCAAAACTCGCGATAAAAGCTATGCAATAGCTTAATAAGTTTTAATCTAAACCGATTGCTATTTAGGTATTCTAAGTAAGTACAGCTATATATAGGTTCGGACGGAGACAGACCAAGCAAACGTCCATCCAAATAAACTCAATTAACTTCAATAACAAAGCGAATCGATACAAATTAGGCCCGAAACAACGATCAAACATTGTACTAAACAAACGTAACAACTCACGATAACCATCTCGTATAATGAAAAGCTCCAGCTTCTGATTGCTACCCACTAACAGTCTTAAAGTTTACAACTACCCACACAAGCGCACAACACCCCCACACCCCCCCACACCCACCAAGAACAAGATATAACAATACCAGCACAAAAAGAACCCCGAAACATACTTTAAAACATACCAAAGTCGTTGGTATCTCGTATTTGGAAGGTCTCGGTAACCTGGTCGGGCGGGGTTCGGGTAGCTAAGGAGTTCAAGAAGAAAATGCTCGGGGGATCGGCAACGGGGCTGTCCGCTCATGCAAAGGAGAGAACCTTAAAGTGTGGACCCCGTATTGATCGTTCCCCGTCCCCCTTCTTCTTAATGCCCACTTTGTAGGATGTCCATTAATTATGGCCAGGGTGGACCGTTTCGAGACGATCGGACTCCAAATTACAAAAAGGGTTGGGAATTTAGACCGAATTTAGTTCTATTCTATGTTTGTTAACGTTTTTTGGGTGTTTGTTACATAATTTGACATCATTTTTTTGATAATATACTTCTAATTTTGAGTAGGTATGTAATAATTGATTGTGTAGGCATTGGTATTATTAAATGATTTCGACAAATAATTACCTAAGTAATTATTCTACTACTTTCATTTTTTCAATATGGGGCATCAAAATAGCGACCCCATTTTGATTTTTCTTATGTCACCTATCTAAGAACCATCGGACTGACGAGAAAAGAAATCTATCAAGTGCGGTTTGGAAGATATAAAGAATATTACAAACATACAATATCGGCGCGAAATACATAACCCTTTTCTTGCAGTCGGGTAAAAATTCATTAACGTGCGAAAAGACGATCGTATGAACGATTACAAAATATTACTTATACTTCGTTTTTTAATTGTAGACTATTATTTGACACATCTTTCTGAAGCAACAAATACAAGGAACCAAAACGTCAAGTCGTGGTCTGAAATTAAACAAGTGCGACACTCGCGCACGAAGGGTTCCGTACCACTATGACATTTGGGTACGGAACCCTAAAATGATTTACATCCAATTTTTAAATTTGATAGGAAAATGTGAAATATTTAGCTTCGATCCTTACTCCCTTCATACGACCACACCACTCAAAAAAAAACTTTGGCACAAAGAAAATCTGAAACTTATAAGAAACTCTTTGGTAAGTGAAGGCAGACTGCAGTATATTATTTGACAGACAGGGCGGCCATTTTGAATTCCACGACCTACTCGATTCCCTTGTAGTTTTTGAAACACGTTTGTTGTATGGGAGCCCCTCATAAATATTTGTTTTATTTGGTTTTTAGTATTTGTTGTTGTAGCGGCAACCGAAATACATCTTCTGTGAAAATTCCAACCGTCTAGCTATTACGGTTCATGAGATACAGCCTGGTGACAGACAGACAGACAGACAGCGAAGTCTCAGTAATAGGGTCCCGTTTTTACCCTTTGGGTACGGAACCCTAAAAAAGTGGCTGTGACATACGGACGGACAGACGGACAGACAGACGGTTCCGTTTTTTGCCATTTGGCTACTGAACCCTAAGAACGAAGTATATGCACGAAGTATATTATTATATAAAATGAATGGTAGTATTTTGTCTAAAAAAGTCTTCTGGCAGTCATTCGTGAAAGCACTGATAACTAAAAAGGTACCCTAGACTTGCCTAGGTAATACTACAACGAAGTTTTGCGTTAGAAATTCAATATTAATATCCATAGAAGTTAGTTGTAAACCGAGTTGAATTTGTATAATTGTGATAGAATAATTCAATTTAGTTGTGTGAAGTGCCCAAGTTAGATCAATTATTTTTCGTGTTGTCCCTGGATTTTAGAAGAATAATTTTGAAAACATATTTAGGCCCGAGTAGCATAGCTCATAATATACCCAAACGAAAGAGTTGGAGCACAGGGCTCCTGCAGTGGGACAATGTTTGTTTTTAGTATTTGTTGTTATAGCGGCTACAGAAGTACATCATCTATGAAAGTTTCAACTGTCTAGCTGTTACGGTTCATGAAATACATCCCGGTGACAGACGGACAGACAGCTGAGTTTCAGTAATAAGGTTCCGTTTGTACCCTTTGGGTAGCTACGAAACCATAAAATCTTTATTACCCATTAGTTTTTGGAGAAGCAATTTTTCAAAAACAATATTCCCTAATCATTTATTTATTTATTTATTTATTTATTTAGGAAATCCAACAGCTATTACAAAAGTATAAATTAAGGTGTATCACCAGCATGGTTATTAATGAGGAGGAACACTAACTTTTTATCCCGGCAGAGGGCGCTAGTCGACTGATCTTAGGTTTCAATTAAGAACTGTCAAACAGGTGTTTTTTACAACTCTCGGCGCTAAATTGGCCATATCGGTCTCAGACCGAAAGAAAAAAAAACTCGGCGTTTTCATTCGTGGGGGACCATCAACAAAAAAAAAAAAAGATCATCCGAGGCCAGCGCCATCTGCTCACAGCTTTGCGTGTGCCACTGCCACCCCATTACCTAACACTTTAAAATTCTAGCTTTTTTTAAAATCGATTCTATATCGAATCTATTGAAAAACAAAAGAAAAAACCAAAATCTTTTCAGCCAGTCCTTTCAAGTAAACCAAGCCATTAAGGTCAGTCGCACACTTGTAGCTAAGAGATCAAACACACGATGGCATCTCTCTCTAGTGGGCTAGTGGGTGATTAACGCCGTGTACGCACACACATTAATCAAGTCGAGTGCGTAAGACGAGAACGGGTGAAAGTATTGAGTTGCTGCCCCGAAGGCATACTCTGGTATCTTCTACCTAAGACAATTATCACAAAACATACAGCCGTTTGGCTGTTGTTTACATATAACTCTAAAAACTGGGAGTTTAAAGCTTAATACTCCAAAAAGGATTAACGGGATCTCCTTTTCCAAGATCCTATCTATCACTATACCAACATTAGTCAATATACTGTGGGTACTAGAGAACGGATATACTACATAAGTATTATGCTTTTTTTTGTAAAAAAACATATCTATGATAGGTTCATAAGAAAACACCCAGACCAGACCAAAAAGGATTTACGGGATCAAAAGTGGCCTATGTTCTTCTCGGTCTATAACTGATCATGGACGGTTGCTCCTGGGACTGGCCTGACAGTACATACAGATATTTTTTTTTGTAAATACATACATATGTATTATGAATAGATACATAGAAAATACACAGACCAGAAACAAATATTTATTTTTAAAGCATAAATACTTGCAACCGGCGAGAACCGAACACGAAACCTTCTGCATTGCAGTCGGGCCTTCACCCGACGCGCCACAAAGGCCGTCATTTTAAGTCTGATCACTTTGTTGTCAGTCTGTCTCTTCGTTTGTCTGTCTGTCTATCAAGACCCTTTATCCACAGAGGCCTAAGGCTTAGAACGCACTGCGATTAAACGCCTGTGTTTTCCGGTAGGTCTGAAATCGCAAAAAAATGCAACACGTAGCTTTATATGCAAGCCCACGCTTTAGCTTTTTCTTCTGTGACTGATTTTGCGTGTTGATACGCGAAATCGTTAACCGCTTGCGTTTAATCGCAGTGCGTTCTAAGCCTTAAATCTAACAGCTGCCGGCGATGTCGTATTGAAATCGCTTTCAAAGTGAACGTATCTCAGAATACATCCATCTCAGTGTCGTATAGTTAATATCTCAAGGGCTACCTCTCAAGTATCACGTAAATTTAATGATAGGGTTTAGGTACCTTAATTAAAATGGTTTTGGTGGTACGCCTGGAATATATTTTATTCGTATACGTAGTTTATGCTTAGATTTACTCTATCTAACAATATTTGGACGCCTGTAGGCAGAATTTCTGTGACTTTATAAGATGCATCTTTGTATACGAATTTCTTGACAGAATAAATTATCTTATTATCTTTCCCCTTACTTATAAACGATGACAGAGTTTAGGTAACGTCTATTTACTTTGAATCTTTAAGTCACAGTAAAAGACAAACGTTACATAAAGTGAGTCATCGTTTTTAGGTAAGAGGGTTTATCTTTAAAGGCATTTTAACCTCGTAGCTCCTTATGGCGGCTGGCCTGAGGTTTTTTTTTGTTTTGATCTAGCTAGAGTTTCAGTGCGTTGTGTCATTTTTATGCTTAAGTAAACTAAAAGGTTAAGGGAACCTTTTGCTAAGATTCCACTGTCCATCTGTCTGTCTGTCACCAGGCTCATGAACCGTGATAGCTAAATATATGAAAATTTTACAAATGCTGTATTTATATTGCCTTTTTTTGTTGATCGAAGAGCTCGAGAGTCTCTCGATCAAAATACGATTTATGCGTAGAACTGCTATTCGGTGCTTATTCTATTGTGATTATTATTTTCAAGATTTATAATTGATTTTTATAATAATTAAAACTGGAAAAATATGCGTCCCGCGGATTCACCCGCGTAAGTCCCGATCGGGATAAAAGTAGCCTATGTCTTATTCCAGGTCACCAGCTATCTACATATCGAGTTTTACATGATACAATTACTAATCATTAAATTAATTATAATTAAAATTATTTCAAAATTAAAAAAAAATCCGTTTAGTGGTTTGGAAGATACAAACATACAAGATAGGTGCGAAAAACATAACCCTTTCCTTGCAGCCGGGTAATAAAAAGAAACTGTAGCTTACGATTTAACCCTTAAAACGTCAAATTAGGTTGTAGGTAGATAGAGAATACAATCAAAAGACGGCACAAATTGGGCGCTCCTTACCCGCTAGGCTGCGGGGTGCCGCGGGGAGGGGAGGGCGAGGGTAAGACACTCGATCAATACCGACCCGACTTTCAAACTGCTTTCACCCTCACGAAAGTCGCTCGGACTCTACACGAGTGGACCCTGATGTAAATGTATGGAGATGTTTTCACTAATATTAAAATTTTAGTTTTTTGAAATAATGCTTTATTTTTTTTTGCAAACGATAAAGTGATGCCCGACAAGTCATCTAAGTGTAGGGGAGACTAAAATAAAAATCAACCAAAAGTTTTTTTTAGGAAATTTACAAGGAGAAATGCATTATCAAAAATTCTGATGAGGACGAGTTTTCTAATATGAACCTACCTTGAGCAATAATAATAAGATTTTTTCTCTTACAAAATGGAAATTCGCCTGCAATGCTGTACACTACTGCTGGTGTAAAGTATGAAACGTGCTGGTGTTAGTTAGTTTTCTCTTTACTCTATTAAACTATCTTATTATAAACGGGAAGAAGGGAATAATATTAAGTAGTATAACGATTTCGATAAAATATGAAACTTTGTGTTTTTTTTTTAATTTCAGATGAGCCTGTAATCACCAGACAACAAAAAATAAAAAGGAACTCGTTTCCGCTACCATATTATACTCATATGAGAGTGCTAAGACTAAATCTTACAATCTAATGAGGAACAGTCGTCAAAAGGTCGCTTCTACACAAGCCTATCGTCGACCTCATCCTAGCTTTCCATCAGGTGAGGCGAGGACCAGTGTAAGCCTATCTCATAAAAAACTCCAACATTGATTATTTATCTATCTATAATGTGTAACTAAGCAGTAAAAATGAAATATAAATAGTATAGTATAAATGATTATTTAACTAAGCAGTAACATCATCCCTATATCGATAAAGCCACGTCTTCGTCATGTTCTTCACGTACGCCTCAACCCCTAAACTCCCACCACCCCAGGCCCGGTCTTATCGGCCTCTATGTACATTATCTTGTACATTACTGTGCCTTCATTTCGTGGGTTTTAATGGGCCTTTCGAATATGGAAGATTTTCAGGGTTTTGTGAGGGTTAAGTTATCTCTACGACGTTTTAGAGGTTGAAATTGTTAAGTGCTTTAAATATAATGGAATTTTATGTAGGTATAAACGAAATGGGATTATTTTACTAGTTTCGTATTACTTGACAGATGGTGCTGGTTCCTAAGTCATGTAATATACCTATCTATTGAAGATATGTTTGCGGACAATATTAATTAGATTCATATATTGACATTGTTAGTCAACAAAAAAAATCAATTTGAGGCCGTTTTAAAACCTTAAAACGGTGTCAAAATGATTTAATTTGTAATTAATGATTAGAGTTTTGACACGGGAATAATGCCAAATAAAATGTTGCGTCAAGTATTATGTACTTGCATTTTATAGGTACTTATCGATTTTTTTTTCTAGGTACCTATGTATTTCTTGTGTTATTTTCTTATTTTCGCTTTAGTCAACAAGGAAATCCTTACAGCTTTGTCATATTCGTCTGTCTGTCTATCCACGGCTTAGCTCAGAGACCCTTATTATTTTCTTAATTCTATGGATCTTAAAATATACCGCTTTAAACCGGCACAAGATATCTATAGAAATCACGAAATAATCTCAAAAATACAAGTAAACAAGATCTAACCCTTCAATGAAGCTGAGGCTCCAAATTCTCACGAGAAACTGCGAGATGAAGGGGTTATATTGACCTTAGGTCACTACCGGTAAAATTGTAACCGTGAGATCTATCTCACGTTTTAAAAATTCGAACAAGTTTACAAGTAGGACCTTTTTCATCTGCATTATAGGCACCTATCTTTACTATAGCCGTAGTACAACGGTCATGGGATTTTAAAAGTACTATGAATGCAGGGCGTAGGTCGCGAGGTCAGTGCCACGCGGGGTCACACTGACCCCTATCGTAGTGAAGGGTTAAAATGATTCAACTTTTCAAATTCGTTTGTGTTTTCTGGATGCTGTGATTTTATGAAATAATTATATTTTGGTTATTATAATTTTTAAGTTTTGACTTCACACTAGGTATCTGTTGTATGTAGGTAGACCAACTTAAACGTTATAATATGAAACGAACGTAATACCTATTAATATTAATAAGAGTCCAAGTGAAACTGGTTTTCCCGCCGAAACCGAAACCGAATATTCGGCCGTGGCTTCAGTTTCGGCCGAAACTGAAACCGAAACTCACGTGGTCAAGTATAAAATTCTTCAAAATACTGGATTTTGATGCATTTTACTCATTATTCTGCATTAATTAGTACATAACATGGGAACACAGTAGGTATATTAAGTTTTATGTATACCTAATCATTCATTTAATAATAAAAAAAATATTAATAATATTATTTTAATTTTTAACGAAACACGAGAAACGAAATTAGGCGAGCATGCACGACAACTTCCGAAATCAGTTTCGGTTTCGGCAAAAGTTTCGGCCAATTTTGGCCGAAACCGAAACTGCCGCCAAAACTCGATCTTTGGCCAAAACCAAAACTGAAGTTTCGGTCGGACACTAATATTAATCCAAAGAGCACGTTGTTACTTTGGCCAACGAGTAGGTATTGCTTTCCAAAGAGGCAATGCTTGCCAATGGAATGCCAGCTTTATGGGTACCATAATATCTAAAAATAGTGTAGTAGTAGTGTATTAGTATTGGTGTATAGTGTATTGTTGGTAATCTTATTTACTATTAGGTATTTAATAAATGAAATAAATAGAATACATACATGTATTAATGCTAAATGTTGGTAGGTACACTATTCTGTGGCAATATACGTAACTTAGGCTCCATGCGCACTGATAAGTCGCGACGAAGGCACGTCGCCGTAACGTCGCGAATCCTTTCGACTTGGATCACAATAGGTACCAAAACCTAACAGCCACAGAATAGGCGATAGAATAAAGAAATTCGCGACGCTACGACGACGCGCCTTCGCAACAAGTGCGCATTATCGATCTTACTAATCCTATATTACCAATAAATAATATTACTAATCCTAATAATATAACCTATAAATTAGAAAGTTCTAGATTGCGATGAAAATTTAAAAAAAAATGTGATTTCGATAAATTTTGGTACCTATAGAGATAAATGGTACCTTCGAGAAGGACATAGACTACGTTTGACCCCGATATTCCCGGGGGATCGGGACTTACGCGGGTGATAAGTGTAAGATATAAGGTGTGCGGGTGTAAGATATAGATTTTACACTAGCTGCACCCGGCGGTTTGGGTGCAGCTAGTGTAAAATCTATATCTTTAAAATGCTTTGTCCTGAGTGACTGATTGATCTATCGACGCACAGTCTAATCCGCTGATAATACAAAGCTGAAATTTGGAGGGTTATTATATGATGTAGGCATCCGATAAGAAAGGATTTTTGAAAATTTCTGCGGGGTCGGGACTTATGCGGGTAAAACTGCGGGACACAGCTAGTAACTTGTATAACTCTGCCAAGCTATAAATCCCTTAGTAATTACACTTAATCGTCCTGTAGAAACGACGACATCTTAGCGATCAATATCAGGGGTTCGCAACATTTGGTGCGAAAATTAACTGGCGACGTATTTAACATGATTAATTTTGGGCCGCCTCATGACGTAAGCGGTGCTAATTTAATTGTTTGTCGGGAGCTGTTACGGAATGGAATATATTTTATATTTTACAAGCAACGTCCTGGAGTTTCACCCATGTAACTTTCGATCTTCTTCTCATCTGAGCGATGTTCCCGGTTGCATCCTTAATGGGAGCCCGGGATCCGCTAAAATCCCAAATAATTTGGGGTCGGCTCAGTAGGTACTACGTCATCATTGACTATACCTACTGCAAATAGATTTGGCAATAGTTACCCGTGTAACTTTCGATAACGTGGAAATTTCGAAAAAAACCCCGTTTCTTAGAGTGAATAAAAACACGTGGTCTAAAATACACAAATTAAATTTCATATTTTTATTACCCGTGGTTTAGGCTGTATGTCGAAGTATAGCTTAGTTATCTCAGAGATATTGCCTTTCGATATTCGAAGATTTTATTTTTAAGTCCCCACTTCAAGAAAAGGGGAGGTCGTGGGTTCTAGATCCACAGGGACGACAGGGCATTTTGGAACAAAAAGCATTTTACTAAATACTTTTTTCTCCAAAAAGTGACTGCATGATACTAAACAATAAAATCTTCAAAATGTAAACACATTATATCAATAAAAGACCGGTGCAACTTCGGTGGCCGATGGGAACAAATAGACAGGGCAAGATTACATTAAGAAGTTCCCAACCGCCTCCGTGGCTAAGCAGCCGGTGGCCATTGGGAATATCCGATACAGAACAGTTTGCCACCCCTGCTTTACTTTATACCAGGGCACTATATTCCATGGTTTATATCCTTTCTCTGAGCTCTTGGAAGCAATAAAATCCTGGGGCAGTGTCGTCCGTTTATGAATATTGTGGGGTAAGTGCCAACCGACGCAAGGACACTGCACTAGTCTACGATTGTGTACACTTAATTTTGACTAGATTGGCAACTTTTTGTTGGCTGATATTATCTGAAGATAAACTAATTTTTCAGTTTTAATCGCGTGGTGTTTACTTGAGCGTTGAGCATTGAAACAATGCTATAAGGAAAACACCACGCGATTAAAATCGAAAAGTGAGTTTAATTTCTATCCAATATCGCGAAAACAGAAGAAAAATCTGATTGCTCCATCAATATTTAACACTTCGAGTGCTTTAAATAATAATACTATGCTCTAATAGCTGCATTCTGTGGTTTTAACCTGCGTAAGTCCCAATCCTTTAGGGACATCGGAATCAAAAGTAGCCTTATTACTCTTCGATAATGTAGCTTTCAATCGGTGAAAGAATTTTAGAAATTGATCTGTAGTTTCGGAGCCTATTCGTTACAAACAAACAAATCTTTCCTCTTTACAGTATTTGTATAGGAGTTCGTAGCCTACAATCACTTTGCCAAGTTTGTCGAACAACAGGTTCCGCGGGTGAAATTATAAAATCGATCAACGGATGAAAAAGTCGCTCGTTTGCTTTTCTTTTGTCTCATTTTACGATCGCTTTGGGAAATTTCCTGGAGAAGATAATGTAAGCATTGTCCATGTCATAATTTGTTGGTTTTATAGTTCTTAGTAGATGCCATCGGTGGCACTTACTTGGCCACTTTCTCCATTTTTTTTACTATGTATGGTTATTAAAATTAAAGACCTACATATAATAAAAGATAGTAATATGTGGTCTGTGATAAAAGTATCACAAAATGTAGGTAAAAAAGGAGACCACTACATGTAAAATAATAAACCCCTTACTTAGAAGCAACTGCATAAACTATCTAACGTTTGTCTTTTACTGTCACATGAAGTTTCAAATTTATACGTCACATAAACTAAGTCATTGTTTATAAGTAAATGATAAGCCCGTTAATTTATGCCACACTCCTCTGGGTTAGGCAGTACGACGCCTCGGGAGCCTACTCCGTACTGGCAAATGTCTCATGCCTTCGGACCGTGGTAAGTCCTAGGACATGTAGGTTTCCTCACGATGTTTTCCTTCACCGTAAGAGCGATCTAGCGAAAATGTAATATAGATTTAATTTAGCCAAAGTAATGACCCGACTTATCTATATAACAGCGCCGAGGCGCACTAACTATTAGTTAAGCTGTGTCGGCATTAAGGGTTAGTATCTTTCCATTTACTCAGCTAAAATAGAAACTTATATTGTGCCTCGTGTTCGCTGTATAGTTAAATGCAGTTACAACCACTTGCGCTTGAAATATTGCCTAATGGCCGAACAAAACTTGGTTCCACTAGTAGTTACGTTTACCAATTGAAGCTCTGTACAAAACATATATACGACAGCTGCGTCCCGTGGTTTCACACGTGTAAGTCGGTAGGTAAACAAAAGACGATTGAGACAAAAACAAAAGATGACTGAAACAGTAATAACAATGACGATCGAAATACAAACAAAATAAGACGATCGAAATAGGTACAAAAGTCGATCGAGATAGAAACAAAAGAGGATAGGCAATGAGGAGGAATACTAACTTTTTATCCCGGCAGAGGGCGTTGGTCGAATGATCTTAGGTTAGAATTAAGAACTGTCAAACAGGTGTTTTTTACAACTCTCGGCGCCAAATTGGCCATATCAGTCTCAGACCGAAAGAAAAAAAAAAACTCGGCGTTTTCATTCGTGGGCCCATTAACAAAAAAAAAGATCATCCGATGCCAGCGCCATCTGATCACAGCTTTGCGTGTGCCACCCCATTAGACTAGGCATCCTAAGCTAAGCAAAAAAAAGCTAGTTTCAATTTAAGAAAGAATAGCTTTTATGAATAAGTCATGTTCAGTAATTGAATAAGGATAGCCTCCTCATACATAACACATATCTCCACGTACCACGATATCCAGCTATGGCTTACCATTTTGCGTCCAACATCGTAGGATAGTTTTCTAGGTCTATCTAGACCACGTTGAATAAATTTGTTGATTTACATCGCGACGCTTAGGACTCTTATAGCCATATGTATGTAAGTTACTAATGTAGGTATCTAAGCCATATGTAGTTACAATAAGTACCTACTAAAGTTTTTATTAAAGTCATCATTCAAGTAATATCCACAGGTAGAAAGACCGTTAAAACCAAATTACGTACTACATCCAAACAGTATAAATGATTCATACCATCACCCTAAAACCGTGTCAAAGTAGTTTATCTACAGAAACCATAACCATTTTACTAGTCAGATATTCTGCCGGCACTAAAACATCGTAAGCGTAAGTACTCGGCCGGAAAAGCAGATTTATATTACTGCTCAACTAAGATCATAAAACTATAGACCGCAGAGGCCAGTATTAATATTGTGCTATTTATCATGACCCTCCCCTCCCACTACCCCCATCTTTTGTATAAGAAACACCCGTAACAACCCACCGTACAAGTTTCGACAGCGAAAACTATTCTAACATGCGCGTTAACAGCGCTACTTGTTCGTGTGGTGTTCTTAACTCAAGCGCTACAGCGGTCGCTGGAGGAAAATTGGAAATTTACGCTTCACAATCGAATTACAACCTTATTAGGCAACTGCTAGGTAAAATTTCCCGTGTCCGATATCGATAGTGGATACGGGACGGGTGCAAAGTATAGTAAACTTTGTTTGTTTAGAGGTAAAGTTTGGTTTGAGTCGGCCCGGGTGGGAGCTCGCCGGAAGGGTAGAGTCGTAAGGAAGTTGGGCGATTATGTTTAGTCAGCGCTGGCTACGTAATGGAAAGGAAGTAGGAATTGGGGCCTGTAAGATGTGGTCGTATAAGGTGGCCCTGTAGGGTGCGTGAGGAGGCGACGAGAAGGGGGAAGGGCGCGGTGTTTGTTCCTAAGGTCCGGTCTATTCCACAGCTGCGGGTAGGATTTAAATTTCCCTCTCTTTGTCTTCCTTTAGTGATGAGGTGCCTCGCCTCTTTGATAACTTTAAATTGAGGCTTTTGTGTTTGAAACTTTTGAACTGTGCGTTCCTAATTTACAGCTTTACCTATGGATAATTAGTTGGTGAACGTAGCGCAGTTCGGAAGTTCTTTATTGAACTTTTTTAGAACTGGTTTTAAAGAACGGTTCGATTTAGTTTAGGTATATAAACTAACTAGCTGCGCCCTGCGGTTTCACGCGCGTAAGTCCCGATCCCGGGGTATCAGGATTAAAAGTAGCCTATGTGTTATTCTAGGTCTCCAGCTATCTATATTCCAAGTTTAATCGCAATCGGTTCAGTAGTTTTCGCGTGAAAGAGTAACAAACATCCAAACATCCATACAAACTTTCACATTTATAATATTAGTAGGATAGGATTATAATATTAGTAGGATAGTAGGAAAAGGAAGTAGGAAGTAGGATAGGAAGGATTAGGATTCAGGACATGTGGTCGCAGCGCGGGTTATATTAGCGACTTAGCAACCTACTTACATACTCTCTATATGGTAAACAAAAAACTCATTCATTCATTTGAAAGCGACAGCCCTTAGTTTACTTTTTCAATTGATATTGACAGTTGTTTACATTTTTAATCTAAAGGTACGAGTCGGCAACGGGCGACATGAGGCGGCAGCGGACGACGTGTTGCGGCGACACTACCGGTTTCTATGTATTTCTATGAAACTCCCTACGTAGTCAGCGACACGAAGCTAGCGACGGCGACGTGTCGTCGAGCGAGTGTGGGGAATTTCATAGAAATACATAGAAACCAGTAGCCGCGACACGTCGTCCGCTGCCGCCTCATGTCGCCCGTTGACAACTCGTACCTTATGATTCTAAGATATCGACATAACTATAACTTAGATCAAAAATTAAAACAAAATCCCATACATTGATTTGAAAGTCACAACTCTTTATTTACTTTTTCCTTTAAAATTGTCAGTTCAGTTGAATGAGTTTAATTTAGCATAGGCCCTCTTTTCGTTTTATACTCCATGTCACTTGGTACCACTTATATTAGGTACATACAAGCAAACAACTTGGTACACAGCACAGCCTTAGTTAAAGTAAAGTAATAGTTGCAACGATAACCGCTACGACATAATAGGCAACTGGGAACCACTTCGGTAGAACCGGCCAAGTTCTCATAACCGCGTCTTTGTTTGCCATTGTTGGATGCGGTTTCATATACGGACCGATTTACGTGATGATGCCGGTCTTTTTGTTTTTATTTCTTTATTTAAGAAACTAACGGCTGAATACAGAAACGCTACTCAAAATTTGAGTTCTACTTAATTAAATAAGCACCTCTCACACTCAAAAATTCTCATACAAATTTTAAAGAAGCTTCTCAAATTTTAAGCGGCGTTTCTGTATTCGGCGGTAAGAAGCTTACAGCTTTTATGTTACATATAGATATAGGTATTAGATTTACATGAGCCAAAAAGTATTTCTAATTATACATATACTATTACATATTAAACATGAACCTTTAGTTCTTAAAGGTAGGTTACCAAAGGTACTAGTTAAACTCAAAATCCCTGAGGCTTGTACTATGGGTACTAGACAACGGATAGTACACATTCAATACTTTTTTTTTGTAAATACATACATTTTGACGCATATAGAATACATCCAGAACCAGAAACAAGCGTTTATGGTCAGCAATATACTTGTCCCATCATCGGCTGGAAGCGAACCCGCAACCTCCTGCGTTGCAGCCAGGCATTCGCCCGACGTGCCACAGAGGTGGTTTATACCTATTGTATATTTTGCTTTACAGAGGAATTTTATACGACTTCGTTTTCATTAATTAAATCATGACGTAAAAATACACCAAAGTACAACCAGTAAGCTATCACAATTTTGTCTCAAAGAGTGTCGAGTGTCGTGTATTTGACACATTTAGTAGACAATTGTGTCAAATACACGCCAAATATGACAATTACTATTCTATCGACACTCTATTGAAACACGATTTTGAAAGCAGCCTTGGAACCCTAATACAAATAGTATAAGTACCTACATATAGAAATAGTCATCTTTATTTCTACACATAATTTCCAAGTAACGACCAAGATTAGGACTTACCCCCAAGTTCCCCGTCTTCCGCTAGCGGGGGTTCCACCCGCCCTCTAAAACTGCGCTCTTATAGCCCGCCTTAATATCAGGGGGCGCCACCCTCGATTATTAGTTCGCCCCGTCAATCTTTACCTACATGAGATGAGGGAGGTTATTCCTATGGCTGTTGGTTTTGTATGACTTCATGGATTTATAAATAAGACTTTGTAGGCTTCCACTGTTGGTTTAACTATACATAATTGATTTGTTTTATTTATGAACGGATTTAAAAAAGGCTGTTTTTTTTGTCGTAAGATAAATTTTTCTTCCGTTTTCGCGTTGTAGGATTGAAATTAAACTTTTTTTTTGGTTTTATTCGCGTGGTGTTAATTTTTTTTAGCATTGGTAAATACCCTGTCATTTAATAATATTTGTTTTTAATTTTATCTTGAGCTTTTTGCCTATGTAGGTAAGTACCTACACCTATCTATATCTATACTTCTATATCTTTACTAATATTATAAAGAGGAAATATTAGTATTTTTGTGTGTGTGTGTTTGTAATGAATAAACTCATAAACTATGTTTGAAATTTTCAGTTACTTTTGTAACTGAAAATTTCAGAAATTCTTTCACCATTATAAAGCTACATTCATCCTGAATAACATAGGCTACTTTTGGTCCCGATATTCCCACGGGATCGGGACGTACGCGGGTGAAACCATGGGACACAGCTTTTTTAATTATAACAGTAGGAGAACAGCTCTGTCGATAAAATAGATTGTTATGTAGTATTGGAGCAGTGATTCTGTGACTTCACGGTCGGTTGGTAGTGAAGGGTTGAAGGGCGAAGACGGGGAAATTGGGTCATTTGTTGCCACCCCCTCTAGGACGGAAGTACAATTCTCTTGTAGAAAACAATCGTTTCTCGTTTTGTTTTTAACATGCTTTTTTTAAAGTCGCAAGAAGTTTTATGAAAAAGACTTTACATAGTTACCTACCTATACGAGTATAGATCAAGTTAAATACTTTCAAGGTTATTATAAAATGAGTTTTAAGTGCTAGACCTGGTTTAAACCATTATTAACTATGCCTAAATCATAGTTTAAACCAGGTCTGGCACAAAGCTCATTTTATAATAACAAGGTTTGAATTTATTTCAAAAGGTAATAAAAAAAATATTGAATTTAGTGGAAATACTTTACAACTAAAATAAAAATGTATATACTTACCCCGTTATTTAATAATGTAGTGTTTGCACTACATTATTAAGTAACTATGTTAGTTTAAAATCGTAAATTAAAAACAATTCTATCACCCCAAAGCTCTATGGAAACTACTTCCCTCAGGTTCACTCATTTGGCCTACTTGTGAAAAAACTGGAAGAACCATCGGAAAAAACTCACGGACGCGTAAATCGATAACCCTTTTTACAATAGACGTAAGGTTCAAATTATGATTAGCATTAGTTTTGCAAAAGGGAGGCAATCTTCTAACCGACACACTGCCCTAATTGCTTTTAGTTTTTCTGTTGCCGTTAAAGAAGATGAAACTTTTAAAAGTTCCTTTGATTTTCTGCCCAAGTAATTGGGACAAATTTTCGACTTAGTTGAACTCGAGTAAAGCAGCTGATTTTCATTTTGAATGCTGTTTAAATGGGCACAAATTGGCATAATGGCTGGTTGTATGGGGTCAGTAACAAGGCTGTACAGTATTGCTTAGTCGGGGCAAAGGAGCGTCGCCGTAGCGTCGCGGATTTGTTTGTGACTACCGCCGCTATAGAATGAGATGCGATCGTTGGCAACTCTATCTTATCTAGTACCAAGTAAGTAGAGACTATTATGGTGACAAAGTCGACTCAGTCTTTATTTTTATTTTTTGGGTTTAAGAGGATCGTCTCCATTCTCTTTCTTCATACAAACGTAGTTTACATTTTCCTCCCTGGATAAAGACATTAGAGCAAATATGTTTATGCCATAAAACCTATATCTGTCATGACATGACAATGCATCTACCTTTTTATTTTTTTCATTTTTTTATTTTTATTATTATTTTAATTAAAAAATAAAAAAAATAAAAGGTAGATGCATTGTCATGACAGATATAGGTTTTATGGCATAAACATATTTGCTTTAATGTCTTTATCCAGGGAGGAAAATTTAAACTACGTTTGTATGGAGAAAGAGAATGGAGACTGTCCTCTTAATATTACTAAGATATATGTATAATTAAAAGTCCTGACTGATCTATATATCAACGCAGGGCCCAAACCGCTGGTCCTAAAGACATGAAATTTGGAGAGTGTGTTCTTCGCGGTTATAAGTAACCACTAAAAACTTTTTTTAGTGGATTTACGGATTTTTGGAAAATCCATCGGGATCGGGACCTACGCGGGTGAAACCGCGGGTCCCCAGCTAGTAATATATATTATGCTTTGTCCTGGCTGACTGATAGATCAACGCACAGCGTAAACTGCTGGTAGTAGAGAGCTGAAGTTTGGAGAGTGTGTTCATTAATAATGTAGGCATCCGATAAAGGGTTTTTCGTAACACCCACGGGATTGAGAATTACGCGGGTAAAACCGCGGGGCACAGCTAGTTAAAATAGTAATGTACCTAATATATTTGATTTTCATTTCTAAGGTCAGGTAATGTAACAATGTATAGTTTAGTTATAATTTATATAGGTACAATTTTGTGTTACTTTAATACCTACAAACTACTTAGTTACAATTTGTTTAATTTTATGTAAGTTTAGGTAAATGTCATTTTTGGTGTTTTCGTAATAATAATTTTATCTATCTAGGTACCTAGTGGGTATCTTAGTAACAAACAATATAGAAATTTGAACATTGATAACATAATCCTTTGTAGTGAACTGGTATGGAGGAGCCGACTGAAGCCAACTAAGTTTTAATGAAAACGCTCCTCTGCAAACAACATACATCTATATAACTATGTTATCTAAGCACTACAGGTGCGGCGACGTACTTACGACGTTTTACGTTGTAAATGGGATTGTGTGTTTGTATATCATTGGACAAGTAGGGAAATATTAAACAAAATTAGATTTTATTTTATACTAGCTGACCCGGCAAACGTTGTTTTGCCTTATAAATTATAGATAGTAGCCGATTCTCAGACCTACTGAATACGTATACAAAATTTCAAAAAAATCGGTCAAGCCGTTTCGGAGGAGTACGGTAACTAACACTGTGACATGGAAATTTTATATATTAGATTTTAATAAATACTGGTTGACCTGTGCACTATGAATTGCCATCAGTATTATAAAAAAAAATACACTGTCAAAGAACACTGGCAGTCGGATATTTTTCTGATACTTTTTTTTCTATGTAAGTAATGAATTTTATCCTATTCTAGGCGGAAACGAATACAAGAAATCAAAATCGGTCCAGCCTTTCTCGATTGATTACATTACGAACTAACACCAACTTTGTTTTATAAATGTAGATGACTAAAAGTTTACTTAAGTGTATATAAAAATAGTTGTGACTTATCTCTTACTCATTTTTAAGCTACCCTTTGAGTACCCACCGTGAGCTGAGCGGGCTCATTAATGTGTTAGTTTAACATCCAACGATCGTTTCATAGACACGTTGTTTTCTGACCGAGGTATGAAAACGATGTTTGGATGTCAAACTGACACATTAATGACTTCGCTCGCTTCACTGGCGATGGGAACGCAGTGTACACTATACCTACCCTATTTCTTTAGAATCATCCAAAATGTAAACAGAGAACTGTCAATTTTAAAGGAAACAGCAAATAAACTGTCACTTTCAAATAAATGAATGGGATGTTTGTTTACATTTTTTATATATAAGTTTCTGAAATAGGTATAGAAAGTAGGAAGCAGAAGCAGGATAACGCAGGAGAAAGGAGGCGGCTTAAATAGCTTAAAATCAAAACAGCACGAACAAAAAATAAATTCAAACAAAGAAACCCAGCATCATCGACTAGTATTAAACTGAAGTAAGATAATACTGTTCAGCTTTCAAGACAAGAAGGACATATTATCGGCGGAAATTTCAAAATTAAAACAGTACTATACTATTTATGTATTCTGTGACAGTACGAACAAAAAATAAATTCAAACAGAGAAAACCAGCAACATCGACTAGTATAAGCTGAAGTAAGATGATACTCGTTTCCCCGTAAGTACCTAGACCCTGGAAGGGTGGGAGACCGCAAGATTGCTGCCATTCTTTAGGGCTCCAGACCCTTGACCCTTGCGTTAAGTACTTTGTACGTGGAGATACGTAGATAGAGAGATGCTGTGACAAAATTATATCACAACGTTAATGTGAGGGATCAAGATTCTGAAATTAAATTTGAAAATGTTTTGAGTAAAGGAAAATTTGGAATTGAAATATTTTAGTGAATTTGTTGAGGAAGGTAGTCGGCTTGGAAAGGTGTTGAGAAGGCATTTGCGTAGTAGTAGGACAATATATAGAAATCAGAAAGGAAACAAAAACATGCTTGAATTTAAACTCATTTTTCGGTTTTAATCGCGTGGTATTTATTACTTTTAGCATTGTTTCAATGGTCAAAGTTTCGAGACATTTATAAAATCTAAGACAATGCTTATTTAGGTCTCTGCTAAAATATAATAATTTGCTTATTTCTTAGAGAGGCAGGTGAACAAGACATCCTACTTAGACATTGATTTAGAGTATTTAGACAATTGAGTTTTGGACTACCTACCTCCTTTTGTGACGACATCAGATTTTGACTATCAGCTAAATTAGCCGAGTTGCTAATTTAGACCACCTGTGATTTAGACGATTCGACACTAACCCTTTGAAACTAGTTATATCAAAATATCGAGCTTCGCAAAATATTCATGAAATTAGATTTCCCTTCTTAGATAAATCATTTTCTCGAGCTCTTTTATGCCTGGGAAGGCACGTTAAGCAGTTGGTCCAGGTTGTTATCTCTGATAGTTGTCATTAGATCAAGTTAGATGCCTTAAGGCGACCTGAAAACTCTAACACTAGGTGAGCCACACTACTACACAATAAAGAAAGAAACAAGAATGCCAAAATGATAAAATTAAAGTAGACAAATGCTTACTTGAAATTAAAGACACTTTTCGGTTTGAATCGCGTGGTGTTTAGTTATTGTTACAACGCTCAACGTTCAAACCGAAAAATGATCATCGTTCGTTCGATTGAAACCAACCAGAAGAAATACTCACTTATTAAAAAGAAACTAAAAAAGCCGCTACCAAAACACAAGTTTTTAATTACCAAAAACAGTAACAGAACCTCAGCACGTACATTGTATATTATTTACATGTGAAATATTGCTTAAAGTTGCCAACCCGGGGTGGTAGTTAAGGAGTTCCCGATGAAATATGTCTTGGGGGTCGCGAACGCCCCCTGAGGGGGTACGAATTAAGGATGGAGCCTTAAGCCCCTAATGTACGGGTCGATAAGAACTTAGGATAGTTGGGTACAGAGTGAGGTGACAGCGGTGGACGATCGTATATATTATATTCATTAAATAGAGGGTTTGGAAGAAATTACGGTTTTTACCGAAATAATGATGATTAATTCAGTATTTTATTGAAAACAAACTTAACTTATAAAAAAGTAATAAATATTAGAAAGTAAATTTAACAAAACTATGTTTAACCTGATTAAAATAAAACTAACTAAAAAACTAAACTAAATCTAAATCAGCCCCATTGTATACAGAGATACCTACCTATTATCATCTCAGTAATTTTTTTGGGGTAAGAATCTGAGGAGTAATTTTCGACATATAAAATTTTGATCAAAATATATGGTCACGCAATCCATTATTATGAATATATTCACACCTCATCCATTAATCGGTTCAGTATGTAATACCTATACAAGATACGTAGGTATACATAGCCTGCCAAAATCATTACCCGTCCTTTTGGCTTCACCGTAGTCGGGCAAACAGTCAGTAAAGTCACTGTTTTACTGTGTCTGTGTCACCATTAAGAGGATAGTCTTTATTCTCTTTCTCCATACAAACGTAGTTTAAATTTTCCTTCCTGGATAAAGACATTAGAGCAAATATGTTTATGCCATAAAACTTATATCTGTGGTGACTATGCATCTACCTTTTTATTTTTTTCATTTTATTATTATTTTAATTAGAAAATAAAAAAAAAATAAAAAAGTAGATGCATTGTCATGACAGATATAGGTTTTATGGCATAAACATATTTGCTCTAATGTCTTTATCCAGGGAGGAAAATGTAAACTACGTTTGTATGGAGAAAGAGAATGGAGACTATCCTCTTAAACTGCTTCTTGTAAATAAACCACTGAACGGAGTTTTATATGGTTTGCACTATATTTTATACATTTTTTTCAGAAAGAAGGGTTAATACCTGTATTTGTATTAACACTGAAATCCGTATATCATTTCTAATGATTTAATGATGTTCCTGACAAAAACGATCGTTTCTAGATTTGTGTTTGAAGATTATGTCAATAAAGTGCACTTTTATCTTGCTTTTAGTGCCTTATTTTTAAGCGCTGCCTTTGTATCTATGTTTCGTACCCTTTTCTAAGTTTAAGGTTGTAGTACAAGTAAAGTTATCTTCCTATCTGCATGCGAAGTGAATCAAGTGGGTTTTTTTATTGTGTCCATGATGAACCTACTTTTTTTTTTTCTTTCTTTCTTCTTTCTAATGTGATGGACTCAGTTTATCTTTGGTTTGGTTTTATTGTATTCATTGTTATTGTAAATATTATATTGTATTGTGTTGTTAAAAAGCGCAGTAGCGGTGCGAACAACGCCGACGATACTGAGGTTCATATACAAAAATCAAAGGTTTATCTTGAAAAGAATTTCGCTTTTGAGAATACTTATACTGATAATGAACTGAGTTTCCTCTGCTGACCACTTTCCCCAACCAAGCAACCTAGTTTAAAAACAAATTAATTTCTAATACGAAACTATGAAACCTTATCTCACCTTCCTATTACTTTTGCCCGTTACTAGCCACGCCTATAACTATCAGAGCCCAAACAAATATACCTACGCCTTAGCAAGTTTATTCGGTACATTTACCTAATTGAAGCTTAACACAGCCCTACCTATTTATAGCAAGTACCTAACTAAAGGTGGCCACCCAAACTGTTTACAAAGCATTTGCTTAATAACTGAAACTTCGGGGGCGGTCGGGTCGAATTCTCCTAATACCTAGTTGGTAATGTCGCTAGTGTGTGTGGGTAGTGATGGGATGAAGAACGCGCGAAGGACGCGACTTTGACGCGATACGCGATGGTCCCTCCTTCTTTAAATTTGATAGGGGAAATTATATTGATTACTAGATTAATGAGTTGATCTTTCTTAGATTCTTCTTCTGTTTTCGCGATGTTGTATTGAAATTAAAGACATTTAAAACCACGCGATTCAAACCGAAAAATGTCTTTAATTTTGATCTTTCTTATTAATTTTAATTTCTTTTTTACAGCTTTTACTGACTTTTTTCGAACGATTTATCATGAGGGTTTCATAGTCAACAGTCACGTAATCGTAGTAATTCGTCATGTCCGTCTGGCTGTCTGTCTGTCCGCGGCTTAGTTTAGAGACGCTTTAGTACTAAGAAGCTGCAACTTTGCATGAGTAGGTATACATATTGATCACATAAAATTACATACATAAGGTAGGTAGGAGTTGTTACTTGTAACGACTTTTTTCAAATTGCAATCCATTTTATTTTATGGAAACTACAAGATGGGAACCCGAAACCCGTCGGGCTTCGGATAGTACCCCCGAAAACAGTAACAAAATCTCTTTGAATCAATTCCCATAGAAACTTTCATCCCCAATTAAACACTTTTAGGGGTTGAATTTTGGAAAAAACTTTTTAGAGATTCACTTACTACCCCATATCAATCTCTATGTCAAATTTCAAGATTCTAGGTCAAGACGTTACGAAGTTACATACAAACGTTTTTCTCCATTTTTACCCCCTTAGGGGTGGAATTTCCAAAAATCCGTTCTTAGTGCTCACTTTCAACCCCTGAAGAACCTATGTTCCAAATTTCAAGTCTCTACCCCTAGCCGTTTAGCCTGTACGTTGTCCATCATTCAGTCAGTCAGTCAGTTACACTTGCGTTTTATTAAGTATGATGAAACCTGCGCATGGCCCGACAAGGCGCGAACATGCCCAAATTTTATTTTTCCAAGAGGCTTCAAAGTTTTGAAGTTCGAAACTTAAATTTGTTTGAAACCGCGGTTAGAAATAAACACTCCTACATAGAAACGAGTGGACAGTTTTTGAGAAAATTTGGTGGTGACAGACAGGCGGACAGAAAGGAAGGGTTCCTTTTTTACCTTTTGAGGTACGTAACCCTAAAAACGTAGTTTTCCCTCAAATGCATGATCTAAAAAATCAGGTCTGACACACTGGGCGTGAACAACAGTTTGAAAAATCATGCAAAAATTTGGATTTTGGAAATTTGAAAACTATTTGGAAACCAATAAAAAATTATGTTTAAATCTGGGTATCAAATTTTAGCCTATTTCATCCATATTGTTACCATTTCAGACATACAAATCCCAAACTTAATATCAAAACTTTTCATAACACGATATTACTAACAACCAAAAACTTTGCGTGCACGACGAAACGAGATTACCCGTCTCCAAACTCCTGTCCCATCCCTACAAAACTATCATTAAACTAGTGATGTTCGCGTGTGTGGGTGTAAGGGTTGCTATGGCGACGTATCTTAAAGATCTCCCTCTCTGGCCCGTCTCAGTTTTCTCCTTTCTCCTTTGCACGCGTTTCTTGTAGGGAGGCGTGAATTGGTAGCGATGGCAAAATAATTGATTAGATTGTGTTACAACTGACACGGGCTCAGTAGGAAGTTTGGATTTGGCAGTAGCACGATATATGATCTTTTGTTAAAAATTCTGTTGCTTTTTGTGTTTTTTTTTTTATTTTGAAATTATCGTGGCGTTTTAGCATCGGATACGTACCTATGTATTAGCTAAGCGGTATCTTTGTAGTTGTATGAAAAAAATTTCTCAACTACGCGAAGTATAAAAATAAACAAAGTTGTAAACAATATTCATATAAGTCGCACCTAAATCAAATGAAATTAATAATATTATAATAAAAAGGTAATGTATCAATAAAAAAATGGTTGATTGCTTGTTTGTTATTTTGTGATAAAAGATTATTATTCTACTTTTTTTTTATGTAAGCATCGATATTTTTTTAAAAGTATGTAGGTACATAAAATTGTTATATCTTCCTACTTTAACAAATACAACAAATGCGAAAACAAGTAAATTCTTAATAGTGGTTTCGATAAAAGATTATTATTCTACTTTTTTTAAATGTAAGCATCGTTATTTTTTTAAAAGTAAGTAGGTTAAATTGTTATACCTTCCTACTTTAACAAACACAACAAATGCGAAAACAAGTAAATTCTTAATAGTGATTGTGAGATGTTGTTGTAAGTCACCACATACACACCTACCTATTTTACTTCAAATAAAACATTTTGAAACTACTCATCAGGTTTATCTGCGACCAGTACAGGGTTAACCGTCCCGCGGGGGGTTCGAGGCTCTACTAATGGAGTTGGCACCCCCGCCCCGCAGCCCCCGGATCCCACAACCCATAAAATTGTAAATTAGTGATGAACCGGCTCGGCCGCGCGACGATATCGATTTATTGATAGTTTTACAGTTACTACACTTGATGATTTTGGTGTCGACATTGACAAGATGGTAAAGATATAATGCGCGATGTGAATCACTACATAGTTTATAATAAAGTCGTTTCCCGCTGTCTGTCTCTACGTATACTTAGATCTTAAAAACTATACGCAATTAATTTTGATGTGGTTTTTTTTAGGTTTTATGGCGTAAAACATATTTTCTTTAAAGTCTTTATCCAGCGAGGAAACAGTCGACTGCGTTTGTATAGTTTGTATGGAGAAAACAGCAGGTAGACTTTCCCTTAACTCTCCTGAAAATCGTATTTATACTTCAAAACAATGGGAAAATCTAATGGGATTCTGTCGAGATAAAAAGAAACCGCTTTGCTCCCGGGAATACAATTACATATCTTCATAAATAAAAGATTTAAATCGGTCATGTATGTAATCTTGAAGACCCTATTAATTACAAACAAACCGAAACAATTTTATCACTACAATATTACCTATACTTCATTTTTTAATTTTAGCCTTCGATCTGACGTTTTGTTTCTTTGTATATGACATTTTGTTTTCAGGAAGATGTGTCAAATCATAATACAATTAAAAAACGAAGTATAGTTGTAATATTTTTTTATCTATCACTCACCTTTTCCTCCATTTAGTTTCTAACGCGGTGTCACCTCACCAAAATCGAACGAAGGACTGATTTTTCAAACAAATACAAAATCGTATTTTTTCACAACATAAATATTAATGAGTCTCCGGTCAAGGAGTTATGGTAATAGGCTAGTTATTGTACACAACCGGTTTTCAGCAGAATTAAGGGTGGAACTATTCTGTAGGGCGATGAAATCACCCTTAAGTCTCAGGGAATAAGGGTGGGTTTCGGGTGTATAGTTTTTGTTTGGTAATGAAAGGTGTGTGCATATAAATAAGATGCAGCATCCCTTCGACACCGTGGTCAGTTTGACCTTGTGTAGAGGTCGGTTTCGTGTCGTGGGATACTGGGACTGTGAGAACGAAATTTAGAGCGTTGAGATTCAAATGTTTATTTTTTTTGTCTTGGGGCAATTCTTTTATTCTGTAGATAAAAATATTTGTCCAAAAATGTTTATTGTATTGCAGGATACCAACATGAACTACCTATTGCGCTTGAATTAACTTTTAAGAGAAAGGAGTAGGTTCTTTCTCCATTCAAAAATAGTGGACTGTCTTCTCCCTGGACAAAGAAATTCGAGCAAATATGTTGTTTATCCCATAAAACCTATATCTGCCATAACATGACCATGCCCCTACGTTTTGTTTTTTTTTTCATTTTTCAATTAAAAACCGAAATAAAGAAAATTAGAATATGAAAAAAAAAACGTAGGGGCATGGTCATGGCTGATACTAAAAGGTTTTATGGCACAAACATATTTTCTCTTATATCTTTATTCAGGGAGGACCCAGTCAACTTCGTATGTAAAGTTTGTATGGCGAAAAGAGTAGGTAGACTTTCTCCTTAAATTATTGTTTTTTTTTTCTATGATTTGTGTTTTTTTCACATTTTGAAGTAACGCAGTAACATTTTTAGGTATCTGTTAAGTAGGCTAAAGAAACGTTGTTTATTTTCAGATTAAGACTACCTATGCCTGAAAAAACAAACCTGGGCACATATTCTATAACTTAATCCTCTCAACATAGCCTCATCATCGTTAGATTACTAACATCTTAGCGAAACTCTGCATAATTGAATAAAACTTATTATTCGGTTTTAATCGCGTGGTGTTTATTACTTTTAGCATTGTTCAGTCAATCGTGTAGAAGACACCAGTAAAGGTCTCAAATCGTTGAGCATTGAAATGAAACAATACTAAAAGTAATAAACACCACGCTATTAAATCCGAAAAATCAGTTTAATCTCAATCCAACACAGCGAAAACAGAAGAAAAATCACTGCATAACTTCTAAAAAATAGAGAACCGTTTTCGAGAAATCTCTAACGGTGTTGAGCCGATGCTGAGTCGACATAGTAATAGAATATGTGTCCAGCATTAAGTTAACTGCAGGTTTGTTTGTAGGAATTGAACTATAACGAATGGGGGTGGATGCAAGACGATTTAAAGCAGGAAATGAAGCGAGACAGAGGGAGGAGTGGCTGGTGCATCAATAGTTGGTACTTTGACTTGTTATTCCGTTTTCATGGAGTCGAATTTTGAGCCTTTCTACTGAACAACTCTATTATCCTCCATCCAAGTATAATATGTAGTATATCCGTTGTGTATATACCCATAGTACAAGCCTAGTGCTTTGATTGGGGCTAGATTGCGCTGTGTGTACGTTGTGCAATATATATTCATTTATTTATTTTAAGACAGTTAAGAAGCACAATAAAATGGAATCGCTGAATGGGCCAGCACGACAGTGATTTCGCTTAGTGAAAAGGCTCGATAATCGGTGCTGTGTAAACGGGCTACTACCCGAGTAATATCAGTAGTTTTAGGTCTACCAAAAATCTATATCTTTAAAACGCTTTATCCTAACTGACTCCAATCCTAACTGTTGTTGGATGAACACACAGTCTAAACCGCTTTTAGAAAGTGTTTTCTTTATATGACCGGGACGTATCCTGGTAAAACCGCGGGACACAGCTAGTACTTAGTTATACTTGTACTGAGTTAATGAGTAACTAAACTGAGTTTAATTTCAATACAATATCGCGCAAACTGAGGGAAAATCGACAAGTAAGTTTATTAAGTACCAGCGGAAGTCCCGATCTTGTACCTACTAAGATCTGAATTAAACATCGGAATTGGTCAGATTTCGCGATAATCGTAATCGGATAACCGATGTATCGGAAAGGACAATGTCTTGTTTACAATGGAACCCGGAGGCGTCCTGTAACTTGGCGTACGAATTACAATCAACAATGTAATCACCATAACGTTACTTTACTATCGCATCGTGCTAATTACTTCTTGGTGTCGTAAGTTTTGAGAGGACAGCGGCTATAATGTTAACCCGCTAGTTCTAAACTGAGAAACTGCGCTGGAGTAACCCCATCGAACCAGATTCGATCTGCAAACACTCCAGAACACTCCAGGAGCCTCTGTTAATCAGATCCTAGGGCCAGATGTTCGGCGGGCGGGATAAAGTCAACGTGGACGGGATATCTGAGATTCCAGAGACACTTCTTAGCTTCTTTAAGAAAGACGACTCTTTAATCGTTGATCGTCAAATGTTTTGAAGTGTCTATGACGCTACGCCTTCGTGGATACTGGATACAAACAGGTTAACAGGTCAGCAAGCCAATTAAGAATAGACACCAATTTATGATTGAATAATTAATTCTTAAGAACATGGCGACTGTTACCGTTTCCATACAAACTTAATAGCAAAATAAATTATGAAAAATTTAGTTTTCTACCGTAATATCGATATTATTCGGATTAAGATTTTACTTTTAAAAAGGGTACCCACGACAAGGTTTTCCAAAATATTCATTCGAAATGAAATAAAACGGAGAAACATTTTTTTTTCATTTTTACATCGTAAATTACTTTTTATTGGGAATAATATAAAACAAATGAGCTGTAAACTAGTCATTTACGCTGGAAAAATGAAAAAAATGTTTCTCCGTTTTATTTCATTTCGAATGAATATTTTGGAAAACCTTGTGGTGGGGACCCTTTAAAAGTAAAATCTTAATCCGATATTAAGTTAGAAAACTAAATTTTTCAAAATTTATTTTGGTATTAAGTTTGTATGGAAATGGTAACAGTCACCACGTTCTTAAATAGTATTCTTTCTTGAAACACCCTTTACATTTTTCTTTTTTGTTTTTTTTTTCAATTCATGTGGGGTTTTTGCCGGTTAACTCGATAAATACTACAATGGAATGGCTCGTTGTAGCAACGTATACCTACATATAATCTATAAAGCTAAGCATTCCCCCGCCGTCTAAACTAGGTTAGTTTAGTTAGCTCCGCATAGTTGAGTCAGTTTTTCATACATGTGTGTCTTCTGCAAACTATGCCAGATATGCTCACTTGTTTGAAAAACTTGTTAGCGTTGGGTCGAGTTAAGATGAGGTCTAAGTTGTAGCGAAAGTAATAAGCGTCTTCTCCCAATCGAACACTTAGATGAAAACAAAATTAGTAGATACGGTATATTCTAACATTGCGTATTCGAAAAATGAGCTAGAAATCTTATCTTTAGTTTTTTGTTTTAATCTAAGATCGAACACAATAAATCGCTTCCGTCACCCCCTCGCACCACACACCGTCCTTAGCCCAAGGCGTCACGATAAACAGTTTATGTGCGTGTCCGTCCTTTATGCGCGTAGTTACCCTATCTCACCATCTCCCGATAGCTAGAACACAGCCAAGTTTTATTGGTGTAGCTCCAACTTTTCGATATTTCGGGGTAAATTGTTATCTAGATACCTATCTGTGGTATACAAGCCCATTCTCAGCGAGTTAACTTCGAATCTGGCGGTTTAAAAGGTGCTTTTAGGAGATTCGTAATAGGAATTGCCTTTGGTACGGCTACTACTTAATATCTGTTACTTACTATTAAAAGTACTTAGTTGGTAGGTTAGCCGGGGACTATAAAATCTTAATATTCTCCCCGTCCGGCCCCATATTTCCAGGATTAGGTATTTTAGTGCAGTTAACTTTATACTAAACCCTTGGCTGGTTATCTTTACTGTTTCTGAAGTTAATCTGGATTAAGTTGAATAGAAAATGGGTTAGCATAGCTACTTGGTTTCTTTTATATAAATAAATAAATTCTGTGAACAACACACAGCGCCATCTAGCCCCGTGGTAAGCGACTAAGCTTGTGTTACGGTGACTAGACAACGGATATAATACTTATATTTATTTTTCTTTTGTAAATACATACATATTATACATAGAAGGACACCCAGACCAGACACAAATATTTATTTTTAAGCATAAATACTTGCACCCGGCGGGAATCGAACCCGCAACCTCCTGCATTGCAGTCGCGCTCTCGCACGACGCGCCACAGAGGTCGTCATATAACTAACAGACTCGGCGAACTTTGTTCCGCCTTAGAGGGAAAAATGTATGCTATGGCCTGCTGGTTCTCCCCACAAATTTTCAGCCAAATCGGATCAGCCGTTCTTTAGTTATAAATAGTGTAACTAACACAACTTTCTTTTACATATATAGATTACTAGCTGTACCCCGCGGCATCAGCCGCATAAATCCATATTCCTTGGAATTTTTCAAAAATCATTTCTTATCGGATACCTACATCACACAAAGAACATATTCTCCAAATTTCAGCCCTCTACTATCAGCAGTTTAGGCTATGCGTTGATCAGTCAATCAGTCCGGACAAAGCATTTTAGCTAGCTCCAGACTTATCGACCTGTTACTCCTTCGCGTAGAAACTACTGAACCGATTGGGACGAAATTTAGTATGCAGATAGCTGGAGATATGGATTAACACATAGACTACTTTATATTCCGATATTTCCACGGGATCGGGATTTACGAGTGTGAAACCGCGGTGCGCAGCTAATTATAAAAACCAAGAGATATTGGACAACCTACTCCATCTGTTGTTTTAGGGTTCTATGGTAAAATAAAATAAGAATTTCCGCGTATTAGCTAACTAGGCCAAACACACTCAATATACCTACTCGTACCTAGTTTCAGCCTTAGGTATAGGAACTAACTGTACATAGGGTTGAGTGTAGGGTTTCTTTTTTTAAGACCCCTACGAGTTACACGCTCAGTTAGCTATTGGGGTCGTACGCACTGTGCGGTGTGCGTATTGCCTTGAACATGGTTAAACTTTAAGATATTTTTAAACAATGAATAAAAAACATCTCTTTTTTACCGCCGCAGGTCAAAGCAGACTAAAATGTAACTACTTTTTATGGCGAAGGTCCCCGAGACCAGTACTAAACTTTTCACTTGGTCATTCCTTATTACCACTCACGCACCGGTCTAAGTCGTAGCGCCAAGAGGAGTCGTTCCTGTTCCGATATGTTGGCCGGTGCAGCTACTAAGGATATTGATCCACTGCCGTCTTCCTACTTTTAGATGAGCTTGTTATGTCTTACATCATATGTTCCCATATTTACCTTCAGGTGAGATAGTTAGTCAAAACGATCATCTACAGGGTGTAAAAAAGGAGTACAAAAAGGAGTACGGGTGTAAACAAGGAATACAGTTTTAGGTGCCTGAGACTGTATTCCTTGGCGAGTACAATTTGTGAGGCTTCAAATGGCGAGTGAACATTTCACCGTGCTTCAACTTAGACTGCGTCAACACTTCCATTAGGTGTAATAGTGGTCAAAAACTGGCCTTTACGATATACTTAAAAAGACAACTGTTGTGAGCTGATTAACGAACAGAACAAATTCTACATGATTCACACAAGTAAAACCCGTATTTATAGACGAATCTAAGTGATTACTTTAGCTAAGCAATGCCCTGTCTCGCTCTTATTAGTGATTTTTTACGTCAACTAAAATGTGACAGACACATTATTAGATAAGTAATTACTTAGAATTGACTAGTGTAGTGTGTAATAATCGAGAAGTCGAGTAATTACTCTGGCTAAGTAAAATCTCTGTCACATTTTCGCATACGTTAAAAATCACTGACAAGAGCGAGACAAATGCAATACTTAGACAAGTAATTACTTAAAATTGACTATATAAATACGAGCGTAAGACCAACAAAACATTCTTAGACCGTGTATGTAGTGGCTACGTGTCTCGTCTGCACCGCACTAGATAACAATCAAACACACAAGACAAACCCGCGGAAAGTTAGACCAGAGTAAGGGGACTCATTCTGTACGAGAGTTACATTACGTATCACAGGACACTTTTTAAACTTACACGATTTTCAATTCAATTCAAACATTTATTTTATTCATAATAGCTGCGTCCCGCGGCTTTACCCGCTTAAGTCCCGATCCCGTGGGAATATCGGGTTATGTGTTTATAATATTAGTGTAGATTAGTATTATTATATTAGTATAGATAAGTATAGATATAGGTTGGTGTACAGGTGGTGGTAGGTTAACAATAAGTTATTTAGGTTCCTCTATATTGGCCAGTTCGGCATATGAAATCATATAGGTTCTGAAAACAAAGTATATTTACATGTCAATAAAATTCATACCAAACTTAAAACCATAATTTATTAATAAAATAAAATCTTCCGTCCATCTCTATTATTAGAACTATGGGTTTAGATCACGTTGTAGATAATAATTGTTTTTAATTACCTCGACGTTCTGGCAAACGGGTTCCACCGGCCGTGGTCGCGAGAAGACCGAGAGCGGAGAGTTATTTCGGAGAGAGAATTCACTCCCTACCTATATCGCAGGTGGGTAACTAGTCTAAACTGGCTTAAACTGGTTATAACAAGTCCGAACTAGGGGGGTCCTACCTAACTAGATTCCAACTTTCAAATAGATAATCATCTTGCTACTGGGGGTGCATTAAGATGAGGGTAGGTACATCTAGTTGCTTTCAGAAAACAATACATAAATTCAGAATATGTGTCAGAAAAAACATAGGTAATAATAAAATATGGTTATTTTTACGTGTTTATTGGAAATTGTTACGACAGGCGCCATAATCACCATAGTTCCGACAGTAGCCAATCCACTAACATCACATCACTATTATAAGTATTATAACCCATGTTGTTTTCATCCATAGATTTCTCAATAGTTCTATCGGATCCGGTGGTTCTCCTTGGTTGCAGTTTATACTGCAGACAGGGATAATCGCCGGCTTGGTGTCCACTTCATAGTTTCCGAGTAAAATTGTTGTTAAAGAGGACCTCTACGTGTTGGCTTCGGCTCCACGCAAGCCTTCCAAAAGTCCGGGGCTCCATAACCCCGTGATACTGGACGTATAAATAGGTTACAATAATAAGTTCCATTATGTTCTTCCCGAAAAAGGCATGAAAACCTAGTTAGATAGAAGTTCTAGGTAACATGACATGGCCTAAGACCTAGAATAAATACTCCTCCTCATGCGATGTTTATGTTTGTATTCCTGTCTGCGTTTGTTCGGGATTCCGGAGTTCGCTACGACCTCAAATTATTTGGCTGCCTGCCTGACAGCAGCCGTCCATGGAAGCAAAAAGATTATCCACCACCGCGCGAGGAGAGCTCTACTTTCGTTAGTCTCCATTGTATGGCACCCATGGGAGGAGATGGGGTAGCCCTATACTAAGCCGGGGCTACACAATAAACAAGTAGATATCTATATTTCTATTAGGAACTGACTGCAGTCTGGTAATGTGTGATGCCGTCTGGTAACCGTTAGGTCTGGAGGGGTACTTTAATTCTACGAAAGAAAAAAAATATGTCATTCATCTGTCCGAAAAATTTATTTTCAGACGGATGGATGACAGATTGTCTTTCTTTTGTTCGTACGTTCGTAGAATTACGTAACCCCTTCTGGTTTGATAAATCTTTTGGCGATTCGTATCCTTGACGCATTTCTTGCGAATTTAACCATATCGATCGACCCAAATTGATTCAGATTATGAGTTTTTTATAAAATGATTAATGAATAGTGCAACGACAATGCTACGAAAACTGTAGCGACGTCGTAGTGCTGTGTGAAGATACTAGTGAGCAAGGTTCGGAACCGGTTGAAAATATAGAGGTTAATATCGGTTTTTATAGGTTATATAATTTTTAGTATAACTATAAAAACCGGCAAATATAAATCTATTAATGCAGAATGTAGATGTGAATGAATGATAAATGTTTATTTTTGCGTTGGATGGAATAAACCGATTTTTTTTGTTTCAAGCCGATTATATGACAAGAACTTTTTGAAAATGTTCCCCGAAAAACCGTTTATAATCGGTTAAAAAGGTTTTTCGCGAAGTAGGTACATTATAACGGTTTGGATATTTAACCGGTATTCGAGCCCTGCGGGGCTTATCACAGAAAATACCGTGTAGACGCCGGCTGGCTTCTACACGGGTCGCGAGTTATTCGATATTTTTGTTTTCTTTTGACCACCGTTTCTACCACAAAACTTGGTAATATTTGTGAGACGTCATTGGCTTACAGAATAGCGAGTTAACTTCACAGGTTTTAACGTAGTTTTAGAAAAGTTGACTGGAACTTCTACATCGGATCTATGTAGTTTTTTCTTAGGGAATAGTCCCACTGTTATAGTTAGTTGTACAATCACCATCAAGAATCGATGACCACATTCAGATTTTTTAATTTGCTATTTGCTTTGCTACCTAAGTACAACATAATTGATGGAGTCATCTACTCTTCTCTTTTATTTTCAGAGTTCATCGCAATCGGTTCAGTTGTTTTTGCGTGAAGGAGTACAATCACTTTCATACACACAAACTTTCACATTAATAATATAAGTAGAATGCGATTTTCACAATGTTTAACAATTATATTGATTTCGTGTTGATAAATAACAGTCTCCCGGCACCTACCTGTTATTAAATCTTAACCATATCATCGTTATTCGGGTGATGATGACTTGGCGAATGCAAGAACACCCCTTGTCCCGAGGGTGACCGCGAGGGTGTTCTTAATACAATAACCTTACACCCCTTATATCGATAGTTTGGGTAGGTAGGTACAAGGTTGAGAATATAAGATGTAAACTATCTTTATTTATACGGCGTTACTTACGACTCGAAGATTCTTAGTTTGTTTTTAAATAGGTAACTGTTATAGATTATTTCATTTCGATATAATTAACTTAGGTATTTTAATAATTCGAATATAAATTTTATAAACTTTCGATATTTTAGTTTTCAATTTTATGGCCGCTCGATATTTTAATTTTCGATGTTTTGTACAATTGGTATTTTAAACGTAGATATTTTAATTTTCGAGATTTTAATAGGTAGGTACCTACTCTTTTAAATAGGTGGTAGGTGAGCATTAATTTAATTTAATTATCGGTTTCTATAACCTACGGTGTGACAACCTACGGTTTCACCTGCGCAGGTCCAGATCTTAAAAATCCAAAACGCAGACGGACGGATTCTCAAAGTGATCTTATTATGTGTTCCTTTTTTACCTTTTGAGGCACGGAATTCTAAAAATCTTTCCAATTATTATTATATCAATTGGAAGTTATTTCTTATTCCAAAAATAATTTTACATTTTTTTGTAGTATTCTTACTGGATTTTAAAACTATTGTGAATCTAATAAGATTTTAACAAAAGTTTACACATTTTTCGGTGCTGCCATCTAGCGTCGAGTAGTTAAACATCAGGGTTCAGTTTTATTGTTTATAATTTAAAAATTGAAATCTCGTTTAAAAAATCTTATATAGTAATAAAATATATAAAATAACTTTACTATGTTTTTAGTAGAATTTTAGTGTTTAATAAAACGAGTAAGTACTGCAGCAGTCTGCAATGTTTTGTTATCATTCCTGCTACTCACTAATAGATGGCGTTAGTTGTTAATTAAATGTGACGACTGAAGTATTGTAGTTTGGGGTAATTTTCTATTCTTTTTTTGTGAAAATTTGTAATACACATTATTTTTTCGGTTTAATCGCGTTATGTTTATTACTTTTATCATTGTTTCAACGCTCAACGATTCGAGACCTTTACAGGTCCCTTCTTTAGGATTAACTGATTATTCTACGAAGAATTATAATTATTTTTTTTATTTTGTACCACGTTGCCATGGTTACCGTACATGGTAGGCGGAGTGGGGGGTGTTAGGTTTTTTTCGTTACGAAATTTCTTCATTCACAGCTCAAAGCCCGCGATAAAAGCTATGCAATAGCTTAATAGCTCATATTGGACCATCCGAACGCGGGTCGGGTCTTTGTTAAAGAAAGATCTAATTGAGGTCATATAGACATAAGAAAATTTAAGACAAATAATGTTATTTTAATTATGGCTAAGGGGGTTAGTACACTTTCACCGTACTAGGGTCTACGGCTACGAAAAAAGTAGTCTCTTTTCACCGTCACGGGAGTATTTTTGATAATCCTTGATAAAAAATTTAATTTGATCTGTATCGATACTAACCCTTCAGCATTACCTAAGTAAGCCGAGCACAATTTGAGCAGAATTTTATTAGAATGTAGGTACAAGTAACAGATGCTCAGTCGCCATCTTATCTGTGATACTTTTGTCTGTTACAGGTTCAGTATCAATGTGGATCTAGGACCATTCATCTTCTTCTTGGGACAGATGGAGCAGACCATGAGATGGTCCATCGTCAGCTCGGCCCTTCCACAAATACACTGTGTATCACCATGTACCCCACTTCGCCATGTTCGTCCTGCAGCGACCAACCGGGGCTATTCTGTAAGAAAAAACTAAATAGATCCGATGTAGAAACCTGTGAAGTTCCAGCCAACTTTTCTAAAACTACGTTGAAACCTGTGAAGTTAACTCGCTATTCTGCAAGCCAAAGCCGTCACACAAATATAACCAAGTTTTTTTTGGTAAAAACGGTGGTCAAAGGAAAACGAATAATTCGCGAACCGTGTAGAAGCCAGCGGCCAGCGTCTAAGTGATTTTTTCTTAGAGAATAGCCCCGCAGAAACATTGAAAGGAGTAAAAGCTAGTAATCATCATATCAGTAACTTTTCTTCAGTTCTTCGTGGTCTCTCCTGCATTAATATGCAGGAGAGACCACGGAGAACTGAGCGTTTGAAGGACCTCGAAGAACTAATAAATTGCATGAATATGCAGGATATAGAAAGAAATAACATTCAGGGTATTAACCCTGAATGTTATTTGTTTGCGGACGAATAAAGGGATGTATTGTCGGTACATTTGAGCTATTGTTAGCGACAGGTATAATTGAAATAATTATTAGTATTAATTTTAATTAGTCTTCAATTACATATTGCGATGATTTACCTATACAATCGTTATAATGAAATAAAATAACAACTAGGTGTAAATAATTATTAATTGTCATAGTCAAGTTTAATTTGGTCAGTGTTTTTCTCCGTCAATAAAAAGGATAGGTTTTTATTTAGGTTTTTAAAAAGGGTTTTTTTATTTCTGATTTATTACAGCGAAGGAAAACATTGTTAAGAATTCGAGATGTCCTAGCACTGAAGGCAATCCGGAGTAGGCTCCGGTGGCGTCTTACTGCCTAACGTCTGTAAAAGGAGGCCCTTGCCCTACTGTGGGACGAATTTAGCAGGCTACAATATGAATTATTTGGTAATAATATTCGGTTGGTGAAGGCATCGGGTGAGCAGAATGCTGGCTTATATTTCGCCCAGGAAATAAGTATCTGCATACAAAGGGGCAATGTTTTTCCCTCCACACAAAGATTTAGCTAACTTAGATTTAGTTTTGTTTTTTAGTTAGTTTTATTTTAATCAGCTTAATCGTAGTTCTTTTTCTTGAAAGTTTTAATTTTACTAGTTAATATTGTTATGTTTTTATAAGTCAGGTTGGTAAAAAGTACTTAGTGTTTTTACACGATATCTTTCTAAATGTAAATTCAATATTTTGTAATTAAGCATTTTGAGAAGTTCAATTTTGGCACTAAATGGTTTATTATTACTTTATAATGTACAAAATATTGCCGAAGATCGTGCGAAGTGGAGACGTAAAAGTAGGAAACGGACCCCGGGCTCGAGAGAGAGATGCAACTGGGAGCAACGCTCGGATGATGATGATGATAATGTACAAAATATTCAGGGACTTGTCGGCGCGTCTTGCCTAGCTATCCAGCGTGGGAACGCTGCCAGCGTTTTGGGCACCATGCCGCGGGAGGGCGGTGCCGACAACTTCTTGTTGCTTTCGATTTTAAGTCTTATTTCCATTTTGTGTTTTGATTTTTATGTAAATTGTTTGACATTTTTATTAAATAAATGGAGTAAAATAAATATGTTTTTTTTTCATATTCAGGCTATAATAGAAAATTCTTAAAATCTGTAACTTCCAACTCGTAACGGATTGGGAACGTAACGAATGACATGTCATGTCATGGTGTCGATTTTTTCAAGGAAAAATAGGTTATGAAAATAAATCCATCTTTTGGTTACACTTTTCGGTCTACCCGTGAACAGAAGACACTGTAAAACCCTCGAAACGTCGGGCGTTTGAAAAATGTTAAACATATTAAAAAATAACTAGAAAGATATATTAGGATTTTCGATGCTGTACTTCGACATTTAGGACTTTCCGTGTGACTTGTATAGGTGATAGCTGGGTCCCACAGTTTTATCCGCTAAGTCCCGATTGCATGAGAATATCGGGATCTAAAGTAGCCTATGTGTTATTCCAGGTCTCCAGCTATCTACATACCTAGTTTCATGGTAATCGGTTCAGCAGTTTTTACGTGATTGAGTAACAAACACACACACATATACATACATACTCACAAACTTTCAGCTTCATAATATTAGTATGATTTTCGATATATTGAACTTAGGTATAACTTAATATAAACTTTCGTTATTTTAGTTTACCATTCTATGACCGTTCGATTTTCTAAGGAACGATAGTTGGTAAACTGATACTAAAAAAACACATTTTTCATATAACAACCGTCAGTATCATGACGTAACGTCAAAATTCTATGGAAAATAACGGAAGTAAAATGAAACTTCAACTTCATATAGAAAAGTTCATCGTTAACTCAAACATGATAGTTTGCACAAACTCCCACTACGGGCACAGTAGGTAGTCTAATCAAATCAAATACGTTTATACATTCGGATATAAGCAAGATATCTCTTAGAAATGTCAGTTATTATATCTAATCTACTATGTCTTCGGAACGCGACCTCCAATGAGAAAAAGACACAAGAAACTCATGGGTATTTTTTTTGCAGTAATCATGTGATTTACATTATCGCATATTTATTATTGAACAATAGTGGAACTGCAGCAATAATCTAAACTATAATATAATAAAATATCTAAAATGTAACAAACATTTACGTTCGTAATATGCTTCAGTACAGTGGACGGGAACCTTTACTACTGGTAGTAGGTACTGAAAACCATTAATATACCGTAATTTAGCACGAATTTTACATTATTAGTAGTGGAAAATAATTAACCATGATTTTGGTTTTATTTACTTATACTTGCTAGTTACGCCCTGTGGTTTCATTCGGATAGTAAAACTTTATTAACTGTTTTAAATAGAGTATTTGTTATTATCAGTAATTATGTAAGTAAGTCAGTAGTTAAATAAGTAAGTACCTAAATAAATATTGCACGTGTGCTGTAGGTGTAGTCTGTTTTAGGTAAAGTGTAACTGTCATCGTGTATTTTGAGCTTAAAGAAGTAGGTAAGGAAGTAGGAAAGTAAATGAGTAAGTATGTTTGTTACTCCTTCAAAAACTACTGAAACGATTGTGATGAAATACAGATAGCTGGAGATCTGGATTAACACATACAATAAGCTACTTTTAACATGATTTTTCTGTATGATTTTGAATTAGCGGGTGAATCCAGCGGGCACTGCTAGTTTTAAAATAAAGGCGAAATAAAATTATTGTTTTTTACCTCCTAAGATCTATCTATACCTAAGTCTAAGTCTCAGATTAATAATAAGACTTAACATTTGAAATCAGGGTACGAATTATGATATCCAAAATTAATATATAACCTTCTACTGCCGTCGGGAAAGTATGATGGCAGCCCATTTCACCCCATCCCCGCTTCTAAGCCCCTCACTCTCCCGTTTGGCGAAGCTTTTTTGCGAGCGAAAGAGACCTCGCTCCCCAGTGTTTTGCATTCTAAAATATTTTCAAAGCTATCACATTGACAGAGGAACTTAGACTCTATTGTGTAAGGTTACAGTTGAAATTGCCTCGCAGCCTGAAGTTGTATTACGACTCTTTGCACTTACAGCTCTCATATGAAAAGTGTGAAAAAGTGAGAGAGACGGATAGAGCCGGGCGTCTTGGGCGGGGCGCAAGTTTTCGTGAGTCGTTCAAAGCTTAGATGTCGCTCCACTCACTCGCGTTTAAAACGCACTGGTTAGAGTGTGATGGAGATATTTTTCGCGTTTTCTTTTTTTTTCGTTCGGTCTTTATCTTGCGGGTGAAAAACTGGTGCGTAGGGTGGTGTGGGGCATGCGTAGCGTTTAGGGGGTTGATTTTACCTACACTAGACAAAATTATGGTACAAATTTTGGGTAGGTTGTACCTATTTGATAGTGTTGAATGTTTAATCAAAGTATTAAAGTACCTACTTATCTAGGCTTTGTGTTTTAGGATGAATTACAGACAAAAAGGATTTTCATAATTATTTCAGTTTTCCCGATAAATATGATGCGCTGGAACAAAGGCTTTGCGAAAGCTAATTTTGTAAAAGCACGGGTAATATTTCAAAGTGTTTTTGAAAACTAACGAATTTTTGTCTATTTACCTTCCTGTACTTACTGAGCGATATTATAAAGAGGAAAGTAATGGACCGATTTCAGTGAAACTTGTTATGATGATAGTTTCTTGGGCTTTTGCAGAACGTTGTACAAAACGTCATTCAGCTCCAATATAAGCTTGTGATATGGGTACCAGAGAACGTACCCCTATTAAAAGCTTATACGTAACACGTAGACTATATAAATATTCCTATTAATATGTAGGTACCTATCATAATAATATAAGCCATACCTACATCAAATCTAAATTATTACGACAGAGACATTCACTAAGTGAAGTTTTTCTTCTAAGAATTTCAGAATTTCATCTCGGTAATAAAACCTGTCTTAGTCATAAGCGGCTTGAATCCCACGCTTCACTCAGGACTCTAGGTACATAACTCCCGCGCTTCACTCAAGAGTTAAAGTTTTCGCTACACTTGGAAGTTAACTCAAGAGTCCTTCGCTACGCTCTGGATTTAATATAACGCCCTCTACATAAGACAGGGCTTTAGTATCGGTGGTACTATAGTCTGTTTAGGTAGGTATATATAATATTTGGTTAATTTTGGTATAATAAAGCACTTATCTATCCATCTATTTATCTATCTATACGAGTTGGTCGTATCTTTAGGAACATTATACAAATGTTTGTTTTATGGAGGGCATCGAAGCCGTACCTACCTACTTCGCAGCTGGGAGTTTGGACGACGACGCGCCACAGAGGTTTAAAATAAATCAATTTTGTGAACAACACACAGCGCCATCTAGCCCCGTGGTAAGCTATTAAGCTTGTGTTACGGTGACTAGACAACGGATATTATAGTAAATCTTATTTTTTGTTAATTAGTATATAGGTACCTACATAGAGATACACCCAGACCATAAACAAATATTTATTTTGAAGCATAAATACTTGAAATTAATCGCGTGGTGCTTATTACTTTAAGCTTTGTTTCAATTACAATGCCTAACGTTTCTAGACCTTTACAGGTCACTTTTTCTTCTTCCCGAAGAAGAGCCTAAAAAAACCGAAAATTTAATTTAATTTTAATCTAACATTACAAAAACAGAAGAAAAATCTACCATAAATATTTGCTTGCATCTATGTATAATGTAATGTGCTATGGCACCTCCGCCCGGCCGCGGCAGATTAGGAAGACCCAAGAAGTGCTGGCTTGACGTCGTAAGATCGGATATGCGTGCAAATGGCCTCACTACGCGGGATGCCGAAGATCGTGCGAAGTGGAGACGTAAAAACTTAGATGAAAACAAAAAACAGAAGATACGTTACTTAGTCTCGGAAAATGAGACGATAAAACTGTGTCTAGCTGACGCACTAGCCTTAGTTGTATGTCGAATCGTTGCCGCATGAGCACGTGCTGTCAAACTGCGATTGTCTTTTTGAAATCCATCAGAATGCCTTTTCGCACCTTTTATAAATGCCTTAATTATTCATAAAGACAAATGTATTTAAATACAATAATTTTATGAAAATGCTTGTAGGTGTTTCTAGCTCATTTTTCGAATACGCAATGTTAGAATATACCGTATCTACTATTTTTGTTTTTCAGAAAGTAGAAAAGGGGACCCCGGGCTCTCGGGAGGGAGGCAACCGGGAACATCGCTCGGATGACGATGATGATAATGTAATGCGGAGGCTTTTATTTACAAATAACCTGCTCATTACATTATGTATACTTTATACCTATATACAAACACAAATGTATAAAATGGTAATGACCAAGGTGTGTCTGTGTGAGTGCTAATTATTGATGATCCATCGGTGCGGGGAGGTTATTCGAAACTAACAATTGATGCGTCGGGTTTTATTTTACCAGTTCGTTGGATGTAAATTGGGTATAATGTAGGTAAAATGTTTTGAATTCGTACAGATATTGTGTAGCTAAATTTTAAAAATGTAGGTACATTGTGGTGAAAATGGAAGCTGTAAGCAGATTAGGTATCACTATCACTACATTTTATAAAACAAAGTATGTGTGTCTGTCCCTATGTATGCTATGTGTTAACGGATCTAGATGCGGTTTTTTAAATAGATAAAGAGATTCAAGAGGTAGGTTTATATGTATAATACTCACCCGTGCCTTAGTAGGTACCTACTGTTTATTCTTGCAACACTCCACGTAACTTTAAACCGAAAATAATGCAAAAAAACGGTCTTCCTTCACGACCCAACAACACAAAACTAAACTATAAAAATATTTATCTTCAAAATGTTCACAAAATTAAAAGGCAAGTTATGTTAATAAATGTTAATAATTCACCTTGCTCCAATTAATAAATTTATTTAAAAAAATATGCTAATTTTGACCCATGGGAACTAGGGGTCAAGGGTCAGCTTCACATTTCTTTAAGACGTGGGACCTTTGACCCTACGTGTGCGGTTAAGGGTTAAAACAGATTAGATTTTATTATACTATTAGAAGACATTAAAAAAATTAAAAACAGAATTCTGACGAAATTGTATTCAAAAAATTGTTTTGAAATGAATAGGAAAAAAGAATGGCCCGTTTGGGCATAAGCCAAATTATGCTTTCTTAAAGAATTTATAAATTTATTCTTTAAATTGCTTCCCTTAGAATCTCGATGCAATGGTGCCATTCATTTTTTTTAGTATTTAAAAATGTCATTAATGTTTATATCAAGTAACGAAATAACAAAAAATATACCTACCCTTAATCCTATTAGGTAATGTTATAAAAGATGAAAGCTTGTGTGTTTGTTTGTTAGTTTGTCAAAGTTTATTGCTCCCTTACGGAAAAACCTCTGACCGATCCAATTTCGATAAAAACCGGTAGTAAAACAGTTGGAGACTTGGAGTATCTAATTGGTTTTTTATCCCATTCTCCCTACGGAGTCGGGACTTTAGCGGGGCGCTCATAAGACAAACATAAATAGAAGATTAAAGTAAAAAAAGTTAATATTTTTCTTCAGCTTTCGAGATAACACTGATTCTAAAAATAATAAAAAATCAACGCGATTTAAACATTACTTAAATGGCATACATTTCTTTAATTTAAAAAAAACTGAAATTCTTTTTACTGACTACTTTTAATCATTTTTCGAATATCGGGCGATAAAAAGTCGTTATCCAGTATCCACCCTAAGACCACGTCACCTTTGACCCTACGTGTGCCTTGAGATGACCCTTTCCATCCAACCTATTTGCATGAAGCTAAATTATAATTCATCTCTAATCCTTTAGAACTCTGCGACGTAGGCACCTACTTGTTATGCATTTAGGTGTGACAGTTAAAACGTTTTTAGTTCAGTCTGGACGTGGTAGCTCAAGTTATTATCTAGCTTAGTTTAACAGAAAAAGCTTATCTAAATTTTTGTAGAGATTTGAAGCAAACTGTGTTACTAAACTTGTGATAACAACAGATGAGGGTTTAGAACTTATTTGGTTAACGATGCCTAAGCTTAAACCTGAGCTCGAGAAAATGATTCGTTGCTAAAATGTAAAACACATAAGATGGAGTAGTTATTCGCGCGCTTCGCTTGAATTTGCTAATAGGATTGGTAAGTCTCTATAGTTAATTCGTTATCAAAAACAATCAAAACGAAATTTTAACATGTAACAATATATGTTGTTAGATAACAATAATAAAACAACATTGTATTATTCTTTATTCCAAATTAATATTTTTAAATTTAATGTAAACTTAGCTACATTATATTTCAATTTTTTCCGGGTCTTATTCGCTTATTGTTATTTTTAATTATCTTACTTCGACGTTTCGACTATATTAGAAAAGTAATGGTCACGAAGAGACTAATATAAGTACAGTTCAACATGTAGTTTATAAAAGTTAGATAGGTAAATGTTGACAAAAGTTAGGTAGTTTCCCTACCTAACTTTTGTCAACAAGTTTTGACAAAGTTGACAAAAGTTAGGCAAAAGATACGTAGGTACATGTATCTCAAACAAAACTTCTCCCAAGCATGCGATTCACTGATTCTCACGGTATACAAAAAAAAAGTAAATCTACAATTATAATTCGGTTCAAAAATAGCGAAAAACATTTGACCCTTTAACTGGGCTGACCTCACCTGTTCTGCATACTAATCTTGCATACTCTCAAAAGTAGTTTAGCATAAAGTTCAGAGAAATTCCCTTTTTCTCACGTGAAATAATAAGCATGATAATAACACTTTAAAGTTGTTATTTCACTTTAGATTTGATGCAGCGTTTTTGCTTGTAACGTTATTTTTAACGATTAAAAGGGTTGTAAAATTAAAACAGTTTTTGGAAACGTCTCTAGATAGGGTGGGTAGGTAGGTTAGGTAGACCTAATTAAGTTTTTGTTCGAGTGTCCAGTGATCTTTAAAGATAGCGTTTTTTTAATTATCTTTTGTGGGGTTATTTTTAATTTTAGACTTGTTTGGTCTAACCAAAAAAGAAAAATGCTCGCTACGAGCTTTTTTATTTTTGTTTCTTCCTACTATTATTATATTAGCCAGAATTGTTCCACTACAGGGCAACGGCCTCCCTCCAATTCTTCCATTTCGGTCATTTGGGTATGTTTACTGGCCACAGCTTTTTGCTAAGGCCGGCCCATTGAGGGTTTGCACACGGCTTCCTGGAAATTTCTTTTGTTGTTAGAATGTATTGTGAAATTGTTTTTACCTATTTATTTACTTTTGTTGCTGTTCGGTTCTGTATTTGTTGCTGTGTGCTTGTCCTTTTCATTCTTTCCATTTTGGGCTATGGTTCGCCACTCAAGTTTTAATTTGTCAACCTCGTCACGCCATCTTCGCTTTGGTCTACTGAGACGTCTCTTGGAGTCCAGTCAGTATAGTGGCTATAGTGGCCCACTTACTTTTTTACTGTTTTTTATTTAAATGTCTTACGTTTTCGCAATACCTTACCATTTACCATTACCATTTATCATTTACCTTACCATTTATTATCTTGGTTATACATATTCTAACCTCATAACCTCTGTACCCCATCCGAGTTGGTAGATGTAGGTAGTACCTACATATATGGACTAGCTATAATATGATATCATGTGAAGGTAAAAATATGTAATTGTTTAAATAAGTTTATAAAATAGGTATGAACTTAATTAACCACATAAATTAATCAATTAAAAGAAATTCATAGGAAATTGGAAGTTATTTTATTAAAACTTTTGCAAAAAGGCATTCACTTATTGCCCTAAAAACTTTTTTTTTAATAAAATATTTACAAATTGTATTCGTTCAGAGATACGTTCACAGACATCGTATTTGTATCAGTTAAATCGATACCTATACAAATCGAAAATTCATTCGATTCCTCGCTATCTTTCCGATACACTCGCACAATCGAATCGTGTGTAATTTATTAGATCCAAACTAAATTTCATTTTGTACCTAGTTGCACGCGTCGTTCTTAATTAGATTTTATAATGGCTAGGTTTAGTGAACAATTACTGGTTTTTAGTTCCATTTGGACTGGCTGTGAAATTGTACCTTTGAAAATAATGTGGTTTCGTAAAATAAGCTAGGTAGGTATATCTTTTCTTTTTCTATCTATACAATTATTACATAGAGGTAACGTTGGTAATATGTATGTATGGGTATGTTGGGGGTTAACTGCGAAACCACTAGACCGATTTTAATGAAATTGAATAGGTATGAAGATACAATGCATCTTTGGGAGTAACATGGATGTTTTTCCCCATACTTTTCAGGGATCGGGAATTGCGTGGGTAAAGCCGCAAGGTGCAGCCATTGTTCCTATTATAGTGCATAATATACGACTAGTAGTGCAGTGTAGATATAGTGCATTAGACTTTTATTCCGAAGGTCATGCGTTCGAATCCCGCCGACCGTGAGTTGGCCGGCCAATGCCTGTTTTCTTGCGGAAAAGTTATGTGCGCTATTAACATCGCTCTTACGGTGAAGGAAAACATCATGAGGAAACCCTTGTCTTAGTTAGCTCCAGACGTATTGACCTGTTCTTTCCTCTGGCCGAGACAGACTAGGCTGGGAGCGTGGTATAGATTACTCTACCTGGCCAAGCTTACTCTACTATGTCCCGGGCACTACAGCGCCGTAAATAGTATGGATTTAAAAGCTGCTTGCGCTGCCTTCTCTTTAATTAATAAACAACGAAGCTGTGGCTAGTAAAACCGGACCTTAAAAAGTCTTGTGGAACTTAAAAAAAATACAGGTATAAATAAAAAAAAAAAGAATATAAGTAATCCGACCTTAGATCACATTCATAAACAAGGTCGTTTGTTGTAGTCTGAACTCTGATAGTTAGGGCCAAGAAACCTTCGTTCTATAACTTAAATGAATTCTGTAGACAGAGCAATTTTATACTTCACATGTTGTGATATATAAATACGTTATCGTATTGTATAACATTTATGACTAGTATTTTTTTGTTATGAATAAACATTTATTTATAAAAAAAAATACAAGTCATAATATAGTCATAAGTATACAATACTCATGTATTTGAGTATTCGGAACTATCGCAAAGTTACCTCTCCACGAAGATTGAACACGTGCATTCATCTCAACAACCAAATTGCAACTGTCCCAGTGAGCAGCGTACTCCGACGATGCAACATTTCCGATCCCAATAATACTCCATTCAATATTCCAATTTCAAAAAAGAAGTTCCAGTGATGTGACCTTGGTTTCCTCGGTTCGTTTTTCGTTTAGCACGCAGGCGCGGTAGGCTCTGGATCAATGCCAAAAACGGGGGGTGTCCAATGTTCCCCGCGGCCCTCCAAAAGTAAGCTGAGATTCTAAAGGGTTTGCCCGTAGGTAGGACGGTAGGTTCGTCGTTGCCTAGCAACCGCGCCTTCGCATCCCTCGCTCGATATACTCCGCATGAACTAAATTGTAATATGGGTACTTGAAAGATCAGTGTTAATACTACATCTTCAATAAGGTAGAATTAACTTATTTACATCGTGTTGTTCAACTTCTTCCTCTTATTTCAAGACTTTATAAGAGACAGCAGTGCCCGCGACTTCGTCCACCTATTTAAAAAAATATAATATAGCCTAAAGCCTTCCTCAATAAATGGACTATCCAACCCCGAAAGAATCGGACCAGTGGTTCCTGAGATTAGCGCGTTCAAACAAACAAACAAACAAAAAAACAAACTCTTCCGCTTTATAATAGTAACTAGCAGCTCCCCGCGGTTTCACCCGCATAAGTCCCGATCCCGTGGGAATATCGGGATCAAAAGTAGCCTATAGCCTTCCTCAATAAATGGACTATCCAACCCCGAAGGATTTTTCAAATCGGACCAGTGGTTCCTGAGATTAGCGCGTTCAAACAAACAAACAAAAAAACAAACAAACAAACTCTTCCGCTTTATAATAGTAATAGATAATAGATAAGATAGATAATAGATAGAGTAAAGATTAACTGCGTCCCGCGGTAGGTAGGCTCTTAGGCAGCTTAGGCACTTAGGCAGTCTTCCGAAGCACGGAGGAGCTTAAATTACCGGTCACCCATCCAAGTAAAAACCGCGTCAAGCTTCGCTTAACCCGGGTGACATAGGCCACGAGCTCTAACAGTAAATACTATTGGTTTACCTCCTCTTAGATGGGTTAGGCAGCAAGACGCCACGGGATCTACTCCGGATTAGCGAATGTCCCATGCCTTCGGACTATGGTGAGTCCTAGGACAAGTCGGTTTCCTCACGAGGTTTTCCTTCACCGTATGTTTATCTTTACCGAAGATATTAGGGGGTTTTCAATTTCAAGTTATTTTCATCGGGGTACAATCTACCTCATAATTTTCTTTAATCGAGGGATCGTGGGGGGTGTAACGATTCTGAGAGATATCTTTGTAGGCGACTCTCGAATAGCCGAGTAAATGGACGATTTTTAATTAGAAAATGCTTTTCGGAGCTCGTTGTAACTTTATATTTTTGTGAAAATGTTAGAGAAAGTATTATGTAGGTAGGTACATGTGTATGTAGGTATGCGTAGTATTATGTATACACCTATTTTATTCATACCGCGAGAGAAAGAAGTTGATTCTATTCAAGATGTTTACAATTTGTAGAGTTTGAAAATAGCGAGTGAATTAGATAATTAATACATGTTTAATATCTTCTACAGCTTTAAAACCATTTAAAAGAAATAAAAATACAATAAAAACATACCTACCAACAACATAGTAGTTTTCAAAGTAAATGACTTTCGCGCTTTTGATCGGGTTGCGTCCATGTCACCAAATAATATTTTCAAGTTGAACTTTCCTTTGAAATTTAAAAGATTGAAAAAACATTAAAAGGCAAAACGTCGTGCGTCTGCAAGGTTGTAATGTGACATTGTAAGAGCTGTTGATTAAATGAATAAAAATAATAATTAAAAAAATGTATTTTTATCTGTTTTCGCGATGTTAGATTGAAATTAAACTCATAACAACATTAGTCCTTGCGATCTTAAGAACGTGGCGACTGTTACCATTTCCATACAATCTTAATACCAAAATAAATTGTGAAAAATTTAGTTTTCTACCTTAATATCGATATTATTCGGATTCAAATAATAAATAAATAAATAAATTCTGTGAACAACACATAGCGCCATCTAGCCCCGTGGTAAGCGGCTATGCTTGTGTTACGGTGACTAGACAACGGATATTATACTTATATTTATTTTTCTTTTGTAAATACATACATATTATACATAGAGGGACACCCAGATCAGACACAAATATTTATTCTATAAGCATAAATACTTGCACCCGGCGGGAATCGAACCCGTACCCTCCTGCATTGCAGTCGCGCTTTCGCACGACGCGCCACAGAGGTCGACAAATAAAACGGATAAACATTTTTCAATGAGAAAATGTTTCTCCGTTTTATTTCATTTCGAATGAATATTTTGGTAAACCTTTTGATGGGGACCCTTTAAAAGTAAAATCTTAATCCGAATAATATCGATATTAAGGTAGAAAACTACATTTTTCATAATTTATTTTGGTATTAAGTTTGTATGGAAATGGTAAGAGTCGCCGCGTTCTTAAGTCTGCGTACACTGAAACGTTTTGATACTTTTAATACGTGATAAGACGGTTATTTCTCTGTAACTTTTTAATACAATAGAATAGAATAAATAAATCACATCTCAATCAATCCTGAAGAAGGCACCTGTAAAAATCTCGAAACGTTGAGCATTGAAACATTGCTAAAAGTAATAAACACCACGCGATTTAAACCGAAAAATGAATTTTATTTAAAAAAAATAAATCTTTAAGTTGTTAATTATCTTTTGGCTAAGCATGCTACATCTAAGACCACGTACTTCACTTACCGCGTTAGTGAGATAGTGGTCAAACGTTCACCTATATGGTAAGAGTTCTAAAAATATTAGTGCCACTACAAAGTTACCCACTACGTCAAGCTTACAATCTAGCTTACTACACATCATATTACTCCAGTATATGTCACAGTTCACAGTAAGTAAACACTGGACGTACATAAACACGTCAAAGACAGTGAAAGCGATGCCTTGACCCACTGTTTACCCACAACTATACGAGATATAGTGCAGGGAAAGCGAGAGTAGCTAATGCAATGTTAGAATGTCGATAACTATCCTGCGGTTGCGGCTCTGATGTTGATATTAGAACCGCAATTGACTCATTAGTTTTCCTGTTATATTATTTGAAATTGAAAATTTTAGTGGCCAATTGAAGTGTTACATTAGAAACTCAGATAACCTCTGTGGTTAACGTTTAAAACTCACACGATTTGTTTACATACCTAATTACATTTTACTGAGTCTTAATCGCGTTTTTTTATATATTTTCTAACCCTGAAGTTTTAACCATGTTACATGACCATTGTAATAGGTATGGTTGAAACGTCGAGGTAAAAAACTAACAAATAATACGCGATGAAAACAAGGTAAAATATAACAACCTCTGAGTTCTCTGAGTTGTTGGGAATGAGAGAAGTTTTCGTGTTCGATTCCAGGCGTGAACTTTTAAAATCTCCATATTTTTTCAATGAATAGTAGGTTTTGGCTTTGATATATAAATCCATAGGTAGATCTACATATGTACATAAAATTTCAAAAGCCCTGGCTGACTGACCTAACTAAGGTCAACGGAGAGCCTAAATCGCTACTAGTCCTAGAGACATGTAATTTGGAGGGTGTGTTTTTGTGAAGTGTAGATATCCACTAAGAAAGTGTTTTTGAAAATCCCCACGGGATCGAAACAAACGCAGGTGAAACCATGGGACACAGCTAGGTATCTATGATATTATTAAAACTTCAGCATTTATTTTTATTTATTATCGATATATGTAGGTATTACTAATTTAGCAACCTGACCCATCACTATTACTGAAACTACCTACAAGTTATATGCCTAAGACATGAACTTGTGAGGTCAAAGGTCAGTGACCGAGGGAAAGTGTCTACAGCTACATAAACGTACCTACCTATGTCTATGTGTGGTATTAGACGCACACATAGACATCTATTCATGAAATCAGATTGCAAATGTGTACTAACCAAATGGAGCAAATAGATTTTCATTAATTGCATTGAGGTAACTAATTATTAGTTCTGGTCTAACTAGGGTTGTGCAGAGTTCTACGAGATAGCAGCACATTTAAATAAAAAATACTCTTGCAAAGTTCTTAGTAGGTACTAACAGTCTCTGAGCTAAACCGCGGACAGACAGACAGACGGACAGACGGACATGAAAAACTGAGGATTTCTTGTTAAATGCCTGTTAACTATAAAACCCAAAAAAATATAAGGTTGGAATTTTTGAAACCCTTTCGAGAGAAAGTAAAAGGTCGCAATAAAATAATAAGTAAAAATAATACTTAGAGATTTTCATATTTTAAAAAATAATATGAAAATCTCTACGTAGGGAGTTTCATAGAATAGTGTCGCCGCGACACGTCGTCCGCTGCCGCCTCATGTCGCCCGTTGCCAACTTCTTCATACGTTAGCGCACGAATTAAATTCGGACCAAAACGTACCCAAACTGCGCCCAGCCCTAATTTACTTAATGAATTGTATACTTGTAATACATGAATTAATGAATGAAATCGACACATAATATAACACAAGTAGGCTACCTGTTACACGGTAGGTATTTGCGGCAAGTGAACGTTACAATGTGATTAGAACATTAGCTGGGCAACCAAAGCGTTTAGAAGTACGATCTGCAGATTCATTTTGAAACTAAAAACATATTAGATACTAAAGTTTAGATTTCTTAGTAGTTTTACCCGACTGTCGGGCTAAATAAATATTGAACGTTAAACACAGCAAAATTTAGCCACAAACTGAGCACTAGGCTTGTACGATGGGTATTGGACAACTGGTACACTACATTATTATATATTTTTTTGTATATAAATAGGTACATGGGATAGATAGAAAACACCCAGACCAGAAACCAATATTTATTTTTGTGCATACTTGCACCTGAATCCGCAACCCGACCCTTTTACCCGACGCGCTATAGAGAAAGGAACGCAAATAAGAATACTTGCAATATTTCTTTGACTGGTTTTAATCTGGTGGTTTTAAAGCCACCAAAAGAAATTTTCGAAAAAGAATCAAATTAGTATATAAACTAAACTGGAGGGTTACTTCGGTTCGTTTCGATACGACAACGATACTGTTATAACGATGGTTCTACTGTCACCCTACTATCAGAATGTGACAGTAGAATCATCGTATGACAGTATCGATGTCGTATCGAAACGAACCGCAGTAACCCGCCTGATTAGTCAGTCAGGCAGGAGTCAGGACAAAGCATTTCATAGACAAACAAGTACAAATACAAAATTTATTTATTAGACAAAAGAAATACAGAAAAGGAGGAACAGTAGGGTACGAGGCAAATATAGATTGATTGTTTTGCTATCGGTCCAAGCGTCGAAGGCAGTACCCGGCATAATAGATATTGACGCTCCATAGAGCGAATACCGAATACCATGCAATTGCCATCAATATGTTTAGAGGATAAACTATTCAAAACAATCTGTGGTTTTAACCCGTAAACCGCTTAATCAATTCGGTTTCAGTTAACATAATATGCAATTTAGAATTCACTAGATTATTAGGGTAGTTATTTAGTTAAGTAAGATAGGTTTAGGTTAGTATTTTAAATATAAAATGCCTAAAAAGAAATTGAATGATTTTTTTGGTTTTAATCGCTTTGCTTTTATTATTTTAATAATTTTTATTTGACAAGACGTTGTGCTTGGTGATTCCGTGAGTCTTCGCGGAATAAATAAATAAATTCTGTGAACAACACACAGCGCCATCTAGCCCAGTGGTAAGCTACTAAGTTTGTGTTACGGTGACTAGACAACGGATATAATACCTACTTATCTTTATTTTTCTTTTGTATACATATTATACATAGAGGGACACCCAGACCAGGCACAAATATTTATTCTTTAAGCATAATTACTTTCACCCGGCGGGAATCGAACCCGCAACCTTCTGCATTGCAGTCGCGCTTTCGCACGACGCGCCACAGAGGTCGGGATCAGCAAGCACAACATGATCGAAGCATGATAAGGAAATTTGGTCAATTTTAAGATGCTTCTTGGCATAGAAAGATGCGTGGGAGACTTGACTTGGTTTTACACAAACATATATTTTTGTTAGTAAATTAAATATCTATATTTCTGAATACCTACGGATTCCTACCGATCGAGTATACCTAGTTGGGACTAATATGGGTTGCCAACGATCGGCTCCCAGTCTATAAGCCAACCATTCGTGCCTCAGTCGTAAGAGAAAGAAGAGATGCAGTTCATAATTTTATCACGACAGAACAGGCACCTGTGACGAAATTGGCCAGCACATAACGCGGAATGCTGGTTACCGGTTTAAGTCTTATCGAGTGCAAATTGGAAAGCATTTCTTCAAATAACCAGCCAACCATTATTATGGTAAAACCACACCTACCTATAGCTACCTATCTACCTATCTACCTACACGTATCCTATCCGAAGTACCCCTTTCCCTAATATAATTTAGGAGATGCATCATCAATCACTCGACTGGGGGAGTTAAGTCGACACATGTAAATTTTCAGTCTAAATTATCCGAAAGGCGTGTGTAGGTAACGTTAAACCGAAGGGCTTCTAAACAAATTTGTTTTAAAACTCCGGAAACCGGTGGTGCCTACTGTTATTGGAAACGTGGGAGCCGATCATTAGACCTACTTTTACTAGAGTTAAGGTCTGCACAGACTAAGGCGGACCGTCGTAAAAAGAAATGAAAAGAAAATACGTTTTTTCATTCGGATATTAGCAAGATATCTCTTAGAAATGTCAGTTATTATATCTAATCTACTGTGTTTTCGGAACGCGACCTCCAATGAGAAGAAGACACAAGAAAGTCATGGGTTTTTTTATGTATTTTTCTTTGCAGTAATCATGTGATTAACATTGTCGCATATATATTATTAAACAACAGTGGAACTGGAGCAATAATTCATACTATAATAATCCTGACTAGCATTACAAGCGCGAAAGTAACTGTGTCTGTCTGTCTATCTGTTACAACTTTATTTTTACATACAATAGATGAGCGTTTGACTAATATCTCACCTGATGGTAAGTGATGATAGGTCTGAAATGTCGCCTACGTATCATACACCTTCTTTTTTTGAAGTCGGTTAAAAACTGTCTCAACTATGGAAGTTAGCGGAGTGCAATATTTATTTATTTACTTAGGTTAGTTTAGACTTAGCTGGTCGTATAGGTATAGTACCAACTAGGTTCTTCAAATTTGATATGAGTCCCGTCACTTGCTGTAAATTTTCTTCTGCTTTTTAATACCTACCCTACAAACGTAGGTCGCTCTCCATTTTGTTTTTTTTTTCCTAATAACTTTTTTTAATTTAAATATCTCAGTGATAATAATAAAAGCTTAAGTAGGTACCAAAACATCACAAGCGATTACACAGGCTCTCCGTTAACCCTTTTCTACCCGAAAGAGGGTCAAAAGGGGGGACGTAATAAAAACCAAAAAAGATATTTCACTGAGAAGAGACCATTACATCGGTCTTGGGTAAAAAGGACCGGGTATCATTAATTAGTAGAGGAGGTTGGGCAAACACGGCCCGTTTTAGAGGCAAATAATCGGTGCCTCATTTACGGCCGATAGAACCCCTCCGTGTTTACTAGTCATTAGGCAGAAGAACGGTCGGGTCCGATATTAAGCAACGGTTATATAAATATCTATGTGCACTCACTTTTTTGGTTTGTGAAATGTTTATCGATAGACGGACGTATACCTACAGGTAAAGATTTAAAAAAATCACCTGCTTGAGTCGGGAATCGAAACGGTGAAAAGTGAAGATGATACCAGCCGAAAGATTAATTCATACATAAGGAACGATTTCTTATAGCTAAATTAAAGAAAGACTAAGTAAAATATTGTTTTATTACATATTCTCCTAAATGTTTCTCAATTCTGTATCGATCCCCTAAAAATTATTTGTTTTTTACGCATAAATAAAATATTAAAGCTAAGAATTTGTGTACAATACAGTCATATTTCAATATATTAAGGACTAATAACACTACTACTAATATAAAATACAAAATTATTATAAATGTGAAAAAGACTCAATCTCTGTTTGTATTATTAATATTATTTTATAACGCCAAAACCGTTAAAGTTAGACCGTTTTCTATGAATTTTAAATTAGAAATATTGTATTAAGTTAGTTGAGATAGGTATTGTGATTAACGAAAAAATATTATTATTTTTTTACCCCGACCCGTAAAACTAATATTAACGTACCTACAATTTACCTAGATTATAAATTACTTCAAAGTCCCATTCAAATTACGAACATTCCCAGCTGAAATTATTTTATCAAACATCACCGAAATATTCTAGTGAAAACCGAAAAAAAGAACCCAAAACACATTAACCCAAGAATGCTACACAGTAAAAATATATTCGCTCCGCACTTAAAACCGAGTCTCCCCCTTAATTTCCGTGGTGTGGTCTCGACATGCGTAATTTTTCTCGCGCCATTTACTCAAGCGTCCATCATGTTGAAAGTTCCCGATTTTTCCCAACCTACCTTAGGGGTTATAATTTAAATTCTGTAAAGTTTTCTCGATGAGACTAGAGGCTTCAAAAACATTTTTGTGATGGTGCAATGGCTTCTTTAGATTATCGATCACAGAGCTGTATTTTCACTTTATGATTATCACAGGGCCAAATAGAATATTAACCCTCTTGTGCTTGAGGTTTTTAGAACCAACAATTTGTGCGGCAAAAATCGTTTTTATGAGCTCCTTTGTGCTTCGGAAGGCACGCTAAGCAGTTGGTGTCGGTTGTTATCTCTGATAGCAGTCGTTGGGTCCAGTTAAATGCTTTAGGGCGACCTGAAAACTCTAACACTACTACACGAAAAGAAGAAGAAACAGAGGTTTTTAAAGACTAACAACAATCCAAAAAACTCAATTTCGCTAAATGTTTTCGCACCAAGATTTTAATCACGAGAAAATTTAAAGTGGTCGTACGTTAGTAAAAGTGTTAAAATGCAAATTACAAATTAAGTTATGCTATTTTATGCTATGTGTTGCTATGCATTTGAATGAATATAGTGGAAATTTATTCACGAATAACTTTAGTCTTCGTGAGATTTAAGATGTTTGAATATGCAAAGATGGTCAGAGGGTTCTTATTCTATAATTTGCCATGGTCTCGGGCGGTGTGTTAATCTTGTGAAATGCTTAAAATGTGAAAAGGTTTTTAGTGGATTTTAGGTGTTTTTAGTTTTTAGTGACTCGAGCGATTTTTACTTAGAATTAAATTTTCATTTAGAATAATGCAACGGAATCAAAATAGTGAAGTGGTCAAATTATAGGCTATAAGGTGAGTTAAAATATTTTTATTGCCAAAATCACATTAAAATGGCCTTTATTTATTGTAAACAATCTTCGTCTGTGGTTTCTCGTGTACACTCAAATCCCCGAGAATATCGCAATGAACGCGTGAACAAAACCCATTTTCCTATGTTTAATTTAAATCTAGAATATCTTAGAACAATAATTATATTAGCTAAGTTTAAGCGTCGACAGACACGGAAAATGCTTTGTACATCACATCAGCCAAACATGACACGCTAGATAGCTCTTGCATCCCAAATTTATTCAAAGAATCTCTCACTCGTATACTCCTCCTACTCATATTATAATGTAGGCTTAGTAGATATATTTTATGGTAATCTTTTAACCAATTTTAATCTCGAAAATTCTATAATATTTTCACGGGCACCTTTCCCGTCCATTTACCATGGAAGATGCGTCAGGGCGATAGTAACACCATAATGGCTGACGTTAAATGCCTTCAATGGCATCGTTAGGGATCCAAATTAAAAATGACCGTGATACAGCGTTTTCTTTTTTGTTCCAAAAGGGAGGTGAGTTTCGTTGAAAGAATATTTCGAAGGGACCTTTATGACCTGGGGTGGAGGAGGGTTATTATATTAGGGGGTTGAAGGGTTAGGTAGCTGACGGTGCTGAAATATAATGAGATCCTTTTTATATTTTGTAATCACATTTTTATTCAAGTTAGGCTGAGTTTACTGGTAGAATTTTCGGTTATGGGGAAATTAATGAAAAAAATACAGTTATTGGTTTTGATTGGAAAATAGGCTGTGTAGCAGTCTGTATATACTCTCTTAAGATTATTTATCACTGTTTCGTTATCCATCTCCTAGTATCAATAAATAAATTGTAAAAGCCGTATCTAAATTCGTTGCTCTACCTACTTCGTTTTTTAATTGTAGACTATGATTTGACACAACTTTCTGAAGAAAAAATGTCAAATACAAAGAACGAAAACGTCAGATTATAGTTCGAAATTAAAAAAACCTATGCTTTAAAAGAAGTAACCAACCAAAAACAAGATTATTTTTTAACAAAAATAAAACCCGATTCCGTAGGATTAACCGTTTACTTAACCGACTGAAATTTTCAGGAATTAAACGTTAAAAGTTGTTACGAAAATTATAATTAATGGAGTAGGTAACCGCGCCTAGCTGGGTTAAAGAATATTTTTGGCGTGAAACGGTCGGCCTAAGCCTCGGCCAGGGTGCGGGCCCATTTGCCCTGTCACACCCTAGTCGTTAATTAGTATTTTAATTAAAATAAATAGGCTATTACGAATTTTTAAGAAGATTTTGTGAATTTTGGTAATGTGTAAGCGTTTGATAAAATTAAAGTTATTCAAGCGTTTTGACTGTTTGGGAATTTGAGAAGGGTATAATTTAATTAATTTTAAAATTTACTTTGGTTTGGATTTCAAATTTCTGTAACTTTCCATCCGCTCTTCAGCTGCGTTAGTTTTTTAGTTAGTTACGGCCTCCGTGGTGTGTTGGGTGAATACCCGGCGGCATCGCTGAAGGTTGCTGGTTCGATTAACGCGACTGCAACTAAATAAGATAGTAAGAAGTTTAGGTAGGTCACTTTTAGTTGGAGTCCAGAGCTGGCCAGACTTATATTACACGTTGTCAATAGTCTTTCATAGAAAAGTGAAAAAACATACTCAAAGATATCAGAGATAGAAGATGCCTATATTATAATATAAAGAACACTGACGGAGTTCGAGAAGGTAGCCAGTAGCTATTTAAGTAAAATTAATTAAGGGATGTCTTTATTGTTACTTTACTATCGATTTGGGTAAACGCCAGTAATGATAGTATAAGTTTTTGAATAAATAAATAAATAGTAGAGTATCAGCGGTTTAGGCTGTGCTTTGATCAGTGAGTCAGTCAGAACAAAACATTTTATAGATATAGATTAGCTACATTTTATTTAAGTTAACCCGTTAGACCACAAACAGATCTACCTACTTCGTTTTTTAACGGGTTTTAATGGGTCTGTGTGAAAACCGCGCTCTATGATAAAAAAGTCCAAAATTCTCACGCGTGAAAGTGGCGTGTTTCTTTTACTTGTTTTGCCAATGGGTATCGACGAACCGCCTTTCGATTTCATTACGGACGTCCGATGTTTTTTTTTTATTTTTAAATCACGCTCGTTCTCCACACGCCCGCGTTTTTTATTCCCCGCCGTATTTTTTTATCCACTGTTTTTTATGCACACGGCCCGCAAACAATGCCATCGCGCCCACAGAATTAACTCCGGCCTGACTTTTTGCCTTTTCGCGCCAATAAAAATATTTTAATTCAACACAAGCGTGTTAATTAATAATTAATATTTTTCGACGACCGACATTTAATGGGCTCGTTTAACATGTGTTCGGCGCGATTGTTTTTTCGCTCATCGTTTTCATGAATGGAATGATGACGTAATAGGATAATGTCAGTCGGCAATTTTACGTTTTTATTGGACGCTCGCGTTGTTTTTTTTTGTGTTTCGACCGTGAGCCGGTCAATGGAATGCATCGAGATTTAATTTCAATGTCATTATCACTATCACAATGAGCTGATGACTTTAAATGTGTACGAATTTTTCGTTGGACTTTTTGTGGGTTAACAACTGGAAGGTTGATTGGGGAAAGTATTGTTTTTATTGTTATTTTTAAAGGGTTTTTTTACGATGACAAGAATGATGGAGGAACTGTGAAAAAATTATGAAGTAGGTAGTTTTTTTATTAGCTCGTAGCGTAAAATCGTGACCTGTATATGCGTGACTTTTATTAATAACTAATCGCTTAGATACTGGTATAATACCTTACTAACGTCGTAAAATATTATCCGTGTTTTGTCTTTTACTGTGACAAGGAATTTGGCAGCATGGTGAAATAAAACATCGTGAGGAAACCGACATGCCCTAGGAGTCACCATGCTCCAAAGATATGTGATATTCGCCAATCCGGAGTAACGTCGCTGAAAGGAGGCCCGCGCCTTCCAGTGCGGGGGACCATTAGCGGCCTTACAAAAAAAAAATACAGTAACAAATCATACCTATTCCAGGAAAACAAAACATAACATACCTACCTATAACATTAACCTTTATAACATTAACCGTGTATTGAGACTAGGTGCGATATAAAAGTTTAAAAATAATTATTGTTGGTATTCGAACAGATTTTAGCCCTGTTTGTGAAGATTACTCTTTGATGTTACCCGTTTAACCTCCAAGAACCCTGTCTTCAACGACGCGTGCTCGAAGCTACCGCACCGGCTAAACCGGCTAAGATCAAACACAAAAGGTCAATATTTGACCTCTACGCTTTGACTTCGAACCCCTGTTCGGGATCTGTTCTATTTTTGTACTTTTTTGGTTTAGGGTAACATTATTTTTAAAGTAGGTAGGTATATTTCGAAAAGAGTTAACTTACACTTCGAAAATATTGTTTTTGAAACAATGCTCCAAATATGCTTCATACTGGGCAGGATGCGAACCCGCGAATACTAGTGGTAATCCGAAGTTCTAGCTCGTAGTTATTTGGTCAAAATTGTCATAGTGTGTACTAGTTAATAGCACTACAGAATTGCAATCCTGTTAAAGACAATCAATAAAAAAAAATGTATGTGGACTTATGGAAGCTAACAAAGATAAAACTAACTATAAAACCTTATATTACCTCGACGGTATTCTAACAACAACGACGTTCGAATTTTGATCCATCTTTTTAAGTGTGTGAGTAATTTCCCGAACAGTTAAGTTAGACTTTGGAACTGGCTCGTCTCGTCCGTCAGAGACGAGTTTGAAATGGATCACTATTAGGCGACCTTTCTCCTTCTAGTCTCTAATAGAGACCAGTCCAGTTCCATGTATGAAACTTTTAAAAAATTCTCACGTTATTGTTTTTTAACATTATTTATGTATGAAATTGTTTAAAAATTAATAAAAACTTAATTCTAAGTATAAGCAAGTAAACAAACAGCTTATAGGTATACCTATCTTATAAGTATGGACATGATTTCGCACTAAATGATTAACATTTCGCACATTTATGTAGGCAGATGATTGTAGAGGAAGAGTGCTCGGTTAGGGACAGCGTACTCATCTCTATCGACCGCCTTTTACGACGTAAACAAACGCAGGACCAGTGGCTCTCAAACTCGGGTAGGTAATCTAAGATTTAGAAATTGAAACCTTATTTTCACGATAAGTTAATATTTCAGTAGGTACCTACTTAATTTGTTTAGGTATTGGGATAATGATCAGCTTTAACAAAGATAAACTTATAAAATAGAAAACGAAAGACATTTCAGTTCGATCTCCTACTAAAAGTGATACTATGTAGGTATTGTACGTCATCTAATTACCATAAAACAAACCTACAAATCTAGTCACCATAGTTTCTTAGTTTGGAGCTAAATGACACTGTGTGATATGCAATAGTTTCTTGTATTTATTTTAACTATAATAGAGTTCAGAATCTTAGATAAAAAATGTAAACAAAGAACGGTTAATATCAAAGGAAAATGTAAATAAAGAGCTGTGACTTTCAATATTTGTATGAGTTTTTTGTTTACATTTTTGATATAGCATTTAGTTTCTTAATAGGTATTGAATTATTTCTTATGTTTTTTATTGCTCAAGGCATTTTAACTAGAAAAAAATTCCAGGAAAAATTAAAATATTTTCTAGGTATTGAATTGTTAGGCAGTTCACACTAAAACTAAGTAAATTAAATAATTATTTCCTAGAAATTTGAGCACCATTGTCGCCCACAAGGGTAGGTAGGGGATGTTTGGGACAAATCGCCGCCGGCCGCGGGCAGGCACGCAGCAGACCCGTTTGCAAGACGCACCCTCATAATCCCGCACCTCCCCCGCCCTTATTACATACAAGGATAGTTAAATTATACCTCCTCTCCCCCCCGGGTATAAGGAGGGGTTTTATGTCTTTAAATGAAATGAGGTGAGGGTTTTAATGTATGCGGCTACGTAGGGTGTATCTACTTACACTTTATTTATTTTTTCTGTTTAAAGACTGGGTGATAAACCCGTGATCAGGAGGTACCTACTGTAAAGTCCTCGAAACGACGAGCGTTGAATAATGCTCGAAATAATAAAAGTAAAGCGTTTGAGTAAACTGGAAAAAAAACGTCTGACAACCATAACACAATCATCCTATCCTATCCTATCCTACTATTATAAATGTGAAAGTTTGTATGGATGTTTGGATGTTTGTTACTCTTTCACGCAAAAACTACTGAACCGATGCGATGGAACTTGGAATATAGATAGTTCGAGACCTAGAATAACACATAGGCTACTTTTTATCCTGATATTCCCGCGGGATCGGGACTTACGCGGGTGAAACCGCAGGGCGCAGCTAGTTGAAAAATATTAATGTTAATCTAAATGACATTAAAATAAATAAATAAATTCAGTGAACAACAGACAGCACTATCTAGCCCCATGGTAAGCTACTAAGCTTGTGTTACGGTGACTACAACAAATAGAATAGTTACCTAGATTGGTTTTACCTTTGTAAATATAAACATAACAGATACCCAGATCAGAAACATTTTTTTTTGCATTAATACTGGCGGGAATCGAACCCGCAACGCATTGAAGTCGGTTATAATGGGTAAAAATATTAGTTTTCTTTCTACTCACTCAATAAAAAAACTCAATAAAAATACATTCCAATGGTAAAATATTTTGCTGGACGTTTGTTTGATTCAGTTTCAAAGACATTTCTTCACCTCTTCAACAAAGAGCTCTTTGTTTCTGTAATATCTAGTGATTACTCATAGTTTTAAATAAATTTCTAATCAAACTTAACAAAACAACCAAAAAAATACACGTCCTACTTCAACGTTAACGAAATTTTAAAACAAAAGACAATAAGGGATTTTTTAATAACATCATCCAAACAAAAAGATAAAAAACGGACCACAAAAACCGAAAAAGGACGTTTCAAATAAAATATCCTCAAACCTACTGTAATTTCAACTCCAGATAAGTCTCCCTACAGGGAGGGCCGCAATAACCCTTCTTCCCCTACCTCCCCTTTATGGAAGATAGTAGAGATGGGCCGACTAGTCGCCGACTAGTCGGCAGTTTCACCGACTAGTCGGTAGGTGTCGACTAGTCGGCAAAATTTGCCGACTAGTCGTCAAATAACAATTATGCAATTAAAACAATATTTATTGAATTAGAAGTACATTTAGAAGGTGGGTAGTCAGAAAAATATAAACAAAAACGACATAGCCTACATACATCATCTAAACATCATACATCTAAAATGTCATAACTATGCCTCAGCTCCATTCAATATTTTTTCCAAATTTTATTGTTATTTCAACCATTTTTTGGAAATTTATCCAAAAAACAAACAATCGCTGAGTATTCATGATTAACCCAAATATCTCAGAATTATAATGATCTGCATTGCCGACTAGTCGGCCGACTAGTCGGCAATTTTGCAACCGACTAGCCGACTAGCAGGGCAGAACCCCTAGTCGGCCCATCTCTAGAAGATAGTTAAAACCCGCCCTGAATAAATTTTACTCGTCAATAAAAAGGGCTTTTGTCTAAACCAGGGTTGTTTTTGTTATCTTGAGGATTGCCTAATTTGCTAATAACAAAAGGGTTTCCGTAAGGGAATTGTGATGATAAAATTTTAATATTTTTTGTACTCTTGTTTTGGGATGGAACGAATCTCGTTTGCGATTGTGCGAAATAAATAGAGATGGTTGTATAGATAGCTTGTCTGTCTATGTATAAGGTTTGGGATAATAATGTTTCTTTGTTTCCTATCTTTAATAACATGCAGTTTCTTTTGTATTGAAAAATTCGTCGTCCTATTGTCATTCGCCTTTATTTTAATTTTACCCCTCTATATTTATAACTACTCAAATAAATAAATATTACATGACGTTGCACACAGCGCAAGCGCAAACTAGCCCCAACTAGGCTTGTACTATGGGTACTAAACATTGGATATGTATATTATAAGTTATACTTTTAAGTACCTACATACATACATGCACATAAGAAATCACCCAGAAACAGGCATTTATGGTCAGCGTAAATACTTGTCCCGGGATCCAATCTGCAACCTTCTGCGTCGCAGTCGCAGGTTCGCCCGACGTGCCACAGAAGCCGCCATACGTTCAATAAATTTGATTTATTAGCCGAATTCCCAAAAACCGAAGGCGGTTATTAATTCGTCAATTTGTTTTAATGTTTGTTCGAAGATGACTTGGAGAAGTCTAAATGATTCTTTTTCAGGGTTTCGTTACATATTTGATTTTCTAATTGCACTCTAACGTTTTTCGAGATCTTGCATTTCTAACAAACACAACTATACAACTATTGAAATTACAGACATGTCCCTTCTTCAAGAGGTCCCTTCTTCAGGTCTGTCAATCCTGAAGAAGGGCCCTGTAAAGGTCTTGAAACGTTGAGCGTTGAAAACAATGCTAAAAGTAATAAACACTATACAATACAACATCGCGAAAACAGAAGAAAAATCTATACAATTATTTTTTTATAATATTGATAGATAGACGTAGCACGTAGTCAAAGTACGTACTTATACATCTCCAACCGACACTGCTCCAGTAAGTACTGGTAGGTACGAAAGTGTAAGTATTTAAAAACAAAAACTCCTCTCCCAACGCGAATGCAGTTGAAGTGCTAAGCCCACGGAAGTGGACCGCCAGCCATAACACTCGACCATTTGATGATACTTTTAACAGTTTAACGCACTGAAGTTAACTTGAGACCTACGTGCGGAGGATTTCGTTTAAGCGAAGGCTCAAGTTAAGTTAGGAATTTTAGCTACCTATACTAGTTGAATCGCTGCTCAGTGCTTACTTGATAGATATGTGAGTGGTTGGTTTTGAAAATACAATAATATTTCTTTGCTTAACATTATTAATTATTAATGTGGTAGAAGAACTATAGGTATACTCTACCTATAGTTCTTCTACCATCCTTTAACCTAATCTGCCATGACCAGAGGAAAGAACGTCAATACGTCTTGGGCTGCGAGCCTACCCCACCTAATAAAGGCAATACAGTACTATTTATGGTGCTACGCTATTTATCGCATGGATTAAAGTTGCTGGCGCTGTATTAAATTGTCTAGAATAAGTGGAAAAGGCCTCCACTATCCAGTCTAATTTGAGATGTTAGGTAATATTATGCGCCTCAAAAAACTCCAAATAATTTATCTTTTTTACCATATAATGCCACAGTGACGGCGTGCGTTTGGGGTAACCATTTTTTCCCAGAAAAGGCTGAGCCTTTATTGAAATTTTTTAGTATCCAAAACAAATAACTTGTGATCCGATATGGCTGGCTGGCCGATACGTGTTGATTTCTGCTCCACACTTGCCTTCCATACCTGGGCGCGTCGTACCCCGTGATATTGAGACAGCAATATAAACAAAGTAAAAAGGGCAACAAGAACTACGGCCATCAATACGGGGAACCAATCGAACCCTTCACAAACATTCGCTCGATAAACTACTGCTCTTGAAAGCTAACGCTTAAAAGAAGGAATGAATCGTGTCATTCGAATCGGGTCGTCATAGATTGGAAACAGATTGAAGACTTTGATCGGCAGATACATCGATTTAGGGTAGAAGATCTTTAGTTCCCACATTAGTCATTAATTACCTTTGGATATGATAACAATCGCTAGAGAATCATAATTACATATTCCTTCTCTCATAGCGATGTTCTCGGTTGCATCCGGAGCCCGGGGTCCCCTAAATGTGGGTTGGCACAGTAAGTAAGTCATCATTGACAATCCTACTGCAAATACATTTGTCAATATTTTTACGGCCGGCCGCCTACCTTCTAGGGATCAAGCAGTTTACCCGCCACCGCGCCGGGAATTTTGTTTGCTAGTCTCCCTCAGATCCCTTAGTCACCTTTTATGGCACCCACGGGAATAGATGGGGAACCCTATTCTATGCCGGAGCAGTCACGTTTAAATCATAATAATATTTAGAGTACCTATTGACCCGGGTTTTAGGGCGCTCGCCCACGGCGACTTTTTGTAGCGATGCAGTCGCGCGTTTAGCATACGCGCGACTAACGCGTGGTAGTCGCATTTGTAACGCGCTACAGTAGCGATGCTAACGCACTACCAACGCGCTACTGCATCGCGACTAAATCGATCGTGTCGGACGACATCGGGGAAAAAACGGAGGGAGGGGACTGAATTGCGCTTGCATCGCGACTGAAGCGCGATAGTATCGCGTTTGCATCGCTACTGAATCTGAGCGCCCCGTGGGCGAGGGCACACAGCTAGCGACCGCTTTGCGACTGTATCGATGCAGAATCGCGTTAGTATCGCTACAAAAAGTCGCCGTGGGCGAGGGGTCTTAATCTTGTTAATTTACCTTACCTTGAAGACGTTTCGACTATGTTACGGAGGAGTTTGAGATTGTCTCTTCCTCCGCTTTTCCTCTTTGATGAGGATCGTGACCTACCGTGAACTATTATAACGTAGTCGAAACTATTTATATGTGTTCCAAATTTCTAATAGCGTAAATCACGACTCGACCAAACTGGAATAAGCAACGAAAAGCATATCAAATCATAAATCGTCTTTTTTCCGAGAATCTCGAGCTGTTCCATTGAAAAAATAACGATTTATGCGGAGAATTGTTATTCATTGCTTATTCTAGTTTGGTCAAACGTACCCTAAAGTAAGCTTTAGAATCCAAAGTCTGTCGGCTCCTTTAGTTAGATAGAACCTACTATAAAAGTATCGAGTTGAAAAAGCTGTATCATATTGTCGTGTATCGTAGTTGTCGGGGTCAGGCCGCGCTCTTGAACTCGATGGCAGTTCACGAAAAAAGTTTACCCCTACTATGAACTCGAATGTTTCCTCGATATGTATCGTTCGTTGTGTCGTCGTCGCTTCTACTTCTTTTCGTAGTACTGAAAAAAAGTAGTAGTGTAGCTCACATAGTGTAAGTTGTTCAGGTCACCTTAAGGCCTCTAGCCCAACGAATGCTAATAACAACCGGGACCAACTGCTTAACGTGCGTTCCGAAGCATAATGGAGCTCGAGATTATTATTTGGCAACATTTCCAAGTACTTAATGACCACGCCAAGCGCAACTTACTTATTAAAAATGCAAAACTTAAAAAAAAAAAAAAAAAAAAACTTACTTAAAACTTACTTTTCTAAACTGATCCAGTTATGAATATAAAGAAAATATGTCTCGCTTAATAATTATTTATGAAACTGAAATATATCCTGATTCATAACCAGTTACGAAATCTTAGTCACGAACGTGAACGAAAAGGACTCTAGGGCATCTATCATGCATAATTCTGTTCCTTTTTACCTCTCTCCTCTCTCTCAATCAATCTCGAATCCTTCACGCACACAGGTGCGAACTGCATTAATTACCCGACGTCACTTGAGAAGGGTGTGCTTGGTGACAGATGTCATCTTGACCGACCCTTGTTGTGGTGAAGGTGAGGTCTCCACCGACTATCTATCTTCACCTGTCTTGTGGACAGACGTTACGTATTTGTAGGCAGATTAATGTAATTTCTGAGCATTGATCATATCTTTAACAGTAGATATGGCATCAGAAGGAAGATAGTTGAAATAAGCTACTGATATAACGCTTCATACAATGACAGAGTTACATCTCGAAAACATAGCAAATAACTTATGTAACTTTTTACTTATAAATTAATATGTTGTTAGATATTTTCGTGGTAAGTACCTAAGTACTTTTGATCATTGTCGAATCAGCTTATTAATGTTTAAGAGGATTGTCTCCATTCTCTTTTTCCATACAAACGTAGTTTACATTTTCCTCTCTGGATAAAGACATTAGAGCAAATATGTTTATGCCATAAAACTTATATCTGTCATGACTATGCATCTACCTTTTTATTTTTTTCATTTTATTATTTTTTATTATTATTTTAATTCCAAAATAAAAAAAAATATTTCTATTACTTTGATCGTATAAAATCGTTACTTTGATCGTATAAAATCGTATAAAAAAAAAGGTAGATGCATTGTCATGACAGATATAGGTCTTATGGCATAAACATATTTGCTCTAATGTTTTTATCAAGGGAGGAAAATTGTAATAAACTACGTTTGTATGGAGAAAGAAAATGGGGACTAACTCCAACATTACAGCCATTTTTCATGGATTTTGGTGTTCTTTGAAAAAAAAAAGCACCACAGTTTAAACTTATGGTTTATATAACCTATAGGTTCTTCGGAGGCGGTTCTTCGTAATCCCTTTGTGACTATCGCTTATTCTGTGACGCGACGCTAGTGCAACGCACTTATCGTCGTCGTCACGTCGAGACTTATTACTACGTACAGAGCCTATCTAGATCCTAAACTAAGCAGGTCAAACCACAACCTGAATCCAGTATTTTTTTTAATAAAACCTCTCCTAAAAACCTAAGTACACTGTAAAATATAAGTACCCACTTTACCGAGTTACATAAAAGGGCCTGAGTTAAATAAACAAAGTTTTTGTCCGAAATCCTGTGAGTTAAAACATCAAACAGCTTAGAGGGTAGGCCGGGGGAGGTAGGATACATTGCCTTGATTAAAGGCAGGCTAAGGGCCGGACCTTTTCGTTGCGATGCCGAGTAACGTTAGTATAACGGTATTAAAATATAATATGGTAATAACATATTGAAAAATATAGGAATGTTTTTTTTAAAATATTTCTAGTAGAGAAGAGCACAAACATAAAATCAAGAAATAATGTTTTTATTATTTATTTAATCTACATAATGATGTAGGTATGTACAATTTTATTTACTCCTTGACCAAAACGGGATGCGGTTGAGCATTTATTAAAGGAAGCGGACTCTCACCGATTATTCTCTGAATATACTATCGGGCTATGGTATTTCCTACAAACACTAATACAATACCACTATTAACTTATTACAACATAATGTATGTATGTACATAATTTGGGTCGTAAAATCTATTTTACTACTAAATTTAAAAACAACAAACAAATAAATTGAATTTAAGTAGAGGGAAGACACTGACTTTTAAAACACAAGTTACTTTAGTCTAAGAGATAAAGTTACATCCATCATTATTATTAGAGACGGGTCTAGATCGCGTTATAGATAATCGTTGTGTCTTTTCGGGACCATGGCCGGTGTGATCCGTTTGCCGAAACGTCGAGGTAATTAAAAAAACATAAAAAAACATAAAATAACTTTATTAAATAGTCCACAATTACAAAGATGCTTAACTATGACATCTACACTAGGCTAAGTGCCTGTATCGTAGACATCGGTGATTCATTGAATTAAAGATATCGGACAATTTGAGCTTAAATTAGGCTTCGTGTCTAAAAGTAATAAAGTATCTTAGCACTTACTAACTAACTATACGTAATAAAAACATATTCGGTACCCAGAAATTAAAAACAATGATTATCTATAACGCGATCTAGACCCGTGTCGTGTCTAATAATAATGATGGGCGGACATCGTGTAAGTTTAAAAAGTGTAAAGTTACATCCAATGATACATATGTAAAGTTTGACAAAAAACATTATTTATTTTCATTTTTCATTACTTTTAACAAATCGTTCCCCAAAATATCGCCCCTAAAACTGAGCCGGCCGTGTTAAATCTTCTCTGTTTTTCGAGCTATTTTTCTCAAGGGCCGCGCGTGGCGGGTGAGTTATCGCCGGGTTACCGGTGGGTGGGTTGCCCTAATTTTTCACATCTACCCTCCGAGGTTAGAAGAGGCGCATAATGGTATTATCAAAGCACCCAATCTTGAATGGTGGAATGTGGGTAGGTAGATACATGCCTACATATACCTAAAGCTTTTGTAATATACCTAGTTTGATTTTGGATTCAATCTATGTATTATGTTAATTCATTATGTAACGTTATGTTTTTTTACGTAACGTTATATTATTTACACGTAAAACCCGATTCCGTTAAGTAGATGTCGTCGGTACTTTTTATTTGTAAGTATTTAGAAAATGCATTTTTTTTTTCAAAAATTTAATGCTCCCTGAGGAACTTTAACCCACGACCTCCCCTTCTCGCTAGATAGCGAGGCGCGCTAACTAACTGCATCAAGTAAGCTCAAGCCACAGGGTAAATTAATTAATAAGGAACGCAATATTGTTATACCTATTATTAAAAAAAAACGAAAATATAAGTTCAGCGTTTGGACCACTATTAGCAACAATACCAAATGGTAAATGACGATGCGGTAGATTCACCATAAGATGTTGGTTGTTGTTGTTGCCTAGAAAATAAATAATTAAGTATCTAAGTTACAGATTTGGATCGGTGATAGGACAAGGTCGTATAAAGCAAATCTCCTGAAATTGGGCTATGCTATAAGGCTCGACTATAAAATAAATAAAAATAATATAAATAAATAAATTATCTGAACAACACACAGCGCCATCTAGCCCCGTTGTAAGCGACTAAGCTTGTGGTACGGTGGCTAGACAACGGACGGTGACTATATAATATTTCAGAATCTATTTATTACAAACAGAAGTGTTCGATACTAAAGAATGGTGTAAGTACATACGTAGAATAGGTATCTTAGTAACTCCTAGGTGTCCTTTACCTACTTTAATAAATTAAGTTTCAGTTAATCCCAACTAATTAAAATTTTAGCGAATGCAGCTAAGCGATAAATCAGCAGCACATGCTACTCTCAACCGCTCATAAATTACAAAGATTGAATTAATATTACCGAATACAATCTTACAGAGCGACGCCATTTTGTTTCTGCACCCTTTTCCACCCTCTGCTTCAAACACACGATTACATACCGCAAACTTGCCTTTTACATTTAATTTTAATCTTTGTGAATCTTATTGTGTAGAGAGTGAAGGCTGTATTCGTTTAACATTGTTTTTTTGGATTGTAGAATACATTTGGTCTCTTTTACATCGGTCCTTCCGAAAGGCATAATTAGGGACGCTACCTAGATGAGATTTCGGGATTTTTGGTCCAAATTGATTCAATCGAGTTGTGATGCTTCGCACGAGAGGTTCCGCTGTTTTTTCCTATTGGTTTTTAGGTCATTTTATTTGGTACAAGGAATTAATTAGAGGTTGTATGGAGTGACATTTGATTAGGTTCGATTTGGTTTAAATCGTGGGCTAATAAAGCTGTGTTTCAGTTTTGTTTTTGTTCTTTACTGGTCCTTGCGTGCTTTGTTTCTTTCTACATAAAAGTAGGTAGGTATTACATGCCAAACACACAACTACCATGTTAATCTTTTCTCCTAGAAATCCTAGATATAGAGCCTAGTTCGGCACCCGACGGTAATTGTTCACCTCAAAACCTATTAGTCCAAACTTGGTACTCGATGATATTAATAATATGACTCTAAAAACGACCGCATCCCAGTCTATTATAAGATACTCGCTTGTCCGTCTGTCTACCTGTCACAACAGTTGAACTTAGCTAGTTACAATTTATACCAGATACCTACTGAGGTCTAATGATCTAAGTGTATGAAAATCAAGGTTCTGAGTTAACACGATAAAAGATTTTCGCATTTACACTTTGGCGAAAACTTCTAAGTAGGTACATCAACCGATGTTGTCCCACTTCCAAGCTTAGTTTCAAATTTGCTTTTTTTTAAACGTGATATTCAACTATTAAAAAAAAAAAAAATCAAAGTACGTTTATTCATTCGGATATTAGCAAGATATCTCTTTGACATGTCATTTTTTTTATTTAATCTACTCTACTATGTCTTCGGATCGCGACCTCCATGACATGAGAAGAAGACACAAGAAACTCATGGGGTTTTTTTTTTGTATATTTTTTTTTTTTTTTGCAGTAATCATGTGATTTACATTGTCGCATATATATTATTGAAGAAAAGTGGAACTGGAGCAATAATCCATACTTACTATAATAATCCTTACTAACTTTTTGTAATTAACTAATTAACTTTTTGTTCGCTCTAAAATTTTAAAACTAAAATAAAACAGAATATGAATTTGTAACATGATATTTGTTAAACAGTATCTATATTCCAGTATTTGTCTAATTGGATTTTAATGGACAGAGTCGTGTTTGTATCGGTTAATAGTTAACTTGATTACATACGCAAATACGGTTTAGTTTTCATTCGGTTTGTGTTTTACATTAAATTTGATTAAAACAAAAATGTTTGTTTGTATATGTTACGTAGCCGCTACCACTTGTCCTAGGTGAACGACAAACGCGACAACGCGACGCGACGCGACGCGAAGTTATTAAATAGCCTTTGTATGATTGTGATTGTCGCCTACGTTGCTGTGTGCGTGAATGTTTGTATCTATCAATTTGTCAATGTAAACGTTTTTTTTTTAAATTTCAGACTACTATCTGACGTTTTGATTTTATGTAGAAATTTGACGTTTTTTCTTGAGGAAGATGTGTCAAATCATAGTCTGAAATTAAAGAACGAAGTCTAGGTATGCATGCGTCTTATCTATTTTAAAATAAATATTTATTTCTGGTCTGGGTGTCTCATCATCTCATCAATCATCATCATTCGAGTGATGTTCCCGGTTGCATCCCTCTAGAGAGCCCGGGGTCCGCTCTCCTACTCGGGTACTCTCGGGACTCTCTATGTATAAAATGTACCTAAATTGTAAATACATTAACAAAAAAAAATATTAATATTATATCCGTTATCAAGTCACCGTAACACAAGTAGCTTACCATGGAGCTAGATGGTGCTGTGTGTTGTTCAGAGAATTTATTTATATTTCCCCTAGCTAACTAGATTAACCATGGCGATGCTGAACCATAGGTGCAATATTAATAATGTTTTACCGTCCGTTCGTCCGTTCGTCTCGCCAAGTCAGCTGAGTGAGGTGACGCGTCGCCATCTGTAGGGAATTTTAGAAACATTTATTGGTAGGTGTAGCGTTGGAAAAAGAGATTTGTAATTTGTTTTAGTATTCAAATTCTACGGTTTTTGGATTTTGTGTACAATTAATACAATCAGTTCCTTCGTACAAAACATGTAACTTATTTAAAATCACCCGCGTAAGTCCCGATCCCGTAAAAATATCGGAATCAAAAGTATTCTATGTTACTCAGGGTGAATGTAGCTTTCTAATGGTGAAAGAATTTTTGAAATCGGTCCAGTAGTTTCGGAGATTACCCCCAATATACATACATACATACATACATACATACATACATACATACATACATACATACATACATACATACATGTTACCAACGTTACCTCTTTATAATATTAGTATAGATAAATCGACTTGAATAGTATACCTACGCTTGCTGTTTCTTTCAGCAACGCGTATATAAGCGTATAGAACTACTAGGTATAGAATGTGTAACAAATAATTGCCTTAATTTACCTTGGACTCACTAGTGCTTACACTCTCAGGGCTGTACGCTAAAATGTACTAGTAAAAGATAAAAATGGAAATTCAATTTAAACATTGTCGGCTGTGTTTTCTTTAACTTGATAATACAACATGTTTAGTTTTTATTTAACAGCCGACGTTGTCTTACCTAAAGCAAAAAAACCCAACATCCCTAATCAACCGATCATCTGTCCAAGCACCAAGTCCAAGGTTAGCCAATGCATCGACCAAATCGTGCCATCGTTGGCTGGGTCTGTCTCGATTCCGACGTTCTGTCTTCCAGCAACCAAAGCGGGATGCCTATGTGACCTTCCCAATCCTACGTTAGGTAGGTAGCTGTTTTATTTTTCACTGAGGTCAAATAAATCAACGATTTTACTTTTCTAACATAAAATAGAACGTGGGAATTGAAACTCGACGTCCATTATGTATTAGAGTTCAGACAGTGACAGTTGGCTCGCGGTCTTTTGCTAATGTTTTGCTGACTCTACTTGCATAGAGCTTAGAATATTGACTTTCTGAGAGTTTTAGTTTTTTAATAAATGTTTTATTTTTAAATTATTTAGTATGGCTAATACGTACACAACATAGCAATCGTGTACCTACCTATTTTTATATAATTTTAACAAATTAATCGTGATTATTTTATAATTTTTTTTTGTAAAACCTGTAGGCGCACTGCGTTTCTTCGAACAATAATTTCTGACGTTCAAAATTTAAAATTTGTGGGAAACTGTTTTCGGTCCGTCCGTTTGAAAACTCCTAAATTGAAATTAAAGACATTTTTCGGTTTGAATCGCGTTGTTTTTATTACTTTTAGCATTGGTCTCGAAACGTTGAGCGTTGTAACAATGCTAAAAGTAATAAAAACCACGCGATTCAAACCGAAAAATGTCTTTAATTTCAATACAACATCGCGAAAACAGAAGAAGAATCTATAACTCCTAAATTACAAAATAAAGTAGGGGTTACCTACTTACATACTTACTCTTCAGTTCTAGTTGTACTATTTATGTATTTTGTAGTTCTAGAACACAATAAAATGAACACTAAACGCAAAAATTAAAATAATTTGGTTAATAAATCATTGATTTCCTTTACTTATTATTGTAGTTTCCTTCATTATCATTTTTATTGGGATTGGAGAGGGAGGAGTAAATTACCTAAACTAAAAAAGTTAATAACCTAAACTTAATAACACCAAACATTCACCTACAAATATATACAGCGACGAATTAAGAACCTCCTCCTTCAGTTTTTGGGAAGCCGATTAATTATTAAACAATCAACCTACTAACATAACAGAATCTCGAAATTCCAAGCCCTCCTTCACCATCAAAAGTTAAATCCAACTTAAACATACCATTAAAATTTAATATGCCAAATCTAAACATGCTTAACGCAGACCGCCCAAGCTTTTAGACTTGCACAACGAGCTCCTAAACTTTAAGCTCAACTCATATATAATTCTAAAGCAAGCTTTTGTTCCATCGGGGAATAGCCGAGAGTTCTACGTTAAATAATTTATCTTCCTGCCTTTAGTTAACCGTAGACTAAGTTAAATATGGTATGTGTGCCTAATGCGCTCAGCAAGAAGAGTAATTTGGATGTTTCAAGATGGCGCCGTAGATATTAGTGTTCAGAAAATCGAATTAGAACTTTGAACAAGTATATATAAAATATCAAAACCAGACTTCTTCTTCTTCATCTCTCCAACTAGTGAATGTTGGCAGTCAGTTCAGCATATTTTATTCGATCTCTCGCGGGGCTAAAAAGGTTTGGCGGTACTCGCTATTTCTGTCCACTCCCTGATGTTTCGTAGCCACGACTTTTTCCTACAACCAACTTTTCTTTTCCCCGCAACTTTTCCCATCATAATTAGTTGCAGTAGTCCATATCTGGGGTTCCTCAATAGATGTCCAAGATAATCGACTTTTCTTTGCTTGATGGTTTGCAAAAGCTATGTTTTTGGTTGACTCGTCGCAGAACCTCCTCGTTCGTAACTTTTTGCGTCCATGAAATTGACATCTGCTATTCATTCCGAAGGTTCTAACATCAAGATTGTATGGGACTAACTCGGGAGTCATATCTTCCAAATAAAAACAGAATTATCGAAATCAGACTTCATATCCCGGAGTACGGCGTGAACATAATATCCACATACTTACCTACTTATATAGATACAACCTCCTCCTTTTTAGAAGTCGGTTAAAAAGATTTTTAATAGAGAGTCTAACTCGGCCAAGCCGTCTAAGAGTAATCGGTGAACATAGGTACATTTAATTATAGCGGCACCATACTCAATACTCATCTGTGAAAATTTCAACTGTCTAGCTATCACAGTTCACGATAGATACGATAGACAGTTGAAGCTCTCCGGGGTCCAAAGTCCGCCTAAACACAGTAGGGGAGATTTATTGACCAAATACCTACTGCAAATGCCGCCTGCCTGACACCAAGCAGTTTAATAATAATAAATAATAATAAATTTATTTCCAAATTAATGTGTACAATAATTACTTAAAGTCAAATTTTGATTTAAATCTAAAATACACAAATGCCTGAACTAGGAAAATCCTGTATCTCAGGCGAGAATGGCAATCAATAGAAACTAAATTAATCACTTATAATTAGAAACAAATTGAAGCTTATTAAATACTATAGGTATGTCTAAGTAAAGGTAAACATGGGAAAAAATGTAAATTAAAGTAATATTAGAGTAAATAAAACTAGTCGGCCATTAACAATTACTATTCAGTTAACAATAACCGATCATAATATGACCTACTAACCTTAAATTCCAAAAACCTTATAAGGACTTTAGAGGATAACTTTATGAACGAATGTAATTTTTGATTAGCCATTCCATTGTTCTAGAATTTTGCACCGTCTAAATGATTGATGGTAGGTAGTATACTCCTTATGATGTGGTGGGCAATTTTCTAATTGATTTGCTAAGCTAAGCGTCTTTGTAGCAAAATTTTCTGTCGTCTGTTAGTTGCTAGGAAAAGAATACAAAAGACATTTTGTTTATGGCATTACAATATTGCTGTCTGATCCCAAAGGTTGGGATGGCTGACAATACATATCTATTTCAGGAAATAAAGTTATGGGTCAATGTAGAGTTTATATCGTTATAGGCTTAGATGAAAACAAAAATAGTAGATACGGTATAATTCTAACATTGCGTATTCGAAAAATGAGCTAGAAACACCTACATGCATTTTCATAAAATTATTGTATTGAAAAACATTTGTCTTTAAGAACGATTCAGGTTTTGTAAATAAGCAAAAAGGCATTCTTATGGATGTCAAAAAGACAATCGCAGTGTGACAGCACGTGCTCACGCGGCAACGGTTTGACATACGACTGAGGCTAGTGCGTCAGCTAGACGCAGTTTTATCGTCTCATTTTCCGAAACTAGGTACCGTATCTTTAGTTTTTTGTTTTAATCTAAGGTTATAGGTAACTATATTATGTTGTGTCTCCTCTGCATGTCGTATTTCTGAATCGATCTTCACGAAACTTGGTATTGTACCTACTTTGAGCTTATCAAAATGTTTCGACGTGGGGCATTTTTGATTGGTGGGGTATTTCGCTCACTAACGAGGCTAAAGGAATAGCGGGGAAAGCGAAAGCTTATACATGGTGCATAGTTTTAATTTTTTGTTATGTTATATTGTTATACTAGCTGTGTCCCGCGATTTTACTCGCGTAAATCCCGATCTCGTGGGAATTTTCAAAAATCCTTTCTATCGGATGTCTACATCACATAAAGGACACGTTCTCCAGATTCAGATTTAAAATCCAGATTCAGATTCAAATTTATTTATTCATTTAGAACGATGTATAAATTACATACGTACGTTTTGAAACGTCGTCCAAATTTCAACTCTCTACTATCAGCGGTTTAGGCTGTGCGTTGATCAGTCATTCAGTCAGTCATGACAAAGCATTTTATAGATTTCACTGTCTGCTTTCCGAATAAAATAAAACTAAATGCTTGCGAGGTGTACTGTTTACAGAATGACTAGTAGGTATTTATATTTACTTAAGTAGATAAACCCAATGTATAAATGCAATGTCGATGGAAATTTATTTAGGTACTGGGTACATTAACGCTGTGTTCGTTCGAGGTTGCCAGCAGTGATGGATGTTGCAAGGAACAGCTGCGCCACCTAATTGTCTAATACATGGCGGAGTGCAGTATATTGCCATTTTAAAATGGTGCGAGCGAAGGACTTTTGTTTCTTCTAATAAGTCTTAAGTGTACTTCAAAATATGGCAATCTGTTGTGAAGGACATCGTCGTCACTGTTTGAAAATTCTTGGTGCCTTAATTTGCCTTTAAGCATAAATAGTTATTGAGCTATCAACAGTCCGCAAAGAAGTGAGGTTCACTTGCAGAACTTGTTAGTCTGCGGACAAAGTAACTAAGTAGCTTATTCGACATTTTACGTCAAAATCATGGTAGTTAGAAATTGACTATTAGTTAATTAGTCCCCGGATTAGAATGCTCTGCTAGTCAGCCTTAGCTGACTTGCAGAGCAAGGAGGTACAAGGTGCAAATAAGGTAAAGTATATTTTTTGTATAACAAAAGAAGCGGGCAGAATTCAAAAAATCTAAATACAAAGTACTTTTATTTATTCGGATATTACAATATATCTCTTTGAATTGTCAATTAATTCAGAGAATTCCATTCCAGACCAGTTAATTGAACACAACCACTTATTCGAAATGTCCTTATAATAACTCAAAACTAGAAATAACCATCATCATTATGGGTATGCATAATAAATGCAGGGTCTATCCGACTCAATCCGGTTAAAACCAGAATGATGTTACACTCACTCCGTCATATCCTTCTATTCCTGGCGCGTCAGTTATGAATCTTATGAAATTATTCATAGGAGAGCCAAGATATTCCATCAAACCAATTACGTAGGTTCGTAAATTAATGCTAGGCTAGATTCAGCTATTCAGGACGAGGATATTTTTGGTTAAAATTGATTTCTCTTTGATTTTGCAATTAAGTTGGAACTAATTATTAAATGGGTTCTATCACCTGCACCGCTCTGCAGTCAGGTTTTAACTCGCGCCTTCTATATGCAGTATCTTGCACGGCTAGTGCTTCATTGGGCCACCGCTTAAGTGTGAATTTTTGTACAGTGAGAGGTAACGTCTTGAAGATTGTGCATGGGCGTGGTAGAAAGTACAGTCTCAGGTAACCGAGTCCAATCTCTCGCAACGATAAATGACGGACGAGTACCTTATCTCACTAGCAGTTTGTGAGCGGGATGATGAATCTGTCTATTGGGACTGGTCCGTCTGTGGTCTGGTCTGTGTAAGTCACTGAACTCTATATATTAAAGAAGTACCCTGGAATTGCTACACCATACAAAATTACATTCGATCTTTGTGCCGATTTGATTTGCGCCATGTTACGCTGTTTTCTATTGATAGTTATGGTAGTCATGGTCACCATCACTTTCAATAGAAATCAGCGCAACATGGTGCAGATCAAATAGGCACAAAATTCAGTGCGCGATCTCCTGTCCAGGTCAGTGGTGTGAGTGAACTTAGAAGCGATTCATGTTTTGTTTTGTACCGTCCCGCTCTGAACTCGGGTTCAGGCCGAACTGGGTCTTATTTTGGGTTGGGCTAGTGTCTTACTGTGGTACTAGAGCTGTACATGAGATTGGTCATATTTCGCTCTAGTGTGGCAATACACTAGCCCAACCCAAATTAAGACTTGTGTTCAAGCCCAACCTGGGTCTTATTTTGGGCTGTGCTAGTGTCTTACTACACTAGAGCGGTACATGAGGTTGGTCATATTCCGCTCTAGTGTGGTAAGACTCTAACTGTAGCGAATCAAATATTAAATTATTTATATATTTATTATTTATCAATTAATTAACTACCTATTTACCTACCTATTTTTTTCCTACCAACTTATTAATTCAATAATCACCTCATCCTATTATTGTTTGAACATTGTTTTCCGCGCCTGTGCATACCTACTTATACTTACCCACCCGGTGGACCGGCTTTGTCAGTTCACTTCTACTTCTAATTCAGCCTATATTATTATTTGATATGTATTACCTATATATATATATATATATTTATTATTTTATTATGTGGGTAGCTATTATTATTATTTTATTATTTTTTGTTCCTCTTTCCGGCTTTTGGGTCGAAACGCCACCACCAGTAGGATCTAGTCGGAAGACCAGCGTTGCGGTTGCAATACGTACCCGCAACATAATTATGCAAAAACTCAAAAAAAACTCAAAATTTTTTATTCATTTAGAACGTATATTATACACACATGAGAAGAAACCACAAGAAACTCATGGGGTTTTTTTTTCAATTACTTATTTTTTTTTTATCCTGTTTTATATTACAATCGTCATAATACAGATCTTTAATCTGAACAGGAGCAGTTAACAATCATGTCCATGGATTCTTCTCATCAAAATATTTCGACGTGCTATAGTACGCCTTATTACACAATTTAAGCTTAATATATTTTTTGAATCTTGTAATGGACATGTCAAATACGTCTTCAGATAGTTTATTATAATAAAGTACAGTGCTGAGACCAATGCTGAGACCAATCCCTATTAGCAACACACCTTGGATTGCGGCTTTCATGTTTTTTATGCATTTCTTTTTGTTGTCTTATTGTTTTTCTGTTTTCTAATGTGACGTGTGTTTTTAAGCTAATAAAATATTTTCTATTCTATTCTTCTTCTATTCTAATCACAAAAACGCGTCGCGACAAAGAGCTTTATAACATCTCTGTTATAAATCTGGCTAATTCTCAACAGATCCCCGTATCGCTATCCGGATTATCTCAAACCCAGTCTTGCATCTGTTTTTTTAAACCTTAAGAAAAAACAAACATCATCCACGTATTAATACAAACCTTGTTTCCTAGGCAATAAAGTTGAAAATGCTTTGAAAATAAGGTTTCGTTAGCTTAAGCCGGAGACAGGCAAATTGGATTAGTCAAGTCCTTGGTTAGGAGCAGTTGTTCCGGGGATTACTTGTCTGTTGTATAAATTGTTAGTGATATTTCTTGGTGCACATGTTTATATTTTACTTTACGCGAGGATGGATATGATTGTTAAGTTTGATCTAATAAAATAGCTGCATTTAGGCCGTGTAACCACGGCAGAGACACCAGGACTGAGTTATCATTTCTTCCCGTGGGTGTCGTAAAAGGCGAATAAGGGATCATGGGGAAACTATCAAACCTGGAATTATATTTAGTTCCAAGGAGGGTTAATGACGGGTAAAATATTTTTAACATATTTGCAGTAGGTACCTAGGTAATGGTCAACCCTCCGTCAAAAAGCCAAAATAATCAATCAATCTTCTGATATAGCGTCCTATGTAACGGTGAGTTCCGCTGTATCATCAGGTGCCGTAAAGCGCAGTCAGTGATCAGTTTTAGGCAGATCGTGTACCGATACCATCCGTCATCAATACAGATTTGGCAATTTTTAACTTTTATGGGAGCGACTGCCGTCTGACCTCCCAACCCCGAAGGGAAAGTCTGCGCCAGAGCCTTGTCAGTTCTCCAGCAGGTGCACCATGATAGCAGGTGAGGTTGGCTTGGGCCCAACGATCTTAGTGGGCCCCTTACACACCCATCGTGTCCCAAAACCTACGGTTCGATTATTTTAAGGAGATCTGTCTCGCAGCAAGCAGCATTGTAGGTATGGTCGATGAGGACTTACCTAATTAAGCAGAATTCGAGTTTCCGAGAAAGATTTAACCAGGAAAACTGCTAGGAGGATGATGATTACCAACATCTTTGCACCTTTGTAGTGGAAACGCAACTAACCCCTTTATTTATATACCTATCTATATCCTCCCAGCCTAGTTAGCCTTATCGAGAGGAAAGATTTTGTCCATACTTCTGGAGCTAACTAAGCCATGTCTTCGCGATGTTTTACTTTACAGTATACGAGTAATGTTATTGGCGCCCATAACTTTTTCATCAGGAAAAAGACAATAATGGGTGCGCAGTCGACCGGGATTCGAACACTTGACCTTCGGAATGAAAGTCGAGGAATCTACCAAAACCCGCTCTAAAAGCTAAACTAACTTAGTTAAGCTTTGTTTAAGCTAAGTAAAGCGTTACTAAGTCACGTAACAAAGTTATTGCCAAGTTGCCTTTGAAATGTATTAAGGCTTCCTACAATTAGAATTTCATTTTCAATTAAAACTTTGGTTTGAGTCCAATTCGTTATCAAAGAAAATGTTAGCGCTGCAAGTTGAGCTATTCTGTCGCCTCAGGATTTTACATCGTTTTGTAAAATGGATTTCTTTTAGAATTTCGGCGGAAAATGTTAATTGAGGTAAAAAAACGTTGGTTCTTTTAGAAATTAGAAAATCAGAAAGTTATTTAGGTACTTCAATTCAAAAAAGGTTAAAGTTTTTTTTCCTACGTAGGCGTAGCGTAGGTATAATTTTATGAATTTTATCATCTACTCTAATCTACACTAATGAGGAGGAAAGATGTGTGTGCGTGTGTGCGTATGTGTGTGTGTCGTATGTTTGTAATTAATAAACTCAAAAACTACTGGACCGATTTCCACAGGTGTCTATGTTACTCAGGGTGATTACATTCACCCTGAGTAACTAATTTTGTTCCCGATATTCCCACGAGATCGGGGCTTACGCGGGTAAAACCGCAGGACGCAGCTAGTGTATTATATTACGGAGTCATTAATGTGTCAGTTCAATATACAATGGTTGTTTTCATAGTCATACAACTCTTTCACGCTATGAAAACAATCGTTGGATGTTAAACTGACACATTTTTAACTTCGCTCCGCTCGCAGTGGAAAGAAATAAAATAGCAGCTAATTCCCCACGTTTCTCCCTCGTAAAAAACGTGTTGTCTGTCTATCAGAGTGGACTCAGATGGCTAGCCAGCTAGATTAAATGAGTACAGAATTAATTGGACGGTGGCGGCGAACGAATACCTTCGCCATTTATTTACCTATACTACCGTCCGACGTCTTCCACAATTAAATGTGATCTGTCGATTCTGTATAAAACTCATGGCTTTCTGAATGTGGATTCCGCTGTGAGTTTTCAAATTGCAATTCTATAAATCTATACCCATAGTAGTTACGTATTTTAATTTAATTTTAGACTATAATCTGATGCTTTGGTTCCATATATTTGACATTTTTTCTTCAGAAAGATGTGTCAAATCGTAGTCTATAATAAAATAACGAAATATATTTATAAAGTGCTTTATCCTGACTGACTGAGGTCACGATAGTGCGGGTTAAGCAACGCCTGGCGCGCCTATTACTTGGATGGGTCTCCGATGATGTGTGTGGGACAAAATCATTTTCTCGAGACCCTCCGTGCTTCAGAAGGCACGGTCGGTAGAGGCCTTAGGGTGACCTGAAAACTTTAACACTATGTGAGAATCGACATAGAGGAAGTTAAAATTATGTAGGTTGGTATATAACAAGGTTCCAATAGGGTGCAAAATCATTTTAACAAAAGCTGATTCAAATTGACAAGGTAAAATACAAAAGGACTAATCAGAAGTGAATTGAAAACGTATCCGGCCCTCATTAAGGAATACATCTAACCAAAACGTGCACGTTTTTTTTTTTTTTTTTTTTTAACGTGGGAAAATCTGATTAAGGCCATCAGGCCGCTCTCGGGGGAGAGCGGCCCGGTGAGTGGGGGTCCCCCCGGCCAAGATGGTGTGCGGCCGGGGTATACCCACTAAAAACCCACGGTGTCCTTCTCGCCGCTATTGCCAGAGCTCGTCGGAAACCTTACGGAGGAACGTCGACGAGCTCCAGCGGAACCAAAACGTGCACTTGACGGTTTCGATTACAAAACAAAAATAAGTTCCTAACCTAACCCGTGACAGGGTTAGGATTTCGGTTTAGGTTGGGAATATTCCAAAATTGACTTTTCGGGGTATTTTTTGGGAAATGGGAAATTTAGTTTTGCGTGGGAATGTGAACAGTTTAGACTTCCCATAATTTATTTTAAATAAGGTACACCTACTTATCATTGTATTTTATAAACCCTTGTTATTTTCGGGAGTTGTTCATAATTCCTTTTGTCCGGGAAACCCTTCGGGCCCGACGAATTTATATCAATGTCTATACCTTTCATGTTTCTCATTTAAAATTCTTTCACAACAAAGTAGAGCTCGCCGACATATACAGGATGAATCATCTATACCGGTCTTCAGGGGAATTTCTTAAACTACCGGATTGTTTTTGCTACACTACAACATATGTTATTTAACTAGTAACCCGCCCTAGCTTCGCACGGTGCATATATTAAACATATAGTAAGCTACTTTGTTTTATACGATGTATTGATAACGGGGTATTACTGGCAAATTATCTAGCTAGCTCCACAAATACTCCGTTATTAAATAATATTTGTTGCGAATTTCTTAACTTTAAGAAAAGGCAAATATAATGAGCTGCGTCCCTGTTTTTGACAAAAACTAAAATGGCGTGTTAGTTTTTGTCGAAATCATTCGGCGGGACTTGAACCCGCGACTCCATTATTCCGTTCCAGCGCGATAGACGCTACACCACGGGTAAGCCCGCAGCATTATTACCTAGTGTGGTAAACACTAAGAAATAACGTTCGACTGGAGTTGTTTTAAACACTAGGCTACTTTTATTCAGATACTAGCGACGCGGGCGCCCCGCTGCTTTACACGCGTAAGTCCCAATCTCGAGGGAATATCGGGATAAACAGGAAACTTCTGTTAAGATGTGAATTCAATTACTGACGTACTGTAAATGAATACTGGCTAAAGTAATTATCAACTATGTTTCCTCAGAATAAGGCACGAAAGGCAGTGTGACAATAAAACCATATGGACAAAATAGGCTTGAAAGATACAATGAGATGTTGATCGTATTAACATAAAAATGGTAATAAGTTTCTGATGGTATTAAGCCGTTATAAGCCTTGCAACCCATGTCAAATGATTTAGTCGTTTTTTGTTTGTTTTCAGGAGGTGAAAAGAAATTTTCCATCGGATAATTGTAATGTAGGAATCTCAGTCGGACGGTGCGCTGCGGAAAGTTATTCGCGTATTGGGTAGGTTTCCTATCGACTTACTTTAAAGGTCTCAACCGTCCGGTGAGGCATTAAGGCGAAAATCTACCTTCTCTTTCTTCCATACAAACTTTACAAACGTAGGCGAAAATGTAGGCGTAGAAAATATGTTTATGCCATAAAACCTATATCTGCCATGACCATTGAATTTTTTCTAAATTTTGTTTCTATTCTAATTAGAAAATGAAATAATCCAAACGTAGGGGCATGATCATGGCAGATATAAATAATAATAATAATAAATAATAATACGTTTATTATCTCCACAATTACAACACATGAGTATAAGGTACATTAATATAAAATGTTATACAAGAAAAGAAATTGTGGAGACTGGAGCCCGAACATAGGTTTAGATAACCCATTTTACAGGTCTCCAGGCCTCCACCATCGGATCGAGCTTAGTGCTTAATGTGATAAATTCATTTTTAAATTATATTTTTTTTTAATTAGTCATCATTTCAATTTAAAGAAATTTGAACGTGTGATAAGTGTGCCTATAGGAGAAGTAAATCTTATTAACGGAATTATATAGGTTTTATGGCATCAACATATTTGCTTCTGCGATTTGCTCTAATGTCTTTATCCAGGGAGGAAACAGTCGACTACATTTGTAATCTCCTTCTAATTTCAAATGTATCCCCTTAATTACTTCTAAGCGATGACTAACTTTATGTAACATTTTGCCCTTTACTGTGACATGAAGTTTCAAAGTTGACAGACAGAGATAGGGCCAAACGTTACAGAAACTTAATCATCGTTAATAAGTAAGGGGGTTAATAAATAGCGTCTTTTCACATAAAACATTCACCTTGGTTAAAAAAACAAGGTCCAAGCTACAAGAGGGAAGCGCTACATGAATAGATTACATTACAAGGGTATTTGTACAAATTACTGAACGCACTCGTCATCCACAAGCTTTATAATGAGGAATTGTGTGCGACATCACAGTGTGGTGGGTGGTACAAGTTTAGAGATGAAAGCGATTTGTAATATTTTTCATTTATTTAATTAAAGTTTAGGCCTCTTTATGTCTTGTCAATAGAGATATCATTGCTTTGTGTCAAATGCGTGCAGCCAATGATTGTGTTATAACGCGGTATTAAAATAGCTTACGACATATTTTTGATTGGCAACAGTTTAAATTCGTACAAAAATATGACAGCCTAGAGGGTTCCCAAGTTGAAGTTTATGGCGAGTCCATAATGTTAATAAATTATCCTAAATTACTTAGATTTTTCTTCTTCTTCTTCTACACCACGCGATTCACACCGAAAAATGTCTTTAATTTTAAATCACTTAGTCAAAACTCGATTCGAATTTTTTAAATTCAATTTTAAGCATGTTCAAAGCTAGATAGTATGGAATTTTGTCGTTATTAAAATGATGTAGGTACCTACAGAAGATTTGTTCGCTGTCAACTTGTAATTTGACCCACAAATATTTCAGTGAAGTGCGCACACTTTGCGAGTCCTATATAACGAATGTTTTTCGTAGATTACAGACATGTTCATTTGAAACTGTAAACGTAAAGGTCTGAGTCCAGTGTACGGTGTCCTGGAGGGTTTCCGAACAGACACAGAAAAAATATTTAAGAGTGTTTATGATTCATTTTTATTCAGAAAGAACTTAATTGGGCGCATGTATATTTCTGAAGATATATTTTTCTTTGATAATATTTCTAATAATTATCTCGTATTAGTAGACAATGAGTAGTAGCTTATTATGGTTTTCAAAACGTGCCAAAAAGATACTGATCTATCTGTCTGTTCATCACCAGGCTCTATCTCATAAATTGCGATAACTAAACTGTTGCAATTTTCACAGAACAAATACTAGGACAGATTAAAATAAAAAAAATAGTTGGGGTTATTTTTTACTACCTAATAGTACCTACTACAAACGTGATTTTTTATGATAAATCTAACCTATGTTCAAGAATTTGGTACCTACTGGAACGGTTATATCGCCGTCAACCTTAAGGGTGTGTTTGAGACTGGCATAATTAAGGTCGCAGCTGACGAAGGCGCGAAGGGAAACAATGATGTACAACGGGAGGTTTATGAGTTTTTTAAAGTCTTTCTGTTTGAAAAGGTTTTCTGCTGATTTTAGCTTTTGAGCGTTTATCTTTATGTGCAAGGCGTAGGTCACATTTACCTAAAAAGTTGTTTTCTCTATATATCTATAAAGAGCTTTGTCCTGACTAACTGACTGGTAATGTCTAAACCGTTGATAGTAGAGGTCTCAAATTTATGTTATGTGATGTAAGCAATAAGCATCCGATAAGAAAGGATTTTGGTAAATTTCCAGTTTTCTTGGGATCGGGTTTGCGGGTAAAACTTGAGATAATTTTCCTATACAACAAACGTTGTTTTGCCTTATAAATTATAGATAATTAAATTTTTCCTGAATTTTCTTTGCTATAAACCTCACGGAGCCCGAGACCTTTCCAACGAATGCAAAATCGTGGAAATCGGTTCGTGCGTTCTGGAGTTATAGCGTCAGGAAGGAAAACCCGACTTATTTTTATATAGTAGACTAGCTGACCCGGCAAACGTTGTTTTGCCTTATAAATTATAGATAATTAATTTTTTCCTGAATTTTCTTTGCTATAAACCTCACGGAGCCCGAGACCTTTCCAACGAATGCAAAACCGTGGAAATCGGTTCGTGCGTTCTGGAGTTATAGCGTCAGGAAGGAAAACCCGACTTATTTTTATATAGTAGATGACTACATATTATGATTTATAGGTATTTTTATGTAGAGAGAAAAGCGTTTGATGTTACTCGACGAACCCCATAATTGTGTTAATGTACAATACTATCAAAAATGATTCACTAAAATCGAGGTACGATAGATAGGAAAGAAAGAAAACAAGTTTAGCTACGGCTACAGATATACATAATCAGTGAAAATTTAACGCTATCACATTTCCTTCATTAGATACAGCCTGGTGACAGACGGACAGACAGGCAGCGGAGTCTCAGTAATAGGGCCCCGTTTTTACCCTTTGTGTACGGAACTTTAAAAACAAGATATACCTAGGAGAACAATCACTCTGCAGCCTCTACTGTTAGCTACCCAAGCATTATCTCGGTACGGAACCCTAAAAACAAGATAAGAGAACAATTGCAGCCTCAACTGTTAGTATAATACCTACCAATTATTATCTCAAAGTACATAGACGTGGGTGAAACCAAAGGGCGTAGCTATTCAAGCAAAAACACTCAAAAAGGTAAGTAGGTACCCGAATAAGTTAGATGTAAAACCTGCCGTCCAAACCACACGCCACTACCAACGACCTATTTCATACGAGGGCTTTAAACCCTTACTTTTTAAAGTCTTACCCAGGATTTATATTCAGTGGCCACTTCAGTGGACCCCGAGAGACCCATAAATAACCCCGCCAGGGGTCTGGGGTCTAACTTTACCCGGGATCCACCCCCTACCCGCATTCGGTATTCACAAATGTTAAGGTTACAAAGGCGGGTATTGTGTAAATTGGTATTAGCAACTGGTAGGAAGCGTGCTAATAGTTTAAAAAGACCTTGATTTATCTTTTAAAGTGCTTCCTACACTTGTATGAGTTTAAAAAAAGTTAAAAGTTTCACTGGGCGTTTCTCGGACGCAGTAGTCAAATGATTGGGCCATTGTTTGTGATTTTAATACGCGGGTTTTCCTTTACATTTACTTTAAGGATTTTAATGATTATCAGTAATTGAGTCAGTGGCAAATACTGTTTTTTTAGACATCAGTAAGACTAAACTATAGGAGCTAGTAATTGGAACTGGGTATTTTACATAATTCTCCTATTGAAATTATACTCCGTGAATTACTTTCATCTGTTAATTCTGGCATGTTCCAAATCCAAGTTATGAGGGTTCGAAAAACATACCGAGTAAAATGTAGGTAGTGCCCGTACGCTTAGCTTGCTTGCTTGGCGGGGGCACTTCCGTGCTCCAAGATACAATATTTACTTTATCCAACTTTTAAAATTACCACAATGCAGTATACAAAAACAATACTCACACCTATACAATCATGCTAAAAAACATACGTACACCTTTATTTCATTTTTATACTGAATATAACGATTAGCAACTGCTTCCCTTTTACATAATACCGCGCCGGTTGAACAAGATGAAAGAACCCAGACCCACCCATATATCTTTTTCAAAGTGTGGATTGTTTGAGAATTTTAATTTTGCCTGAAAAGGGTCGTAACTACGCTCGTGCTGCGGTTTCGCTCGGATCGATCGCCTTTCATTAAGTACTGAATTTTATTTGTAATGCTGCTTTAACGACCTTTGTGGCGCATTGGGTGAATATCCGACTGAAATGCAGAAGGTTGCGGGTTCGATTCCCGTCGGGAACGAGTGTTTGTGCTTCAAAATAAATATTTGTTTCTGGTTTGGATGTCTTTCTGTGTATTTGTTTGTATGTATTTATAAAAGAAAATTAAATAAGTACCTAATATATCCAGCGAAAATCGAGCCCGCAAATTTCAGCATTGCAGTCGGGCCCCTCGCCCGACGCGCCAATAATATTCTTACACGTCAAATAAACATCTATATACACGGTGCTCCGAGGAGGGGGTATTAAGCCGAAAGGGGGTTGTTCTAGAGGTCTAGGCGAACAACTTTTGTTCTACAAGTTTTGGAAATTCGTAGTTTTCGAAAATTTTGAGTTTAAAGTTTGCATGAAAATCAGCTGTTTTTAGAGTTTGAGGTCATTGGCCTTAAGGTGCCCTTTTATTTAGTTTGGACCACTACAATCCAAACATTAATTGTCTTTTTTTACAAAAACAGCTGTTTTTTTTAGTGATACAACTTTAACATTTTCGAAAAAAAAGTTCGATTTTCCAAAAGTCTTAGAATAAAAGTTGTTCGCCTAGACCTCTAGAACATCCCCCTTTCGGCTTAATACCCCCTTGTCGAAACACCCTGTATAGCGTTTTTTTTTATATTCAGACTATAATCTGAAGATTTGACTCCTTGTATTTGACATTTTTTTTTCAGATACATGTGTTAATTCGTAGTCACAATTATTTAAAAACGAAGTGAAATATAGTGATTAGATTGGAAAAAAAATGCACATACATACAAATTCCATATCCTAAGATAGGGTTACCCCTCACCTTAGCAAATGACCCAACAGTCATCAGGGTTGAAATCTCATTACCGGCCCTTACAAATTGCGATCGGGCCAGCAGGGCTGTCGCAGAATTTAAATCGGAACATTTTCTATTTAGTCACAGCTCCTTTTACGGCCCAAGTGGGAGCAGTTGGTGGTCGGAAGTTATAGGGTAGGTAGGGTTGACACTAGTTCTTTGTTTTTTTTTACTAGAAATTGAGAAAAATAGGTACATACTAATCACTACATCTAGCATTCTAGCATTCAGCTATGCATCTAGAACGCTTGGGGATGGTTTATTTTAGTTTTTTTTTAAATTAATATTTCGTCGGCCTAAAATGTTAACCTTCTTTATTATTTTGAGTCAAAATGGATTAAGCAGGTTAACATTTTATCCCGACGCGGACGATTTGATAAGTTGATGATAAGGTCCGTTGTAGTAATTGTATATTGTTATTTTGGTAAATAAACTCATTAACTAATTTATTCTTCGTCACTACATAGTTTAAAGTTTAAAGGGTTTATTCCCAATCGGGCCATTCTTTTTTCCTATTCGGGCCAAAACAAAATTTCGAATACCTAATCTTTTTTCCTCAACGGGCCAAAATGTTTCAAGTACAAACAGCAAGAAAATACTGAGAATTTGCCAAAGTCACTTTGCGAAATTTAGTGTGTAAGTAAGTAAGCGAGTATGTTTGTTTGTCCTTCTTGCAAAAACTATTAAACCGATTGCAATGAATCTTAATATGCAGATAGCTGGATTAACACAGAATTTAACATCATTCCGTCGTGGAATAATCAAAAATGTTCGATGAACCCGACTTAAATTTTAAATTTAGCGGCTACATACCCCTTTTAATTCAAAGATTCGAACAGCCCTGTAATAAAAGTTAGGCAAGCGGTGGGTTGGGCGGGTCTTGTGGCGCAGGGCGGGCGGTAATGAGTTGGGCGGCTGTGCCGAGGAGTTATTCGCAGATGGCGAAGTCGGTAATGAAAGTTTAACTAATGCTAGTTTGCTAACTGACCAACTAGACTACGTAGATTCAATATTAAATGGAGTTGAGTCGGAAAACGTTGGAGCGATTCTTTTGGTCTGATTTTGGTTTGGTTTATAATTATGTGCGCTATTAACATCGCGATGGTGAAGGAATATTACATCGTGAGGAATCCGACAACCGGTGGCGTCTTACTGCCTCACTCGTTTAAGAGGACGCCTTTGCCCAATAGTGGGAAAAAATAGCGAGCTAACAAAAAAAAGTTGGTTAAAAAAAATTGCTTGACTGTTAAGGTACGAGTTGGCAACGGGCGACATGAGGCGGCAGCGGGCGACGTGTTGCGGCGACACTACTGGTTTATATGTATTTCTATGAAACTCCCTACGCTCGCTCGACGACGCGTCGCTATATAGTTTCGTGTCGCTGACTACGTAGGGAGTTTTATAGAAATACATAGAAAATGCTTCTATTGAAGAGAGGCGTAAGACAGGGAGACGTGATATCTCCGAAACTCTTTACGGCCGCTTTGGAAGACGCCTTCAAGCTTCTGGAATGGAAAGGACTGGGTATCAATATTAACGGCGAATACATCACTCACCTTCGGTTTGCCGACGATATTGTAGTCATGGCAAAGTCGATGGAGGAACTCAGTACGATGCTCGAAGGCCTCAATCAAGTCTCCCAGCGGGTAGGTCTTAAGATGAACATGGACAAGACGAAAGTCATGTCTAATGCCCATGTTGTACCTACCCCTGTTATAGTTGAGAATTCGGCTCTCGAAGTTGTTGACGCGTACGTATACCTAGGACAGACAGTCCAGTTAGGTAGGTTCAACTTCGAGAAAGAGGTCAATCGTCGAATCCAGCTCGGATGGGCAGCGTTCGGGAAGCTCCGCAACGTCTTTTCGTCTAAAATACCTCAGTGCCTTAAGACGAAAGTCTTCAATCAGTGTGTGTTGCCAGTGATGACATACGGATCCGAAACGTGGTGCTTCACTATAGGCCTTATGAATAAGCTTAGAGTTGCTCAAAGAGCTATGGAGAGAGCTATGCTCGGGGTTTCTCTACGGGATCGAATCAGAAATGAGGAGATACGTAGAAGAACGAGGGTCACCGACATAGCCAAACGGATTAGCTCTTTGAAGTGGCAGTGGGCAGGACATATAGCACGGAGAACAGATGGTCGTTGGGGCCGAAAGGTTCTCGAATGGAGACCGCGGATCGGAAAGCGCAGCGTTGGACGTCCACCAACGAGATGGACGGACGACTTAGTTAAGGCCGCGGGTTCACGATGGATGCAGGCCACTTATGACCGAAGCATCTGGAAATCTATGAGGGAGGCTTATGTCCAGCAGTGGACTTCTTACAGCTGAAATGATGATTATGACATAGAAACCAGTAGTGTCGCCACAACATATTTAAGTTTAACATTGCATACTCAAAAAGAGTAAACTAAGTAACACTGTAAAGTTTTACCAGTTCAGACACAGTTTAAATGTATGATCTTGAAGCACTGTTTTTCGAAAATAACATACAGTCTGAAACCAAACACCGTGTATGGACTCGGTCGGTCGCTCAGCGTCGATTGTGCACAACGCGCAATTCTCGCGTCGTCAATGTGTATGGACAAAGGACCAGTGCATATATAATTCCGCGTCTTATAAATAAATTACCCTTAGAGTTACGCGATAGTCTAAACCGAAAAAATATTAAAGAAAAACTAAAATTGCATTACTTGACTAGTCTACGCAACCTTTATAATTTGGAAACGTTTTTATCATAAATCAATTAAATTTTTTTGTATCTACCCAACTCCTCTTCTAATATTATTAATAAATGTTCTGTCACCTACCCACTTTTTACTATTTATCAACCGGCTTATTATTAATGCAGGTACCTCCTGGGCCTGGGTACCAACCTACTTACATGTTTGGTTTGGATTGGTGCGATAGATATGCATCTCGCCAATCATAATCTACTTAGTTTTGTTTTATTTATTTTCCGTATTTGGTACCTATGTTTTTATTTCGTAACTTGTAACATCTTCGCAGATCACAGTATTAGCGTTCTACAAACCTTAGTGGTTTTTAATGCTATGTATAATAAAATAATGTTATTTAAGTTTTTATTATGATAATAAAAGAAAAAAAAAGTATATTTAATTTTATAGGACCCTTTGTTACAGCGAAACAATACTTACTTACTTAAAAACGATGAATAACTTTTTGCAACGTTTGTCTTTTACTGTGACATGAAGTTTCAAAGTTGACAGACAGAGACAAACATTACATAAACTTAGTCATCATTTATAAGTAAGGGGGTAAATATTTACTGTATTATACTTTATCTACATTAGAAGAAACGTACAAAACGTCCATTCTGTCCTCTTCTTCTAACTCTATGTCCGTCCTAAAGTTAAAATTCGGCGCAGTCCCGAGACTACTGATATTTGTCTGGCCGTGGCTGGACTTTTTTAATAAACCTAAATGTTCCTTGTTCCTGACGTATGGGTACTAGACAGCGGATATATTACACAACATACTTTTTTTGTGATGTATATACATAAGAATCCTTGTCACGTATCGAAACAATAAATATTTAAAATACTTTACTGTAGCTACCTAAGGTGATTGCACATTTATCAGCAACGCACGCGCTGCACTCGCCGCAATATTGAATTCATTATATGTAATGATGTGAAACCTCGCACGTTTCACCCGCACCGTTCTTTACGAAATGCGGCGCGTACGGTGCGGGTGAAACGTGCGAGGTTTCACATCATTCCATATAATATAATACATAATAATACATTCCATATAATACACTGAATTCTAAAATGCGGCGAGTGCGGCGCGTGCGTTGCTGATGAATGTGCGATCACCTGAAGCGTACAAAACGTCCATTCTGTCCTCTTCTTCTAACTCTATGTCCGTCCTAAAGTTGAAATTCGGCGCAGTCCCGAGACTCCTGATATTTATCTGGCCGTGGCTGGACTTTTTTAATATAAATGTTCTTTGTTCCTGACGGTAAAAGTTTTAATGAAAATTCAAATAAGGACAAGTTTAACCTTTTGTTTTTTTATTTGACGTTTTTTTTTCTGTTGTAGAAATTGTTTTTGTTGTTCAAGTGTTTATGATAAGGACCTCGTTTGGTTTTTTAATTAAGATTGCATGTTTTTACGTGTTACTTGGTACAGTTATTTCTAAGTTATAGTTATGTTTTAACTTTCATATTGTTACTGTATTCTTTTATATTGTATTGTTGGTTCAGTGAATAAAATACTTAGGTACATACGGTTCACTTTTAATTGACCTTAGTCGTTCAATTTCGATGAAGCAACTAACATAAAATAAAAATATCTGAAATGACGTTCTGGTTTTTATCTCTGATAGTAGTCGTAAAGTAAAGTTAGAAGCCTAAGAGCGACCTGAAAACGTAAACACTAATGAGATATATACACTTCTAAACCCCAGTGTCTGCCATGCCTTGTGTTTTTGTAAATGTATTTTTCCTTTAAAATCTTAGCCCTTGTTGACATTACCTACAACCACAGGCCAAGGCATTTATTGACGAAGGAATGCCTCAGGGAGGCTGGGTAAATATTGAATACTCTTTATTTGAACTCGGGTAGCGTAGGGTTTTAATCAAGTGGTACTAGAGGGAAAGGTTCCTACGTAATTACTTAACTTTACGTTGAAATTCAAATGTGTTTTATTTTGCTACCGAAAACAAGAAAAAATTTGGTAGGTAGGTATTAAAAATAGTAAAACAGTTTAAAACAGTAAAACTAATAAACCCAAATCAATAAATAAAAAAAAATAAAAATAATCCTAAATAAAATAGCCTTGAGCTACATACAAAATAAAAAGAAATTTATAAAAAAAACAGTTTACCTAAGTAATAGTTGTGCTTGTAAAGTTGTAATGAACTTACCTACTATTCGCGAACAAGTTACGAGTAAGTAGATGTCTTCTAGATAGGCGTGCTACGTCTTAGACTCCATCGTCACTTACCACCTACTGATCAAACATTTACCTACCTATCAATTTGTAATTGACTGATTATTAAAAACTAGCTGTGTCTTTACAGACGAAAAATTACGAAAAGCCCTTATTAGATGCCTACATCATAAAAAACATATTCTCCAAATTTCAGCTTCATACTATCAGCGGTTTAGGCTGTGCGTAGACCCAGCAAGCAGTCAGGATAAAGCATTTTGTAGATGTAGATAAAAAAACGTGTGGCACTCGGGGACTGCCGCGGTAAAGCTATTGCATAGCATTTTTATCAACTTATGCATTTATAATTATTTATTTATTTAGTACCATGTTGCCATGGTTACCATGTATTTGTATATATCTCATGTATGAGCTACATAGTAACCATGGCAACATGGCCCCGCCTACCATGTTGCCATGGTTACCATGTAGCTCATACATGGGGGGTTTTTTTGAGTGTTAGGTTTTTTTTCGTTACGGAATTTCTTGATTCGGTCGCCGGGCTCAAAGCCCGCGATAAAAGCTATGCAATAGCTTAAAACCTTAGACGAGCGTGAAAACCGTCGCGTGTTACACGCTAGTCTGTAACGCTGCATCGAGTAAGGAAGCGTGAACAAATTCACCATAGCTGAGCTGAGCTGAGGATGGTAACTTTTGTACAATTACCGCGGAGCCGCAGCGGAGCCGCCCGCCCGCCGCCAAGCGCCAGATGTAGCGTCTGCAAAAACAACGACACATTTCTTTTAAAATTTAATTTATATAATAATAACTAATGAAATAAACAAGGTGCTTATTAAACAAACTAAGACTAGAAATATATAAAAAACATTTAAAATAAACAAACCTATCTATAGGTACTAATATCACAAAAAGAAAATTTTTATTTGTTAACGAATAGGCTCCGAAACTACTGGACCGATTTCAAAACTTATTTCACCAATAGAAAGCTACATTATCGAATCGTAACATAGGCTACTTTTGATTTTTTTTTTCGACGGGTTTGGGACATACGCGGGCAAAACCGCGTAAGTGCAGCTAAAATTAATTTTAGGTCTAAAATAAAAGTAGTAATGAGATGATGACCTATGTTAAATTGCAGATTTCTTATAGAATATGCATACCATTAAAATAATATCAATAAATCAATAACCGCATGCTAATAAGATTATCTTCTATCTAACAGGTCAAAATCAGCTTTACGTAAGCCAAGCCGATTTTCTACGGTGGTTCTTTCGTTAACATTGCGTAATTAGTAAAGCAGGTGGTTGTATATTTTTCAAGCTGGAGTATTTTGGAATATTACCTAACTATTTTAAAGTAATATTAGTTCACACTTTTTAAACTTACACGATTTCCGTCCATCATTATTCGTTCCGAGAAGACTGAAATCTTCTCTCGGAGAAGTCTTCTCGGGACCACGGCCGGTATAACCCGTTTGCCGAAACGTCGAGGTAATTAAAAACAATGATTATTTTTAACGCGATCTAGACCCGTGTCTAATAATAATGATGGAGTAATATATTTGTCACTACAAACATGAAAACATTGTAATTACCCCGTTATTAGGGTTTCGTAGTCAACAAGAAACCTTAATAGTTTCGTCATGTCCTTCTGTCTGTCTGCCTGTCCGCCTACCTACTGCCTAACTATTTTTTTATACACTGTAAGTATTTATTATAAATTTATCTGTGCCCCGCGGTTTTGATCCCTCAGGAACATTGGGATAAAATAGCCTGTGTTAATCCAATTTCATCTAGCTGTATACCAAGTTTTATCGTATAATTGGCTCAGTAGTTTTTGCGTGATTAAAACACAAATATCAAAGATTCCTAATTCCCTAGTCAATTTAAGTTCCATCCAATGGGAATTAAATTACGACTCACGTTGCTCAGTACTTTAGATCGACACAACGGTGAAGTAGGAACACATCCCACACAAAAAAAAATTAAAAAAAACTAAAAATCATAATTTGAAACAAGTAAATCTGCAAACCGTAGAATCTAGAAATTGCCCACACATAAATTATACCGACCAAAGGATAGCTCGCTCTAACTTTGCACTTTGCCAGTATTTTATATCAAATGGATATATACGAGCGGTTGAAACTTTCGCAGCGTCCAACAACTTACTAATTGAGAGAGTTACTAGTCATATTTAGGTGCCGACTAGCTTACGCCGTTGGTTTTGTCTGTACTAGTCTCCTATTTATGCATAGAACTAGATTACCGATGCATGATGAAACAATTATTCATTTTGTCTCAAAAACAGTATTTTCTAAATGTGGTAAACACTAATATCCTTATAAACAAACGTGGATTTGAGTCGGAATTGTATGAATATGCTTTTTCTTTTGCCATTACAAGAACTTTCAAAGTGAAAGACAGAAACAAAAGTGGTAAATAAGATATTTTGCTTTGCTAATATAATAAGAGAGTAAGAAATAATGTTCTGGAATTAATTTTGTTTTAAAATGTAACCCACAAATAGGAATTTAGGAAATTTAAAAAAAATGCCTGTCAAAAAACTTAAAACTTTTAAATATTTTTACATGGAGAGTACCTATAGTATATACTAGTACTGCAACTAAACCGTGTACATGCCGTGTAGCTTCTACACGGTTCGCCAATCATTTTACTAGTTTAGATATCCTACTTCCTACTAATATTATAAATGTGAAAGTTTGTATGGATGTTTGGATGTTTGTTACTCTTTCACGCAAAAACTACTGAGCCGATTGCGATGAAACTTGGAATATAGATAGCTGGAGACTTAGAACAGCACATAGGCTACTTTTTATCCCGATATTCCCGCGGGATCGGGACTTACGCAGGTGAAACCGCGGGGCGCAGCTAGTTAATAATATATTATATCGCGTCTAGGATATGTAACAATATAAGGGTTCCGTATAAAGGCGTAAAATGACTGGCGAACGCGACATCTACGCGGTTAGGTCCAAGGTAGATAGCTTTGCGAGCTCGCGTGTAGAATTAAATAGAATGTAGAATAGAATATTGTTACCCCATCTCTCCCCATGGATGTCGTAAAAGAAGACTAAAGGTTTCTAGGCTATGTCTAATTTCGATGGCCAGTTTTGTTGGTCAACGTGGAAAATCCACATAAAAGCCCTGTAGCCCTGTAGTACATTCGTAGACGTTCTACGGTGCTACAAACTATTGAAATAAATATAAATCAATCGGATATTACACTGCAGCGAAGACTACCTCCTGCAAATTTAATTACAATTTTCGGTTTTATTTGTGACGTCTTTTCTACAATATTTTATCTCAATGTTCCCAGTAGATAGATATTGTAATTGTCATTGTTTACAGGCTTGTTTTACGCAAATAGACCTCCTCAAATTGGGTCCCTTTTATGTGATAGGTAAAATTAATATAGTGTATTTTGTTACAAAAATTTCCTCTTTATTTACACCGCATCGAAGACTTCTGCAAATTTCAATAAGATTTTATATTTTATTTGCGACGTCTGCTCTATAATAGTTTACCTCAATGTTTCCACTAGGTAGGGATATTAAAACTTGACTAGTGTAGTCTATTACAAAACTTTCCTATCTGGTGGGAAATTCTATTATGATTCCTATCCCGAGTTTAATTGGAAACTTACTTGCTATGGAAATCTATTTTAATTGAAACTGATAGGGATTGCAATTAGGTTTATTACATTTTGGTATGTATTTAAATAATTAACCCGTCTGTCTGTCCGTCTGTCACCAGGCTGTATCTCATAAACAGTAGCGTGATAGCTATTTTGTTTTTAAAATACAGAAGTACATATTCTATGAAATGATTTTAGTCTAAGATTAAGAAACGTATATAGGTTTATTTGAAGAAATGTTTTTCATAAATTGCACCCAAAAAACCAAACCACAAAAATCCAAGTGTAGGAAACACTTTTAAAAATAAAATCAACGTTTATAGGGTTTAAGTCAATAACTTAAACTGACAACATTGTTTAAATATACTTATCATCAGAAAATTCATAGAACTGTAACAAATTAGCAGACATGCAATGAATACCACCAGCAGCTAGAGTTAGATTACATTTCGTCTTACAATAGTGTACTTGTTAAAATATAACTAGAAACGACGTGTTGCAGGTTGCAGGTATTGTAGGAAATATAGAAATGTTTATTGAATTACTAACATTTATATTAATTCATTTAATTATTTTTTCTATGTTTGTTCTCAAACAATGAATGTCATACCCTATTTAGTGGTATTTCTCAAAAAGATATCGTAGCGTAGGTGTACCAACTCAAATAAAAAAAAATATAACTACCTTAACTACATTAAAAGAACCGTATTTGAATGAAAAACAAAACTTTCGTTAATATTGTTTACCACACAGGAGGCGAATGTTTGATAACTATATCTAATATGTAGCACTCTTACCCTGAGTTACGGTCATTCAATTAAAGATAGAGATTCTATCCATCATGTTTTAAATAATAATAGTTTGGTGTTTCATCAATTATTTAAAACACGATACATTAACCATATTTTTGACTATCAATTTGAGGAGCTCATTACATCGACATCATTAATATTACATTTCACATACCTAATTAGGTATGCGGTTTAAACATAAAGTTCCGCATTCGCCACCAAAACTGCAACATTTTACCGGCTCCGACTCCAGCGCTCATGTTAACACACGAGTGCACCGGTCTTACTTCGGGCATATTTTAGCCGGCATTAAATATTTTAGCGTCAGCACAACTTTCGGTTGTTTGGATTTAGCCGTCTTTGATAATGTCGGATTTCATTTTAGTTTAGTAGCTGTAATTAGTTTAGTTTTGACGAGTCTCGTTTTTGGTTGGGTTTTGTATTTGAATTTTGTAGTTAGGATGTTAATTTAGTTATTTAGTTTGACGCGATTTGATATTAAGTAGCAGGTACATAATATTAAATTATGTATTATTCCTTTTAAAGTTACTAACTCATTCACGACCCATTTCAGAAAAGGAGCAAGCTTTAGCTTAAAACGGGACCATTTTACTGAGACTCCGCTGTCAGTCTGTCCATCCGTCAGTCACCAGGCTGTATCTTATGAACCGTGAGCTATCACGGTAATCGACAAACAGACATAAACTAGCTTTAGTTTATGTCTGTTTGCCGATTACGCGAAGTCGGCTTGGCCGATTTGCATGCGGTTCTTTCTTTTAGATAGTATTCAAAATTCATCTATTTTAATGGACCTATAATGATGTTTTGTATTTCATCTTTTTTTTACTAGTAAGTAGTAACGAATGAAATATATTTTTAAGTTTGACAATAACAGCTCGTCAAAAAAAAGTATCCTAGTAACGCCATCTGTGTAAAAAGCTTAGAACCTTGTGGTCATCTCGACGAAGGGTCCCGGCGAGTGTCCTATTAATTTCCTAAGGGAACTCTACACTTGCCCCCGTACCAAGAGAGAAAACGATAGCGGTTCGCTTTTTTGTGTCGCTATTTTTCTATAGTTATGCAAATATTTTGTATCTACTAACGAGTTAGTACTAGACTAACTACTAAACTAAAATTTTACTACAGAAGCCCTTTTTAGGGTTCCGTACCTAAAGTTAAAAACGGGACCCTATTACTGAGACTTCGCTGTCTGTCTGTCTGTCTGTCTGTCTGTCTGTCTGGCTGTCTGTCTGTCCGTCTGTCCGTCTGTCCGTCTGTCCGTCTGTCCGTCTGTCCGTCTGTCCGTCCGTCCGTCCGTCCGTCCGTCCGTCTGTCACCAGGCTGTCTCTCATGAACCGTAATAGCTAGAAGGTTGAAATTTTCACAGAAGATGTATTTCGGTTGCCGCTACAACAACAAATACTAAAAACAAAATAAAACAATTATTTAAAAGGGGCTTCCATACAACAAACGTGTTTCAAAAATAACAAGGAGTCAGGACAGGAACAGGGACAGGAGTTGGTCAGGACAAATCGAGTTGGTCATGGAATTCAAAATGGCTGCCCTATCTGTCAAATATACCAGTCTGCCTTACTTACCAAAGAGTTTCTTTTATGTTTCAGATTTTCTTTGTGCCAAGGTTTTTTTTTTGTGAGTGATTCGGTCGTTTGATGGGAGTAAGAATCGAAGATAAATATTTCATATTTTCCTATAACATTTAAAAATTGGTTGTTGTTAACCATTTTAGGGTTCCGTATCCAATTGTGATAGTGGTACGGAACCCTTTATGCGCGAGTGTCGCACTTGCCCCGTTTTTTTTTTATTCGATTTGCTTGCGAATTTATAAACTAGGAATTTGGAGAAATGTCCTAAAAACTACTGGAATCGTATTAAAGTGAACACAGACAATAAATCACAACAGAAGAATTGGTGTAGAAACAAGCACAAATTTTACTGCTGCTCTTTGGAGAAATAACTTGTGGGGTACCCCAAGGCAGTATACTAGGGCCACTTTTATTTATCATATGTATTAATGACTAACTGCGCCCCGCGGTTTCACCCGCGTAAGTCCCGATCCCGTGGGAATATCGGGATCAAAAGTAGCCTATGTTACTCAGGGTGTGTAGCTTTCTAATGGTGAAAGAATTTTTGAAATTGGTCTAGTAGATTTTGAGTTTATTCATAACAAACATACAGACGCACACACACACAAATACAAATCTTTCTTCTTTATAATATTAGTATAGATATAGATTTAAAAGTATATGACTTAGTTAAATGATATGACTTTATAAATGACGACATTACATTTAAATGCATGTTAAATGCCAAAATATTTACTGTTATGAAAATGAAATAAATTATAACTTAGTGGCTAATAGAAACGTTACCAAATTATAAATTAAAAATATATTTAAACAAAATAAACATGTGTTACCACACTAAAATATATTTTTTCTCCTGTTTTCGCGATGTCGGATTGAAATAAAACTCATTTTCCCGTTCTTATCGCGTGGTCTATATTACTTTTAACATTGTTTCAATGCTCAACGGTTCAAGACGCGCAAGCGCAATAAAAGTATTTTAGCACCAAAAGGTCTGAAACCAATGGATAGTGAGAGACATTTGTTTCGACTGTATAATATTTTAACAAAGACATTTTTTACATTAACATTTGACCTCATCTAATCTGATGGGAAGCGACGATGAGGTCGGCTATTTATTTATTTACAGCAACCTTTAGTAAACCTGGCATGCGATGCGACCCTGTCTCATCTGATACCAAGTTGAGACTATTATAGGGAAGGAAATATGGAGATATGTATTTCGCCCCGAGGTGTTACCCGCGTAAGTCCTGGTCCTGCGGGATTTACAAAATCAAATTTCTTTCTTCAAAGTCCTATCTATTTCTGTGCCGAAATTCGCCGAAATCCTAGGAAAGTTTAGGCGTGAAAGCGTTACTTTCGCATTTATAATACCTATTAGCAATAAATATTGAAATAGAAAATATTCAATGGAATGTAAAGCAAGCAATCGATTAACTGGTAGCTACGATGATTTAAAAAAAAATACAATACGCGATCGCGTAAATCGCGTAAGTAAAAAAAAATAAGTACAAAACAAATATTAAAAAATAATGGAATCGCTTTCATAGTACAGGGTGGCAGGTTTTATCTTCACGGCTCCACGACTATCCTATGGTAATGTAATGAAAAATTACGCGCGTCTGATACGGAGGTTTTTGTCCCGACTTGCCTTGTCTAATGACTAATCGCATTTGGGGGATTTTGGTACTTTTATTCTGGTGGCAACTGGTATAGTACTTATGAGAATAATGGACACTTCACATGTTGCCGATTTGTAAGTTGCTGCCTGCAAATCAGTAAGTCAGGAGAATGTTGGCCATCCGTTCGATGATTTTTTTTTTCAGACAAGAATAATCGATTTTAGTTTTGAAAATAGGCATAATCTCCACTGGTGGGGACTTTTTAGTGGAGATTATGCCAATAATACCACACGTTGCAACATTCAAGTAAAGAATTATAGTTTAATCTTATCATCAATCAATCGTTATTTTAAATTTAGAGTTAAGTTTTAATTTTGGTATTAATCGTATTTTTACTACAAACAAATATTCTTTGCGTCGCGCAGTCGGGTGTCTTGTTTCTTAGTTTAGGGCTAGATGTCGCTGTGCGCAATGTTATTTTTTTTTAATAATAATAATTATGATTTAAGATCCGTGTATCGCCGGCATGGGTAGGGTTACCCCATTTCTTCCTGTAGGTGTCGTAAAAGGCTATTAAGGGATGTAGGGGAGACTAGCAAACCTGGAGTTCTTCCCGCGCGGTGGCAGGTAAACTCCTTGGTCTCTAAGAGAGGTGGTGTCAGGCAGGCGGCTGGCCGTAAAAAAATGCCTTATTCAATGATGACTTCTTCGCCGACCCAGATAAAAAAAACTATTTCTGATTTAGCGGACCCCGGGGTCCCGAGAGAGATGCAACCGGGAACATCGCTTAGATGAGAAGAAGATCAAGCATGATGTATGTAATACGTTAGGTTAAATTTAATTTTATTGTAATTTATTTCTTTTATTAATTTGTTTATTTTAGGTGTACCTAATTGTAATTTCAATTTAACGAATTTGTAATTGAACTATCAAATTTGAACTCGTTAGATGCGCGTAAAACCTATATTAAATACCAACCTAACAATGGAAAATGTCTGTTGTTGAACATCATTCTGATCAGTAAATTTGGAAGTGCATTTTTATGTCCAACGGTACAGTATGTTTCACCTCGGGCTCAATAGGTTTTAATGTTGGTTGGTGTATGTACCTATGGGTTAAAATATTCAAACTCAACAAATATGTAGTTGCTAGCTGAGTGACGCGATTTTACCCGCACTTTTTTAACATAATTCGACGACCTTTGTGGCGCGTCGTGCCAATGTTCGATGGCAATGCTGAAGGTTGCCGGGTAGCCCCAGCATAGAATAGGGTTACCCCATCTCTTCCCGTGGGTGTCGTAAAAGGCGACTAAGGGATCTGAGGGAGATTGTTCTCCCCGCGCGGTGGCGGATAAACTGCTCGATCCCTAAGAGGGTTGGTGTCAGGCAGGCGGCCGGTCGTAAAATCTAAACGCAGAAGGTATGGTCAATGATAACTTACCGACTGCGTCGACCCCAAATAAAAAAAAAACATTTCGGGTTTAGCGGACCCCGGGCTCCCGAGAGGGATGCAACCGGGAACATCGCTCGGATGAGAAGAGAAGATGTAACACACCGAATTAACCCAGAGTTAAAATAAAAACATAAACAATAAAGAGCAATAAACTAAGTGGCACAATGGGCGGTATTATCGCTTAAAGCGATCTCTTCTCTCGTTGGATAGTCCTTTTATTAGTCTTTAATTGCAAGCAAGAGGTAAGAGTTTAAATGTGCAGGTATTTGGGATCTGAAAGAGAATTTAAGAGGAAAGGGTACCTACTCGTTCTCCATACAAACGTAGTCGACTGTTTCCTCCCTGGATAAAGCCATTAGAGCTACTATGTTTATAACATAAACCCTATATCATACCTTTTTGTTCATTTTTTTCGTTCTCTAATAAAAACAGAAAAAAAATTAGAATATGAAAAAAAAACAAAACGTAAAACCATGGTTATGGCTGATAACAGCGGAAGGAGGAAACAAACGACTAGGTTTGTAAAGTTTATATGGAGAAAAGAGTAGGTATCCTTTCCCCTTAATCTTTGGAGAAATTAGTCCTTACAGATGCACTTGTACCGTAGAATCTACTCTAAGTTAAAGCATTAGAGTCTATATTGCATTAGAGGTTTGAACGAGTATGTCTGGTGTAGAAATGGAGGTGCAATAATTTAAGCAAAGGGTGGAAAGCGACGGAGAGTTCTTTTTGGAGTTTGTGCGAGTGAGACGTGCGTAGGTCGAGAGGGTGCGGGTTAACGCGTTACAGGGACGTACTTAGGGTTGTTTTTACCCCAGTATGGTGAAAAAATATTTAAGCTAAGGCATAGCTTTTATCGCGAGTGCGAGCTTTGAGCGCGGCGACCGAATCAAGAAATTCCGTGACGAACATAAAACCTAACACCCCCTACTCCGCCTGCCATGTTTTTTTTTGGTTCAAAATAATTATAGTTGCATAAGTTGATGAATAATGCTATGCAAAAGTAAAGCTTTTGCATAGCATTATCCGCGGCAGTCCCCGAGTGGCACACGTTTTGCTTTTTTTGTTTTACCCACTATAGATGAGCGTTTGCTACTATATCATCTAGTAGGTAAGTAACGATAATATGGTCTATGTAGCACGCTAATTTAGAAGAAGGAATACGATTCGAAATTCATACTAGTGTTCTTAGGCCAACTTTAGCTGTATTTATTACTTTCCTATTTTTTTTTGGTTTGGAATTTTCAAAGATTTTATTTTTTATTGTTAAGTACCTATTGTTGAAAACGGTGGCGTGATGATCTTGATGCATTTGACGGAGATTGGCTAAACCTGGCCCAGGACCGGACTGCTTGGAAGGATGTTAGGGAGACTTTTGCCCAGCAGTAGGACAATATAGATTTAAAAAAAATTGTTACCTACTTCGTCTTTGTTAGCACGTTATTTTGTTCCACTGTAGGGCAAAGTACAGTAGCGAAGGCTTTCGACGACTGTCCTATGTCTCGGACCGTGATGAGTCCTAGAACATGTCGGTTTTCTCACGATGTTTTTCATTCACCGTAAGAGCCATGTTAACAGCCCACATAAAATTACCTACACTTCAGGTGAAATTTGTATAGAACGGTTTTGTAAAATTTGTAATTTTATTTGGATTGTTGTTGTTTTTTTTACTATTGTGTTATTTTCTTACTTAAGTAAGTCGTGTGCCTGTCTGATATAAACGTATTTTATTTCTTTCTGAATTGAAGGGGAAACCTAGTGTACCTACTCCTTTTGACGACCTCTGTGGCGCGTCGTGCAAGAGCGCGACTGCAATGCAGGAGGTTGCGGGTTCGATTCCCGCCGGGTGCAAGTATTTATGCTTAAAAATAAATATTTGTGTCTGGTCTGGGTATCCTTCTATGTATAATATGTATGTATTTACAAAAGAAAAATAAATATAAGTATTATATCCGTTGTCTAGTCACCATAACACAAGCTTAGTCGCTTACCACGGGGCTAGATGGCGCTGTGTGTTGTTCACAGAATTTATTATTATTATATTATTTATTATTTCTCCATACAAACTTTACAAACGCAGTCGACTTTTTCCTTCCTGGATGACTTCGACTGCGTTTGAATGGAGAAAGAGTAGCTTTCCTCTTAATCAATTCGATATGGGCTTGAAGAGCAACTTACCTAGTTTAATAAAACTTTATTTTGATGTTTCAGGACGTCCAAAAATTCAAGTGCCTAAGTGTTCAAGCGCCGCTGCCACCTGAAAATTACAAAATATTTAATTACAGTTGGCTTAAAAGTAAGTTTTTCTTCACTGGCATCACTTCACACCTTCTGAAATTCATCTACATACCAAGTTTCATCACAATTGATTTAGCAATTTTTAAGTACGATGTAATATCAGGCAACACCTGTGTTTAGCAGATGGTAGACTCCACGTCGCTTTAGCTAGCTAGACAATCTATGACCAAGTTTCGATAAATAATCGATTTAAATGTTTGGAGTAACGAACACGCAAACGTTGAATTTCTGATTAATACACTTGACTGCACAAGTTCATTCAATTGGTGTCACTTTCCTTAACACAATCGCTAAGCACTTAGTCCGTCCCTGTCAGCCATCAACACCCCAAATAGGCCGACGCTACGAACGCTAAAAACGCTCCCCTTTTGCCCCTCACCCTGATTTTTAAGCCTACTCCCACCCCCCCTAACTCCCGGGTTAGCCAGAGGTACATTTATGCGCAATAAATTTTGACCGCTAGCATCCATTCAAAATGGCGTCAATACACCTACAATTGCCCCTCAAAATTCAATTCTAACTCCTGCGCTGTAGACTCAAATTCCCTCGCCAAATATTACGGATCGCACTCTATGTAAAAGAAGCCTCGGAGTTTTGAATCGAGGACTCTTGGACCGGGATTTTTTTCTTTATTTTTAGTGCGTTAAAGTTTTATTTTCAACGGTGTTTTTTGTATAAAAGAAGTTGCCACTTTTGCGGGTAGGACAGGGACAAAGCTAGGCTATTTACCTAGCTCTAGATATGGTCTATTTCTCATTTGTCTTGGTGATAACGTGGTAATAAAATGTATTGTTTGCCTGTTGGTAAGGACGTGTGGTCGCACAAAGGGCTGGTAAAACCCAGTCTTTGATTATGACCTATCTCGTCTAGGTATTAGATTTGTAAGCGATGCTAGTTGCAGGTTCTGATGACATTTATTGATTTTGCTTTGTTGAAACTTTAGCTTTGGCTTTTCGTATGATGTGGGTATTTCATTTGATTCAAAATGTTTGCAGAAATACCTAAAATTTATTACAAGGCAACCAGATACTTCGTCGTCATTTGCCACCAGATAGGAAGGTCCAACGCAAAGGCATGGATCAGGACAAATCCTAGACATAGATTACTAATTAGGCAATAAATAATCTATGTCTAGGATTTGTCCTGACTGACTGATCAACGCACAACCTAAACCGCTGATAGTGGAGATCTGAAATTTAGAATGTGTGTTCTTTAAAATGATCATGTAGACATCCGATAAGAAACCGTTTTTCGAAAATCGAAACTTACACTAGTGAAACCGTGGGACACAGCTAGTTAGAGTCAATTGTCAAATAGAACATACCTACCTCCCTAGAAATGGCATTCTAGGTATGGTATCCTATACAAAATAGTTAGGTTAGGTTAACATCCGGACATTACCATCGGGTGATTCATAGACCGGTGCGGCCATTAAGAAAGGCGGGTCGGATCTTCCACTTCTGTCTTCCTATCTGAGCGTGCCACATCTTAGACCATATTATTAGTGATCGTCAGGTGAGATAGTGGCGAAAAGCTCTTCTATCTATATCTATACTTCTATACTAATATTATAAAGAGGAAAGATTTGTATCTTTGTGTGTGTGTGTATGTTTGTTATAAATAAACTCAAAAACTACTAGACCGATTTCAAAAAAACTTTCACCATTAGAAAGAGGCATTAACCCTGAGTAACATAGGCTTTTGATCCCGATATTCCCACGGGATTGGGACTTACGCGGGTGGAACCGCGGGACGCAGCTAGTCGTTTATAAAAATAGCCATCACGGATCATCAGATACAGCCTAGTGACAGTGGAGTCTTCGTAAAAGAGTCCCGTTTTTACCTTTCGGTTACGGAACCCTAAAGAGCCGTATCACCATTGACACTGGCCCTCATAAAGCTCATCAAGAGATATCACCATATGATGGATCACCACGACAAAGCTCCACCATCATGTATTTACCGTCATATTAAATTTAACGTTATCTTAATCATAAAGCATTAAGGATCAAAATTGATTGCCTTGTTATTTCTGTTTAATTTGGTTGGTACAGTTTATCGTGCATACATTTTCGTATAATTTATCTTTTTCTTTGTTTCAAGAGTATTTAAGCCATTCAAAAGTTGTCTGGAAGTAATAGTTTTATTATTTACCTACCTATTTCTTTGTTTCAGAAGTGCACATGATCTTCATCCAAGAGTTGCCTGGAAGAAATCGCTTTTAACGAAAAGGCCGCCCATTTATAATAACTTAATTTTAAGCTTTTTATTATTTATTTTGTGTATTTACAGGTAGTACCTATAGATATAGAACTAACAAACGTATTAAAAAAAAAACAAATTGTATGGAGTATAGTGCGTTTCATCTTTAATTACATGTGCCGTCATGTTGGTAGCAAAAAAAAAAGTTTTGCCTTAAATCTTAAATGTGCTAAACCTTGAAAACAGGAAGATTCGTTCATTCATTCGTTATATACAAATCTCCCTTAATTCAAGGTAGCACATTATTTATTTTGTATATTGCACTTTTTGTTTTGCTACCAACATGACGGCATAGGAATTTAAAGATGAAACGCACTATAGGGCCCTAGTTATAGCTGAAATAGGTTTTATGGCATAAACAATAATTAGCCTTATTAATAAACGTGGAGTAGGGTCGGAGAAGGAATAACATGCTTTGTCTTTTTCCGTGACAAGAGCTTTCAAAGTTGACAGACAGAGACAAAACGTAGTAAACCTCCTCCAACGTTATTCCACTTTTATTAATAAGGCTAAATGTGTATGTGTGTGTATTTTGTGTATGTTGTTTCCTAAGTATATGTTGTACAAATAAAGATATTTATTAATCAGCGTAACTCGAAAATACCAATTTTGGAAATTCCAAAGTTCCAGATTTCCAAAACTGCTCGGGAGGTAATATTCAGGAATCCCCGGCAAATAGTATTATAAGGTCTCTTCCCGTGGTGGGTGTCGTAAAAATGACTAAGGAATCTGGGGGACTCTATAACAAACCTTTGAACGAGTTGATGTGTAATCTAATTGTCTTTACTACGAGGGTTGGTGTCAAGTAGGCGGCCGGCTGTAAAAATATTGCCAAATCCATTTGCCATTTCGTTTGACTTGGTCAATGATGACTTACCTAATGCGCAGACCCCAAATAAAAAACAATTTAAGGTTTAGCGGACCCCGGGGTCCCGAGAGGGATGCAACCGGGAACATCGCTCAGATGAGAAGAAGGTTATATTCAATTATTACCCAATGAACCTGGATATACAGGGTTATTGGTAACGAATTATGAAAGCGGTTGGGGGCTTCTTTCTGACATCCTAAGGAACCACTTTTGTTTTACGACTTTTTGGAAATTCGTACATTTTTTCACAAATTTATAGATTAGAAAATTTCTAAAATCAGCTGTTTGCGGGGCGCAGAGGGCAATAACCCTAGAATTTTAATATTATTCTCAGAAACGAATGAAAGTAACTATTTATTGACCTCTGTACCCGAAAAACAGATTATTTTAAATTTTTCTAACCTTACAATTTTCGATTTTTTTCGAAATTCCTAGTCATAAAAGGATGTCAGGAAGTAGCTCCCGACCGCTTTCATAATTCGTTACCAATAACCCTGTATATGTACCTACTCCATTTTATTTAGTGTTGCCAACGTTTTTTATTAAAACTCTTTTTCTAAAAGGTTCTCAAAGTCAACCAACCGCGTTATTCACTTTTATACTCTGTGGTTAGTTTCCTACCAAATATTTGACTATAAAAGTTGTTGACTCGTTTTACAGTTACACTCAGTTTTTCATATTTTCCCTTGTAAGCTTATGTATTTTGCTCGTAAAATATGGCTGACTATGAAACTTTTTCATTATTTATTAGCGGTTTTTAGAAATTTTAATTCTAGATCGCCGTACAACCTAGGTATATGGCAGATATTCTAAAATCAACAATGCCTACACAATACTAAACATAGTTACAGTTTTATTTTAAAACAACTTAAAATTCGAAAATTTTCTTGAAGTTTCTAAAAAAAAAACACAAAATGTGGAACTTCAAATATAATTAAGTAACGGGGTTTTTTTTACGGAGCTGAATATCACAGGGTTTTGCTAAAAACCCCATTATTTAATAATATTAGTAGTGAAAACAACCACGTAAGTTTAAAATCGTAATTGTTAAAGTGTTTTTGAGAAAAATCTACAATTCTGAGGCATTGTTCAGAGGTTAATAGAAGATGTGACAAATGTGTGTGAGACATGCGACTTCATGTATTATAATTGTATGATTAGAATAGGTAAGAGTTATAGAATACTCGTTTATCTCTTCTTTTACGTAAAAGCAAATGAACAAATGAAAATAGTAGATTGCGAGCGGAGCGAGCTCCAAATGACTCCGTTAAGGGGAAAGGATATTACCTACTCTTTTCAATACAAACTTTACAAACGCAGATGCCTGTTTTCTCCCTGGATAAAGACATTAGAGCAAATATGTTTATGTCGTAACTTACATCAGCCATTAGGCCGATGTAGGGAAAACAAAACGTAACAACGTCATTGATCTCAACCTAAAGTAGATATGGCATCTGAAGGAAGACTGTTGAACCAAGCAACTGCAGCCACACTATCATCAAAACGTTCAGTGACAGTTCAACAGCGGGCGAGGTCACACATATTAGAAAAATAATTTATTTCCCAGGATATCGTATAAAAACCTCCAAAAATAGTTCAAAAACAACAAAACAAAGACCACGGGATCACATTTTATCGGTTAATAAACGAAATAATTGTTAAAAAATACGTAAAAACTGAAAAATAAATTTGTATACAAATAATCAAAGATCAACCTACCACAGAACGGACACTATGTTTGTTCAATATGAAAATAGTAACAGTACTTTCTTAGGACACCTTTGACCACAGACGACTAGATATCGCCGGCGGTTTCTCTTACGTTTGACTATCGGTTATTATTACGTAGTATTTGTTTTAAGCTACTTATGCAATATAGCTTTTATCGCGGGCTTGAGCCCGGCCACCGAATCAAGAAATTCCGTAACAAAAATAAAACCTAACACCCCCCACTCCGCCTACCATGTCGCCATGGTAATTTTTTTTTCATGAACCTTAATTTCTTATAATATAATTGAAAAATTCAAAACCTAACTTCAAAAAAAAGAAAAAATAACATTTGATAACCTTAAGAAAGTTATCTGTTGTGTAAGCTGAATACAGGCAGATAAACTACACGCCATCTTTATCTACCCAGTAAAAGTGCCCGACTTTAGCTTACATAATAGATGAAAGTCGAGTGTATGTATGTAAGAGAGGTTATTTTCTTATTTTTTTGAAATAAGTTTTTGAATTGATTGAGAAGTTTTTTGATGAAGTGCTATGGGTGCTCCATCAATTTGATTTCCAAAAGTTCAAAAGTTCAAAAAATATTAATTTACTGCATTTTGGGATGCTATTCTGCTCATCATTTCGATGGTTCTCATCAGATCTTCATCAAATTTTATTGTGGCCTACTCACCTTATAAAAAAAAAGAATCATCGAAATCGTACATAATATACATAATATAGTAGAGCACAGCGTGAATATATTGAAAACCTCCTTCTTTTTTTGAAGTCAGTAAAAAAATAGTGAAGTGAAAGTGAAACCGCAGGGCAAGGAGTGTTGGGTGTTTGGGTGTTGGGTGGAAATCAATTTGATTTCCAAAAGTTCAAAAGTTCAAAAAATATTAATTTACTGCATTTTGGGATGCTATTCTGCTCATCATTTCGATGGTTCTCATCAGATCTTCATCAAATTTTATTGTGGCCTACTCACCTTATAAAAAAAAAGAATCATCGAAATCGTACATAATATACATAATATAGTAGAGCACAGCGTGAATATATTGAAAACCTCCTTCTTTTTTTGAAGTCAGTAAAAAAATAGTGAAATGAAAGTGAAACCGCAGGGCAAGGAGTGTTGGGTGTTTAAGTATAAATTGACGGTAGCTTTATCGTAGATATGCAACAGACATACACGCGTACATCCATATACTCGATTTTTTTAAATTCTAATTCAAAGTTAGGTAATTTCTTATATAGATTTATAGATTAATCGAATTGTCCTATCTGGCACGTTACACATTACTCTATGATGCTTTTGACTAAAACGTCACAAGCGTCATTTACTGAAGGGAAAAGCGCTGCCAGTGATATTATTTTTCATTTTCACAAAAGACGTTACAATATTGTCAGCGCTGTAGCGGCTTGTTTTATTGATTTTGTGTAAAAGGAACATGAAGTTTGTTAGAGACATCATCTCTAGTTACTACTTATTAACTCAATGAACAACGTGAAAAAAATCAAAGCGTATTGGATTGGTTAACCATGCTCTACGTTTTGAACCATCCTGAAGGCTGGAGGCATTCCGGAGAGGCATTGAGCCCCTACTTTTAGATTTTTTTTATACTAAAATTAATTTCTATTCTAATTAGAAAATGAAAAAAAAAACCAAAACCTCATGCAAAACATGGTCATGGCAGATATAGGTTTTATGTCATAAACATATTTGCTCTAATGTCTTTACACAGAGAGCAAACAGTCGACAACGTTATGTATGGAGGACAAGTATACAAGGATCCTACGATCGTTTTCGTAGCGCGAAAGAGCTCGAAGAGCCGTCTATGAAAACGATCGGTTTAACGACTCTGGTCTGGCTTATAAACTACTAGCAGATTCTCGAAGTTTCCCCCGCGTATAGCCCGATCTCGTGGGAATATTGGATTCAAAAGTAGCGTATGTTACTCCTTGATATTGTAGGTTTATATTGGTCAAAGAATTTTTGAAATCGGTCCAGTAGTTTCTGAGATTACCCGGAAAATACTTACATACATGTTACTAACGTAACCTCTTTATAATATTAAGAACAGACATACAGTATATAGTACAGTACAGTAGAAAACTTTTTCAAAAAGTATTTTTCTCTATCTTTGAGCATAGTTAATTAGATGCAGTCCCATTAGTAGTTTAGCGCAAACTAAAAGCGGCACTAAAAACATACATAAAATGAGTATACAAAAAACAAAATGGAAGAGCGCGCGGTTTAGGTACCCCCTCAAACGGGTACGTAGAGGGGGTGCCACCACGCATGTGCGTATTCAAGAGAAGGGAGGTCAGAGGCAATCGTCCACCCGCACCCCTGGGTGTACCTTCCTCTAGTACCTAATTTTTTGGACAATCTTCCTTGAACATTTATCCCCCTTTGAGTTACGAGCGTTCGGTAAGCAGCCAGTCACGGTTTGTAGAATTAATTAGGGGGCGCTTTGTGTCCGCGCCTCTTTCAGAAATGCGGAAATTTGCGCGAAAAAAGTTTTTAAATGAGACGCTCTATCTTCTATAGGTATAAAATACTTTGCCCTGACGTGGCCCCCTGACTGACTGCATGACTGATCAACGCACAGCCTAAACCGCTGACAGTAGAGAGCTGAAATTTGGAAAGTGTTCTTCATAAGATATAGGCATCCGATAAGAAAGGGTTTATCGAAATTACCATGGGATCTAGAATAACGTGGGTCACCCCGCGGACCTCAGCTAGTATATTTATAAAATTCAAAGTCTTGAGTGATTTATTTAATAACTCAAATCCCAAACCGCTGGTTTGCAGAGTGTGGACTTTGTGGTGTGTAGGAAGGTATGTAGTTATCCACTAACAAACTGTTTTTTGAAAAATTCGTGGTAAAACCGCGGGACGCCGCTACTTTTACATAATATTACGCTAAATACCCACTGGTAAGTCGTGTCGCTGGTAATTCCTTTTCTGACTATCGCATATTCTGTGGCTATGTATGTCAAAAGAAGATACGCAACGCCTCGAATTAATTAGTGCGCGTATAGCGTATGCATTATATAGTACCTAACAGTACGTTTATATACAGACCTAGTATGTACTCAGGCTGCATTATTGTAGGTAAGTACCTATTTCAAAGTCTAAGGCTATAGTCTCTACTTTAATTCTACGAACGATAAAACTAACGATAATTAAAATAAAATACCCCTCCAGGGTTAAAACTAACTTTTGTTGCCACAAATAAAAAAAAATCAACTGCCTAGCTATTACGATTCATGAGATGCAGCCTGGTGACAGACGGACCGACGGAGAGACAGACAGCGAAGTCTCAGTAATAGGGTCTCGTTTTTACCCTCTGGGTACGGAACCCTTAGTTCGGCTTAGTAAATAGGATACCTACCTAGTGGACTGCGACATTTCCACCACAAAAAACACTAGCCTCAAGCCTCATTTCTTTCAAAAACACATTAAAATAAACTTTAAAACTTAACTACTGAAAACTCTTCTAAATCCCTTTTCTAAAGTCCAATTATTCACTTGGACGTTAGCCCGTAGATAATCATCTGTCATGCGACGCCGAGCGGGAATCGCGCCAGCGAACCGGGAGCTCCCATCGCGTGAACAGAATCACTTTACCAGGACGAGATTTTTATAGAAATTGCGCAGTCGGGGGGTCAGGGTAAGGTGGGCAATGGAAATGGAAAAGCGAAGTATGGAACAGATTTTGAGTTTGAACGCTGTATGTGCGTGAAATAAGACTGAATGACGTTTTTTGGTAAAGCCTGCCCTCGCGATAATAAATTATTATGGTCAATGTTTGTATAAGCTTTTAATCGTGAAGGTCTAATCTTTACGTGATATGGGTTGAGTAATTTTGGAAATTTGTGTCAAAAAAAAATGCTTAAAACTCAAAACATAAGGGTCAATATGGTCATGGCTGATATAGGTTTATGGCATAAACATAATTTCTCTAATATCTTTATCCAGGAAGGAAACAGTCGATTACGTTTGTAACGTTCATATATAGAAAAGAGTATGTATACTTTCTTTCGGCATTATCGAGGTAGTTACACCTATATAAGGTAATTGATTGTATTAGGCGTTACTTTTCGGAACTCCATAACTACTCTGTAAAAGAATAATATTTAGTTTTTAGTCCCGACACCCGACTAGTGTTATAACACAGCGTGCAGTGTGCAGCTTGCAAAGAGCACCACCCTCCCACCGCTCTTTGCATGCCGTTGACTTGCCGACAGCAGTGTCGTGCGAGCGGCGTCTTTACTAATTTTTGTCGCCCTCACAGTTCGGTCAGAGTCTACGTTCCTGATGATGGCTTTTTAAAGCCGAAACGCGTCGAAGCATGGTTAATGATTGGTGTCACTAACACTAAAGCATATTTCTGCCGCATGCAAAGAGCGGTGGGAGGGTGGTGCTCTTTGCAAGCTGCACACTGCACGCTGTGTTATAACACTAGTCGGGTGTCGGGACTAAAAACTAAATATTATTCTTTTACAGAGTACCTATATAAGGGTCAATTCACACGTACCACAACCACACCACGTCGCAGCGACAAAATGTGGTCAAGCTGTGGTTACGTGTGAATAGTGTCGCAGCGACTTTTTGCAGTTGCGTTGTGGTACCGACAAAATGTCGATGTGGTGTGGTTGTGGTACGTGTGAATTGAACCTGTCATGTCGTGGCGATGTGGCTGCGGTGCCGCCGCCGGTGGTGGCGTTGCCGTCGCGATGTGGTTGCGATGTGGTAGTATTACACAGGTGGTCGACGGCAAAATGTGGTAGGTACGTGTGAATTGTAATATTCATTTTCAATACAAAATATACGCCCGACCACGTGGCGTCGTTGTGGTGTGGTTGTTGCTGTGGTGTGGTTGTGGTACGTGTGAATTGACCCCAAGGTTCTAACAGCGTCCCGCAGTTTCGCCCACTTAAGCCCTGTTGGGCTATTCTGTAAGAAAAATAAGCCGCGTAGACGCCGGCTGGCTTCTACACGGTTCGCGAGTTATTCGTATTTTTTTCGTTTTCCATTGATCACCGTTTTTATTACCACAAAACTTGGTAATATTTGTGTGATGTCCTTAGCTTGCAGAATAGCGAGTTAACTTTACAGGTTTGAACGTGGTTTTAGAAAAGCTGATTGGAACTTCACAGGTTTCTACATCGGATCTATGTCGTTTTTGCTTAGAGAATAGCTCAGAAAATCCCGCGGTAATATAGATATGAAATTTTATAACAACATATTGTTTCTCGTTGTAAGTTTTAGTGAACTACGTTTAAGTTCTTGAGTAATTAAGTTAATATACCTAATCTAAAAAGTAGCCTAAGATTTAGTCCGGTAGCCGAACTACTGAACCCTTTTAAAAGGTGTAGGTATCATCGACTCAGAAAGGATTTTTAGGAATTTCCAAGGAATCTGCACTTACACGAGTAAAACCGCGGGACGCTGTTAGTACCTTAAATAGGTGTACCTTGATAATGCCGGAGGAAAGTCTACCTACTCTTTTCTATAATAGCTACGAACGTTACAAACGTAATCGACTGTTTCCTCCCTAGCTAGATAAAGACATTAGAGCAAATATGTTCGTGCCATAAAACCCATTTCTATCATGACCATATTGACCACGTTTATTGATTTTTTTTGCATTCTTATTTCTCTAGATTTTATTTCTGTTCTAAAAAGAAACATAAAAAAACGAACGGCATGGTTTTATTGCATAAACATTTTGCTCTATTGTCTTCTTTATCCAGGGTGGAAACAGTCGCCGAAGTTTGTATAGAGAACGAGTAGGTGTCCTTTCCTCTTAACTATCCCATGACTGTCTGTCCCCCAGCTAAACCTAACGCAATTTTTAAACTAAGGTTTTAACTCTAAATGGTTTAGCCTAGCCACAACGAAAGTCCATTACATTGAAACACAGTAATGAAATGACTGAATTTCCTCTTGAATCTTATATCTTTAGTACACAGCGACGTTCTCATTACTAAGTTAGTTCAGTTTAGCTTAGCACAGTAAGAATATTTTATAGGAACAATACTTCTGCAAAAACTCAACGCATGCATGATCAACGGAGAGCGGGATGCGAGAACATGCCTAAGTTGTGTTATATGGGACAATACGGATGCATAGATTCGACGTATGAGTCACCGAAGCAGGTAGACTAATTGGTCAAGTCAGTGCTCTCGATTTGAGTTAAGATGCGTTGTTGGTTCGAATCCCGCTCTCCGTCGATCATGCGTTGTGTTTTTGCGGAAGTATTGTTCCTATTAAATATTTCTAAGATAGATAGATAGAACGCTTTATTGTTCTCACCAAAAATAAATTACAATAAAAAAAAAAGAAAGAAAGCTTCTAAGAAAGTTAGAAGAAAGATCGATACGACTCGGCTACGAAAAGTAGATTGCAAAGAAACAATCGTATGCAGTTAGCTAGAGAAGACAAAGGCTTCTTTTTAACCCGAACTTCCCGCGGAATCGGAATTTACGAGAGTAAACCAGCGGGGCGCAACTAGTAAAAAACAAACAACAAAACATACGCGTCAACCTTTTAAAGTAATAAGAACCTAAAGCGATATTTGATTCGGAAAAAGAGTGGAAAAAATACGTATATTTTTTCGTATTATCCGGATAGATCAAATAAAATTTTAACACGTTGTAGGCAGAAAAATTGGAGACCCAACACCCATTATGTAGGTAAAAATGGAATATTTCTTTTTGATTACAACAATATAATTCGTACCTTCGATGTAGGTTTTAAGTCATGAAAGGAAGCGGGAAGAATTTTAAGCTGAGCGGGTCAGTTTTTAGCAGCGCTGTGGGATAAAGCAGGATAATTATTCTACAACTAAATGTTGTTGTGTTTGTTCATATTTTCACCATTTAATTTCATTCCATTCTCTCCTACAATTTTTGTGCATCCAAATGTGCCTGGTACTAGTAGAGATCACTTTCTGAGAAAATGTGGGGTATTAAAGAATAAAGAATAAAATCTATCATTTTTAAAGTTTCTTTTAATTACTTTTCATTAAAAAAATGCTTTACAAACTTCTTAACCCGCAATGTGTATAGGGTCTTTCCGCTTGCCATCGCATCGAGATGTATAAGGACTGTTATCTCTTCGTATTTTCGACACATTTAAATGTAAAACTTTAACGCCACTTAAATATTGAGGGCTTTGATATACCTACTAAAGTAAGTAATTAAACGCGCTTGATTCCCTGTTTACATAATAGTTAGTGCGCTTCGCGGCGCTTTCTCTACTATAGTTGAATTTACGAGATCCTTACAGAAGTAAGTTCACACTTTAAACCAAACCCAGATCCCTTTTCAGAGTAGGTACGGCAAATTAAGCAGGGACGCCCTTTGCGGGCTTCAGGCAAAAATTCAATTACAAACTTTGTACCATCCCAGGAGCACGCCTAAAGGGTTATCCATACGTTTTTTGCCTCTAAATTTTTATGTGGCCCTTTACAAGGCCGTAAAGGGTGGTTTTTATGAATATTCCATTTACCTGGACCTCGAGGGATTATGTACAAAGTTCGCGAAAGGGGAAGGCTCGTCCCAAGTAGGTTGGTATATAAGTGGGTACATAGAATTGTGTATTTAATTAGATTCCGGTGATTTATGATGTTTGCTTTGAGGGTGGTTGAGTGAAAATTCATTAATTGATCCTTCTTGAAAATGATGGAAAGGGCTGGAAAGATGCAAATTATGTTTTTAATTGGATCTAGCGACCCAACTCAGCTTTACCCTGTTATGCAATATATACATACCTAATATACATAATTCAGATTTAAAAAAAACTGGGTTTATTCGCTTATGTATTGTTATTTTCAATTATTTTACGTCGACTTCTTCCTTTGTCACGAGTTACGACCAACCAAGCCAAGTGAAGAGAAGAGGTAAAAATAAATAAAAATAACACGAATAAGACCCGGTAAAAATGAAGGTAAATATAAGTACCTATACAAATTGTCTAAGTTTAAAAAGTTTATATTTACAATACCTATATTGGATTATTCATACCTATTAGGTACTACCTACCCATTATAGAAGAAGTTAACTGAGAATCGGGCAGACGAAACCAGTTCGTTTGCTTTATATCCACTACAAAATTAGGGCTCATCCCTGTTGGCCAAACTATTACGCCAGACTCTAGACTAGACTGCGAGCACACAATGTCGCCTACAATCTGTACACAAAAAAAAGTTCTACGACATTCCGTCATGAAATAATCAACAATTTTCGATGCGCCCGACATGGATTTTCAGTTTTTCAGAATAGGGCTCTTAAATCCGGACTATCAATAATAAACACAGTACTAGCTAATAGCACAGTTTACCTAAAAGGTATTTTAATAATTGGGAGGCCGTGCGGCTCTATTTTTGAATCGCTCGTGCCACTTCGAGCGAACTAAAAAGCTTGATTTTTGCTGACGAGTGGTTGAGATCCCTCTTTGCGATTGTGTGATTCACATAGAAAAAATACCTACATCGAACGTTAATCAGTAGAAATCGAGCTTTTTAGTTCGCTCGAAGTGGCACGAGCGATTCAAAAATAGAGCTCCTGCAGTCGGGACTTCCCAATTATTATCCAGAATGCTGCGGGTTCGATTTCTGCCGGGTGCAAGGATTTATGTTTAAAAATTAATAAGTTGTTTCTGGTCTGGGTGTGTTTTATATAGGTATTCTGCATATTCTGGTAATACATCGTCTGTAAAAAATCAACTGTCTAGCTATCACGGTTCATGACATATAGCCAAATGACAGACAGACAGATATACAGACCAACGTACAGTGAAGTCTTAGTAAAAAGATACCTAAAGGGCAAAAGCCCTTTAGGTACGAATCCCTAAAAAGGAATAGGTATTGGGTTTATTCGTTGTTCGCTTTATGCAGCGGCAGAATGCGGCTTGTGTTCTGCAGGCGTCTTTTGTGCCGGGAGCATCGAGGGCTTTTTATTAGAAATATTTTACAAGGAGAAATACGTCATCAAAAATCTTTCCATGACATGAAAATATTTCTAGTAAAAATGCCTTGAGCAATAAAAACATAAGAAATATTACGTTTATTATTTTTCTTTTTCGTTTTAGTGTTAACTTCAGGAATAACTTTTTATCGTATCGGGATGTTTTGCCGGTATGTTTGCGTTATTGTAACATGTAGGCACATAACATATCCCATGTAATAATGATTAGGTAGTATATTCATTTAATTATTTAGTTTGAATTAGTCTGTAATTGGTTATATTATAAGGGTTTGAATTATAATAAAATTAAATAATAATCATAAATAATCGTTTGAGTATGATTTTTTAACAATGATGTTAATAAACAATCTATAGTTAACCCGAAAAAAACCCTTAAAATTATCAGCAAACTCTAAATTGATCAGTAGGTATCATTTTCATGTATTTTACTGTTGCCTTTGTTACGTTAATTAATTTCCAATATTAATTATTCATACGAATAATAACATCCTACAATAAAAAACTGTAATATTTTTGTATGTGTTGTAATAGTGTACTATTTATGTATTCTGTGGTAAACTAATCGTGTAAACAAAACTACTAAAATGAAGGTAAAAGAAAGAGAAAAGACATTAGGTACCTAAACATGATTTCGCTTGTTAATAAAATTTGTAGTAAAAACAAACATATAAGTTTAAAATCGGTCATATAAGGTCATATAAGTTACAGGAAACGTCAATAAGTTGCAGGAAAGGTCATACAAGTTGTAGGAAAATTGACATAATGACTTGTCAAACCCAGTTTTCAGAAAACAGGATCTAACAAATACTTAAAATCTCACTAAATGCCGAGAAAACAGCTCACAGGAGAATAAAACATGCATGTATTCATATTATTTCTTTTTTCTTCTTATGGTCTTCTTCTTCGTCCTTCCCTCTTCCCGTTATTTGGGGTCAGGTCTCCCTATCATGCCCTGTCCTGGGTTGTCTCTAAGTCTATACTTAGAGTTCTTTATTCTCATGGTATTATATACAAACGTAACAAAGCATTTCGTCGAAACTAGGCCCCGCATAAAAAGTCCGGGGCACCACATTTTATAGCTGTATTACGAAAACCAACGTACCGTAAGCAATTAAAGCCTTAATGATCCACCCTGTACATAAATATCTAACTTTTATATTAAACCGTTGTTTTCTCTTCAAATTACCTAAACTTGTTCCCAAAAAGGTTCGCTTACATTTACATAATGCCTTTATATTGTTCGCTCGGTCCGAGGGTGGAATTTTAACGCTGCAGTTTTAATTCGTAATTAGTGGACGTACTAGCTGTATTTTGCGGGTTTCATTATAAAAAAAACCTGAATAATACAAACATGTTTGAAAAAAAAAAAACAAAAAAAACCCAGATCTAAATCGGTCAAGCCGTTTTGGAGATAATTAGGAACATTTTAGTGCGGGTATCGTGTAGCCCGACATATTATTATGGCTCCGTAGATCCGGCGTAAAATAGGATTATCCCATCGCTTTCGTAAAAGGCGAATAAGAGATCTGAGGGAGACTTGCAAACCTTAAGTTCTTCCAGCTTGGTGGCGGATAAACTGCTTGTTCTCTAGGATTGTTGGTGTCAGGCAGACGGCCGGCCGGCCTTAAAAATATTGCCAAATCTATTTGCAGTGGGTAGGTATGGTCAATGATGACTTACCTAAATACCTAATGCGCCGCGGGACCCCAAGCTCCCGGGAGGGATGCAACCGGGAACATTGTTCGAATGAGACGATTTTAATGGGCATATACAAACAAATATACGACCTCTCACCCTATAAATGCATATACCGCTCCGTTCCTTCGTGGTTAAAAAGGTATGGTGCAAAAAGTACCTTCGAAGAAGATGCCACTATAGGTACTCGCCCATTACATAAACCTACCACCTATTTATCAGATTTACATGAAGTTGGCAAACTCAATGCTAATTCTCTCGTTTTCTATTCAGGCACGCCTCAGCTCCCAACGATCCGCCTTGGTCAGTTGAGAAACCTAATTTGGACTCCATTGTCACTAGTTAAGGTTCTAATTTGGATGTGTGTCGAAGGTTATGACTTAAGGATAAGGCAATTTAAGCTGATATTTTGATTCATGAATAGATTGGCTGTCCTTGTCTCACAACCCTAGAGCATCGTAAGACTTGTCCATGATCCCATGGCCCATAGTACCAGTGAAGAGTTCCGTAGGCCGGTGCAGCTTAAAATTAGTCTTCCTTAGTAGCTTTGGGGCATGGTTTGCTGCCGTTTAGGAGTGTGAAACAAAGCTGAAAGTAATTAACACCACGCGATAAAAACCGAAAAAAAATGAGTTGAATTTCAATCCAACATCGCGAAAATTCTATGATAGGTAGGTATTGTTGTTTCGTGTCTCGTTTATTTTCTAATTGTTTTAAATGAACCTACATGAAAAAATCTAAGGCTAACAACTGCACGAGTTAGCTCCTGCAATTTAGAGCTGAGATGAAGGCGTGGCCGCGCGCCCTGACCGCTTTGTATACCAAGTCCCTAATTTCTAAACACGAAGCTCTGCACGAAGAGCCCATTAAATATTCATCCCTAAACAGTATACCTACAGAAAAGGGGTAAAACGCAGGGATTTACGTCACGTCGTAACTCATTACGAATTCTCGCTAAGGCTTTGACGGTAAAATTACTGGCCCTTGAGGGCGGGGTGGATGGGGGTTGGATAATAAATGACGTCGACAACCCTAGGGGCGAAGTTGCCAACTTTTTGTGACAAATTGCCCCAAAAGTGCGTATGCCTAAATTGGTGCTTTTACTCATTTATTTGTGTGCGTGAATTATTGAGGTAGTGTGCGTTGGCAATTTTGTATTCCAGTATATTTTATTCGGTCGTATATAATTCAGTTAGGAGTATCCTACTTTGGTATGAAAATTAACTTAAAAATAAATCATTCTACTTTATTTATTAGATATTCTACTGCTTCTCGTAAGTGATCTAGAAAAACATTTTTTTTTTAATTTGTGTACAAATAAATATAAAAAATAGGTAGTCATTATATTAGATATTCAGCAGGGGCAGTATGAGACTTCGTTAATTACAATAAAACATTTTTTTCTTATAGTCGATTCAGTTTTTTTAGGTGCAAGTAATAGGCAGGTCATCGAACTGCACGTGCATTAGAGACTAGAAGGAAAAAGGTCACCTGATAGTGATCCATTTCAAACTCGTCTCTGACGGACGAGCTTCACCAGTTCCAAAGTCTAACTGTTCGGGAAATTACTCACACACCTTTTAAAAAGAGGGATCAAAATTCCAAGGTCCTTGTTAGAATACCCACCATAGAGATAATCTAAGTTCTAATTTAAGAGGTAGGTAGGTATGTTTTTAATAAACTATATTTAACACTTATTTATTTTATTTATTTAACTATTTAACGTAGTTCACATTTTGTTAACATAGTTACATTTTCCAGGGCTTTAATCGCATATTATTTTTTTATTTTTTTACCTAGACTTTTCAACCATGTAACAAGACGCGACCGCGACCATAGTAAAACGCGATTGAGAAAAAAAAAGGTTTTTTCTTTTTCTTTAAGAAAAAGTTATGTGCGCTAATAACATCGCTCTTACGGTGAAGGAAAACATCGTGAGGAAACCGACATGTCCTAGAACTCACCACGGTCCGAAGGCATGGGATATTCGCCAATTCGGATCCCGTGGCGTCTTACTAGGTTAAGCAGATAAATCACGTACAATGGCTCAATTGTAAGGCTAAGTGCGGAAAAGGCCCAGCCAAGGTAACTAACTAACGCGGTTGAGACCCGGACAAATGTAACTAGCTATATATTTATTTACGTAGTTATCCACCTAAGTGTCAGTGTAATCATACGAGTATATGCACTAACTTTACGAAGGTGACAAAACAAAACCGACCCGAGTGAAAGGAAATGAGAAAATTAATTAAATGGGGGACAAACACAACACGGTGTTTATTTAGGCGCCATGTTTGACTGCCTCGACTTTGTTATCATAAGATTTCCGTTTCTACCCTACGCTGCCTATGTTATTTACCTACTCTAATTAAATTTTAACGTCTGTTTATTTAGGATTATATAGTATGAGTCAGGTTTGGTAAATTACACACACATGGAAGTGAAAGTGCTGGCAATAGACCGCAACGTGGAAGACCCTGCCTTACATGGATGAGCACCATTCAAAATTACTTAAAAATAGTTTTCCCGAGTCTTTATTGAATTATTATACGTGATAATACGCGATAATACGCGATAAAGACCCGGGAAAATGTAACTATAATAACAAATCGTGTGAATTTAAAAAGTGTATTTACTTAAAAATTAACAATATTGACCCAAGGACGATCCAGATCCGACAACTCTGGAGAGACATGATTAGGAGAGCCGACCCCAATTCAAAATAGGAATAAGGCCAGGCGAAGAAGAAGAGTCAGATAACGTAAATTAATTTTATTTAAATCAGGGGGCTTTTGGCGCGTCTTGACTTTTCACCTATCGCCCTTAATGGTAGAGCCAAGCAAGCAAAATAATCGTCCGTGATCGAATTATTTTAAAGGAAAAAATATATCTACAAAAACACGACGCACGATCGACCAACGATGAGCGGGATTCGATCCAACGCATCTTTATTCAATCTGAGAGTAACAACTTAATCAATTAGACTCGCACGCTTAATCCTTGCATCTGTAGGTACTTACCATCTACTACAACTTAGGCAAGTTTTACGTCCGAGATCGTCTCAACATCGCTTCTGCGTCGTTCAACGACTGTTTATCTTCAAAAAACTTTAATAACTTTACAAAAAAAACTAACATTTTATGAAAAAAGTCCTACCATTCTGTGGCGATGACATGCCGTGGGTTAGTCTATTTCAACGGAAAAAAAAAACGTTTTATCGTTCTAAATCAACATTAACACATTCCGCATCGATGTACACGAAAAAAAAACAACACAAAAGCTTGAAACAAAACAAAATAAGCACCTACCTAAAGCCTATAACAATAAAATGGAGACAACATTAAAAAAGATTCAAGTAGGTAAGTATAGATGATACGAAAAAAGGACCCTCACCCACGTATAGCTATAGGCAATATAATATAGCCATGGCGATTCCGACCGACCCGCCTATTCTAACCTCAAACATAACTCTTCCTAAGCTCCAGAACAAAACAACACAGACACCGTTCCAATTTACAAAAGGCAGACCCAAAAACCCTCGGATTAAAAACAAAAAAAAAGGTATTTAAATAAAACCCACGCCAGCGTTCTGTGTCGCATAAATTGCCTTCATTAATTTCCGGGCCTGCAAAATATTGTCTTGAAAGGATAATCAAATACAAAAACTGGGAAATGGCGGTGCGTCATTTCCATAACATTTCCCTGCCCCCCTTTGGGCCCCTTTTTGCCCCTTTTCCGGACCCCAGCGCCCCTTTACGAGGCCTCCAATTACAACCAACGAGTGAGCTTAAGGTCGTATTAGGCTGTGGGTAATGGGCGCAATTACGTACGTACCTGGCAATTAAATTTTATATAATGGCAATTATTTTGAATGTTGGGTTGAGCACTTTTCTGAGTGAATAGAACCTTTTATATTATTATTTTTTGTGAAAGGCACTAAACAAAAGCTCTTGCCTCTAGATTTATGACAATGGGGTTAGCTTTTACCTTATGCATAAAATTGGGTCGATTTTTTTATATAAAATTGTCTTTTACGTACCAAGCTGTATTTAAAAATATAATCTAGGGCAATTCGGGCAGAGATAGCCTTTTCTCTGTGTTTTAGAAAAATCTACTTGTAAAAAAAAAGTGGTCCATAATGTGGACGTGGTCCGATATAAAATTGGTCTAATGTAGAAGTGGTCCAATGCAGAAGTGCTAAATAACCAGCTAAATTCTAACAAAGAAGTTATAAATAATAAATAAATTCTCAGAACGATAATCGCCAGCCTTGACCTCATCGCCTGATAGTCTTATCCAATTTTCTAAGTCTAATAGCTCCCAACACACGGGGTTCCCAATGTTTTCTAAAACATTTAGGCACGAGACAGCTCTCCTTTATTAAGAGGATAGTCTCCATTCTCTTTCTCCATACAAACGTAGTTTACATTTTCCTCCCTGGACATTAGAGCAAATATGTTTATGCCATAAAACCTATATCTGTCATGAAAATGCATCTACCTTTTTATTTTCTAATTAAAAAATAATAAAAAATAAATTATTAACAAAAATAAAAAAAATAATAAAATGAAAATATATTATATTACGTTGTTATTATTATGTATATATATGTATTGTATGGAGAAAGAGAATGGAGACTATCCTCTTAAGGACGGAACACTAGTTTGAGCCCTAATCCAATTTTCTAGGTATGTAGCTCCCAAGATACAGGGTTCCTAATGTTCTCTAAAACACTTAGACACAAGGCAGCTCCCCTCTAAAGAGAACCGAATAGCTTTGGGGACAAGATCTGCCTATAACTGATGTCGGGCGGTGGTCTTCGGAGCGACCTTACTGAATACCGGACCCCGCCTGGATCGCCTTGGGGCTATCAAGTCGGGACTCTATATCTTAACAATGGTAGATTAGAAAATTTATTTTCAAGGAAAAATAGCATTCAAAAATTTTCACTTGCGGCGAGGCTTGAACTCAACGCTTGGCTTGCGGTGAGCTTGCGTAGTCTAGTTGGTAATGACGTTGGGGTACTGACCCAAAGACGCGAGTTCAAGCCTCGCCGCAAGTGAAAATTTTTGAATGCTATTTTTTCTTGAAAATAAATTTTCTAAACAAAATAGCCTTGAGCTACATACAAAAATTAATAGAATTTTTTTTTAATGGTAGATTAGTTATGGAAGTGGGTGTTCTCTAATATCAAAATGGGACGACCTGTGTAGCGCATCTTGAGCCAGATTTATTGCAATCTGAGGGCTTACCTTAGCTCTAAATAACGTGCAGTTCTTACGCAGGCAGGACTAATTTTAAGTCCTGCAATCGACTACGAAATAACTAATATCTCTAATATATAAAATTTCTATGTCACAATGTTAGTAACCGTACTCCTCCGAAACGGCGCGACCGATTTTTACCAAATTTTATATGCGTATTCAGTAGGTCTGAGAATCGGCTACTACCTATCTATAATTTATGAGGCAAAACAACGTTTGCCGGGTCAGCTAGTAATATATAACTCAAAGTCCTAATTAATTGATTGACTGGCTAACGAACTCGATATAAACGCACAACCTAAACCACTGGTCATAAAAACATGAACTTTGGAGGGTGCATTCTTTATGATGTATAGAAATCCACTAAGAAAAGTTTTTTTGAAAGTCTCACGTGATCGAGACTTACGCGAGTGAAACCACAGAACGCTGCTGCTAGTGTCTTCATATAATGTTAAAATAAAAATTCGGTGCTTACCAACATTATCGCAGGCAGAAAATGCAAAAAATAATTATAGAAAGCTGGCGAAAACAAACTGAGAGCCCGCGCGACCAAATCCCTCTGCTTACGTGCGCCGTAGGTACCTTCCAAACCTTACCTTACACCCTTTGCCAAACAAATGTAAACTCCAATTCAAAAGCAACTAAATCCATTTTCAAAGAGCAGTTGAAATACCACGCTTTAACCAATCGACTGAAAGAATTTGAACTCTAAATTGGGGCGCATAAAGTTTTGTTTTGAACGTGTGGACCCAAATGAGACTGAGAAAATTCGTTTTTATGTAATAAAAACATTTATTTTGTCCGTTTCGGAGTAAATAGAACTCCTCTTCCCCTTATGTACTGTGATTTAGTGCATGTGAGATTGTTGTGATAACTCCTTTCATATTTTGCTCGACGGACCGTTATCTTTACAGGAAATGTGAGTTATGTTTTTTAAAGTTATTTCTTTTTGTTTTTTTTGTTTGTTTTCGGACGGTCCGTTTCTTTTCTTGGTAGTGTGAGATAGCGAAATGGGAATGTAAAGTGTGAATTTAAAAATACGAAATATTTTTTTGTAATTTTTGTTTTCGTCTGTTCATTGGATTAATAGAAAGAAGTAGGTATTCCCTACTATTTTCTCCATGCAAACTTTGTAAACGTAGTCGACTGTTTCCGTCTAGGGTCCCAAGTCTGCTCTCACAATCGTGTCTTAATAAAGTGTCGATTGCATATAAATAATAGTAATATAAATATATATAATAGTTTATTTCATCTAAAATATTGTCGTTCACAATGTTTGAGGTAAGGACTACCTTTTAGGTATATAAAAATACCTGTGCCAGGTAGACCCGCTCTTTCTTAACTAATTATGCTTAAAATAAACTACTTATACAATATCAAAAACATTAACAATCGAAAAACACTAAAACCATTTACGCATAGTAAATATAGTAGGTAATTGTCATATTTGACGTGTATTTGACACGTCAAATATGACAATTGATCAAAAACAAGAACATTTTGTAGTATCCGACAAAAATAATAAAGTGCGTATGTATATTGGTACTATTAAAATTAGAATTATAATATCAACTAATAATTAATGAGATACAAGTCTATTTTTTGTTTATGTAGGTACCTCTACAAATATCAAACCGGAAAACGTTTTAAATTTAGAACGCATTGAAACAGACAACTATTTAAAAACAACGCCATTGACGAAAAAAAAAACAAAGATAATTTTGAATTCAGAATACAAACAAGGAGTTTTTTATCGCGTCCAAACTGTCGCAGTCGCAATAGCCCAACACAGAAACCTTGCAAAAAAACCTATTATTCAATACCCTTCTTATCAAAGAACTGAAGTGGAATCAGTTACGTTGCGACAATGGAATTCAACAGTTAATTGTCGATGAACCAGTTTCTGCATTGCCCCTCGTCAAATCGAGTTAACGAATTTTTTGCAGCGTGCAGCTCTGTCTTTGCATTCCGCGTACCTGCTAGCTGCAAAACTAGTTTAATTGTTGATGAATTTGTACGGATTTTTTTTCTGTTTGCAGCTTGTATGCTGCAAGAGCTCGCTGCAAAATGTAAATGCATATTAAGAGGACGGCTTGAAGAATTTGTGGCTTGGATGTCAATATATCTCAGTAATTACAAAAGATATGGAAACTTTATTTTGGTATTTAATTTATCCATCTTTTGCCTTAATTTTGGTGGTTTTGTTTACACGATTATTTAACTTTTGCTTCCCAAAAAAATATAATTAAAACAACTCGTTAAAAAAAGAGGTTTTTATTTTACAACGAAACGGGATATATTTTGAAGATTGCTTTTGCCTGTATTGATTAGTAGTAGGTAATCTGCACTTTATATTGGTAATACATATTATTATTAAGAGCCTGAACTGTCCCACTGCAGGGCAAAGGCCTCTCTACCTTCCTTCCATTTGATTCGGTCTTGAGCTTCTGTGAACCAGTCGGTAATACAGTTTTACCTAATTAGCGATATAATTAAAATTAAACGAGAAATATCTACTGTTTTGGCGCGCTTATGACGCGGCGACATAGCAACTCGAGCTAGCTGCCACGCGGCAATGACTGTTTCGTTTATCAATGCTTCACCTTAAGCTTTTGACCTGTATAGCCACGCGGATTTTTAGGTTTACCCGCGCGTATAGATGTTTCACATCAAAAAGTTCTAGTTTCCAAAAGTCATAGGTATATCAGAAGTTGTTTGAGACAATATTCCCAATTAATTTCGGCTTATATTACCATCCCTGGAACAAATTGTATAATTTTAAATACCTACTTCATTTACCTTCTTATTTTGGCCACCAATAATTACAACCCCGATAAAGAGCTTTTATAAGCCTATAGTATAGAACGGAGCTTTCTTTAGGGACGTCTCATCTTCATCATCATTAGCAGACTACGATCTGACTTTTTGCTTTTTGTAATTAACTTTTTCTTCAGAAAGATGTGTCAAATCATAGTCTAGAATTAAAAAACAAAGGACGTTTCTTAGTGCCGCAATTTTCATAAGAACTTCGTAAAATATCGTATAAGCACGTATACCTATTACCAATACAAATACTAATCTAAATGCAAATGAACCACTTCATATTACGAGGGTTAAATCGGACCTCATTGGTTGATTCTTTTTTTGTTTTGACGCCTTGATAGCAATTTTAGTATCAAAGTTAATTGACCGAGCGAACGAAGCGTCTCCGCTTTAGGTTTAGAAAAAAAATATTTTGTCTGTATGTATGTCAGTATGTTGCTTCTCTGTCGTATATATTTCTTAACCGATCTTTACGAAACTTCGTCTAGAAACTTAGAATAAGTATAAAGATGATTTTTGATGTGGGAGATTTTTGATTGGTGGGGTATTTCGCCTATTATGGGTGTTAAATGCCTGGTGGAGGACTTTAGCACTTTTTTCAGAAACGGAAATTAATATAGAAATAATAAAGGAAAAAAATCTTTCAATACATACCCAAATCCTCATCAGCTGCTTTTCAAAAAAAACATTCCAAAAACAATAACAAAACCAAAAAAAACCTAAATTATTACAATAATACCTACAGAATTCCAAAGGTGTAAAATACCCAATTATCTGCTCCTAAATACAAAACAGTGCTATCTAAGCAAACGTCAAAAATCGACTAGTACCTACCTACATACATGCCCCCAACTTTATTCGGTTACATAGTGTAAAGAAGTTTTAAAAAAGGGTTGGGCGGGCACCCTTCGCACTGAGCTCGATTTTGCAGCGAGAAAAGCTATGTATCTCAACAACACAGTTGGATGCGTATGTAAACCGTCTTGCCTACCTATGTATAAAGCGCTTTATGCAGGCGACTTTAACGGGATTGCAAAAATACTGCAGCGAACAAAAGGTGCGATTATAAAGAGAAAAAGGCGGAAGAAAGATGTTGTGTGTGGTATGAGAATGTGTTTTTATACTTTTTGTTAGTAAGTAAACTTTTCCCAGTGTAAGGCAAAGGCAGTTAGACCATACGGGAGCCTACTTCTGATTGGAAAATGGTTCGGACCATGGTAAGTCCTGGGACATGTCGGTTCTTACATAATTGTTTTTGTAATTTATTTCGTCTTACGTACCTAACAAATAACAAGGCATTTTCTTTGATTATATTAAAAACCACGGAGCGTGGCTTTCTAGCCACGCTCAGCTTAGTTTTAAAGTTAGGTTTAAAAATTAAATGTAGTAATATTAACTTAACTTTATTGAAACAAAGCATGTGTCCTGTGGTTTCGAACACTTTATAATATACTGGTCTCACCACAGCAGAGGTGGTTGCAGGCTTTTGTAAAATAAGAAATCAAAGATTAGTAAATACCTGTAGTGATTACTTATAACTACATTTAGTTTCGATTTTTCTTCTGTTTTCGCGATGTTGTATTGAAATTAAACACTTTTTCGGTTTTTAAATTTTGTACATTTAGTTAGCAATAAACAACCGATAACTAATGTAACACAAGAGCAAAATTTAGGATACCTACGTTTAGTATGCGTTCCTACTTTTTTCCAACAACACACATTGCCACATTGCCATCTAGCCCCATGGTAAGCTACTAAGCTTGTGTTACGGTGACTAGACAAGCAACGGATATAATACTTATATTTATTGCGCCGGGCGAATGCTCGATTGCAATGCAATCGAGCCGGCGCCCCACAGAGGACCAATGATGATTTCAATAAAGAAAATATGCAATCTCATACACCATAGAGTAAAAAAACTCGTTTGTTTATTTCAGACGCACGGCATATGGCAAACACGACATACAACGACGTCGTCTATCTACGCAAAATGACAACAATCATTCGACCCATTGTTGTTGTGTACTCAAGCCGGCATCAAACTCATTTTTTGCGTTTTTCCAGTTACGGCGTTTTGTGCCTCGGCGGTCGAGACCTATCGTTAATTTATTTATTTGTTATTGTCATGTTGGCTTTGTGTCTACCAGTTGTAGAGTTTTTGGCGGGGACGCGTTGATGTGTTCAAGAATTTTCATTTTCGTGAAACCTAGTTATAATAACTACGTGTAAATTTTTAAATTTAGTTTCGTGATAGTGTAGTGAAAATGAAAACCACTGGCCAAACAATGACTTTTGCGCTGTTTCCAATCATCGTGTAAAAAGTTGTTGTAAATAGCCACCATTTACAAAGACTCCCTCGACTTGATTTCTAACTACGAACTACGACGACCAGACTGTTTTTGTGTCTGCAATGCAAATAACTTACAAATATTATAAAATACTTGACATTGGCTGTTCCAAATTTTATTGGCCATTTATAAAAAAAAGCGATTAGAAACAGAGCTGCTGTCGTAGAGTTATTGGGGGGACCGGGTTGAGGAAATCTGTTGCAGAATTTTCATTTTCATGAAACTTAGTTAAAATACGTGTAAATTGTTTATTTTTTTTGTTTGTTTAGTTATTGACTTATTGAGTAATTCCTTTATTTTTGTTTTATTTTTTTGTATTTTTTTAATTTGTATTTTTAATGTGTAATATTTGTTTGTATTTAATTAATCACATTAATTAAACATTATTTCGGTTATAAATTTATTAATTTAGTTTTGTTAAAGTGTACAAGTGATGTGAATCTTGCAAATTGCAAATAACTTATTTATTACCCTCGCCGACCACGGAGATGGTATATGCGTTTGGGGTAAGAGATGTGTGTTTGTCCGTTACCATTTCACTCAGAAACGGCAATATTTTTACGGCCGGTCGCCTACCTGATACCAACTAGGGACTACTCTCTCCCCTTAACTTAACTTAAGGTTTGCTAGTCTTCCTCACTCCCGTAATCGCCTTCACAACACCCACGGGAAGAGATAATTTAACCCTATTCTATCAGAGATACAGAAATAACGTAACATTCCACCAACTCTATACGACCTTGCATCCGATTCCTTTTTCAAAAACTGAAACCGATTTAAAAAAAAACCATTACGCAAACGTCAATGCAAACCAGCCAGCAACTTAACACGAGAAAAAAATTGGCGGGAATTTCAAAAATGGAACAATGACCTCTAACTCGGCCACGGGCGCCCGATACTGAAAAAAGACGATTCGAAGTTCGAACCAATATTTACTCCCGATCGGGATCCGACACTTTGGCCGAAAAATCTTTTATCGATAACGGCCGATTCGATACTCGATACCTATGGCACGGTCTATCGAGTATCGATGTTGCCGAGTTGAAAAAATGATTTCTTTTAAGTTTTTCAATTGATCGTTGAGCGTTTGGAGTTTTGGCGGGAACGCTTTAAGATTTGTTGTTGAATTTTCGTGAATGTGTACGATTTGATTGAAAATAAAAATTAATGCTGAAATTAAATAGGTAAGGACTTACCACGATTCAACATCGTATGGCGCATCGTAAGCTAGGAAATCTGTGACAATGACAATATAGGTGGTAATAGGAAAATAGGTTTTCTTTACCTATAGTAGGCCCTTGAGGCAGAGTTAATAACCTAGTTATAGCTGCTATGTTGCCAAAAGGCGCTAAGCAAGTTCGAAAATTGATATCAAAGTGCATTACAAAACTGTGTTTTATTTTTCACTTTGAAAAAAAAAAAACAGACGCGAGGCTTCGGGAGGAAGCCTACTCCGGATTCATGAATGTCGATGGTGAATTAAGGGGACAGTCTACCTACTCTAATCTCCGAAAAAATTTTTTTTTTTTTAAATCTCGATAGCTTTACAACGGATCAAGGTCACAAGCCTGCTCTCACAATCGTTTGACTGCAATTGTCTATCAAATGTGTCAAATACACGCTTACTATTCTATCGACACTTTATTGCGACGCGGTTAAGAGAGCGGACTTGGGACTCTGTAAGATTTGCAGGTTCAAATCCTATCAAGAGCTAAATTTGAAAGCATTTTTTCGAAAATTAAAATGATAATACAAAACATATTTTGCATTGTACTGCACAATATTCGGCAGTTTCCAAATTCTATACATTTAAATTAAACATCCCTTATAATTTAGGGCTGAAGCTATTCCGTACACCAGTCGGCTATTAACTACCCGCTTTCCCTTCATAAGTACGCCATTTTTCTCCAACCAACCCCTAGAACATTAATAATATACCATGTAAGAAATCTCACCCGGCGGGGGTGGTTGCGAACCCTACGCGTTAAAACAAAAAGGGTAGCGTTGTATGAAAATGCACCCTCGGCTTTGGGGTTAGAGTGTATTTTTGTCTGAGCTTTTCTCTTCGCTTAATCACCAGTGTCTCGAATATAATAGTTATGCTTAGATAGCGCGGTACTTAGGCCTTTTTTTCGCAACGACCCTGTGACGCCTCGTTCAAAGATGGCGGCGTTTAAACATGTTTTTTCAACGTAATTATTTTCTTTTCAATGTAAAATGGGTTTTGGGTGTGCTTATGTTTGGAAGTGAAATGATTCGGAATTAGAGCTTGATTGTTTTTGTCCTTTGATACAATTGAAGCTTTGAATAAGGGATGGTTTGGATTTTTTTTAGAGATTTTGTTGTGGTTTTAGGGTTCTGCTTGTTGTAACCAATAAAAACAAATTAAAATATGGCGAATAAGTACCTAACCATATAAATATGATAAATGAAGAGCGAGATCGCCTTACACAGGCATTATTTGCTTAAAAGGCGGTCTCAATCACTAAATAGCTATGTTTATATTAGGTTGATGAAAATAAACTTTTATTTATTTATTATTATAGCTGTTTTTAAATAATATTTGTAGTAAAAACACCCATATTAATATCAACCTCCGTAAAAACAAATTAAATCTAAAAGTTTGTATTTTTCCGATTGGGACCAAGACCATTGTAACATGGTAAATACCCCGTTATAAAATTATGGTGTTATCTAGGTGAACGTGCTATGTCTTCGATCGTTTCGTCATCTTCCATAATATCATTAAGTAAGTTAGAGGTGTCAATAGAATAGTACCTACCTAATTGTCATATTTAACGTCTATTTGACACATTGGTCTACCAAATGTATCAAATACAAGCCAAATGTTACAATTGCTATTCTAAGAAGCAGACTTAAATAAATAAATAAAAAATAAAAATAATTTTTTTTAATAAATTTTAAAAATACAAAAATTTGTATTTTTGTGTGTATGTGTGTCTGTATGGTTGTAATGAATAAACTCAAAAACTGCTGGACCGAGTTCAAAAATTCTTTCACCATTAGAAAGCTATATTCACCCTGAGTAACATAGGCTACTTTTGATCCCGATATTCCCACGGGATCGGGACGTGAAACCGCGGGACGCAGCTAGTCTTCTATAATATCAATAACTAAGTTAGTTCACATAATCTGGCACCCAGTCTCAACTGCTATATTGGTCGACAAACTTCCGACCTTGCAGATGGGTAAACAATCCGATGGTCATCGTAATAGTATATTAACTCAATAGATATCGATTATTGTGTGTTTATCGATAATAATCGTCAAACATCGAAACAATCGATAGTGTTTACACAGCTGGTTTACTTTGTAACGAGGTAGACTTTCGATTTTATTTCTCACGGGAGTTTTATTGAGAGGTAACGTTGATAACATGGGGGTATGTTTGTATGTTTAGGGTTATCTCCGAAACTAATAGACCGATTTTGGTGAAATTTAATAAGAAGATACATTGCATCTTTAGGCGTAATATGGGCTACGTTTTATCCTGATATTTTTACGGGATCAGGATTTACGCGGGTTTTCCTATGGGGTGCATCTATAGATTATGTTGTGGTTAGTAGAAAATAGAAGAGCGGTGTTGGTCAAGTGGTAGATAACCCGACTTTCTCTTTTCGAAAGTCGTGGGTTCGAACCCGGCCGACCGCGCACTAATGTATACCTAGGTATTTATTGTGGGGAAATGTACCTATGTGTGCTATTAATATCGCTGTCACGTTTTAAACAAAAACATCGCGAGAAAATCCGTAACTTAAAACACGTCCAACCCCTTTTGTTTCATTTTTTCCTTTATCGTAAGAGCGATATTAATATTTTACACAATTTACATTATTCAATAAACAGATAAAAGAAAAGAATGATCGAAATCGGATTGCATATTCAGAGTACGGCGCGGCGTCAACATATTCACATACAAACAATATACGGGTAGAATCGAGACCTCCTCCTTTTTTGAAGTCGGTTAAAAGACATGGTGCTCGATCGGCCGGAATTCAACACACGATTTTTTTAAATTGTCGTAATTCCCACTTGTGTGGACCTGTTAAGTGGGGATTATGCCAATAAACCCCTTCGGAATGCAACTCGGGGCAACAACCATAAGTAGACCAATACTTAAATTGCAAAAAAATGCTAACCCTACTCCAGCCCTATGTACATAACAAAGTAAATACATATAATAGATAAAAACAAGGTACCCAATAGTAACTATGTAGTAAAATAACCAATCATAAACAGTTATTTAGAATAAATTACAGAATAATAATACGGTTGCATTATTCAGTAGCACCCCTTTTGTTAGAAATAGTCACACAATAGAGTACCCTAGTCATCTATTCCTAGGTGAGGGTGTCTATGATTTACGATATTGAATCTTATTAGTTTGGCAAAGAGTTCATTTTATTTTTATGTAAGTTTCTATTTGAACAAAAAGTGGTTTAGTTTTGTTATATACCATTACCTACCTACCACTACCTTACGGAAGATATTTTCCCTCCCCGCTTTCCACGCGATGTTTTCCTTCACTGTTGCAGTGACGCCGTGTGACAGACGGACAGACAGACAGACAAACGAGGATCTTATAGGGGTTCCTTTTCAGGTACGGAACACTAAAACAAGAAATCCAGTCAAATGCGAGTGGGACTTCGCGTACGGAACCCTAATATGAAGACTGGACCAACCAATCCGTGAAAGCAACAAGAACGTTACTATGTTACCACTGGCGCCACTGACTCCATCACTAGATCACTAGATGATGATCTAGTGATGGAGTCAGTAGCGCCGCTCACCACTCGTTCCTCGAAAGAGGAGCGAGTGGACGATGATCCACTCGCTCGGTCGAATCGGATCAGATCGGTGAGCGGCTTCATTGCTCCGGTACCAGTCTGGACAATCTGGTAGTGCCATTTTGGGCACGAGGCAGCTCTCCTTTAAGAAAACCGAATTTAGCAATTGGAGACACGATCTGTCTAGAACTGATCCCTGACGGTTGTGGGAGTGGCCTGACGGTACAGCGGACCCCTATCTTTATACGTGGCCATAGCTGGGGACGCTATAACAAATATAAATAGGTTTTAGTCGTCCGGGGTCCCATGACTCCATCACTAGATGGCGCCAGTGGTAAAATACATAGCAGTATCTTTAGGTTCGTATGTCAAACATTACGTTTATTTTTTTGGTATTTGTTCCAATAGCAGCTACAGAAATACATCCTACTAATATTATAAATGTGAAAGTTTGTATGGATGTTTGGATGTTTGTTACTCTTTCACGCAAAAACTACTGAACCGATTGTGATGAAACTTGGAATATAGATAGCTGGACACCTAGAATAACACTAGGCTACTTTTCATCCCGATGTTCCCACGGAATCGGGACGTAAGCGGGTGAAACCGCGTGATGCAGCTAGTCATCTATAAAAAAATCAACTTTTAACAAGGCACACAACTTATCTTGTGAGATAATATTTAACAAAAAATTTAGAGTTCCGCACTCAAAGGGTAAAAACGGAATAAACTTCACCGTCCATGCGTCTTACTGTCACCCACCGAGCTGTATCCCATGATCTCATGACATAAACCGTGATGGTTAGACGGTAGACATTTTCACAGATGATGTCGGTATTAACCGCCAATGTAGTAAATATCTTTTATTTAGTCATAAAAAATACACTCTGTAAAAGAATAATATTTAGTTTTTAGTCCCGACACCCGACTAGTGTTATAACACAGCGTGCAGTGTGCAGCTTGCAAAGAGCACCACCCTCCCACCGCTCTTTGCATGCGGCAGAAATATGCTTTAGTGTTAGTGACACCAATCATTAACCATGCTTCGACGCGTTTCGGCTTTAAAAAGCCATCATCAGGAACGTAGACTCTGACCGAACTGTGAGGGCGACAAAAATTAGTAAAGACGCCGCTCGCACGACACTGTTGACTTGCCGACAGCTGGAACAAGAGAACTCTTTGCAAGCTGCACACTGCACGCTGTGTTATAACACTAGTCGGGTGTCGGGACTAAAAACTAAATATTATTCTTTTACAGAGTAGTTATGGAGTTCCGAAAAGTAACGCCTAATACAATCAATTATAAAAAATACAATTAAATCGCAGCAAATGTCAAAATAAATAAAACTAGCTATTACGGTTCATGAGATACAGCCTGGTGACAGACGGACAGACGGACGGACAGACAGCGAAGTCTCAGTAATAGGGTCCCGTTTTTACCCTTTGGGTACGGAACCCTAAAAATGACAATTAAATAAACCGCCCTTAATCGTACCCGGCGTAAAGGAGCCGAGGATGCTAGCAGCATTTCCTCTCTGCATGGCAATGGCCAACCTTTCCACCAAGTACGACTCCGAGCGGTAGTCAAGACTCTATCTCGACGGCGCGGCTGTAGTAAATTAATACATCGTTAACAAGAAATACCTACCAAAAACAAAAATAAAATAAATATAGAAATGGGTATGGGAATACAACAAACGTGTTTTTTTTTGTGATAATGGTCCCTTCGTGCGCTAGTCTGCCCCGCACTTGGCCGGTTTTTTTTCAACATTGAACACAGTAATACAAACTGTCATGTAGGCTGTTACTCTATGCCCCAGCCAACAGTTTTCGTTTTCAAACGATGTTGAAATTAGTATCGCTACTCATTAATAGATGGCGCTTTTACAAATTCTACTACAAACCTTCTTTATTGTTATTCTAAAAAAGCGAATCAAATAGACAAATTAATTAACAAGGAAATATAATTATCTGAATCAAATTGTTATTTAAAAAAATAATATAAACAGGTTATTTAAAAGTTTAAAATTGAGTACAACTTTCAGCTTCTAATACAAAACATAGATGGCGTTGTTTTCAATTAAACTTTCGTAGCTCGTAGACTTTCTCGTAGCAGTACAATGCACAAGTTTTACTCGACTCATGGGTAAAAGGGGTTCTGAATTAGTTCTTAAAGCGCATCCGTTTTATACAACAAAATGTAGTAAGTATGTGTAATGTAAAATGTTGTTTTAACAATGCCTCGGCATTATAAGTTTTTCTCAAAAACGATTAAATAAAATTTGGAACAATAATAATTTAATAATAACAAATAAAAGTTTAACAATGCTGAGGTAATGTTGAGACATTTTAGTAAAAGAATACGTGTCTTACCTGCATGCAGTTTCATGTTTAATATTAATTTAATTGAATAAAAATTAAATGAAAAAAGGCAAAGGTTGTTCCAAAAAATCATGCTATAAAACGTTTTGAAACTTTTATTATGTCATTTGATATTCAGATGATATTCATAAAAAACATGCGATGTAGATCAAATACAAACTAATATTAAAAATCCGAAAGTTTGTTTGTATAGTTGTTTGTTTGTTGCCTCTTCACGGGCAAATGGTTCGACCGATTTAGTTGAAAATTTGCATAGGGATAGTTTTAGTGATGGCTACTTACACTACTTATTAGGGTTCTGTACCTCAATAGGTAAGAGGGTTCCTTGCCCCTACATATCACTTTCTTGTCCGTCTGTCTGACTCTAGCGTCACTGAGACCATCAAATTAAAGAAAGCTTTTAGAAAAAAAGTTTTAAAAAAGGTCCACCCGCCATATTATATGTATTATATGCAGTCATTTGTCTAGTACCCATAGTATAAGCTTAGAAGCTAGATGGCGCTGTGTGCAACGTTAATGCCTAATATTATTTTTTACTCGATTTCCGAAAGAGGTTATGTTTGTCGTGCATATGTATGTATATATTCAATTTTCATTGGACTCTCTGTAGCCTGAACGGTTATGATTTTAGCATATGAGGTGTCATTATTAATTGTGTTACTAGATTTTTGTACGGTTTTGGAAATAAGCCTTTGCAAATCCCTTCAGTAGGATTTGAACTTACATCAACATTGTGACGTCTCTGCATCAACATTGTGATGTATCTACGTCAACATTGTGACCTCTCTCCATCAACATTGTGACTTCTCTGCATCAACAATGTGATATAACTACATCAACATTGTGACTTTTCTGCATCAACAATGTGATATAACTACATCAACATTGTGACTTCTCTGCATCAACAATGTGATATAACTACATCAACATTGTGACGTCTCTGCCTCTACATTGTGACTTCTCTGCATCAACAATGTGATGTCTCTGCATCAACAATGTGACGTCTCTGTGTAACAATGTGACATTTCTCTATCAACATTGTGACGTCTCTGCATCAACATTGTGACGTCTCTGCATCAACATTGTGACTTTTCTGCATCAACAATGTGATGTCTCTGCATCAACAATGTGACGTCTCTGTATAACAATGTGACATTTCTCCATCAACATTGTGACGTCTCTGCATCAACATTGTGACGTCTCTGCATCAACATTGTGACGTCTCTGCATCAACATTGTGACGTCTCTGCATCAACATTGTGGCACGTTGCACCACAATATTTCATTAACTTTTATTACGTACTTAAACCACTCGAGTGGCTCAGTTGGTAGGGTACAGGAAAGGGTCATTTTTCACTCGAAGCATTGGAAAAGGCATATCTCTTATAACATGCAAAAAAATATTAAGTTTTTGATATTAAATTTAGCCGAGCCAGTCAGCCAAGCCACTTTCATTCCGAAGGTCGTGGTTTCGAATCCTGACCGACCGCGCACCAATGTCTTTTTCTTAAAGAAAAATATAAGTCGTGAGGTGCATCGTGAGGAAACCTACGACTTAAAGTCAGACAACAAGGCCCAGTTACAGGGCTAGTTACGGAAACACACAGTAAAAAGTAGACAAGCGGGGGTCGTACCCTTAGCCTTCTACATCACAATTGGATGTAACGTCAGTCACGCACGCCACAGAACTCGATTAACCGCTAATTTGTCGATAAAAAGTAATTAGACGAGTAAAATAGGTAATAAAGACCAGTCATATAATGCCATAACCACGAACATAGCGAAGTAAAATCTAGTTATACCTTATTATAGGTAGATTCGTGCCGGGAATTATGAAAGACCATGATTAATCAGTGTCAACACACGTACATACAGCAAAATACCTACACTGCGCTTTGTTCCAGTTCTATTTACTGCAATACATAGCTGTGACATCTCATTATGTCACCCACACATAGGTATGCACGCGATCAACTATCTAGGAAGTTTGCACGCAAAAATCTAGCGGTAGGTGCTTGCCCCCGGCCGGCACGCACACAAACACACCTAGCCGTGTAGCTACACGCCCGGCAAGGAAAGAGACTGTAGGATAGAAAAAGACAGCCATAAAAATCACCCGCTGGTGTGAGGTGATGCCCCCAAAAAAAGCACCAAAAACGCAATCTGCGCAACTTTCCGGCGCAGAATCGTTAACGACTCCAGCTCTCTTTATCGTGCACACTGGGCCTCCTATATTTCTATTTTTTCTCCGTCCGCCATTAGACGTAAGACTATAGCAGACGCACTCTAAACCAGCCCTTCCGTCCTGGCAACAGAGTCGGTATTAGCGTAGCAAAAACGTGGCGTATAACTTCGTCGCCGGCCGTTTGACGCACACACTTGTACCGGAACAGAAATAACGATCGCATTTTTGACCGAAAAGGACGGACAGATGGCTGAAAAGAGAAGAAAAAAATGTCGACCATTTTGCTTGGCGCACCTACGACGTCGCTGGCGAGGTGAGCCTATGTATGCGATCTTTTTTTCAGCAAAAAATCCAACCAAAACAAATGCACGTGGCGTAGTGTTATGACCGGGGTTGGGAAAAATTCTGCCGCCTGCTCCTAGAGGACGTTACTGGCGGATTTTTTTCCGGCAACGTTTTAGTTTTAAAAAAAATTGCGCGGTGGCGCTCTTGTCGCTCTTTCGAGGGTTTGTGGCAACAACGGACATTCAATAGGTTATCAAGTACTCTAGTATTTGACTTACGTATGATGGTAATAAAATAACCTTTTTTTTATAAGTATTGACCTACTGTGGCAATTAGATAATTTGCTTGAGAAGAATTGTTAATTGTTAGCTTTTTGTGTAGATATCTTTTCTTGGAACATAGAGTCCCTATCTAATTTCACCATATTATTATATACTGTATAATATCTATCAATAATTTGACACGGCCCGCTGTAATATAAATACTTAATGCTTTAGCATTGTTAGAATTTTCTCCAAAACAGTTCTTCAATTTTTGTATCACTGCATAGTTTCGAAAGCTTTTGAGGTGTTAGTAATTTCTTGTAAAATTTCCAATAATTGCTGAACCGTTTTCAAGCAAAATCTAGCAATGCTTTTAAGAGGATAGTCTCCATTCTCTTTCTCCATACAAACGTAGTTTAAATTTTCCTACCTGGATAAAGACATTAGAGCAAATATGTTTATGCCATAAAACTTATATCTGTCATGACTATGCACCCACCTTTTTTGATTTTATTATTTTTTTATTTTTTATTATTATTTTAATTAGAAACTAATGTATTTATCCAGGGAGGAAAATGTAAACTACGTTTGTATGGAGAAAGAGAATGGAGACTATCCTCTTAAGCGTTGTTGAGAATACACACTATAATATTACTAATATGTGCCTAAAATAATACGTTTGTGGCTTTTGCCTGAATAAACTTTTGTATCTTTTTCTCGCTATTTTAGACAATGTTCGTAAATACAATTTCAATCCTATTGAAACTTAAGTTAGTAAACTGCGTAGGCAAAGGTTTTGTTATAAAGTCATTTTTAATTGATTTACTCTTTTGAAAATAATTTACTTATGTTTCATTTGAAAACCACTTTATTACCGTGAAGCCCTGGCATAGAATAGGACCACACCATCTCTCTCATGTTGTCGTAAAAGGTGGCGGGTACACTACTTCGTCCCAAGGAGAGTTAGTGTCAGGCAGGCGACCGGTCGAAAAAAATATTTCCAAATCACTTTGCAGTAGGTTAAGAATTGGAATTATTTGGAGTCAGCTTGGATTTAGAAGAAGCAGCCCTATTATATTAAGCTTTGCTTTAAGCGGTTGCTCGATATAGCAAAGCAAGTAATCGTTTACAGTCAATATTAAAATATCAATTGATATGTTAGGCTTATGCTTATGACAGTGAAACACTTAGAGGTTTTATATTATGGTACAACGATAGATAGCTACTTAACTAAATTTTAAGTGCCTTAAGAGGCTAGTCTCCATTCTCTTTCTCCATACAAACGTAGTTTAAATTTACCTCCCTGGATAAAGACATTAGAGCAAATATGTTTATGCCATAAAACCTCATGACAATGCATCTACCTTTTTTTTTCTAATTAAAATACCTAAATAATAAAAAATAAAAAAATAATAAAACGAAAAAAATAAAAAGGTAGATGCATAGTCATGACAGAAATAAGTTTTATGGCATAAACATATTTGCTCTAATGTCTTTATCTAGGGAGGAAAATTTAAACTACGTTTGTATGGAGAAAGAGAATGGAGACTATCCTCCGGAGCGTCGCGAAAACCTTTTATAACTATACAGAATACAGATAGTTCGCGGTTGAGTAGAATAGGAAATACCACGACATAGAGTAGTTTTGAAACATATTTGAAGTCGGAAAAAGTAGCAGAATCAACTTGACAACAGATTTCAACTTGACTTGTGGACTGCCTTGCCTTAGGTATAGAATTAGGCCCTGTTCTGTGGTATTTATGATTTAATCGTATGTTAGGAGTTTGGGCGGGAAATCGGAGACAACATGTCGTGCTCCAATTTTATTTTCGTTAAACTATGTTGTAGACACGGTTAAATTGTGTAATTTTAGTGGAATCTTAATCAATTTAGTTCCGTGAATGTGCACAAGTGTAGTGAAAACAAAATTGAGTGTTAAACATGGACTTTCCGTCATTCTCTCCCAAGCTCCTTGAAAGTTATGATAAAGTTGCCACTGCTTTACCATAGCTCCTGACTTGAAACTAAGACCCCTATCGGGCTAATTTCACGCAAAATACTTGATACTGGCAAGATGTACAAGATGTACGACGCCATACAAAACTATAAGAAGAAGAAGAAAATGTAAAGCAACTTGAAACTGGCAGAACGGCAGAAAGTCGTGTCGTGGGGACCATTATCAAAGAAAAAAAAATCGTATATTATACTAAATAGGCGAACAATAATACAAACTTTATTTTGTGCTTAAAGCAAAGGAATTCGCAACGTCACGGCGACGCGCCTCTGCCGCGACTTATCAGTGGGTATATAGATTTTTCTATACTTGCAATTGGATAATTTTATCATTGACTGTAAAAGTTAGCTGTGTGAGGTAAAATAAAACGACAAACTTTTTATAAAATATCGTTTATTTATTCTTTGTTTTTACCCGACTGACGAAGGAGGGTTAACATGTTTTTTAACTACGTACCTACCTGTCTATTATGTATTTTGAATTATAGTTTTTAACCAGTATACGCACTCATTCAATTTAAAAAATAGCTGACTCACACCGATTTATTACAAATTACCATATTTTATCTTACAGCAAATTCGTCTACAAGGTTGTCCCTTTTTAAGTAAAAATCTGAACTAATTGCGATGAAATTTGATATGTAATAGATAATCTAGTCGGAGTACTTTTTACCTAACTGTTTATTACTGATATGGGAATCATCTGACGGTAAGTGACGCTACTGCTGTCTAAGATTTAGCACGCTTACTATAAGACTCCGGTTCACTTGTAACGTGTTGATCACGAGTATTGGTTGATAGACATCTTATTCAGTGGCTGGGCCAAGTTTTACATCGTTTATTTTTTTTTTATACTCGACAGATGAGCTTTATAATACGATCTCACCTGATGGTAAGTGATAGTAGTCTAAGATGTAGCACGCTCATTTAAAAGAAATGAGACAGCAAAAGTCCTCGAACTAACAGAATCACGTCTAATTCTATACTTCTTTTTTTAATTGTAGACTATGATTTGAATTTGAAAAAAACTTCAAATACTAAAATCCATAATGTCAGATCTTAGTCTGAAATTGAAAAACAAAGTATAGTTAGACCGGGGTAGAGCGTTAGTTACTAATGGATATGCCTAATAGAAACTGTTAACTATAATTGAAGCGCACGCGCAGTTGAGCGAAGCAGAAGCGTGGCGAAGCGCTGTCGAAGCTTTAAAATGAAAGTGCTTACACGCATTCTCTTTGCTTCGCTCCTCTTTCTGCTAAGTAAAACCGACGACTTCTGCTAGACCGCATTGTTCCCTGAAAAGCCATTAAAACAAAGTATTAAGTTAAGACAATATCATAAATTATTCTATTCTATATTTAACCGACTGCCGAAGGAGGATTATTTTTTAAAGAGCTTAAAGCCTGCACTGGGAGTTCATGGATTTTTAAAAGAAAAAAACACCTACAAAGACACAAAGCATGGCCGACAATGAGCGGGATTGGAACTACGCATCTTTTTACAATCTCATAAAAAAACGGGGCAAGTGCGACACTCGCGCATAAAGGGTTCCGTACCACTATCACAATTGGATACGGAACCCTAAAATGGTTTACAACAACCAATTTTTCAATTTTATAGGAAAATATGAAATATTTATCTTACTATCATCAAACGACCGAATCACTCAAAAAAAAAAAAACCTTGGCACAAAGAAAATCTGAAACATAAAAGAAACTCTTTGGTAACTGAAGGCAGACTGGTATATTTGACAGATAGGGCAGCCATTTTGAATTCCATGACCAACTCCTGTCCCTGTTCCTGTCCCGCGACTCCTTGTTATTTCTGAAACACGTTTATTGTATGGGAGCCCCTTTTAAATAATTGTTTTATTTTGTTTTTAGTATTTGTTGTTGTAGCGGCAACCGAAATACATCTTCTGTGAAAATTTCAACCTTCTAGCTATTACGGTTCATGAGATACAGCCTGGTGACAGACGGACAGACGGACAGACGGACGGACGGACGGACGGACAGACAGACAGACAGACAGACAGACAGCGCAGTCTCAGTAATAGGGTCCCGTTTTTACCTTTAGGTACGGAACCCTAAAAATCGATAGGTACTACATTGATGTCTTAGGTGTAACGTGGACAATTTTTATCCCGATTTTCCCACAGGATTTCTGCAGATAAAGCAGCAAGGAGTAAGTTGTAGGTATTTAAATTAATAAAACACAGCAGCTAACCTGGGTTACGTGAAAAAGTACGCTGTATACGCGTAGAAGATTCTGAAGAGAAGAGAAGATTAAGCGAGGGCTGACGCGGCGCATCTGAAAATTATAAAAAGCACAATTTTCAATATCGATTGTACCTAATTGTCGAGTTATTTTTGTGCATTTAAAGTTATTCATGAGAGTGGTGATAATTTGGGTGGCAAAAAAAAAATATGCTCGAGCTAGATAGATAGCTAGAACGCTTTATTGTTCTAACCAAAAATAAATTACTATAAAATAATCTAAAAAAACATAACCGGCACAATAGGCGGCCTTACCACTGAGAGTGGTCTCTTCCTGGCAACCTCGGTATAGAGAGGACCACACGAATGATTAAGAGTGAGGTGCGTTAAGCTGTTGGTCCCGGTTGTTATCTCTGATAGCAGTCGTTAAGACAAGTAATCAATCAAATAAGACAAGGCTCACCTAGTGTTAGAATTTTCAGAGGCCCTAAGGCGACCTGAAAACTCTAACACTAGGTGAGCTACACCACCATATACGAAAAGAAGATGAAAGGTGAAGGGCAACGAAAGTCACTTACCAACTGTAAGTCATTCAGAATGCAGAATGTAGCAGAGAGCTGATCAACTTTGGCCAGTCGTTACTAGAAAAATCTTCGACCTGAAATTTAAAAAATATCACAAATCAAAATTTATATCTAACCTTATTTTATAATCGTGGCCCCTTAAGTTTTACATATTGGCGTCAATCAGAATCTATTTTGCAATTATTATTTTTTTGTTAACCAGCTAATTCGTCCCACTATAAGGCAAGGGAGAGGCATCCTCTTAGAGAGGTTAGGAAGTAAGATGCCACGGAAGCCTAATACATAGTTGTATATTAGGTACTGAAATCGTAAATCTTGTCCATTCTCATAATACTTTCTTAATTTACTTTTCTGCTTTACTAAATTGGTATAGAAAATCGGCACTCAGTGGGTCTATTAATTTAGATTTTTAAACATATTTCGGTAGGTACCTAGTACCTACAAATTGAATGAGACGCGCCGCGCCGCGTCGTTCCAAACCCGACTTGCGTCAATTAAATCGTTCCAGGGCGATGATTATTATTCGATTACTTGCGATCTAATAAAGTGAAACATTTGGAATTTCGTTAACTCATTTTCCAGTTTTGAAAAATTGCTTCCCAAAATTCTACACCCAACTGGTTTTTAAACTGTTCGTTACAACGCACTACAGTTCGTCAACCGCTTGCGCTACCGGTACCCATCGCATCGGGATAAGATTAGGTAAGTCTAATTATTGCAGTTTCTTGTTTTTTCAACTCAGGCAATTTTCAAAATTATAATTTTTTCCCCATCTAACACTAGCTACAAAAAAGTAAACTTTAAATCCTAGTACCTACCAGTATTATAAACGCGTAATGTCTGTATGTGACTTTGTTACTCCTTCACGCAAAAACTGCCGAACAGATTGCGATGAGACTTGGAATATAGATAGCTGGAGATCTACCAAACAACACGTAAGCTATTTTTTATCTCGATATTCCCGCGGGATCAGGACTTACGCAGGTGAAAAAAGTAATAAAAGTTAAAATAATCGCTTCGTCATTAGCACACTGAGGTCGTTAACGAATAACATTAGTTTAGTTCTAAATTATAGACCAAAAACCAGAATAATAGGTACTATTACCTACCTAACTTTAGAACAATAAAACATTAAATATATTCATGAACAAATCCTCTGAGTAACTTTAATGATAACTTTTATATCTTGATGTTAACGATTTATCGGGCGCGAGAGAATTGGCATTGCACAAACTTTTAGTACCTAGCTGTTGTTTGTTTTGGGTTTTATATCAAACATAGATGTTAGGTAGGTACCTAGGTACTCTCGGGATCATAATGCAAAAATTGAGGGTAAATTAACATGAGTTTGAAGCAAGAGCGAGACGTAGGGGGAATTTGCAATGAAACGGACGTGTCTTGATACGGACACTACCGATATCTCAAGTTTTTGATCGAAAATATTTTAGAGTTTTTTGGTGTTGGGACCATTGGTGAACATAGACAAGGGTTTATGGTCACAGGCCCACAGGTCTATAGTCATCAATGGTGCCAACACCCAAAAAACAATAAAATAATTCCGATACTCTCCGTTTCAAAACACGTCCGATTCATTGCGTATTGTATGTAGCATGTATGTAGAAAAAAACAGTGTTGTATTTGAATATCAAAATTGGGACACCATATTTTGTTAGAAAAATGCACTTATATAAGTATATGGTTAAATTTCTCTGCAGATAACTGCATTTAATTGTTATTTATTTATTTATTTTCACAATCCAATTAAGTGTATTAATGCTTTCTAATATAACTATATTATGTTATTTTCTAATAATTTCTCTAAAATCTACCGACACTCGCCTGTCTAAAAAGTAGGTGGGTACCAATCTAGAAATTTGGTGAAAACGATCCGGTTTAATAAATTGGCTGCGTTCACCAAATCGGACTCAATCTAATTAGGGTGCGACAAACCTTTTTTGAGGTACCCTGAGGTTGTCAATCAATTCATAGGAATTTTCGTGGAATCAAGTTAATTCAGATTTTTCAGAGAGCGGTGTTGGTCTAGTGGTAGATACCGCGACTTTCAACCCGAAGGTCGTGGTTTTGAATCCTGGGTGTCTATTTTACTAAAAACAGCGATCGATTCTATCTCGATTCTAGATAGAAACCGGAATGAAACCTGTGAAGTTCCAGTCAACTTTTCTAAAACTTGTGAGCTTAACTAGGTATTCTGCAAGCCAATGACGTCACACAAATGTGTCGATTGGTATCGAAATTGGTCAAATCCATTCAAACGTCATTCGTCAAACGTCTGCAAGCCAAGATATAGAATCGACATAGAATCGATCGCTGCTTTTAGTAGAATAGACACCCTGGTCGACCGCGCACCATTGACTTTTTTTAAAGAAAAAATTAAGTGCGCTATTAAGATCGCTCTTACGGTGAAGAAACACATCGTGAGGAAACCTACGGCTTAAGGGGACAGTCTGCCTACTATTTTCTCCATACAAACTTTACAAACGTAGTCGACTGTTTCCTCCCTGGATAAAGATTTTAGAAAAAATATGTTTAGGTATGCCATAAGTCCTATATCAGCCATGACCATGCCCCCATTGCGGAAACACACAGTTAAAGTAGTACTTTAGGTAGGTACCTATAGGCTTATAACCACCCGTATAAAGCCGGAGGTGTTCATAATGTAATCTAAGCCGACACGTAAACTATAGAAAATTGTATTAGAGACTCGTTGGGAACTAGCATAGAAAATTAGCATTTATGCTAAAAGATAAAGTTACTGTTCTAGCGGCACCGGTGACTGGAGTCTTCTTTATCACGTATTTATTGCATTTCATTATAAATTAGTACGGTATGTAGGAAGTTAAATACCGGCCGCGGTAGATTGGAAGGACAAAAGAAGTGCTGGCTTGACGTCGTAAGATTGGATATGCGTGCAAATGGCCTCACTACGCGAGATGCCGAAGATCGTTCGAAGTGGAGACGTAAATGTAGGAAAGCGGACCCCGGGCTCTCGAGATGCATCTCGATAACATCGCTCGGATGATGATGATGGTGCTTGGAAATGAAATACTAAAATTAATTCAGTTTAATTTGAAGGTTTGGACGACCATGGTATTGCTCAGGTGCTCAGCATCTGAGCAAAAATTGTTTTCAAAAATATGTTAAAATGAAATAGGCTATAATAGTCTACCAATGTCCCGACGAAATTAGAGATAGGTAGTATGAAATAGATAAAAATATCATCTTGATTTCTGGACCTCGTAAACATATAATCAAAGTGCTCAAAATTGACTTTTCCTTGGCCATAGTAGAAAAAAAATGTATCTTCGCTAAGATTTTTTTAAGGAAAAATACGCATTCAAGTAAACAGTGCCTTGCCCTTGGCGGTAGAAATCTGTGACTTTCGTTTAAAAATAAAGAATTGTTAAAATATTTAATTTCAAACACGAAATTCGAATCTTGAATTCGAAATTTAAATGAGCGAAATATAGGATGTTACAGAAAGCTGTCGACGTTTGGGACGAAGCGTAAATATGTAAGTGTGAGTGTAGTTCTAAATTGCTACAGAAATGTGGGCGGGTGGGATTCGGCATAGTATAGTACAAATTAATAGACAGCGTCATCATAAATAAATTATTTTATAACTATATTTATTATCGCGGGTATTGTATCACAAACATCTGTTTTGGAAAATTGGCAAAAATAAACGAATTAAACATGATTCAGTTTTAATCCCGAAAACCTGACAAAATTCCATATTAAATAAATTATTGTTTAACACTTTTACTTACCTACTCTGTGATATAAATAGAGTATAAGGGAAGAAAATTAATAAGATATTTGTGACAGTGAAAATTATACGTTATTTACCACTATAAAAACTCAAGAAAAAAACTTAATGCAACCACTATCCACGATCACTGACGAAACTCTGAACAAAATTATAACTTTAACCCCAAAACAATCAATAAAAATCTCACGAAACGTGAGAAAAACAAAATCCGATATTTGAATAAATTTTAATATAAAAAGAATATCAAATAAAGTTTATTCTTAGATTTGAACCGGTCACAGTGAGATGGTCAGAGATCAGAAGGGTTCACATCATTACGCATGCGCGACCTTGCTCCTTTGGGTTCTGCTTGACCGTTGATCTTTAATCCTGTTTTCATTAAACAGGTCGGCGAAGATGCGCTGAATAGAATAATCTATTGATCGTTTGACAAAGGGTCATAGTAAAAAAGTTTAAAGTATTTTTTTCTTAATTCTTTATACCTAACCTATTTTAATTTAGTTTAAGTAGTCATTTGCTCCCGAAATCGAAGCTAAAACAATTTTTTTTTAAATTAATTGAATTTCTTACTTACCTACTTAATTTAAATAGGTAATAAAAATAATTATTTGTAAGTAAATTTTTTAATAATTTAAAATCAAAAGAAACTTAAAATGATAATATTTGACGATTAGACGATTCTATACCTAACATATAAATAAAAGTATGTTTTTCCATACAGTTAGATATTAATATATTACGACTGTCAGAAAGTTGATTCGGCAATCCTAATTCGACAAAAAGACCAAAAAATCGCTTCCTGTTATGATATTGCAATTTTAGATTGAATAAATTATGCATTCAATTTGTAGAGTCTATAACTTTGCTTATACTGTAAAAGATTGCTCGAATTCTCATCATGGAGGCATTGAAGGCGGGCCTCTTGACGCCTTGCGTTCGTGTGCACACACACATACAAACAGATTAGAAATAACTTGTCTATGTTTATAGTTTATAGTCTATGCTTGTTTAGGGATAGCGAGAGGTTGTGATTTCACTAGTTAGATATTATCTTTTTTTTTTAATAAATAAGTTTTTTTTTTTCAAGAAATTTACTTATATAATTAAGTACCTAAATTATATATTACATAGTAGTAGGTATTTAAATTAAACATCGGAAATTCAGAATAATCTGTATCCATATCTGGATTTTAACTTGTATCCGATTCTGGCTTCGAATATCTTCAATTTTCCCAAATAATTTAGCAAAATAGAAAATGAGGGATTAAATGATGATGATGCGTTTATAGGGTTCTGTATCTAACAAGTTAAAAATATAATAGGATTACTTTGTTTTCCTTCCGACTTTCAAGACCCTCTATCTCAGAAACGCACGGAGTTATCAAGTTGAAATTAAAATCAAATACTGACACTAAACCCCTATAATTTTTTAAATTGTAATTTACAGTATCCTAAAATATCTCTCTAAATCTTTAAAAAAATCTTGACACCCATATCCAGACAAATTAATGAAAAATCCAGACAAATTATTTAAACACTAGATACCTACATTATAAGCACATACCTACCTACGTATCTAAACTTAACGAATCTAATCCCGTGTGTGACGTAACGCCCGAGGCGGTGTGTGTGTGTGAGTGAGGTGTGAGTGTGTGAGTGTAAGGCGAAGTTAGATCGTCCACACTTTACCGCGGACCTCGATAGGAGAGGTACGGCGCTAATGGAACTTGAGCTTGGTTTTTTTAAAACAGCTTTTGTCGAAGACGGCAATTACAGCCGACAAATTAAACCCTTTATAGTTTAATTAACCCCTTTTTGACAGACAACTTTTCTTCTACGAAACTTACGATAACATTTTGAGGTAATGCTTAACTGATATAATCTCAAAATAGTTGTTCGCCTACACGTCTAAAATAAGTAAGATTGGCTTATAATATTACCGTCCCCTTATCACACCGCATAATATCTTCCTTCAAAAGCTAAATAAATAGAGTCTGTAGGAGTCATTGCGTTAACATCTCTAAGAGACGTTTACTATACCAACCACTGCACTCTTTCTTTATGCATCTCAGTTCTACTTTTAAATGTCAGTGTTTCTTGGACTTTTCAGGAAGTCTTATTAATAGAATCTTTGGAGCTCTAAAACAAAAAAAGGTTTTTTTTGGTATTTCATTTAGTTTTAAGTTATAATTGCATTTTATTATGATTGTATATCATATATCAATATTTTGTAATTAGAACTGAATAAATATTAATGTGATAACCAAAAATAAATAAGTTTTAGATTGTTCTAGATTCAACATTATATAAAAAAGCCACCCCACGTCCTCTAGCGGCGTCTCGTCGGTCAGCTCCTAACATCATTAATCTAACTTTCGTGCTACCCTTTATAATAGTTCGGCCCCCTCCCGGGGGTGCAAAAGGGGATGAGGGGGTTATTAACATACGAATTTGGACCCGTCCTAGCTTCTTGGGGGGACGAAATTTAAGTTTCGCTCTGTCTGTATTGATCCGTTGAATCACGCGTTATGTGTTAGGTACTTTAGTTATTTGGATGGGGTTTCGTAATGGAATATTTTGGTCTTAAATATGACCGTTTTTTCTCACTAATTCTACTAATTAGTCATATTAGTGGCTGTTTGGAGATAGTCTCTTGAATAATTTTTGTTTGTCCTATTTTAATTTTTTTGTTTTTAAATATGTCTATTTTTTTACAAATTTTACTAATCTATTATCTATTACTATTATAAAGTGGAAGAGTTTTTTTTTTGTTTGTTTGTTTGAACGCGCCAATCTCAGGAACCAATTGTCCTATTTAAAAAATTCTTTCGGTGTTGGATAGTCCATTTATTGAGGAAGGCTATAGACTACTTTTGATCCCTATATTTCCACGGGATCGGGACTTATGCGGGTGAAACCGCGGGGAGTTGCTAGTTAGTCATATTAGTAGTAAGTTATTAGTAGTATTAGTAGTAGTAAGTATGTAATTTGTTCTATTAGTAATTAAGTTAAGACATATTTTTGTGGGTCCTATTATCTATTTATTTACTATTATAAAGCGGAAGCGTTTGTTTGTTTGAACGCGCTAATCTCAGGAACCACTGGTCCGATTTTAAAAATTCTTTCGGGGTTGGATAGTCCATTTATTGAGGAAGGCTATAGGCTACTTTTGATCCCGATATTCCCACGGGATCGGGACTTATGCGGGTGAAACCGCGGGAAGCTGCTAGTAAAAAATATACCTCCTGTATATGAAGTGAAGATACGGAAATTGATTACCTTATTATTATTAGTGACCTGTTTAAATTATAGTAGCACAGTAATAGGTATACATTTCAACTTGCTTAGTCCATCCATTTTTGAGAAAATCGGTGGTGACAGACAGACGTACAAGTGAATGATTTTATAGGGGTTCCATTTTTCACCTTTTGAAGTAGGTACGGAACCCTAAAAAAGACAATTTGAATATTTATTTGTTCATTCACCCACCGTTCCTCTCAGTATGTCAACTCAGTGAAAAGGAAATGATAGGAAAAGATGTGTAAGTATTTTGTGTACATATATACGTATTTTTTAATTTAAGAAGACTATATAAGCTAAACGGCGTTTTGTTTTTTTACTCGACTACAGGAAAAGGAGGGTTATGTACGATTTAGATCGCTTGCCAGTTATGGCATATTTCTAGTATAATGCCTTGAGCAATATAAATAAGAAAATTTACATCTCATACTGATGCAAGTACTACAACCACTTTGATAAAATACAACATTATTTAAAAATATAAACTGACGGCACGACTGGAATACTGGTTGCGGGTTTGATTCCCACCGATATAGAAGATAGATAAACTCCACGGCGACGATATTACCACATAACACCTATTAATCGCAGAACACCTCTAATAATGCCTTCATTGAGCAGGCTAGCAGCTAGCGCTAGCGGGGTGGCGGGAGTAGCGGGCGGTATTACTGGGCTGCGGCAATGACGATCATCTTTTGATCTCAGACCGTCACGGCTCAGTGGACCGTCTGCAATGAACTGGATACAACCGTCTGACGGCTGACCACTCTTCCGACACTTGCTGTTACCGACACCTAACTACTTTAGGTGCCTAGATTATAGGTACCTACTTAGGTTTAATCTATAAGTACTAATATTTAAATTAAAGACATTTTTCTGTTTTTAATCGCGGACTTTTAGCTTTTTCGAGTCAATCCTGAAGAAGGGACTTGGAAAGGTCTCGAAACGTTGAGCGTTATGAAACAATGATAAAAGTAATAAACACCTTGCGATTAAAAACCGAAAAATGTATTTAATTTCAATACAACATCGCGAAACCGAAGAATAATCTATATAGGTAACTAATATTATAAAGAGGAAACGTTAGTAACATGTATGTATGTATGTATATTGGGGATAATCTCAGAAACCACAAGACCGACGTCAAAAATTCTTTCACTAATAGAAAACTGTATAATCAAGGAGTGGTATAGGCTACATTTGATACCAATATTCCCACAGGATCGGAAATTGCGTAGGTGAAACCGCGGGACGCAGCTATTTCAAATAAACTCATTTAAAAAAACAATAGGGCAAGTAGAACTTGCGTGCTGAGGGGTTCCGTACCTGTCTATTATACCGCCATAATAAAAAAAAGTTACGTTTGTTTTATGGGGAGCTCCACTTAAATATTTTTTATTCTTTGTCATAGCAGCAACAGAAATACATCATCTGTGAAAATGTCAACTTTCTAGCTATTACGGTTCATGAGATACAAGCCTCGTGCGTGACAGACAAACACACAAAGATGGGTCTTAGCAAAATAGTCTCGTTTTTATCGGAGTACGGAACCCTGAGACTCCACTGCCCGTTTTTCTGTCTGTCAGTTATTTTATTCATGGTTGCTGCTTTTCTCCAGCTTCATTTCAAATGACTTTTTTAACTAACTACAAACCCACTCGTCAAGGTCCATGCACAATTTCAAAGTAATTATCCCCATACAAAAACTAAGCAAAATCCCTAAGTTACTCGGCCACCCTCTAAGCAATAACTTAGCAGAGAAGGACAGAGAACCCTCCGAATGGCGAAATTAATTGGGGGAAACAAGACAAGCGTGGGGGAACCCTTTAACTTGAAAATCCCGGTCTATTCAAGAAATTGCACTCCGGCGAATATCGCCGGTTTATCTATAACCCCCTTCCGAAATGCCACCCTCTGGCGTTATATAGCGGGCGCGTTAATATAATATATGGATTTTTCTTGACGTTTAATTTGGAGAGTACAATCAAAGTTTATGTTTGTTTTATTGAGATTTGTGTCCTAGTATACTAAATGTGATTGTCAGCGCTTCAGCGTCATTTTTATATTTATTTCTCGTAGAAGTAACGAGGAACAAGGAAGACATCACTATCTCAAACATATTCCATGTCCCTTTAACGCGAAATAAATATAAAAAGCCGCTGCAGCGCTGACAATATTGTTACGTCTATGGTAATAATGAAATGAGGATCGCTGTAGGATTTTGTAACATCTCGAGAACTGTACTATTTGTTTTTTATTTCGGTACCTGGAAAAAGATCGCTTTTAGCAATAAGGCCGTCCATCATCCCTATATATTCATTAGTTTTACGAGCATGTAGGTAAGTTAACAACATTTTTTTTATCCTTCTGTTCGTCTTTTGTATTATTTTTAAACGAATTGTTACAATAAAACATTACTCTTTATTAACTAACTTAAAGTTTAACTAACTTTTAGATAGTCTAAGTGAGTTGTATTTAGTTTTATCTTAGGTAGGTTTCTTTACCTATCATGCTTTTAGATTTTAGTTTTACTTTGTAGTTTTAGACTTTTGTTTGTAATAGGCTGAAAAGCTGATCCTATCAAATTACAGATATTTAAAAGACCAAATTAGTATATATATATATCTATCTTTCTAAATAAAACATACTTCCACAGCCTCTACCTACCTACCTACTACCTACCTACATGCCCATCTCGAAGATCGTCAGCCCGAACTTCCCCTCAGTAATTGTTCACCCCAACTCATTACAGCTCCTCAACCCGCGTCCCGCTTATCTTTACGATGCCTCTCTTAACCAACCGACCTTCATTACACTCCAGACTTTATGTCTAAAGTAATAAAGTACAAAATCCCTTCGTAGATCGTAGATAATTCTGTTTGTGCGATGTTCTCCAGTGATATGAATTTCGTTGATGTCTTTTTCAGTGCGCTTTGTTTGATGTTGACTAGCTAAAGCCAGAGAAATGTAGCCGTAGATGCGCCTCATCATTTCAGCTGTAAGAAGTCCACTGCTGGACATAAGCCTCCCTCATAGATTTCCAGATGCTTCGGTCATAAGTGGCCTGCATCCATCGTGAACCCGCGGCCTTAACTAAGTCGTCCGTCCATCTTGTTGGTGGACGTCCAACGCTGCGCTTTCCGATCCGCGGTCTCCATTCGAGAACTTTTCGGCCCCAACGACCATCTGTTCTCCGTGCTATATGTCCTGCCCACTGCCACTTCAAAGAGCTAATCCGTTTGGCTATGTCGGTGACCCTCGTTCTTCTACGTATCTCCTCATTTCTGATTCGATCCCGTAGAGAAACCCCGAGCATAGCTCTCTCCATAGCTCTTTGAGCAACTCTAAGCTTATTCATAAGGCCTATAGTGAAGCACCACGTTTCGGATCCGTATGTCATCACTGGCAACACACACTGATTGAAGACTTTCGTCTTAAGGCACTGAGGTATTTTAGACGAAAAGACGTTGCGGAGCTTCCCGAACGCTGCCCATCCGAGCTGGATTCGACGATTGACCTCTTTCTCGAAGTTGAACCTACCTAACTGGACTGTCTGTCCTAGGTATACGTACGCGTCAACAACTTCGAGAGCCGAATTCTCAACCATAACAGGGGTAGGTACAACATGGGCATTAGACATGACTTTCGTCTTGTCCATGTTCATCCTAAGACCTACCCGCTGGGAGACTTGATTGAGGCCTTCGAGCATCGTACTGAGTTCCTCCATCGACTTTGCCATGACTACAATATCGTCGGCAAACCGAAGGTGAGTGATGTATTCGCCGTTAATATTGATACCCAGTCCTTTCCATTCCAGAAGCTTGAAGGCGTCTTCCAAAGCGGCCGTAAAGAGTTTCGGAGATATCACGTCTCCCTGTCTTACGCCTCTCTTCAATAGAATCGCCCTCGAACTCTGTTCCTGTACTCGGACCGACATAGTGGCGTTTTTATACAAACACTTCAACACTTCGATATACCGATAGTCAATATGGCATCGTATGCCGATGCCATATTGAGATGCGCCTCGTTGTAACATAATGGTGTCAATAATTTGATATTTATTCGACTGTATTTTTCGCTCTAACTCTCGAAATAAATAAATAAAAAAATATTTTAAAAATAACTTTTAAAAAAATATTAGGAAATTACTTTGGCCCCGCAGAATAGCAAGCCTGAGTCGCAGGAAACCAGGAACTGAGCCTCTACTTTAGTTCTACCTACGAACGATAAAACGAACGACAATTCCAGAAGAAAATCTGTCAACTATCCGTTCGAAAATATCATTTTCTGACGGTTTTGAAGGACAGATGACAGATTTTCTTTCTTTCTAGAATAAAAGTATTCTGGACTATAATAATTATAGTCAAAAAATACAAAATTGATTTTGTTAGACCTCTGTACAAAACACTTTACAAAATAAATTAAATTTATATAAGTCTATTGGTAGGTATGACAAGAAATGACCCAAATACCATCTCACAAGCTGTCGTGTCCAAGAATAGATTCTTCAGCACCATTATTCTGTGATTTCTCAATAGAAACCTAACCTAAAGCAGGAAGGGACAGGATGATACAAAACTGGGGACCGGTGGGAAATGACGTCACGGATGGTGGTGAATGGTATGGATGGCATGCGAGGTATGGTGAATGTGGCACGTGGCGTTACTACCTGTAGGGTTGGCCAAAACGTCTGGCAGATTTTTAGCGAGTTTCTTTGAACTGATAAATAAACCAATACTTAAATAATAAATATTGCACGACGTTACATACAGCGCAATCTAGCCCCAAACTAAGCACTGGGCTTGTACTATTGTACTAGACAACGGATATACTACATATTATACTAGATAGATCGATGATACTATAATGATAGATGATCAATACGATAGATGTACGGTACGTATCTTCCAACTCAATGGTACACTGGGAAAAAAAACAGGTGATTTTTAGGTTAATTTTGCCGACTTATTAGGTGAAACGCAGACATTCGACTAAGTAGGCTAATTCTACCTAGTGCACTTGGTAAAGCAAAAGTCGGTAAAATTTACCTAGTCCACCCTTGACCAACTTATTAGGTAAACACTATGATTTGGTAATTAACCTACTTATTAGGTAATGGAATATTCATATTCATATTCATTATACATGGTAAAATCAACCTACTCACTGGGTATAACGACCCTACTATAAAGGTATTACTAACCTACTTGATAGGTAATTTACACCTACTCGCTAGGCAGTTCTAGCCTACTAAATAGGTACCATTAACCTACTCACTTGGTGAGTACATGTTAATGATACCTATTAAGTAGGTTAGAACTACCTAGAAAGTAGGGTAACAGTACCGCGTATGTAGGTTAGAACTGCCCAGCGAGTAGGTGTATAAATTACCTATAAAGTAGGTTAGTAATACCTTCATAGTAGGGTGGATATACCTAGTGAGTAGGTTAATGGTACCTATTTAGTAGGCTAGAACTACCTAGCGGGTAGGTGTATATTACCTATCAAGTAGGTTAGTAATACCTTTATAGTAGGGTCGTTATACCCAGTGAGTAGGTTAGAACTTCCTTTGTTTTTCTTTGATCCCGGCGGCACTGCAATGCCGGGCCGAGCGAGTGGAGCGAGCTCCGAACATCCCGTCGCTTTACAAAAATCAGTTTAATATACTGGTCCTCCAATGGAGGAACTTTCAGATATTAAGCTGAAAAGAACAGATACTACACTTTGATCTTAGCCAAAAGGCCAGAAGCGATACTGTAGTAAAATATACGAGCGGTAGTCTATCGACAGAGGTGAATAACGATACCGCGATTCAGAGATACGAGTGTTTATGTTGTCCCGCCATCTATCATCATTCATCATCATCTATCACTTTGTATGTCTCACCAACTCAATAGGTATTATTAACCTACTTAATGGGTAATATTAGCAAAATGACTAGGTAGTGTATATACCAACTTAGTAGGTTGTATTATTCAACTAATTTGTTAATAATAACCTAAGCGCTATGTAGCCCCCAACTAACTTAGTTGTTAGTTACTACCAACCTACTTATTGGGTGAAATTAACTTACTTTTTTGGTAAACATACCAAAATAGTCGGTTGCCGATACCTACTAAGTCGGTTATTTTGGGTCTTTATAAAGTAGGTATTTTTAACCTAAATAATAGGTTGATTGTACCAAGCTATTGTGTAATTATTATCAAATCAATAGGTTAATTCTACCTACTTAAAGAGCAAGTTGATAAACCCAATTAGTAGATTATTTTAACCTTAATAAGTAGGTTGCATTTACCGACTCAATACGTTAATGTGTACCTACTATTGGTTAAAACACGGTTTTACCAAAAAGTAGGTTTAATCTACCGACTTTTTGCATTACCAAGCGCACTAGGTAGAATTAGCCTACGTACCTAATATTTTTTTAGGTACATTTAACCTAAATTAGGTACATTTTACCTACTTTTGACATTAACCTACTAGATTAGGTTTGTAATTACCTAACTTTTTTCCCAGTGTATGTTTGACAAAACTAACGAGTTGCTAAAACTTAGCCTACTTGCAGCCTTAAGCCGGGTTCCCACTGCGAGCTGAACGGTTTAACATCCGACGATCGTTTTCATAGTCATACGACCGATTAGTAATAGTTAGGACAAGCTATTACTTAGCTAGTGCTTAGTTTGAAGCTAGATCAAACTGTGTGCAATGTCGTGCAATATTTATTTATTAATTTTATTTGTTTAATTCTCAGTTTGAAAATTATTACATTAATGACTACGCTTCGCTCGCGGTGAGAACGCGACGAATAAGTAAAGCTTTTTAGCTTTAGATTTTTTGGAAAACTAATTACCTATATAATAGTAATTAGCTTCTGGTAACCAAAGGGTTGGCTGCTACTTTGGAAAACGAATAGGTAGGTATTGCTATCCAAAGAGGCAATCCAGCCAGCCTTTTGGGTACCATACCAGGTAGGTATGGATTCATTGTTGGATTTCTCATTTTAATTAAGGAGGTATCATATTGTATTAGTAAGTATTTTTAACAATGTTGTAGATTTTTACAACAGCGCTACATGCCAGGAAATGCTGAGAGAAGCAAAACTCTGCGTATAGAGAGCACGAAAACAAAAAAAAAAGGGAAGCGGTGGCAACCCTAACCGGGGCAAATATCTCGCGAGCCTTCTGTAATTGAAAACATACTGTGCCCCGACAGTTTTAATGGTCCTTACCTAATGCCACAACAACAGACTGTACCTACACGATTACTGGCTATTATTATTCACTCTATAGATAGATACTGGTAATATTCTAGCTGCGTCCCGCAGTTCCTCCCGCGTAAGTCCCGATCCCCGTGGGAATATCGGGATCAAAAGTAGTCTATGCTACTGCTTGATAATGTAGCTTTCTTTTGGTGAAAGATGTTTTAAATCGGTCTAGTAGTTTATTCAGTTTATAGGTCGGGGGCCTATTCGTTACAAACACATAATTATGGTGTTATAAAAAATTGATTAATTCATAGGCTACTTTTTATCCTAATTTTTAAATGGGATCGGGACTTAAGGTTCGAGTTGGCAACGGGCGACATGAGGCGGCAGCAGACGACGACGCGACACTACTGGTTTCTTTGTATTTCTATGTACACGTGACGCCGTGACACGAGGCGACGACGCGGACGTGTCGTCGCGACACGTCGTCGCCTCATGTTGGCGGTTGCCAACTCGTACCTTTACGCGGGTATGTTTGTATGTTTGACAAGCCGCGGGAGGCAGCTAGTCAAACATACAAACTAAAACAATTTACGTATAAAGTAGTTCCAAAATTATCTCAACTCAAAATAAACTGCATCTGAAGCCGTTTAGAATTTAAAACATAATTTAAACAATATAACTAAGCGTTCCGGTCCATGTTCCGGAAACTGGGAAAACTAGGAAAACTCTGGAAACTTTCAGAGGCTGCTTAGGTAATTGTTAAACCTACCGTGAGCGCTTTTTGCCGCAACATTACGGCAGCTCTCGAGATAGTTCCAGAAAGTTCTGGAGCTGGTGCGGAACTGCGGGGAACTTTCTAGACTACATAGATAGAACATACAAAGGTAGCGTATCAGCGAATCAACACTATCTGCTTTTGAATGCAAATGAGTTGGAAAACTCAGGTGGTGTAAGAAAACAACGGTGCTAGGTGGTGCCTAAGATGACGCTCGCTCGGTTTTCTAGAAATTGAAACATGTTTTTGAATATAACTGTAATTTTTTAGATTGTGCGAATTGAATCCTATGAACCGCTACGATTAATCAAAAATCAGTGTTTTTTTTTCGATTCATCGAAAATGAGTCGATACCAAAAAAATTGTAGGTAGGTTCCTAATAAGTGTGAATTTTTGGAATGAAAGTTCTTCTAAACGTTGGTTGAGGACACATTTTTTTACTTTCTGTGACAGAATTGATTCCTGACATATAATACACCTAAAAAATATATAATAAAACCAACACCCGTAAAAACGATTTCTGAAATGAAATGATTGAGTATAAATGATTTCTGATTCTGATTCTAAGGATGTTTTGTTTTCCTTCATTATTTATCATTGCCTACCAGATATCAGATTTAAGCGACAAGGCCGCCCATTGTGCCACTTAGCCTTGAGTTTTTCTTTATTTTGTACATATAATTTGTGTGTTATTATAATCAAGAATTCATCTATCTGTCTATATAATTTGATTAGCGTCATCTTAGGGCTCTCCGTAGAAGGAGCGACGCGATGCGCCGCGGGAGGCGTAGTACCGCGATAGTTTGTGCCTAGCGCCTTTGTGGCACCGCCCACACCGCAACAGTTTCCACAGTGGACACATTCATTATTATAAAGTGATTTTAATACTAATTTTACCATCATCAAAATAGTAATTTATGTCCATTGCTGATCAAACATCTAATGAGCGTCATTTTCTCGAGCTCGATTGGCGGATAATTTGACGAACCAAACGAAGCGAAAGGTATTGAGCGTTGAAACAATGCTAAAAGTAATAAACACCATGCGATTAAAACAGAAAAATGAGTTAAATTTCTAAAACAATATTATATTGGAATATGGACCTAAATCGCGTTGTAGATTATTTAAGTTGAAAAAATCGCCTAATACATGATTACATTTTTCTTTTGTTTACGCGATGTTGGATTAAAATTAAATCATTTTCGATTTTAATCGCGTGGTATTTATTATACTTTTAGCATTGTTTCAATGCTCAACGTTTCGACACCTTTACAGGTCTTTTTGACATATTTTTCCTGTCTGAAATAAATACTATACTAGTACTATAGTATATCGAAGTCTACATTTTAACGAAGTAACACCAAGGATCGGTGCTAGTGTATGAAATCTTTCCGCGACCACTGTGGAGCAACGTTTGCTATCTGAGAAAGTAATTTATAAAGTTGGATAGCTGGACGATAGTTCCTCGCGTTATTTATCTTGCTCATACATTATGTACAGTTGCCTTTACATAAATGGACTGGCGAGAAGTTATATTAGATTTCTGACTGGCTACGTTTAAAGAGGAGTAGCTAGGTATCAAGTCGTACGAATATATAGATGCGAAAGTACATCTGGCTGTCTGTTACCCTTGCACGCCTAACCACTGAACCGATATTGATGAATTTTGGTATAGAGATAGAAAGGATCTTGAAGAAGGACATAGGCTACTTTTGATCCTGTAAATCCCGCCGGATCGCGATTTACGCGGATTTATTTAAATATTTTTGTATCAAAACCAAACTGACCAAAATCGCATCTGAATTTTTGTTCAAGGTATATTAAAAAAATCTACCTATTTGTAATTTAATTTCAATGGGTAAGGGCTTTTATAAAACCTACCTACCTACCTTTACCAGGCATTACACCTACCTTTTTCATGTAGTTATTATGATTTTTTAACTATTTTGTTTTATAGTGTTGTTTTCTTTTGTGTGCCGTGTTTTTTGCTGTCAATAAAGGTTTTCTATTCTATTCCATTCTATTCTATTTCTATGTTTATATCCATGTACCCATATAGTATGTACCTACCTAAGTAAGTTACCAAAGGCAGTGTCATTTTTTTATGCACAAATTGGGATTAAAACCTGAAGTTGTCTACGAAAAAGACAGCATAAACTACACCAACATCCATACAGTATACCAACTCTACTCTAACCAAAATCTAACGGAAATATTTAATATGTCCGTATCCCATCTTAATTCGATGTCAGTGACCCCGGCCCCTTCGCGATTAATGCCGAGGGTCGAAAAGACTACGAAATTAAGACAACCCATAGCACCCATCTGTGCCCCCTGTGACCCAGGAATATTTGCAAATGGTCGCCATATCGACTATTGTTGTTTTTAAGTAGCCATGTCGCTATTAGACTCCGGCCTTTTTGTTTGGGTGGAAATTGTTTTTTATTGTTTTTTTTACTACTAGAGAGGAATTACATGGCTAAAATATGGTGGTCTCGATAAAAGCCTACTTCTTTTCTTTTCCTTTATTTTTTTTGTTTCTTTTTCAATTATGTCGTGTCTATTAGATACTATTGTATTTACGTACTGTGTTAGTTGTGTGCCTGCCTGCATAAACGTAGTTTCTTTCTTTTTATTCTATCTTTAAGTGTTTGTGTGACTTTTGATCGTCTTAGAACGGTTTGCATAAGGCCATTGATTAAAATACTATTTAGTTAAATCAATTTAAGAATAATGTAGGTTCAGTAGCTTATTGGAGTTGTGTTATACCTAAATAAAAAGAGCAGACTGTTTGTATATCTTGAACTTGGTGAATGTCCGACAGTAGGATAATCTAACAATCAGTAAATAATGATTTGTTTTAAGCAAAACGCCATCGCCAACGATTTCGTCAAAATTAAACTCATCCATAACCAATTTAACTTTATTTTTTTAATTCGGTTTATAATAAAACTAGCTGCCTCCCGCGGTTTCACCCGCGTAAGTACCGATCCCGTGGGAATATCGGAATCAAAAGTAGCCTATGTTACTCAAGGTGAATGTAGCTTTCTAAAGGTGAAAGAATTTTTGAAATCGGTCCGGTGTGTGTGTGTATGTTTGTAATGAATAAACTCAAAAACTATTGTGCCGATATCAAAAATTCTTTCAATATTATAAAGCTACATTCACCCTGAGTAACATAAGCTGCTTTTGATCAAGATATTCCTACGGGATCGAAAACCGCAGGAGGCAGCTAGTATTAGATAAGTAGGTACTTCAATTTATAAAATAGAAGAGATTCAAATAAATGCTCAATTCTTGGAAGCAAGATATTTTCATTTGATATCAAACTCAAACACAAAAGCCCTCAGGCAATAGACTACTCTCTCCCCGCAAACCTTGAAAGATATGTCATTCAAACGACACTTGTGACCTTTATAATACCTACCAATACAACATTTTATTTGTTTTATTTGACGTAGGGACACGTTCGCTCGTTTTGCTCGCTCGGTTAATAAGATCTCAATGGCCATTATAGATACTTATAATTGACCGAGCGCGCGAAGCGTATCTGGTTAAAGACTGGCTTTTATTTCGTCTGTCAGTATGTTGGTTCTCCTCTACAGTAGGGCTATTCTCTAAGAAAAAACTACATAGATCCGATGTAGAAACCTGTAAAGTTCCAGTCAACTTTTCTAAAACTACGTTGAAACCTGTAAAGCTATTCTGCAAGCCAATGACGCCACACAAATATCAACAAGTTTAAAGGTCGGTCGCCAAAGGAAAACGAAAAAAAATCGAATAACGCTCGAACCCGCTTGGCTTCTACACGGTTTTTTCTAAGAGAATAGCCCCACAGGTCGTATTTTTCAGCCGATCTTCCCGAAACTTGGGATATTCAAAAATGTAATTAAGTTCCTGCCAAAAAATCTTGTGCATTTGTGAGAGCATCGAGGCGCGCGAACTACTCACCAGGTAAGCTGTGATTTGTGTTCACATGTTCGCGAGGCTGTTCGAAGAACTTCTAGTTTTAGAGTTCCGTACCCAAAACGGGACCCTATTACTGAAACTTCACTGTCTGTCTATCTGTCCGTCTGCCACCTGGCTGTATCTCATAAACTGTTGCCGCTATAACAACAAAATACTAAAAACCAAAATAAAACAAATATTTAAGGGGGCGTCCATATAACAAACTTGATTTTTTACGGTAAAACGCAACGTAAGCGCGATTTACCACTAACGCCATCTAGTGATAAACTGGCGTCAGTGGTAAAGATAAAATGCAAACGTGCGTCATCGTTGCGTACACGAATTTCACTTGGTCCAGTGTTTATTTCAGGGTTCCGTATCCAATTGTGATAATGGTACGGACCCCTTCGTGATTCGCACTTGGCCGGTTTTTTAAAAGCCTCTACTTTATGTCTACGAACGAAAAATGAAAACGAAAATTTTAGAAGAAAATCTGTCATTTATCCGCCCCAAAATTTTATTTTCGGACGTTTTTGAAGGATGGTTGACAGAATATTTTCGTTTCGTTTTTCGTTCGTAGAATCAAAGTAAAGGCCTGTTTTCAATGAAAAGACACGCAACCTTAATCACAGTTGTAGTCCAAGCTCGTGGTAACGTCCAAGGGAAAGTTTTCCAATTATGCTGAGTCAAGTGACCCTCCCCCCAACCCCTCCCCGAGGGCGAAACAAAGAACTTTTAATTGCTTGACTTCGAGTTAGTAATCAACTGCACTATTTAGTACTTAACTATTTTAGTTTATTTAGTGGGGACACTATTTTATGGGTGTTTTTCAGTGTAAGGTGGGTTTTTTTTAAATATTGAGTTTTGTTCTACGGTCAATTTTGTCACCTTTTCTACTCTTAGGTACTCTTATTCATCGTTTATAAGTAAGCGGGTGCTTACTTATAAACGATGAATAACTTTATCTTACGTACCGTTTGTCTTTTACTGTGACATGAAGTTTCAAAGTTAACAGACTATCTAAATGGAAACAAAACAGGATCGAAATGGAAACAAAATGCGATCGAAGTATAAACAAAGACGATCGGACCAGAAACAAAAGACGATTGAATCAGCAACGAAAGAAGATCGGAGTAGAAACTAACGACAATCATAATGATAGAAATGATAGATGATTGAATTTCAGTTAGGTAGGTAAGGTATCTTTTAAAAACAAGGCGCCACACCGAGCTGCGATTTAATCCAACGTTTTCAGTATATCACACAAAAGAGTTGCCTGGAAGAAAACTCGTTTAACGATAAGGCCGCCAATTGTACCTTTATTATCATCAGCTGTAAGTTTTTGTTGACCTATGTAATCAATTTGGTAAAATTTGATACAATAAAGTGTTTATCTAATCTGATCTAAAAGTTAAACAGGGCAAAAAATCACAGTTAGGACCGTTTCTTGCAGTTAGGGTGCTGTTCGGCTGCAAGTCGGTATGTATGAGCGGTGTTGGTCTAGTGGTAGATTCCCCGACTTTCATTCCGAGAGTTGTGGGTTCGAATCCAGGCCGACCGCGCACCGATGTCTTTTTCTTTAAGAAAAAGTTATGTGCGCGAATAACATCGCTCTTACGGTGAAGGAAAACATCGTGAGGAAACCGACATGTCCTAAGACTCACCATGGTCCGAAGGCATGGGATATTCGTAATAGGTACGATTTTAAATAAACAATATGTTAATTAAACAATTATACTGACAAAGATAAATTCGTCTCAAATGTAAGTTTTCAATAACGAAATGCAGACATTTCTAGTAAATAATTTTATATGACCACCGGGGGAGGTATAATTGCATTGCAGAGGGTCCGAACAGAAACTAATTTTAGTTACTAAAGCAAACAACCAGACGTTTTGGGACTGTGGATATAAATCTAGATATTTTATAAGTATACTTACCTTACTTAATTTAGTTAAAATTACAAAGTACATTAGTTATTGGTTTATTAGGAAAGTATATTATAATTTTTCTTTTTGTTTTTATAGCTCAAGGCATTTTTACTAGTAATATTTTTGTATCTTGTTTATTTTTTAAAAAGAAATGCATCATCGAAAATTCTTCTATGACAAGATTCGACCCTTTGCCCTTCGCTTGCCGGGCGAGTGCACTACCACTGCACACTATAGTTTACAGTGGAAAATAAAACCCAAAACGTATGAGAAAGTAGAAAGTGTGATTGTTGGTCCTTCGCGCAAAAATCACTGAACCGATAGAGATGAAAGATGAGAGCTAGAGATCTGGAATATCACAAAGGCTACTTTTATCTCGATATTTTCGTGGGATCAGAATTTACGCGGGTGAAACCGAGAGGCGCTAATAGGTATTAGATACATGAATAAGAAATACCCATGTAAAGATATAACGGGTCGCTTATGTCTTACAAAGGCATGAAAAGGACAGCCTCTATATCAATTGGAACACGTAGGAACCTAGGAACATAACTGTTTTAATTATGACATTGATACCAACTGCTTTGTCTTCTTCTACAATTGCTAGACCCAGAGCGCATTGTCTTAGAGTTTCTAATGTATGAATGCCACACCCACCACTACCCAGCTATCTAATATCTGCAGAGTTGTGTTGTGTTGCCTACCTACCTATTACTGAAACAAAGGTGTATTGTTTTGAATCGAGATTGTGTTTGCATGTGAAACCTATTTATACCTATTACAAGTTAGTAAAAGGTGTACGCCTACTGACTACCAATAGTTTTGTGATAGAGCTCTGTCGCGCATTTCTACATAGTCACTTACCTACCTACATGGTGTTATACAGTATGCTGTATTTTGGGGACTTTAGATAAAGGGTTCACCTAAAGACTTTTGAAAATTAGAACATGTTTCTAAAAATTAGACGTTTAATTATTTTTTAGAAAACAGCTTAGTTTAATTGACCGCGCCTGGCAGTATCAGTACTTCCCTGGTCGTCCGTTTAAGTGTGGATTTTTGCACAGCGGTAGCTAAGGCGTTGCTCGCGATACTCATCTTATAGATATCTATTCATAAAGCATTATTTTTGCTCTTTTTATTTTATTTTATTTTGTTTATCTGTTTATTTCTTTTTGTTTTGTTTAGTTTTTTCTATTATTATTATTTTATTTTATTTCTTTTTTCATAAAGCACACATGGTTGATCAATACGTCAATACGGCCGCGGGTTTTGCTCACGGTGTTTTTCTTCACCGCAATTATATCCAATCGGGAACCATATCCAATATATCGACTTTACAATCATTACGAAATTGTTAAGTATCTTTTTAATCTTTTACATCGGAATTATAAAGGTTAAAATCGGCTTACGTAAGGAAATGGTAATACGTAAGTCATTATGAAAGGGTATTAATGCAACCGATTGTTTTCTCATCAATCGCTTGAGTGGTAGCCACAAACGACCCTTTGCGTGGACTCCTCTTTTGTCACGTTTTCGCTGACGTTGATTATCACTCACAAGAGCAAGACAAAACATTTAGCCATGCATTTCGTCGTCAGTCGTTTGTGAATACGGCTGGGGGTCTACATATATTCCCTATATTTACTTGTTCTCTTCTACATCAAAACGTATTTTAAAATAATTAAGTACTTGGATTCTTATGTCTAAATATGATTGTATTCAATTAATGCTATGTTACCAACACGCCATGTTTTTAAACCCCATAGTCCGCATGTGTTGCCTTTACAATGATGGATCTCATGGTGGATAATCTCAATCGATATCTTTACGTTAAGCATAGCCAATTAAAAATGTCTAAAAATATTTAAAAAAAAAGTAGATTTAGACTATAAATAAAAATAAATATTTTTGGCTATTTAACTTCGGTTGTCGCGATGCGGATATAAAGTAAAACTATTTTTTCGCTCAGAAAAATAAGTTTAATTTAATTCTAATGTACTTTTTTGTATTCTGTTTCGTGTACCAAAGACTTTGGTATCTAAATAAATCTACCTATCTATGGTTGAAGTGTTTACGCTAACTGGAGTAAATAGGGTTTCCCTAGCTACAACAATATGTAGATCTAAGTACCCCAAAACCATCGACCGTGTAACTATTTGGGTAAAATTTTGTTGTAGAACATTTAATTTATTCTCCAGTACCTAAACATTGAGGTAAACTAAACCAAAATTATTTACACAAGCACAATAACAATTTTCAACTTATTTACTTGAACGCCAGGTAGGCTAGGTCTATTTGAGACGTATTCCCAGGGGCAGTTAGCAAACAATGAGATTTTAACTACTACCTACACGTTTGTTGTTTTATAATATTGTTAAGCTCAAAATATACGATATTCGAAGTAAAAACATAAAATGATCGAAGTAGAAACCAAAAACTACCTATCGAAACTGAAACAAAACAGGATCGAATTGTAAAAAAAATGTGATCGAAGTATAAACAAAAGACGATCGGAACAGAAACAAAAGACGATCGCAGTAGAAACTAACGACGAACAAAATGAAACAAAGAACGATCGAAATTTAGGTATCTAAGTTAGTAGGTGTAAAAAGATCGAACCCGTAATCTTCTGCATTGCAGTCGACCATTCGGACTACGTGCCACAGAGGTCGAAACAAATGCAATCTTTATATTAATTTAATCAAAATCGGTGTAGTCATCTAGTGATTTTGGAGAATACACGCAATATACCTACATACCTACATAATTATAGATTTCTATAATATTAAGATTTTAGAGATAGATAAGTGTCCCGTTTTAATCCTTTGAAGGGCTAGTTACGCGTTTACGAGAAAAAAAAAATCCCAAGCAATAAATCGTACTATTTGTCTACATAATATAAACGTATACCAACTCTAACATCAGACAAAACTCTCACCATGTTACGCCAAAATTAATTTCCCCTACCCTCATTAAACTACGTCCCAAAACTACCAAATTAATTATAAAACACGTCAAAACAACGCACGAAGTTCAAACCCATCTGAGAAACAAAGAGGGGTGTATTTTGGACCCTTCCACCCTTATCGCAAGGTATAATCGTGGCCCTCCATCGATCTTAAGTAGGGTGACTTGACCCAACCATGGGGAGGGATGAAAGAAAATTGTAGGGGAGGCGAGGGATTACTCCGGGGTGGTAAAGACCGTAAAGGGTTAGTTTTGTCACATCACGTTTTCGGTTTTCGGGGACGTGGTTTGGTTAGGTGGCTATTTGGCGAGTGAAAGGACTACCTACTCTAATACTTGGGTTTTACTACTGAAGACAGAAAGGTAAACCTGCGCCACTAATTAAGGGTGATATTTTGAAAAGCAATATGAAAGTTTTACGAATATTTTACTATTAAAATTCTTATGTCAATCTTTAAGTTTCAAGTTAAGATTATGTTGAAATAATCGCGTAGTGTTTATTACATTTGGCATTGTTGCAATGATTAATTTTTCGAGAACTTCACAGGTCTCTTCTTCGGGATTGACTGAGATTGATTTGTCATTCTATTGTATTAAAAGGTTACAAAAAACTACTGTCTTATTTTAATGTTTAATGTACCTATGTACAATGTATAACGTTCCTGTGCACGCAGACTTAAGTTTGCAATGACTATTTTCCAACATCGCGAAAACAGAAGAAAAATTACTCCCGAACCATGTTGAAGCTACGCGGTATTTACACGGTTTAGTTGCGGAATAGACACCCTTATTAATGGATTCGCGATTCTCTATCAAAACAAACATAATAAACTATATCATCGTTTACTCTTAATAAACTTCAAAATTACGTGATTTGTTCATGTAAAAAAACAGACAAATCTAGACATAAAATAGGTAATAGTTACTATCTCACAGATGTCCATCTGCACTGTAGTTTCTTGCTTTTAATATCAAAATAATAAAATATTCAGTTGTCTGGACTCTACGATTGTTATTCTAATAAGATCCCGTGGGAAAGAGGGTGAAAACGTTGGAATTGAACAATAAATATTCTAATATATTTCTTATTTGTATTGGTCAAGGCATTCTACTAGATATAATATTATCAAAAAGGATGGACCATCAAAAATCTTTCCGTGATAGAGTGTGAACCCAGTGTCCTTCGCTTGCCGTGCGTGTGCTCTAACGTAGATTTCCGTCACGTAAAATAAATGGTATTCTATGTAATTCACTGATAATGTAGATTTCTTTTGGTAAAATATTTTTTATAATCGGTCCAGTGGCTTTGGAGATTAGGTACCCCTAACATACAAATATACACGTGACTAACGCGAGATCTTATATTAGTAGGTATAGAAGTATAGATTATATTGTACAAATAAGCATATTGTGTATTAAATTTCCTATTTTATTAAAATAATTAGTTCAAAATTCAAAATAAAAAAAACATCACCCCGAAATTAGGCTCGCAAACTGTCACTTTACCATTCCTTCTATATTAACTTCAGAAATAAAAGCCTTACAAATTAAACATAGTATTAGAAGGGAATTGGTAAACGAGTCACGTTCGACGAAAATTTGTTCCAATATAGTCCCCTCTTAGAACTAGATACAGTGGAGTGGCGAGTGGCAAGAGGCGCGGACGTGGCGGTGGCGTTAAATTCTAGCATTTCTATGTGTGTCAAGCAGCGTATGTCCCGATCCCTGTTAATATCGGGATAAAAAGTAGTATATGTGTTGATCTCCAGTTCTTCAGCTATCTAAGATAGGTACTAGAATTCATCACAATCGCAGTTGTGAAGTTTTTCCGTAGAGGAATAATGAACATCCGTCAATCCAGAAGAAGAGACCTGTAAAGGAATAATAACAAACATACTCGGTTTACTTACTTACACACAAACTTTCAACTTCAAAATATTAGTAAGATATCTTTAAGGTTTGCTATTATTTTTTAAATTAAAATGTCAGATTAGCTCAGGTATTCTTCAGCATAGATTTATTACGCCCGCGCCACGTCTACTTACGCCTTTTGCCACTCGTACATTGTATGCTAAGTCTTAGTGTGGGTGTGGGTGGGGCCAAGAGGGTTTATATGGGTACGGCGGTTGTGGCAGGGCCGCGCTTCTTACAGCTATTCATTGCAGGGCTGCCATATTGGTTTAGTTCGTACACAGTTTGGAGTTTTAGAACGGTTTGAATTTCGAATTTTGCTGCTTTTACTCTACGATGGAAAACGTGGTATGGGCGAGTAGGTATGTAATGGTAATACTATATTTAAAGAGGTTTTTTTTACAATTGATACGAAGGCACATAGGTATCTAGTGGGACAGACCATTACCTATCGGACCAGATGGTAGATATTGTAACAATGTCAAATACGTAGAAGACTAGTTGCGTCCCGCGGTCCCGCGGTCCCGATTCCGTGGGAACATCGGGATCGATGCTTATGTTACTAAAAGTAGCCTATAATATGTTACTCGGGGTGAATGTAGCTTTCTAATGGCGAAAGAATTTTCACGATTAGAAAGATACATAAAGAAAGAACAAACATACAGACTCACACACACACACACACACAAAATATAAATCTTTCCTCTTTATAATCTAATATAGGGTAAATCAGGCGGAGATGGCCATATTAACTTTGACGGCATAATGCTAAGAAACCATGATGATTAAAACAACCGTTTCATTCATAAACGAAACTTTAATTATTTATCTTCTCAAAACTTAGTAACAAGCAGTCTCATAATCAACCAAAAAATAATTATAAGTATTTAAAAAAAACAGGTTTGGCCATCTCTCCCAGAGTATATGGTAGAGATGGCCATAGTGTTCAGGGGGAGTTGGCCAGCACTCATTAGCCCTTTCCTTTGCCTATGACCTTGCCCTTTTCCTTTTTTCTTTTATTTCTGCCACAAGGTTTACCACATTTGCCACATTTCTTGGAATTTCATGCAATCCTCATGTACCTACAGCATACAAATTTTGCACTGTAGTCAATCTTCGGCTAGTTGTGTCCTATAATATTTATCATCGCAATCTATGCAGTTGTCGTGTTTTTACACACAAAAGGTGAGCGTTTGACCACTCTCTAACCTGATAGTAAGTGGTGATATAGATAACACGCTCATCTAGAAGAAAAAAGTCGGCTTTGGATCAAAATCCTGCCTGACTAATAATAAAGTATCCTTCGTTGATTATTTTGAGGTTGGAATACCACGCAAGTTAATTATTTTACAATAACAGTACAAAAACAAATAGATATGTAATAAAAAAAATGTGACCACATAATAATGTTAACACTTATCTTACAACTGATGTGCATTAAAAATACAAACTGGATTTTACTTATTTTTTTTATTAAAATCGCCAAATATTCGCACTGTCACTTGTTGCCGGTCACGGCTCGAAGCAAACTAAATTGTTATAAAAGCCGTCCAGTTTTAAGTCGTACTTTTATCGTACTGGCCATCTCTACCGTACGGCCATCTCCCCCGGAACTACCCTATAAAATTTCCATGTCACAATGTTAGTTACCGTACTCCTCCGAAACGTCTTTACCGAGTTTTACCAAATTTTATATTCGTATTCAGTAGGTCTGAGAATCGTCTACTATCTATAATTTATAAAGCAAAACAACGTTTGCCGGGTCAGCTAGTATTAGTATCGAAGTATAGATATCATGTATCGGACGAAGGTACAATATAGGGTTTATTAGTTCATATCTGCGTCTATCTATTATCCTATGTAAAAGCCTTACAGAATTGATCCAATAAATTCCCAACGCGAACAACAAAGCCAGCCCTATTTCAACGTCATAAAACACCCTCATATTCGGGACACAAGAAATTACATACTTTAATCTTATCGTACGAATTAAATAGAATATTAAATTGTGTCGTCGAGAGAGGCTGTAGCAGCTTAGCTATAGGTTATATCTGTTTTATTTAATGACTAGCTGCGTCCCTCGGTTTCGTCTTCGTAAATCCAGATTGCGTGGGTTTTTCGAAAAATCCTTTCTTAGTGGATATCTACACATCCTCACGAACACACTCTCCAAATGTTATGTTACTGGGATCAGCAGTTAAGACTCTGGGTTGATAGATAGTCATTTAGTCAATCAGTTAGGACTTTGAATTTTATATGCTTAGATGGCAACGCAGTATTGGCAATTTGTTTCTAGTTTACTTTACTCTACTTTTACTGTGTGTTTCCGCAACTAGCCCTATAACTGGGCCTTTTTGCGTGACTTTAAACCGTAAGTTTCCTGACGATGTTTTCCATCACCGTAAGAGTGATGTTAATAGCGCACGTAATTTTTCTTATAGAAAAAGACATTAGTGCGCGACCTTCGGAATGAAAGACGAGGTATCTACCACTAGACCAACTCCGCTTTGTTTCTAGTTGTTTAACTTCAAACTTCAAACAATAAGTAATGTAGGTCTAGGTACCTACTTGTACAGCCAGCAAAGGATATTATAGTAAGTCAGGGAGTCATATTTTATTTTGCAATGCCTGAATAAGGCGCGTTTCAAATCGGGAATACCTACATGGTTTATATACTTAGCTCTTTAGTGACATGTATGCTCATGAGAAATAAATAAATATTGATTTTGAAGGATAACATCGTGAGGAAACTGCCATGTCCTAGACCTCATCCCAGTCCGAAGGCATTGGACATTTGCCAATCAGGAGTAGACTCTCATCTTTCTGCCTAACCCCTCTAAGAGGACAATTTAGCGAGCTAACATAATGTTTTTTAGAGATTAATACCTACCGAAAACCAAATTTCTCAAAACCTAACCTAACTTAACCTACCAGTAATTGTAAAACATGACAGGCGGTTCGAACCCAATTGTAAAGTTGAATTTCCAAAAAGCATCTTTTCTACTCTAAATTCCCAAGTGTGGCCAACACTTTAAAATTAGCAACGTTATGTCCTTTCTCATTCTCTGTCAACGGGTCTGAGCCTCGATTACAAGGGTCCTGTCCGGTATTCAAGGAATCCTACTTATTTCTACATTTTATGGTTTCAGATTATTTCGTTCATTTATTTCTGAGGCGTGAAAATGGTTGCGAATTTTCTGAATAGGAGATAGGTGGTGGTTTAATAGGTTTTCTGATTTCTAACTTTCTAGTTAGAAGATAAATAAACATTTCAGAAGTAATCACGCGATTTTAAAGATGTACCCCAGTACTTATAAACGATGAGTGACTTTATGTATCGTTTCTCTTTTACTGTGAAATGAAGTTTCAAAGTTAACAGACCGAGACAAACCTTACATAAACTTAGTCATCGTTTATAAGTAATGGTAATCATCAGTACGAAATACCGTGCAATCTTATACCTATTTACTTTATTCTCTAATGTACACAGCACAAAAACATACAAACATAATCAAGGAGAATACATGTATGGGTACATAGGCGAGCTTAACTCTAAAAAGAGTCCTCTTCCAGGAAACATTGGGGAACAATTGGTGTGTAAATGGAATTGCATAATTATTATTATGTATGTATTTACAAAAAAAAAGTATAATATGTAGTAGGTATATCCGTTGTCTAGTACCCATAGTACAAGCCTAGTGCTTAGTTTGGGGCTAGATTGCGCTGTGTGTAACGTCGTGCAATATTTATTTATTTATTTATTTACTTAAATATGAAATTAATATACGTTAAATAAATATTCATAATAGAAGATACCTATAATATTTATCTTTATAGCTCAAAGCATTCTACTAGAACTAGGTAAATATTTACTCGGCCGGCAAGCGAGGGGCACGGGTCCGAGCCCAGTAACGGGAGAATTTCTGAGAGATTGTGGTTAATCACAATCTAAATAAAGAACATAAAAGATTGAAGCTAAAGGTTCCGACTTATACTCCACGAAAGGAGTCTAAACTCCTAAATTAACAGCCGAAAACCTTCCAAATCAAAAGCAATCTAATCAAAATCTAAAATTGAACTAATAAAATTAATTAATTATCAAATAAATCGTGTCCGTACTAAATAATATTATCTTAAAATTTGACATCGCACGAGTAAAAGAGACAAAAGGCAACGTTTTACAATTTTGCGCGCCAGTGTTTAGCGGTGTTTATGAGGGGGCGGGTAAGAAGGGGGACGGGGTGGTTATAGTGCCGAAAAGGGGAGAAAGGATAAGGAGAAACTGACCGAAACCCCCGACACTTATCTACTTAGATATATTTGAGCGAGGGCCCCAGAAGATATGGATCGTTACGTGTGTGGGTGAAAAGCTACGAAATTGTATAATCGTGGCTTGTTAAGTTGATGCACGGCATTTGAGACTGAGACAAATTATTTTTTTTTTAATTCTAGGCCTCGATTTGAGACATCGAACATGAAAAAAAGTCAAACACCAATACTCAAAATGTTAAATAGTCGTCTACAAAAAAAATTATGTCATAGTAGTTTTGCAAACAATAGACACGGCGACCACAAGTTCTTGCAACAATCTATTACCCAATGAACAGTTAGGTAGGTACTATGATAAATTCTAGAGCTTTTAAAGATAGATATTATATTCTAGTAAATAGATTTTAAGTACCTATGTATGTAAACCATAAACAAACTCATCATCGCCTACCGCACTGGACACTAACAGCCGTCTCTTTTTCTTAAACGAACAGAAAAAGAGAAGTTTTTTGTTGACCGAGAAAATGTTGGATCATATCTGTGAATCGCAGTTTCACTTGCGATACGTAAGTATAGAATCAGGGTCTGGGTAAAAATAAAAGCCTATTTACACTACACTAAGATCACGTCAATCATTCTTTCCTTGTCATTCTATAGGTACTAAAATATAGGTGCAAAACGTAACAACTTAAGTTCTTCAACTTATCTATTTTTTTTCTTCTTCGGAAGACAAACAGTAACATTGACAAAATATACAACTTAATTAAACACTAAACACCATTTACATGTCTTCGCATAACTATAACTGCAGACAAAAGCTTTCAAAACTACCTATAAACGTAATATAATGTTAGTTGTAAACTTTTTAAACTCACACGATTTGTTAACATAGTTACATTTTACCGGGTATTAATCGCGTATTATTATTTATTTTATCACCACAACCACAGTCTACCTAAAATATTTCGACTATGTCATAATATCATGATCGAAAGGAAACTGTAAACCCGGCAAAATGTGCTAATGTTAGTTGTGCTGTTATTGTGCTTGTTGTCCCATACTATGGAACAAATGCAGCCACGCAAAAACTGAACCCAGTCGTGCTATAACTGTAAGTTGTAACAGTGACGATGTTTAGACGCTTTGTGAAATAATGAGGGATGCCTAGTTTAGGAGCTGTGGGGACGGAAAGGGTGAATTCTAATTGGGAAACTAAAATATAGTTAGTTATGTGAGTCTAACGGTTAACGTGTACTCGGAGCCTTTGAGATGCTATTCAAATGTTATTTTATAATTACTTTGTTATTTCTTTTCTGTTTACCTTCACTTTAACTTGACTTCAATAACTCAGTTATCAAAAAATTCAATTTCCACGCAAATTATGAAAATATTACTTAAAACATTGTACCTATCTAACGGATTTCATTTCTATATCTTCGGATCTGAATTCATGTTTGTTTACGTAGGGAGGGAGGTATGTTTAGCCGATTTTTGCTTTTTGTTTTTATAAGTCGAGTTTAATTTAACATTTTTTTCATGACTTAGTTTCATTTTTAACTTTTCATAAAAATGCTCTCATGAAAAAATGCATCAAATTCTCCAAATTGCAACCCATACCTATTGCAACTCATTGAGGATTTTTGTGATGAAAAGGTGCTTCTAGATGCACCTGCAATCTCTTGTTATATAGTATACCTAAGCACAGAATATCTAAGCCTGTCTCGCATGGTAAACAAAAGTGAAAAAAGTAAGGAATTGACTGTATTCTGAGCCGAGGTATTCTGCTCGTCACGCCGAAGATCATCATCAGAATAACACCAGATTTTATCGGACTATTGAGGAGATTTTCATCCAATCTTTCTCTTTTTAATCCGATAGCTAAAGAAGGGTTATGTTTTTCGCGTTAGACAAGAGACACCTCTTGTCTAACGTCTCTTTCGTGCGATGTATCGGCATTAGCTCTGACAATGGCAACAGCCCCTAATTTCAAAGATCTTACTTAAAAAAACAACTAAATCGGTCAAATCGGAACGCTCGACTAGACACAGACAGACAGACAAACATAATATGAACAACCTTGTACCCTAAATGCATACCTAATGCTATGACGTAAGTCAAAAGAAAACAGCTATGTCAATAAAATGTGCTCTAGGTAGGAAGGTTACTTATTTCTTTACGCAAATACAAACACTTGAATAATCAATTTTTAGGGATTCGTACCCAAAGGGTTAAAACGGGTCCCTTTTACCAAGACTCCACTGTCCGTCTGTCTATCACCAGGCTGCATTTTCCTAGCCGTGATAGCTAGACAGTTGAAAATTTCACAGATTATGTATTTCTGTTTCCGCTACAGTAACAACAAATTACTAAAAATAGAATAAACTAAAATATTTAAGTGGGGCTCCCATACAACAAACGTGAATATTTTGTGATAATGGTACTGAACCTTTCGTGCGCGACTCCGACTCGCACTTGGCCGGTTATTTCTCACTTGCGTCTGGTATGCACATTAGCACAAGAATTCGTTCGCAACTCTGTCATTTTGAGACTTGTAGGAGTTTACTTACTCTTACAATAATAATTCACACCCGTTTAATTTAGCATCATTTGATCACTATGGTTGTGCGCAAACTCAGGGTTTTTATATATCTTAGACGCGCATGCGACATTTTAAACCGTTTCGTCACTTATGAATAAATAGCAGTGCCCGCGACTTCGTCCCCTAATTAAAAAAATATATAATATAGCCTATAGCCTTCCTAAATATATGAACTATCCAACAATGAAAGAATTTTTAAAAAGAGACTAGCGGTTCCTGAGATTAGCGCGTTCAAACAAACTCTTCAGCTTTATAATATTAGTATAGGTAATAGTTAGCCAATAACCTAAACAGTAGCATAATACTTAATCCTTCCATTAAAAAAAAACAAGTACCTACCTAGGAGGTAGGTACCTATCTACCTACACGAAACTAAACTAAGAAAAAATCTAATTATCTATCTAATCTACACAACAAAATATTGGTAGGGAAGTACGATTTTATTAATCAAAATTTAAATCAAATTAAATATCTAAATCTTTTATATCAAGGGGGTAATTTACATCCCCTTAAATTAACAAAAGGACAATAATCATAATCATAAAAATCAATAACTCAAAAATATCAATTAAAACTTCGCATTAATATTCTAGCGTCGCGGTCGTCAAGTGCCGCAGGGGGATAGTTCCTCCCTCTCTCCCCTAGTTGGGGAGGGGTGGGGGTCCCACCACCCCGGTTTGACCAAAATCCACGTTTTTAGGCCTAACCAAAGTTTTTAGTAGTCACATAAGCTTTTATTATCGCATTGATTATGGAATAGATTATTTAAAATAGTGGTTTAGCTGTTATAATATTTGATTCAGGCACGTTTTATTGGCATTTCAATTTTTAGATAATGAGGTTTTAAATTTTATGCGCGGGCTCGTTTTAGAAAATATTTTCGAATTTCAAAATAGTAGAGATGGGCCGACTAGGGGTTCTGCCGACTAGCAGACTAGCCAACTAGTCGGTTCCATTAATGTTAATGATCTAGTCGGCCGACTAGTCGGAGCATTGCCGACTAGTCGGCCGACTAGTCGGCAATGCAGATCATTATAATTCCCAGATATTTGGGTTAATCATGACCACTCGGCGAGTGTTGGTATTTTTGGATAAATTAGCACTTCGAAAGCTGTAACGAAACTTCCAAAAAATGTTGAAATAAAAATAAAAGTTGGAAAAAAAATATTCATGGAGCTGAGGCATAGTTATGCAATTTTAGATGTTTGATGTTAAGATGCTGTATGTAGGCTATAACGTGTTTTGTATACGTTTTTCTGACTATCAACCTTCTTACTGTACTATTAATTCAATTAAATATTAGTTTTATTGCATAATTGTTAGTTGACGACTAGTCGGCGACTAGTCGGCCCATCTCTACAAAATAGTGCATAAACAGTATGCACCTACCTAACTGGTATATACCTACTTAGTTATTTAATTAATTGTAGACTACTATTTGACACATCTTCACAACGAAAAAATGACAAATACAAAGAAGCAAGACGTCAGCTTATCGTCTAAAATTAAAAAACGTACTATACATAGTAAAGTAACGTCTCTTTTCGAGTATATTTGAATCATTCCCACTAGATCCACGAAATAGATCCCTAAGGATCTCATAAAATATTTGATTACACATGACGAGAGGGCAAGGGTAAGAGGTCTCAGAGTAGGTAGGTATATAGGAGGTATATTAGGTCCAGAGCGGTTTGGATTCTTCTGAAATAAAATATAGTTCAGTCATTTAGTTGATCAGTCGGTCAATCAAACAATCAGTCAGGAATTTGAATTAGATAAATGTACTTAGCCGTTTCCCGCGGTTTCCCCTGCGTAAGTACCGATCCCGTGGAAATTTATAAAAAAAATCTTATCGGATGAATTCATCATAATAATATAGAATACATTCTCCAAATTTAAGTTCTCTAATATAAGCGTTTTAAAAGTATTTATAGATAAAATGTTAAATGTACCTATAGATAGGCGTAATAAATTAAAAAATACATTCAATACCAAAAAAAAACCTATAATCTAAAACATTAACAATAGTTGTAACAATAACTGTTATACGGTAAAGTACGGTCGGCATAAAACTATAGTAGCATAGCAACTTGTTACCTGTGCATCTATAGTGTGCGCTATTAATCATAGAAATGACGGCGCGCATTGTGCGACTGTCTCTACTATCAGCAGTTTAGGCTGATCAGTCAGTCACTCAGGACAAAGCAATCTATAGATATAGATAGGTATAAATGTAGGTTCTCTATTTTGTCTCATAAAATTTATATCCATAATCTTACATCTCATAACGTTTTGTGACCTAATCATCACTTGCCCGAATAATAATTAGCCCTAACTAAATGTCTCGTAATATAACGCCCTAAAATCGAAATCCCTAAATATTATTTATCCTAAAATTTGTTGTCATAAATATCACAATCTATAATATTTAAAAGACATAAAATTCTTTTCTATAACCGTTGTAAGTCCGAAAGTACAAATTCTATAAATATAAAAGGTCCTAACATTTTTTGCTATAAATATTACAATTCATAATATTTGAAATATTTTTTATACATCTCACCTTATTTATTTATAATATTAGGCGCTTTGGCGACCGCTGCCTCGGCACGCTCGCTTCGCTCGCTCGCCAAAGCGCTGTGCGTAATCATGTTCTAACATAAACCTAACCTATCCTAGTCGGGGTGCTCTGTCAGTTTTCTGCGTGCGTACTCGTAGTTTCAGTAAATCACGCGTTAATATGACAAGATTAAGTGAATGTAGGTAGATCTTTAAAACTTTCACTCTTCATTGATTATTAAAAACGATACAGCAACGTCAGTATCAATCAATTTTTTATCATTTATGTATGACTTTAATGGTTATGGATACCTCCATTTTGATACAACCGTTTTGATATTCGGACAAATGATTTTCGGAGACGAAACAGACTACCCAAACAATGTTATTATAAACCATCATTCGGACAAACACTATTATTCTAACCTATAATTCGGACTAACAATATTATGATAAACCTCCATTTGCAGTAACGAACATTATACTATGTAACACTTAGGACATGTGACTTTATAGCAAGAAAATTTAGGACATTTAATTATTATAGCACCCGATATTATGACACCTAATCATTAGAATTATTGATAATTAGGTATTATTAAATTTCGTACATTCGAACATTATGGATTATGATGATTATAGTAAACGCGTTATGGATTTTGATATTCGGACAAACGATTTTCGGAGACGAAACAGACTACCATAAATGTATACTTAGATGTAATAAATGAAAAAAAACGTAAATAAATTTATTCAGACAAGCATACAACTACATAACATAACAAGAAAAAATAAATATAAAAAGTAGATAGTTCACACATAGTTCGTATGGAACAGAACTTATATCAATAAGTACCATGTACACAACAAAAAACACAGTCAATACCAAAAAAAATCATAATCTAAAACATTAACAATAGTTATAACAATAAATGTTTTACGGTAAAGTACGGTCGGCATAAAACTATAGTAGCATAGCATAGCAACTAGTTACCTATGCATCTATAGTGTGCGCTATTAATCATAGAAATGACGGCGCGCATTGTGCGACTGTGCCCGACTCAAAATTGTGAAAACCTATCCCGGGCGTGCTCTGAACTAATAACGCGCCCGGATCACACTTCGGAAAATGCCGCGGGAGTACTGTGCGCAGAAACGGTTGTTTTTTGGTAAAAAAAAAGAAATTTTATTTAAAAAAAAAATGACGTTCTGAAAGTGAGAGTAAGACCAACTAACGGTTTCTTTATCTATGCGTTTGGAAAAATATGTTTTTTTTTAATCACTTGAAGCATTTTGATTTGGGTGTCGGTTCGTGTACAAAATATTTAAATAAATGCCTTTCTATGTGACCGTTTTAGGTAAGACAAGTGCCTTCGTGTATTTAAAGCATAACTCTCTGACGGTGCATAACATTGACTTGGCATAAAATTTATTACGTCCTAAGTTTTACATCGGGCATTGTAAACCGTACACGTCTACCATCATACTTCTAGATACCAAGAGTACCTACGGTTTTCTAATGAATTAAAATCAACTTTAAAATTAAATACTTACTTAAAATACAAGTTTAAAAAATACACCTACCTACCTACAGCACTAAAAGTTGACAGTATGTGCAACAAAAAGTGTACAAATGTTTGAAGAAATTGTAATATTAAGAGCTGTCCCCCCGCGTAAGTTCCGCGGTAATATCGGAATAAAATATGTACTAAGATTATTAAATAACGGGTTATTTACCATGTTTAAATTTGTTGTTAACGGAGCTCGATATCTTTGCCAGTAATTTCAACTGGCTTGTACACTTTTATAAATATGTACAATATAAAGTACCCAATGTGTATAGATCTTCTTCAGCTATCTTGATATATCCCAATTTTCATCACAATGAATTCAGTAGTTTTTGCGTGACCGAGTAACAAACATACTCATTAACTTACTTACACACATAGCATCTAATAATGAGAACATTACCAATTTTTTTATAATTCCTAACCAAATAAAAAGATTTTTTTTACGTTTTATTTGTTTTTCAACCCGTACCCCCACACAAAGCTTGACGATGACGCCGTGCGTGTGTGCGTGTGGATGTTGATCGTTGCGCGCGTGTGCGTGGCGCGTGACATTCTGCATTGGTCGTGATATATTGAGAACTCCAAAAATCGGTACTTGGTCCGCCTACTGTGTCCACCGCCAGAACTATCGGGAAAACTTTATATTTTACGCCCATGTGTGGACATATTAACGTCCTTTAGTGGGTACTGGGTAGGTATATAAAATCATTATTATACACTGATGAAATCGATTGAAGTAGACACGCACATAGTTGGCGTGGAAGAGATCGCTTGTAGCGATAAGGCCGCCCATTGTACTTTCCAGAAGTATCGGGAAAACTTTATATTTTACGCCTATGTGTGGACATATTAACGTACCTTAGTGGGTACTGGGTGTTTAAAATCAATATTTTACACTGATGAAATCGATTAAAGCAGACACGCACATAGTTGGCGTGGAAGAGATTGCTTGTAGCGATAAGGCCGCCCATTGTACTTTCCAGAACTATTGTGAAAACTTTATGTTTTACGCCTATGTGTGGACATATTAACGTACCTTGTGTGGGTAATGGGTTATAGAATCAATATTATACACCGATGAAATCGATTGAAGCTTTACAGACACACACATGTTGGCCTGGAAAAGATCGCTTGTAGCGATTAGGACGCCCATTGTACTTTCCTTGTAGTACGTTTTTGTTTATGTACCAAATATATGTTTTGTAAATTGGTACAATAAAGTTTAAATGTTATCTAAGTACTAGCTGACCCGACAGACGTTGTCCTGTCGTTTAGTATAAAAAAATGGCTATCTATCTTCATACCAAAATTCATCAAAATCGGTTCAGCATTTTTTCTTTCATAAGAACCTTCTCCTGACAATAGCAAACACAGCAAAAAAGAATTATCGAAATCGGTCCAGCCGACAACGGAAAACGGGTTTCATTTTTATATATATAGATCTATACCTAGTTAATCTAAAGGTACTACATTGATGTCGCTCTCCTGGAACCACTTTTTCATCACAATCTCTTCATTTTTGAGGTGATAGGTACCTTTGCTGGGCCCTTCCAATGACAAGTGCTCGTGAGGTCTACTGTTCGCAGGACTCAGTTTTTTACTTAGGTTGTGTGAGGTCTCATCTACACTAATATTATAAAGAGGAAAGTTTTGTATTTTTGTGTGTATGTGTGTCTTGTCTATATGTTTGTAATAAATAAACTCAAAACTACTGGACCGATTATAAAATTATTTCACCATTAGAAAGCTACATTCACCCTGAGTAACCTATCTAACTCTTTTTCATGGGTTGTACTATCTACTTTAGTCTTGTATACGTTTTCTTATGCTACTTTTAATTCCGATATTCCCACGGGATCGGGACTTACGTGGGTGAAACCGCGGGACGCAGCTAGTGTTATATATACCTAAGTGATTAAACGTTGCCAGTATTACTTACAGAGATGCAATGTATCTTCATATTAAATTTCTTCAAAATCGGTCCAATGGTTTCGAAGATTAACCCCACATACAATATATGCATGTTTTCAACGTTATCTCTTTAAAATATTAATAGGTATAGATACCTTATCGTCACTCACATATAATATAATCTAGTACAGTCTCATATGTAGCATGCTCACCTGGAACACCTAGGCAACAGCATTGAAACCAGTTCCAAATGTGTCCCGATATTTTAAGTTCCAAAAATTAAGAAATCCTTATTTTGTTTTCCTTATTTCGTTGTTACTAAGATTATTTATATTAATAAAGGCAACTGTAACAAAACTTTTTTTATGAACTACCCCATTATCAAACTCTAACGGAAATTTTCGATTGTTTTTGACTTGTGTTCTGTCGATCTTCATAAAAACACTTATGATTAAGATACATCACGCTTTTTTATGTATAGTATAAAGCGCTGCGTGTAATCATGTTCTAACATAAACCTAACCTATCCGAGTCGGTGTGCTCCGTATATTTTTTTCCAAGTTCAAGTACAACGCGCGTTAAGATAACAATAGTAGGCGAAACAAATGTATGAATTTAGACATTATGATTTTCAATAATATGGATAAAAAACTTATGATTAAGAAATTTATTAAAACGAATATTAGTAAAAACGAAATTCATAATAGTGATATTATGAATTTCAATGATTATGTAATTTAAATTTTATGTTTTGAAAAAATTATGAAGAATGATCATTATGATTTAAAATGGTATGTGAAACATTTTCGGACTTCCGATGTTAGGAGTTTAAAATTTATGTAAGACGATCCGCCCCCCTTATTAAAATTCTTGATTATTATTTTAAAGTGTTTCCTACACTTATTATGCTTATCATTTCGAAATGAAATTAAGAAATGCAACTCTTTGTGTTTTCGACTGCAGCACGCAGCGCTCAAGACAGTTTACTAGAAATATTTTAAAGCAGAAAAACGTCATCAAAAAAGGAGCATAGAGTTGGTAGCGCTACGTGCCCGGCAAGCGGCACGCGAGGGGTACGGGTTCAAATCGCGTCAGGAGCATTTTTGATGTTGCATTTTTCCCTCAAAATATTTCTAATGCTTATTAAATTTTGGAACCTACTTCAAAAAAAAGTAGGAGATTCTAAATTCGTCGGTAATATTTTTTTAGGTTTTTTTATTTCGATAGATGATAGGAAAGTAGGTACTTGTTTTTAACGGCCTTCTACGCAGCAACTTATTGAAATTCCCATTTCGTGGTTGCAATGAGGCATTGGCACACAAATTAAACAAAATAAGCTATTACCCAGACACTTTATTATAAAAACGACCAGCCAAAATCCATTCTAGTAAAACAGTAGGCAGGCCGCCATCAAGCGAAAATATTGCATAGACACGAAAGTCAAATAAAGCGAAATCATGCATTCATTCCGCCTCGCGTACCATCTCATTTGCGAGCCACAGTGAAGTAACAAATGCCTATGTAGGTAGATGTATATTTTCGAATTTTATGCCGCTTTACTATGCGGCCCCATGCGTTTGTACGCGTATAGTTTTTGCTGCAGGCTTGTTTGCGGCCGGTTTGCGTTGACACGTCAAGGGGCATAGCTTCGCGTGGGGACGATTAGGTTCGCTACGTGACTAGAGGGGCGGGGAAGGTCGCCGTATAGTGGTCACTGTACTTTTACACTTGTGTGGGTTAGTAGTTGAGCGATAGTAGGACCGCCCAGCCTCCCGTCATCGTTGACTATCGCGTCTGTGTTAGAGAACATTTAAAATGCCCACCCCCTTGACGATCACTGCCGCCATTTGCTTTTTTTTTTGTATGATTTTTTTTTTCTGGTGAAATTAGGAGGTATTGACTGGGTGGTTCGTTAGAAAGGTGTGGTTTTTGTTTTACCTATATTTGTTTTTTTTTTTAAGTAAGTTTGTTAGTTGGATAAAAAAAACATTATTTATTTTTAATGAAATAAAAGAAAACGCAAAAATATTAGTTTTTTTGTTGTCTTTTATAAAAATTATTAACCTACCTATTAAGTTTTTTTGTGATTTATTATGCAATTAGGTGGTTTTATGCAATAAGGTTTTACCTACCTATTTCATATTATTTACTTTTCCTACTTATCTTTTTAATTTTAAATGGTTTGTATTGTTGTAAAGTAGGTAGGAAAGTATCTACCTAAAGTTTCCAATGAATATAAAGTTAAATATAGGCAGGTATAAGTATTTCTATTAAGTATTCTGTGTTGACCTTAAGGATAGGTCTTACGGCCAAACACAGAAATATTACTCAAAAGGAGGCTATGAAAGCTACAAAACAATAAACGCCTTCTAATGTTCTAATTTTCAATTTAGAAGCAACTCAATTATAAGTAGGCCTCGAATAAGTTCGGGATATTCAGTAAACGGCTTAATTACTAATAAGTACGTTTTTACAAATTCATTTTTAAGGTTCCGTAGGTACCTACCTCAAAATGTAAAAACCATTAGGAACCCTCATAAGATTACTTTGTTTGTTTCTAATTGTCAAAATTTGTAATTATTGTACCTATGCTCTATTTTAGAGTCTTAGATCAAAAATATAAACAAAAAACTTTTACATTTATTTGAAAGTGCCAGCTCTTTATTTATATTTTTTCCTTTAAAATTGACAGTTCTTTGTTTACATTTTTGATCTAAGTTTCTGAAATATAGTAGTTGCTTGTCATGATCTTTTGGACAGTCTTATGAAATTATTTTTATTTCACCGTAATAGCTTCAAAGAAACCAAGTAGACAATAATTCGTAGAGGTAATACGAAACTCAGATCGAAAATGTTAACAAAAATTCCATAAGTATACATTTATTTGAAAATGACAGCGCTTTATTTACTTTCTGCTTTAAAATAGACAGTTCTTTGTTTACATTTTTTATCTAAGCTTCAGATTATGGAGTAGCTAAAAGTAGACATTGGCAGAATGAGGAGGAACACTAACTTTTTATCCCGGCAGAGGGCGTTGGTCGACTGATCTTAGGTTTAAATTAAGAACTGTCAAACAGGTATTTTTTACAACTCTCGGCGCCAAATTGGCCATATCAGACCAAAAAGTTAAAAAAAAAACTCGGCGTTTTCATTTTTGGGGGACCATCATCAAAAAAAAAAAGATCATCCGACCCCAGCGCCATCTGCTTACAGCTTTGCGTGTGCCACCCCATTGCGTCCTAGAGCGTGTACGCACTGCGGTTAAAAGCCTGCGTTTTTCCGTAAGTCTGAAACCGCAAAAAAATGCAACACATGGCTTTCTATACAAGCCCACGCATTAGCGTTTTTTTCAATGACTGATTTTGCTTTTTGATACGCGGTTCTGCATTTTCAGCTATTCGGAAACCGCTTGCGTTTAATCGCAGTGCGTTCTAATTGTCAGCAATCATCCATACAAAAAACCGGCCAAGTGCGAGTGGGACTTGCGCACGAAGGGTTCCGTACATGTTTGAATTGAATGAAAGGAAAACCCTCCTGATTAGAAAAAAATGATATTAGATAACTCAACATCATTTTTGAAGACCTATCCATAGATACCCCACACGTATAGGTTTGATGAAAAAAAAAATGTTTGAGTTTCAGATGTAAGTATAGGGAACCCCAAAAATTTATTGTTTTTTTTCTATTTTTGTGTGAAAATCTTAATGCGGTTCACCGAATACATCTACTTACCGAGTTTTAACAGTATAGCTCTTATAATTTCGGAAAAAGTGGCTGTGACATACGGACGGACAGACGGACAGACGGACAGACGGACAGACGGACAGACGGACAGACGGACAGACGGACAGACGGACAGACGGACAGACGGACAGACGGACAGACGGACAGACGGACAGACGGACAGACGGACAGACGGACAGACGGACAGACGGACAGACGGACAGACGGACAGACGGACAGACGGACAGACGGACAGACGGACAGACATGACGAATCTATAAGGGTTCCGTTTTTTGCCATTTGGCTAAAAAGTTGAAGTTGAAGAGACGACCTACTATCAGTTTATAATACTTAATCGTCTCTTTCTAAGTTATCTTATTGGATTTTCGGACACAAAATCTTATTAGAAAATTAATTGATCAACCGAAACTACTCTACTCTCAGTGACATGAAGTTTCAAAGTTAACAGACAGTGAGAAACGTTACATAAACTTTATCATCGTTTATGAGAAGGTGGAGAAGTAACTTATCTAATTTTAAATTGACTGTATCTAACAACATTATAGTAAAAACTTTTGTAGTAGGTAGATTCCTACATTTTTAAAAAACTCCTATCTACAATGAAGTCCGCTTTCCTCTGTAGATAAAGTAAGTAGGCTATTTTATAGGCTAAATACCTTACTAGGTACTAAGCTACATTTTTAAAATAATACCTAGTAAATATCTGTGTAAAACTTACTGTTAAAATTACATTCTACGACTTGTAGTTCCACTTAGCTTCATTAATTTTCCGGTCCAAAATCTAGTTATTTTGACCAGATTTTCTTTGCCATGCACTTCACACATCACTAGGGAACAATAACTTTAAGCACTATGAACTTAATAGGCAGGTAAGGAACACTGTTATCATCATCCGAGCGTTGTTCCCGGTTGCATCTCTCTCGAGAGCCGGGGCCCGCTTTCCTACTTTTACGTCTCCACTTCGCAGGTAAGGAACACTGTATCCTAACTTAACTTTGCGTTCAGCATGAAGAGATAGTCACAGGTCAACGGTCAAAGTAATAATGTAACATCTAAGATCAACGGTCAGAAAAGATCTCACATAAATTTTAATAAATTTGAATTTCGAATTCTATTCGGCCAGTGTGATATAAAAATGATGTGAAAAGGGAAAGGGTCATCTCGTGTCTCGCGGAAACCGGTTACTGGTTGTTAAGATTTTAAAATTTAGAATTTGTTTCATCTCGATATTAATTTTGTCTTTTAGTCAACGTTAAATTATATAATAGTCGTCTAAGTTTCTGATATGCGTGCAAATGGCTTGATATCCATGCAAATGGCCTAGGTATATGCGTGCAAATTGCCTCACTACGCGGGATAAAGAAGATCGTGCGAACTGTAGACGTAAAAGTAGGAAAGCGGACCCGGGCTCACGAGAGGGATGCAACCGGGAACATCGCTCGGATGATGATGATGAGTCGTCTAAGTTTCTGAAATAGAGTATATTATACTCAGTCGGGCAATTTTATTAGGTGGGTTCAGGTTGTAGTTTGGGTGCCCGACTTCAGATTACTAGATAGGTTTGTGGCACTGTATGTAAAGCGGGTGTGGATATTTTATGCTTTTTTGAAGTGTTTTTTTCATTTTTTTAATTATTTTTATTATTTCTAAAGGAATAAGTAAAGAACTGTCACTTTCAAATAAATGTATTGGATTTTTGTTTAGATTATTAATCTAAGTTTCTGAAATAGGGTAGGTATAGGTAGGTATTATACGTAATAACGAAAAAAAACCCCAAAATAAAAACATAAAATAACCACACCTACATTTACAGTCCCATCGACTTGCCTATCTGTTATGTAATTTGAAGTACGGCAGTGAAACTACAATCTGAATCTATCCAGTAAAAAAACGAGACCCATATTTCTAAGCTTTTTTTAAATAAAGTTTAAGTTTATTTAAAAAAAACACCCCCATTACTAGGGTTGGTTTTAATATTGAACAAAATCAACGATTAACGCTGCCATCTAGGGAATAACCCCAAACACTCGTAATACAAAGTGATATTCTATCGAACGCCAAACTTTTTTAACATTGTGTTTCAGCTCCACTCAATAGATGGCGTTTTTCTCAATATATACCTATTACTGTCTAAACCAGCAACTTTTTCGGTGACGGAACACTTTTGGAAAGCCAAATATTTGACGGACTCTTAAAATTTAGTACAGAACTTCGCAAATCGCGAAAAACTATCACTATCTATTCAGTACTAAAATCAAATGTTACCATTTTTACTCGAATGCGCGACATAAAAGAGGGTGCGTACCTATTTCATGGTTTTTTTCTGTTACTTTCGCGGAGCCCCAACCTAGGCTTTGTGGAGCCCCAGGGTTCCGCGGAGCTCACTTTGAGTATAACTGGTCTAAACAGGAAACATCTATACTGCTTTTTAAATTCGGGTACTAAAATTTTTGAAAGCATTTTTTAAAAAGCAGTAGGTACTAGGTATATAATAATGTTTTGGAGTAAGTGCCTATATACTTACACAATACATTTTTTGTATCAACGCATTAGAACTATTTTTATGATTTTCTGGTTGCCTGTATGTCTGTTTATCTGTGCCTTTTTTGCGGTAATCTCATAAAAAAGTAGCTTTGGACCTCGATAAGTATTATTTAGGCTACTTTTTATCTGGATAATAAGTTCGACAATCCGGTTTTTTTGCTTTTTTCTAAATTAATTAGAATGTCCTATAAAAGAAGTGTTTAGTTACCTATTGTTCAGGTGTCTAGCCTGTTTCTTCAAAAAATCAACTACTGCCGAGGGTTTACATTAAAATAAACACAACGATAGAAGAGATAAGGTATATTTTCTTACAATATGGATGCAAGGGCACTTACAACATAACACCGCTCTAACCCAAGTAAAACATTAAAACGTAACGCTACCGTGATTTAATTTTTCTAGTGGCGCCATCTAGTATCTCATTTCGGAACTATAGCAATTTGTACACCTATGTTCCACGACTTTTTTATAGTTTTTGCAGGGTTTGGGCTACCTACACAATGTACAATAAAGGTTACTTCTTATTGGGTAATATAATGTATCAATATTAGGATATATAAGCTTTAAGCTTTGACCGGCCAACCCCATTAGAGAAAATAAAAAAAAATATCAATGCCAAAATTTATTGCTATAAACATAAAGAGATGTATTCAAGTATAAATAGTTATAAATTAATTAAATTAAACAATCAGCATATAGTACAAGGTTCCTTAAGTCTCACAACCAGACTTCTGCGAGTTATAAGGCAAATGCGAGGTCCTTTAATCCGCCTGCGTAGTCCAAAACCAGTGCCCGGAGCCCCAAGGTCGAATCCACCTGGTCCACCGAGTCCACCAAGACCTCCAGGTCCTCCAGAACCATCAAGTCCGTATAGCCCACCAAGTCCGTATAGACTATCTGGACCATATAATCCGCCTGGTCCATATCCGTCGTCACCTGTACCAGTTGCCGCAGCAGCTGCTGCAGCAGCTCCAGGTTTATCTCCGTCCCGGCCAGGTCCATAGATACCACCGGGTCCGAAAATTCCACCTGGGCCATAGATATCATTGGGATCGTAGATTCCACCAGGTCCAGAGATAACGCCCGGTCCTGTAGCGGCTTCTGCACCATCTGGACCGGCAACTGCAGCAGCGTTATCGCCGGCAGCAGCTGCTGCCGCGGCCCCTGGTCCGTATCCAGGCCCGTATCCAGGACCATATCCGTAATAGGGATCGTAGAGGTCAGGCTCTGAAGTTGCGGCGGCAGCAGCGGCGGCTGCAGGTTTGCCTTTACCGAAGCCAGGTCCGTAGAAACCACCAGGTCCGAAGCCTCCGTAGCCGTCGCCGATTCCACCAGGCCCAAATATTCCGCCAGGTCCGTATCGTCCGCCAGGGCCGTACGGGTCGTCACCTGCTGCTGCGGCGGCAGCAGCGCCATCTGGACCGGCTGCTGCAGCAGCTGCTGCGTCTTCGCCTGCAGCAGCTGCGGCTGCGGCTGCGGCTGCTGAGAGACAGATAAAACTTTATTGTACCAATAACTTAACAAACTAATATACAAACCACAGTTTATAACTAGAGCGGAAAATTTGGCAGAACGTTGCAATGTTGCATGCAATAGAAAAGTTCCTTCAGCAGTTAAATTAACGGACAGGAATAGCGTGAAAAAGAGCTTTACAAGAACATACAAGTTAAGAGATAGGGTAAATACATTTGATATGGCTTTTAAGATGCAATGGAGAGCTAGGAAACAAATAATTTTTTAATAAAAATTTAAACAATATGGGAATTTTGACACGTACGCATAAGTATCATGAAGATGACGATAGGCGTTTCATGAAGATATCAGGAAGATGACAAGAGGGAAGTCTCCTGGCCATGACGACCTCAGTATCGAACATCTTAAGTATGCAGGGCCACAAGTGTATAGAGTTCTCGCTGTATTTTTCAACTGTATTTTTTATCTCGCTTTATTTTTGTTTCGCTTTATTATCTCGCTGTATTTTTGTGTATAGTCACCGGTACCTACCACAGCCCCTCATGAGGACAGTGGTGGTTCCAATATTTAAAGACAGGATGGGTGATCCTTCTGACAATTTCAACTACAGGCCAATCTCATTAGCTACGGTAGTTTCTAAGGTTCTGGATAGTTTGCTTGATCAACAGCTGGCGAGTCATATTCAACTTCATGATGCCCAGTTTGGTTTTCAACCCTGCCTATTCACAGAAAGTGCAATCTTGTGCCTCAAGCAGACTGTCTTGTACTACACAGCGAGAAAAACGTCAGTTTGTCTGTTTGTTGGACTTGTCGAAGGCATTCGACCTGGTGTCATATGAGGTGTTGTGGATTAAGCTTCAGGCGGACACAACAATGCCAAATGAAGTCATATCTTTGTTAAGGTGTTGGTACTACAACCAAGACAACAGTATTAGATGGGCAGGCGCTCAGTCTGAGGTGTATAGGTTGGATTACGGGGTGAGGCAGGGGGGATTAAGCTCACCTCGACTTTTTAATCTGTATGTAAATCGTTTGATTGGTGAACTTAGCAGTGCTCACGTTGGATGTCATGTTGACGGTGTGTGCCTAAACAATATAAGCTACGCGGACGACATGGCACTGCTAAGTCCGTCGATCGGCGGTCTAAGGAGACTGGTGGGAATATGTGAGGCTTACGCGGTGACTCATGGCCTGGGGTGAGCCACAAAGCGGGATGTTCCGCTTTGTGGCTCACCCTTAAGGTGGGTCAAGTCTTTTAGGTACTTGGGTCACTGATGACCTCAGGGACAACCCTGAGGGAACTTAGGTCGTTGGCTGTGCGTTGTAATAATGCTGGTCCAAAAGTTTGCTCGTTGTTCCAAACCAGTTAAGATGACACTATTCAGCGCTTATTGTCAAACATTCTACACGTGCGGCCTTTGAACCAATTACACATGCCGGGTATACAGCGACCTGCTTGTCCAGTATAATAACGCATTCAGGATGCTGTTGAGGTTGCCTTGGCGGTGCAGTGCGTCTGCTGTGTTTGCGGAGGCGAACATGGATGATTTCTATGCCATAATAAGAAAACAAGCTGCATCCATTCTTGCTCGGCTACGCTCCTCCACCAGCAGTCTCCTGAATGTGTTTAACGACCGGTGGGACTCCCCCTTTTTACGACATTGGATGAGTCTACACACCGGACGTGTGATATATGTATCTAAATATTATATTTTATTTATTATTAGCATAATTACCTACTAACACTACTCTTTAAGATTTTGTACTAACAATATATACTATTGTCCGAAATAAAGTTTTTTGAATTGAATTGAATAAGTCACCACTTGAGCCTACTTCATGATTCCGTTGCATGATCGATATTGCGGACAAGAAAATAAGCAAATATTAAAATCTTATACCAACTTAACTTGAGCTAAATGTAGGTATTTAAGTAATCCAAAATGATACCTGGGTCGTATCCAGGCCCGTATCCAGGGCCGTATCCATAATAGGGATCGTAGAGGTCAGGCTGTGAAGTTGCGGCGGCAGCAGCGGCGGCTGCAGGTTTGCCTTTACCGAAGCCAGGTCCGTAGAAACCACCAGGTCCGAAGCCTCCGTAGCCGTCGCCGATTCCGCCAGGCCCAAATATTCCGCCAGGTCCGTATCGTCCGCCAGGGCCGTACGGGTCGTCACCTGCTGCTGCGGCGGCAGCAGCGCCATCTGGACCGGCTGCTGCAGCAGCTGCTGCGTCTTCGCCTGCAGCAGCTGCGGCTGCAGCTCCAGATCCATCTTTGTAGCCGCCGGGTCCATAGATACCACCGGGTCCGAAGATTCCACCTGGGCCATAGATATCATCGGGATCGTACATTCCGCCAGGTCCGGATATAACGCCAGGTCCTGTAGCGGCTCCCGCACCGTCTGGACCGGCAACTGCAGCAGCGTTATCGCCGGCAGCAGCTGCTGCCGCGGCCCCTGGTCCGTATCCAGGCCCGTATCCAGGACCGTATCCGTAATAGGGATCGTAGAGGTCAGGCTCTGAAGTTGCGGCGGCAGCAGCGGCGGCTGCAGGTTTGCCTTTACTGAAGCCAGGTCCGTAGAAACCACCAGGTCCGAAGCCTCCAAAGCCGTCGTAGATTCCGCCAGGTCTGAATCTTCCGCCAGGTCCGTATCGTCCGCCAGGGCCGTACGGGTCGTCACCTGCTGCTGCTGCGGCAGCAGCGCCATCTGGACCGGCTGCTGCAGCTGCTGCTGCGTCTTCGCCTGCAGCAGCTGCGGCTGCGGCTGCGGCTGCTGAGAGACAGATAAAACTTTATTGTACCAATAACTAAACAAATTAATGTACAAACCACAGTTTATAACTAGAGTGGAAAATTTGGCAGAACGTTGCAGTGTTGCACACCGCAAGCGAATGAAAAGTTCCTACAGCAGTTAAATTAACGGACAGGAATAGCGTGAAAAAGAGCTTTACAAGAACAGACAAGTTACGAGTTAGGGTAAATACATTTAATATGGCTTTTTGGATGCAATGGAGAGCTAGGAAAAATATGATTTTTTATTGAAAATTTAAGCAATATGGGAATTTTGACACGTACGCATAAGTAACCACTTGAGCCTACTTCATGATTCCGTTGCATGATCGCTATTGCGGACAAGAAAAATAAGCAAATATCAAATAAAATCTTATACCAACTTAACTTGAGCTAAATGTAAGTATTTAAGAACAAATAATACAAAAAAAATACCTGGGTCGTATCCAGGCCCGTATCCAGGACCGTATCCATAATAGGGATCGTAGAGGTCAGGCTCTGAAGTTGCAGCGGCAGCAGCGGCGGCTGCAGGTTTGCCTTTACCGAAGCCAGGTCCGTAGAAACCACCAGGTCCGAAGCCTCCGTAGCCGTCGCCGATTCCGCCAGGCCCAAATATTCCGCCAGGTCCGTATCGTCCGCCAGGGCCGTACGGGTCGTCACCTGCTGCTGCGGCGGCAGCAGCGCCATCTGGACCGGCTGCTGCAGCAGCTGCTGCGTCTTCGCCTGCAGCAGCTGCGGCTGCAGCTCCAGATCCGTCTCTGTAGCCGCCGGGTCCATAGATACCACCGGGTCCGAAGATTCCACCTGGGCCATAGATATCATCGGGATCGTACATTCCGCCAGGTCCGGATATAACGCCAGGTCCTGTAGCGGCTCCCGCACCGTCTGGACCGGCAACTGCAGCAGCGTTATTGCCGGCAGCAGCTGCTGCCGCGGCCCCTGGTCCGTATCCAGGCCCGTATCCAGGACCGTATCCGTAATAGGGATCGTAGAGGTCAGGCTCTGAAGTTGCGGCGGCAGCAGCGGCGGCTGCAGGTTTGCCTTTACTGAAGCCAGGTCCGTAGAAACCACCAGGTCCGAAGCCTCCGTAGCCGTCGTAGATTCCGCCAGGTCTAAATCTTCCGCCAGGTCCGTATCGTCCGCCAGGGCCGTACGGGTCGTCACCTGCTGCTGCTGCGGCAGCAGCGCCATCTGGACCGGCTGCTGCAGCTGCTGCTGCGTCTTCGCCTGCAGCAGCTGCGGCTGCGGCTGCGGCTGCTGAGAGACAGATAAAACTTTATTGTACCAATAACTAAACAAATTAATGTACAAACCACAGTTTATAACTAGAGTGGAAAATTTGGCAGAACGTTGCAGTGTTGCACACCGCAAGCGAATGAAAAGTTCCTACAGCAGTTAAATTAACGGACAGGAATAGCGTGAAAAAGAGCTTTACAAGAACAGACAAGTTACGAGTTAGGGTAAATACATTTAATATGGCTTTTTGGATGCAATGGAGAGCTAGGAAAAAAATGATTTTTTATTGAAAATTTAAGCAATATGGGAATTTTGACACGTACGCATAAGTAACCACTTGAGCCTACTTCATGATTCCGTTGCATGATCGCTATTGCGGACAAGAAAAATAAGCAAATATCAAATAAAATCTTATACCAACTTAACTTGAGCTAAATGTAAGTATTTAAGAACAAATAATACAAAAAAAATACCTGGGTCGTATCCAGGCCCGTATCCAGGACCGTATCCATAATAGGGATCGTAGAGGTCAGGCTCTGAAGTTGCAGCGGCAGCAGCGGCGGCTGCAGGTTTGCCTTTACCGAAGCCAGGTCCGTAGAAACCACCAGGTCCGAAGCCTCCGTAGCCGTCGGCGATTCCGCCAGGCCCAAATATTCCGCCAGGTCCGTATCGTCCGCCAGGGCCGTACGGGTCGTCACCTGCTGCTGCGGCGGCAGCAGCGCCATCTGGACCGGCTGCTGCAGCAGCTGCTGCGTCTTCGCCTGCAGCAGCTGCGGCTGCAGCTCCAGATCCGTCTCTGTAGCCACCGGGTCCATAGATACCACCGGGTCCGAAGATTCCACCTGGGCCATAGATATCATCGGGATCGTCCATTCTGCCAGGTCCGGATATAACGCCAGGTCCTGTAGCGGCTCCCGCACCGTCTGGACCTGCAACTGCAGCAGCGTTATCGCCGGCAGCAGCTGCTGCCGCGGCCCCTGGTCCGTATCCAGGTCCGTATCCAGGACCGTATCCATAATAGGGATCGTAGCGGTCAGGCTCTGAAGTTGCGGCGGCAGCAGCGGCGGCTGCAGGTTTGCCTTTACCGAAGCCAGGGCCGTAGAAACCACCAGGTCCGAAGCCTCCGTAGCCGTCAAAGATTCCGCCAGGTCCGAATCTTCCGCCAGGTCCGTACCGTCCGCCAGGGCCGTACGGGTCGTCACCTGCTGCTGCGGCGGCAGCAGCGCCATCTGGACCGGCTGCTGCAGCAGCTGCTGCGTCTTCGCCTGCAGCAGCTGCGGCTGCGGCTGCGGCTGCTGAGAGAGATAAAACTTTATTGTACCAATAACTTAACAAATTAATGTACAAACCACAGTTTATAACTAGAGTGGAAAATTAGGCAGAACGTTGCAGTGTTGCACACCGCAAGCGAAAGTAAAGTTCCTACAGCAGTTAAATTAACGGACAGGAATAGCGTGAAAAAGAGCTTTACAAGAACAGACAAGTTACGAGTTAGAGTAAATACATTTAATATGTGGTGAGGCGGGAGTTTTTCATAACTCACGTCCTTAAATTATCTGTACTAACTTCGGACTGATTGGATGATGATTCTGATGTTTTGCAATTTAGCTTCAGGATTGAGGGTAGGTTCTGCCTAAAATGCGGGTAGGCGCCCGCGTTGGAGCGCCTCGCCCGCCAGCACCGCGTCGACGGCACTGCGCGTTTACCCATCGAGGAGTTAATATGTCTCGACCGCGTTCGCTACTTGCGCCAAGTAGTGAACACCACGCCATAGTCACACCGTGGATTTCGTAATTGCTACGTGTCCCACCGCCGCTCGTATTATACGTGGCGACGTTTTCCTGTGCTGCATATCTTCGAAGAAGCCGTGATTCTTGTGTACGAACTATTCGGGACAGGTGTCATAGTGGACCGCATTCCTAATATAGGGAACCCTCGTGCAGTGCTATATTTGACTCTTCAATCAAGTGTTGGTGTTTGTTGGAGTGCCTGGAACTACATCACGACTAGGCGAGCCTATTTGAAGACCTAAGATTGGTTGCATGCATCAGACTTTTTACCAATCAGTCCCATCTATTTTCACGAATGCGCCAGCTTATAAATTTGGTCCTTTCGAGCCTAGGAATTTTTAATTTGAAGAGTGTAACAAAACCGCAGTGATCAATCTATTTACACGATTGCGTCACCAATATGGCTTTTTGGATGTAATGGAGAGCTAGGAAAAAAATGATTTTTTATTGAAAATTTAAACAATATGGGAATTTTGACACGTACGCATAAGTAACCACTTGAGCCTACTTCATGATTCCGTTGCATGATCGCTATTGCGGACAAGAAAAATAAGCAAATATCAAAATCTTATACCAACTTAACGAGAGCTAAATGTAGGTATTTAAGTACAAATAATACAAAAAAAATACCTGGGTCGTATCCAGGCCCGTATCCAGGACCGTATCCATAATAGGGATCGTAGCGATCAGGCTCTGAAGTTGCGGCGGCAGCAGCGGCGGCTGCAGGTTTGCCTTTACCGAAGCCAGGTCCGTAGAAACCACCAGGTCCGAAGCCTCCGTAACCGTCGCCGATTCCGCCAGGCCCAAATATTCCGCCAGGTCCGTATCGTCCGCCAGGGCCGTACGGGTCGTCACCTGCTGCTGCGGCGGCAGCAGCGCCATCTGGACCGGCTGCTGCAGCAGCTGCTGCTTCTTCGCCTGCAGCAGCTGCGGCTGCGGCTGCGGCTTTTGATAGACAGATTAACGCTTTATTGTACAAATAACATCAAAACAAATAAAATGGACAAACAAAATGTGGCAGGTAATAGGCAGAGCGTTGCTGTGTTGCACACAGAAAGCGGTAGGAAAGTTTCTACAGCAGTCCAAGGCGTGGACAGGAGTAGCATAAAGAAGAACCTCTCAAGAACAGCCAATTAAAAATTGAGCATAAATAAATTTAATATGAATTTAAACCTTGGGCTTCGGGGGATGAATCGTAAAGGAACTCAGATCATTCATAACGTTACAAAAGACAGCTTCCACAATGCATGCCTACACTTTTCGTAGTTAGCTACATTATTTAAAGAAGAAACCACCATTAGGTCTAGCAGAGAAGTAGGTACAGTAAAGTGATGAGTAGAATAAATAGAACAACGATTAAACAACCATAAAATGTCGGTATTTAAGTGCAAATAATACAAAAAAGTACCTGGGTCGTATCCAAATCCGTATCCAGGACCGTATCCAGGACCGTATCCGTAATAAGAATCGTCAGGGTCTGAAGCTGCGGCGGCAGCAGCGGCGGCTGCAGGTTTGCCTTTACCGAAGCCAGGTCCGTAGAAACCACCAGGTCCGAAGCCTCCGTAGCCGTCGCCGATTCCGCCAGGCCCAAATATTCCGCCAGGTCCGTATCGTCCGCCAGGGCGGTACGGGTCGTCACCTGCTGCTGCGGCGGCAGCAGCGCTATCTGGACCGGCTGCTGCAGCAGCTGCTGCGTCTTCGCCTGCAGCAGCTGCGGCTGCGGCTGCGGCTTTTGATAGACAGATTCACGCTTTATTGTACAAATAACATCAAACAAATAAAATATACAAACAAAATTAGGTCGGCAATAGGCAGAGCGTTGCTGTGTTGCACACCGAAAGCGGTAGGAAATTTCCTACAGCAGTCCAAGGCGTGGACAGGAGAAGCATAGAGAAGAACCTCTCAATAACAGACAAGTTAAAAGTAAGGGTAAATAAATTTGATATGAATTTAAACCTTGGGCTTCGGGGGATGAATCGTAAAGGAACTGAGTTCATTCATAACGTTATACAAATGAAAGCTTCCACAATGCATGCCTACACTCTCCGTAGTTAGCTACATTATTTAAAGAAGAAACCACCATTCGGTCTAGCAGAGAAGTAGGTACAGTAAAGTGATGGGTAGATTAAATAGAATAACGATTAAACAACTATAAAATGTCTGTATTTAAGTGCAAATAATACAAAAAAGTACCTGGGTCGTATCCAAATCCGTATCCAGGACCGTATCCGTAATAAGAATCGTCAGGGTCTGAAGCTGCGGCGGCAGCAGCGGCGGCTGCAGGTTTGCCTTTACCGAAACCAGGTCCGTAGAAACCACCAGGTCCGAAGCCTCCGTAGCCGTCGCCGATTCCGCCAGGCCCAAATATTCCGCCAGGTCCGTATCGTCCGCCAGGGCCGTACGGGTCGTCACCTGCTGCTGCGGCGGCAGCAGCGCCATCTGGACCGGCTGCTGCAGCAGCTGCTGCGTCTTCGCCTGCAGCAGCTGCGGCTGCGGCTGCGGCTTTTGATAGACAGATTAACGCTTTATTGTACAAATAATATCAAAACAAATAAAATGGACAAACAAAATGTGGCAGGCAATAGGCAGAGCGTTGCTGTGTTGCACACAGAAAGCTGTAGGAAAGTTTCTACAGCAGTCCAAGGCGTGGACAGGAGCATAAAGAAGAACCTCTCAAGAACAGACAAGTCAAAAGTTAGCGTAAATAAATTTGATATGAATATGACCTTGGGCTTCGGGGGATGAATCGTAAAGGAATTGAGTTCATTCATAACGTTCCAAAAGAATGCATGCCTACACTTTTCGTAGTTAGCTACATTATTTATAGAAGAAACCACTATTAGGTCTAGCAGAGAAGTAGGTACAGTAAAGTGATGAGTAGAATAAATGAAAAAACGATTAAACAACTATAAAATGTCGGTATTTAAGTGCAAATAATACAAAAAAGTACCTGGGTCGTATCCAAATCCGTATCCAGGACCGTATCCAGGACCGTATCCGTAATAAGAATCGTCAGGGTCTGAAGCTGCGGCGGCAGCAGCGGCGGCTGCAGGTTTGCCTTTACCGAAACCAGGTCCGTAGAAACCACCAGGTCCGAAGCCTCCGTAGCCGTCGCCGATTCCGCCAGGCCCAAATATTCCGCCAGGTCCGTATCGTCCGCCACGGCGGTACGGGTCGTCACCTGCTGCTGCGGCGGCAGCAGCGCCATCTGGACCGGCTGCAGCAGCAGCTGCTGCGTCTTCGCCTGCAGCAGCTGCGGCTGCGGCTGCGGCTGCTGAGAGACAGATTAACGCTTTATTGTATAAATAACATCAAAACAAATAAAATGTACAAACAAAATTTGGCAGGCAATAGGCAGAGCTATCTGTGTTGCACATCGAAAGCGGTAGGAAAGTTTCTACAGCAGTCCAAGGCGTGGACAGGAGTAGCAAAGAGAAGAACCTCTCAAGAACAGACAAGTTATGAGTTAGGGTAAATAAATTTGATATGAATTTAAGCCTTGAGCTTCGGAGTATGAATCGTAAAGGAACTGAGATCATTCATAACGTTACAAAAGAAAGCTTCTACAATGCATGTCTACACTTTCCGTAGTTAGCTACATTATTTATAAAAGAAACCACCATTAGGTCTAGCAGAGAAGTAGGTACAGTAAAGTGATGAGTAGAATAAATAGAATAACGATTAAACAACGATAAAATATCATATCACATATCTGTTGCGGGCGTGTAAAACTTTTAATGACCTAAGCAACTTAGTCGAACTGGATCTATTCTGTACTAGCGTTGGATCGGCGAGGCGACGCGGGCGGTTGAGCAACATATTTTTTAACGTTGATATTGTTTAGTTAAGTTTTTTTATTTTTTATTATTATTTTTAGTTGGAAGTAATTTGAAATTGGTCTTTGAGTTTTTCTTTATAACTAATCTTAACAATTATCGTTGGTTTTGTTTTGTTAGGATCACACGAAAATTATTTTTTTGTCACTTAGTCGTGGAATCCTTTAATTGGCTTTCTGTTGTTACTTTAGTTTTGTCTAGATTTAAGGAACAGCTGTTGGGATTTCCAAATAAATAAATAAATAAAATGTCGGTATTTAAGTGCAAATAATACAAAAAAGTACCTGGGTCGTATCCAAATCCGTATCCAGGACCGTATCCGTAATAAGAATCGTCAGGATCTGAAGCTGCGGCGGCAGCAGCGGCGGCCGCAGGTTTGCCTTTACCGAAACCAGGTCCGTAGAAACCACCAGGTCCGAAGCCTCCGTAGCCGTCGCCGATTCCGCCAGGCCCAAATATTCCGTCAGGACCGTATCGTCCGCCAGGGCCGTACGGGTCGTCACCTGCTGCTGCGGCGGCAGCAGCGCCATCTGGACCGGCTGCTGCAGCAGCTGCTGCGTCTTCGCCTGCAGCAGCTGCGGCTGCGGCTGCGGCTGCTGATAGACAGATTTACGCTTTATTGTACAAATAACATCAAAACAAATAAAATGGACAAACAAAATGTGGCAGGCAATAGGCAGAGCGTTGCTGTGTTGCACACAGAAAGCGGTAGGAAAGTTTCTACAGCAGTCCAAGGCGTGGACAGGAGTAGCATAGAGAAGAACCTCTCTAGAACAGACAAGTTAAGAGTTAGGGTAAATAAATTTGATATGAATTTAAACCTTGGGCTTCGGGGGATGAATCGTAAAAGAACTGAGATCATTCATAACGTTACAAAAGAAAGCTTCCACAATGCATGCCTACACATTCCGTAGTTAGCTACATTATTTATAGAAGAAACCACCATTAGGTCTAGCAGAGAAGTAGGTACAGTAAAGTGATGAGAAGAATAAATAGAAAAACGATTAAACAACCATAAAATGTCGGTATTTAAGTGCAAATAATACAATAATACAAAAAACGTGTGGCACTCGGGGACTGCCGCGGTAAAGCTATTGCATGTAGCTCGACCGAGTTGACGCTCGGCCGAGCCGAGGTAACTATGGCAACATGGCAACATCTATATACCTACTAGCTGACCCGGCAAACGTTGTTTTGCCTTATAAATTATAGATGTAGCCGATTCTTAGACCTACTGAATACGTATACAAAATTTCATAAAAATCGGTCAAGCCGTTTCGGAGGAGTATGGTAACTAACACTGTAACATGGAAATTTTATATATTAGATATAAACATAACACCGTGGAAGAAAGTAATCCGGAATTTTCGGTAAACTTGAAATTGAACGATTGGCGCAGTGGTTAGACGTTTGGAATTCAATGCCACAAAGCTAGTACGCATAACGTATTGACGTGCGATCCCCTGACATGGTTCACGTTTTTGTTTAAAAAATTTCTTGATTCACAATTAATTCTCAAGAAAAACGTCATCTAAAATAATTTGAATTACTATTACTACAACTGAAAAATTAGAAACACAAGAAAAAATCGGCCAAGCTAACGCTCGGCTGATAGCTACATGGTAGGCGGAATGAAAGGTGTTAGGTGTTTCTCGTTACGATATTCTTCGCTCAAAGCTCAAAGCCCGCGATAAAATCTATGCAATAGCTTAAACGTACCTGGGTCGTATCCAAATCCGTATCCAGGACCGTATCCGTAATAAGAATCGTCAGGGTCTGAAGCTGCGGCGGCAGCAGCGGCGGCTGCAGGTTTGCCTTTACCGAAGCCAGGTCCGTAGAAACCACCAGGTCCGAAGCCTCCGTAGCCGTCGCCGATTCCGCCAGGCCCAAATATTCCGCCAGGTCCGTATCGTCCGCCAGGGCCGTACGGGTCGTCACCTGCTGCTGCGGCGGCAGCAGCGCCATCTGGACCGGCTGCTGCAGCAGCTGCTGCGTCTTCGCCTGCAGCAGCTGCTGCTGCGGCTGCAGCTATTGATAGACAGATTACAGAATACACTTTTAGTTGGTTGGTTAGCTATATAATTTAAAAAAGAAACCACCAGGAGGTCTAGCTAAAACGAGTACTATAAGCACGGGTCGGTGAGGTACCACATACCTACTCAGCGACAGGAAATTTGTTTTCGGCTTATTATTTTTGCCTTTTTAAAGTTCAGTTATGTTTTAACTTGGAATATTTTTTAAGTCGGGTGTTTTTTAAATTTTTAATTTAATGTTTCTATTTGTGACTATTCGTAATTGGCTTTCTGTTTCTACTTCCTGTATGTATCTTGTATTATAGCTGTGGATTGTCCTTAATAAATAAATAAATACCTGGGTCGTATCCAGGCCCATATCCAGGTCCGTATCCAGGACCGTATCCATAATAGGGATCGTAGCGGTTAGGCTCTGAAGTTGCGGCGGCAGCAGCGGCGGCTGCAGGTTTGCCTTTACCGAAGCCAGGTCCGTAGAAACCACCAGGTCCGAAGCCTCCGTAGCCGTCGCCGATTCCGCCAGGCCCAAATATTCCGCCAGGTCCGTATCGTCCGCCAGGGCCGTACGGGTCGTCACCTGCTGCTGCGGCGGCAGCAGCGCCATCTGGACCGGCTGCTGCAGCAGCTGCTGCGTCTTCGCCTGCAGCAGCTGCGGCTGCGGCTGCGGCTGCTGATGAACAGATTTACGCTTTATTGTACAAATAACATCAAAACAAATAAAATGGACAAACAAAATGTGGCAGGCAATAGGCAGAGTGTTGCTGTGTTGCACACAGAAAGCGGTAGGAAAGTTTCTACAGCCATCCAAGGCGTGGACAGGAGTAGCATAGAGAAGAACCTCTCAAGAACAGACAAGTTATGAGTTAGGGTAAATAAATTTAATATGAATTTAAGCCTTGAGCTTCGGAGTATGAATCGTAAAGGAACTGAGATCATTCATAACGTTACAAAAGAAAGCTTCCACAATGCATGCCTACACTTTCCGTAGTTAACTACATTATTTATAAAAGAAACCACCATTAGGTCTAGCAGAGAAGTAGGTACAGTAAAGTGATGAGTAGAATAAATAGAATAACGATTAAACAACGATAAAATATCATATCACATATCTGTTGCGGGCGTGTAAAACTTTTAATGACCTAAGCAACTTAGTCGAACTGGATCTATTCTGTACTAGCGTTGGATCGGCGAGGCGACGCGGGCGGTTGAGCAACATATTTTTTAACGTTGATATTGTTTAGTTAAGTTTTTTATTTTTTATTATTATTTTTAGTTGGAAGTAATTTGAAATTGGTCTTTGAGTTATTCTTTATAACTAATCTTAACAATTATCGTTGGTTTTGTTTTGTTAGGATCACACGAAAATTATTTTTTTGTCACTTAGTCGTGGAATCCTTTAATTGGCTTTCTGTTGTTACTTTAGTTTTGTCTAGATTTAAGGAACAGCTGTTGGATTTCCAAATAAATAAATAAAATGTCAAATAATACAAAAAATTACCTGGGTCGTATCCAAATCCGTATCCAGGACCGTATCCATAATAGGGATCGTAGCGGTCAGGCTCTGAAGTTGCGGCGGCAGCAGCTGCGGCTGCAGGTTTGCCTTTACCGAAGCCAGGTCCGTAGAAACCACCAGGTCCGAAGCCTCCGTAGCCGTCGGCGATTCCGCCAGGCCCAAATATTCCGCCAGGTCCGTATCGTCCGCCAGGGCCGTACGGGTCGTCACCTGCTGCTGCGGCGGCAGCAGCGCCATCTGGACCGGCTGCTGCAGCAGCTGCTGCGTCTTCGCCTGCAGCAGCTGCGGCTGCGGCTGCGGCTGCTGAGAGACAGATTCACGCTTTATTGTACAAATAACATCAAAACAAATAAAATGGACAAACAAAATGTGGCAGGCAATAGGCAGAGGGTTACTGTGTTGCACACAGAAAGCGGTAGGAAAGTTTCTACAGCAGTCCAAGGCGTGGACAGGAGTAGCATTAAGAAGAACCTCTCAAGAACAGATAAGTCAAAAGTTAGCGTAAATAAATTTGATATGAATATGACCTTGGGCTTCGGGGGATGAATCGTAAAGGAATTGAGTTCATTCATAACGTTCCAAAAGAATGCATGCCTACACTTTCCGTAGTTAGCTACATTATTTATAGAAGAAACCACTATTAGGTCTAGCAGAGAAGTAGGTACAGTAAAGTGATGAGTAGAATAAATGGAAAAACGATTAAACAACTATAAAATGTCGGTATTTAAGTGCAAATAATACAAAAAAGTACCTGGGTCGTATTCAAATCCGTATCCAGGACCGTATCCAGGACCGTATCCGTAATAAGAATCGTTAGGGTCTGAAGCTGCGGCGGCAGCAGCGGCGGCTGCAGGTTTGCCTTTACCGAAACCAGGTCCGTAGAAACCACCAGGTCCGAAGCCTCCGTAGCCGTCGCCGATTCCGCCAGGCCCAAATATTCCGCCAGGTCCGTATCGTCCGCCAGGGCGGTACGGGTCGTCACCTGCTGCTGCGGCGGCAGCAGCGCCATCTGGACCGGCTGCTGCAGCAGCTGCTGCGTCTTCGCCTGCAGCAGCTGCGGCTGCGGCTGCGGCTGCTGAGAGACAGATTCACGCTTTATTGTACAAATAACATCAAAACAAATAAAATGGACAAACAAAATGTGGCAGGCAATAGGCAGAGCGTTGCTGTGTTGCACACCGAAAGCGGTAGGAAAGTTCCTACAGCAGTCCATGGCGTGGACAGGAAAATCATAGAGAAGAACCTCTCAAGAACAGACAAGTTAAAAGTTAGCGTAAATAAATTTGATATGAATTTAAACCTTGGGCTTCGGGGGATGAATCGTAAAGGAACTGAGATCATTCATAACGTTACAAATGAAAGCTTCCATAATGCATGCCTACACTCTCCGTAGTTAGCGACATTATTTATAGAAGAAACCACCATTCGGTCTAGCAGAGAAGTAGGCACAGTAAAGTGATGGGTAGATTAAATAGAATAACGATTAAACAACTATAAAATGTCTGTATTTAAGTGCAAATAATACAAAAAAGTACCTGGGTCGTATCCAAATCCGTATCCAGGCCCGTATCCGTAATAAGAATCGTCAGGCTCTGAAGTTGCGGCGGCAGCAGCGGCGGCTGTAGGTTTGCCTTTACCGAAGCCAGGTCCGTAGAAACCACCAGGTCCGAAGCCTCCGTAGCCGTCGCCGATTCCGCCAGGCCCAAATATTCCGCCAGGTCCGTATCGTCCGCCAGGGCGGTACGGGTCGTCACCTGCTGCTGCGGCGGCAGCAGCGCCATCTGGACCGGCTGCTGCAGCAGCTGCTGCGTCTTCGCCTGCAGCAGCTGCGGCTGCGGCTGCGGCTGCTGAGAGACAGATTCATGCTTTATTGTACAAATAACATCAAAACAAATAAAATGGACAAACAAAATGTGGCAGGCAATAGGCAGAGCGTTGCTGTGTTGCACACCGAAAGCGGTAGGAAAGTTTCTACAGCAGTCCAAGGCGTGGACAGGAGTAGCATAAAGAAGAACCTCTCAAGAACAGACAAGTCAAAAGTTAGCGTAAATAAATTTGCTATGAATATGACCTTGGGCTTCGGGGGATGAATCGTAAAGGAATTGAGTTCATTCATAACGTTCCAAAAGAATGCATGCCTACACTTTCCGTAGTTAGCTACATTATTTATAGAAGAAACCACTATTAGGTCTAGCAGAGAAGTAGGTACAGTAAAGTGATGAGTAGAATAAATGGAAAAACGATTAAACAACTATAAAATGTCGGTATTTAAGTGCAAATAATACAAAAAAGTACCTGGGTCGTATCCAAATCCGTATCCAGGACCGTATCCAGGACCGTATCCGTAATAAGAATCGTCAGGGTCTGAAGCTGCGGCGGCAGCAGCGGCGGCTGCAGGTTTGCCTTTACCGAAACCAGGTCCGTAGAAACCACCAGGTCCGAAGCCTCCGTAGCCGTCGCCGATTCCGCCAGGCCCAAATATTCCGCCAGGTCCGTATCGTCCGCCAGGGCCGTACGGGTCGTCACCTGCTGCTGCGGCGGCAGCAGCGCCATCTGGACCGGCTGCTGCAGCAGCTGCTGCGTCTTCGCCTGCAGCAGCTGCGGCTGCGGCTGCGGCTGCTGAGAGACAGATTCACGCTTTATTGTACAAATAACATCAAAACAAATAAAATGGACAAACAAAATGTGGCAGGCAATAGGCAGAGGGTTACTGTGTTACACACAGAAAGCGGTAGGAAAGTTTCTACAGCAGTCCAAGGCGTGGACAGGAGTAGCATTAAGAAGAACCTCTCAAGAACAGATAAGTCAAAAGTTAGCGTAAATAAATTTGATATGAATATGACCTTGGGCTTCGGGGTATGAATCGTAAAGGAATTGAGTTCATTCATAACGTTCCAAAAGAATGCATGCCTACACTTTCCGTAGTTAGCTACATTATTTATAGAAGAAACCACTATTAGGTCTAGCAGAGAAGTAGGTACAGTAAAGTGATGAGTAGAATAAATGGAAAAACGATTAAACAACTATAAAATGTCGGTATTTAAGTGCAAATAATACAAAAAAGTACCTGGGTCGTATTCAAATCCGTATCCAGGACCGTATCCAGGACCGTATCCGTAATAAGAATCGTCAGGGTCTGAAGCTGCGGCGGCAGCAGCGGCGGCTGCAGGTTTGCCTTTACCGAAACCAGGTCCGTAGAAACCACCAGGTCCGAAGCCTCCGTAGCCGTCGCCGATTCCGCCAGGCCCAAATATTCCGCCAGGTCCGTATCGTCCGCCAGGGCGGTACGGGTCGTCACCTGCTGCTGCGGCGGCAGCAGCGCCATCTGGACCGGCTGCTGCAGCAGCTGCTGCGTCTTCGCCTGCAGCAGCTGCGGCTGCGGCTGCGGCTGCTGAGAGACAGATTCACGCTTTATTGTACAAATAACATCAAAACAAATAAAATGGACAAACAAAATGTGGCAGGCAATAGGCAGAGCGTTGCTGTGTTGCACACCGAAAGCGGTAGGAAAGTTCCTATAGCAGTCCATGGCGTGGACAGGAAAATCATAGAGAAGAACCTCTCAAGAACAGACAAGTTAAAAGTTAGCGTAAATAAATTTGATATGAATTTAAACCTTGGGCTTCGGGGGATGAATCGTAAAGGAACTGAGATCATTCATAACGTTACAAATGAAAGCTTCCATAATGCATGCCTACACTCTCCGTAGTTAGCGACATTATTTATAGAAGAAACCACCATTCGGTCAAGCAGAGAAGTAGGCACAGTAAAGTGATGGGTAGATTAAATAGAATAACGATTAAACAACTATAAAATGTCTGTATTTAAGTGCAAATAATACAAAAAAGTACCTGGGTCGTATCCAAATCCGTATCCAGGACCGTATCCAGGACCGTATCCGTAATAAGAATCGTCAGGGTCTGAAGCTGCGGCGGCAGCAGCGGCGGCTGCAGGTTTGCCTTTACCGAAACCAGGTCCATAGAAACCACCAGGTCCGAAGCCTCCGTAGCCGTCGCCGATTCCGCCAGGCCCAAATATTCCGCCAGGTCCGTATCGTCCGCCAGGGCGGTACGGGTCGTCACCTGCTGCTGCGGCGGCAGCAGCGCCATCTGGACCGGCTGCTGCAGCAGCTGCTGCGTCTTCGCCTGCAGCAGCTGCGGCTGCGGCTGCGGCTGGTGAGAGACAGATTCACGCTTTATTGTACAAATAACATCAAAACAAATAAAATGGACAACCAAAATGTGGCAGGCAATAGGCAGAGCGTTGCTGTGTTGCACACCGAAAGCGGTAGGAAAGTTCCTATAGCAGTCCATGGCGTGGACAGGAAAATCATAGAGAAGAACCTCTCAAGAACAGACAAGTTAAAAGTTAGCGTAAATAAATTTGATATGAATTTAAACCTTGGGCTTCGGGGGATGAATCGTAAAGGAACTGAGATCATTCATAACGTTACAAATGAAAGCTTCCATAATGCATGCCTACACTCTCCGTAGTTAGCGACATTATTTATAGAAGAAACCACCATTCGGTCTAGCAGAGAAGTAGGCACAGTAAAGTGATGGGTAGATTAAATAGAATAACGATTAAACAACTATAAAATGTCTGTATTTAAGTGCAAATAATACAAAAAAGTACCTGGGTCGTATCCAAATCCGTATCCAGGCCCGTATCCGTAATAAGAATCGTCAGGCTCTGAAGTTGCGGCGGCAGCAGCGGCGGCTGCAGGTTTGCCTTTACCGAAGCCAGGTCCGTAGAAACCACCAGGTCCGAAGCCTCCGTAGCCGTCGCCGATTCCGCCAGGCCCAAATATTCCGCCAGGTCCGTATCGTCCGCCAGGGCCGTACGGGTCGTCACCTGCTGCTGCGGCGGCAGCAGCGCCATCTGGACCGGCTGCTGCAGCAGCTGCTGCGTCTTCGCCTGCAGCAGCTGCGGCTGCGGCTGCGGCTGCTGAGAGACAGATTCACGCTTTATTGTACAAATAACATCAAAACAAATAAAATGGACAAACAAAATGTGGCAGGCAATAGGCAGAGGGTTGCTGTGTTGCACACAGAAAGCGGTAGGAAAGTTTCTACAGCAGTCCAAGGCGTGGACAGGAGTAGCATAAAGAAGAACCTCTCAAGAACAGACAAGTCAAAAGTTAGCGTAAATAAATTTGATATGAAGATGACCTTGGGCTTCGGGGGATGAATCGTAAAGGAATTGAGTTCATTCATAACGTTCCAAAAGAATGCATGCCTACACTTTCCGTAGTTAGCTACATTATTTATAGAAGAAACCACTATTAGGTCTAGCAGAGAAGTAGGTACAGTAAAGTGATGAGCAGAATAAATGAAAAAACGATTAAACAACTATAAAATGTCGCTATTTAAGTGCAAATAATACAAAAAAGTACCTGGGTCGTATCCAAATCCGTATCCAGGACCGTATCCAGGACCGTATCCGTAATAAGAATCGTCAGGGTCTGAAGCTGCGGCGGCAGCAGCGGCGGCTGCAGGTTTGCCTTTACCGAAACCAGGTCCGTAGAAACCACCAGGTCCGAAGCCTCCGTAGCCGTCGCCGATTCCGCCAGGCCCAAATATTCCACCAGGTCCGTATCGTCCGCCAGGGCGGTACGGGTCGTCACCTGCTGCTGCGGCGGCAGCAGCGCCATCTGGACCGGCTGCTGCAGCAGCTGCTGCGTCTTCGCCTGCAGCAGCTGCGGCTGCGGCTGCGGCTGCTGAGAGACAGATTCACGCTTTATTGTACAAATAACATCAAAACAAATAAAATGGACAAACAAAATGTGGCAGGCAATAGGCAGAGCGTTGCTGTGTTGCACACCGAAAGCGGTAGGAAAGTTCCTACAGCAGTCCATGGCGTGGACAGGAAAATCATAGAGAAGAACCTCTCAAGAACAGACAAGTTAAAAGTTAGCGTAAATAAATTTGATATGAATTTAAACCTTGGGCTTCGGGGGATGAATCGTAAAGGAACTGAGATCATTCATAACGTTACAAATGAAAGCTTCCATAATGCATGCCTACACTCTCCGTAGTTAGCGACATTATTTATAGAAGAAACCACCATTCGGTCTAGCAGAGAAGTAGGCACAGTAAAGTGATGGGTAGATTAAATAGAATAACGATTAAACAACTATAAAATGTCTGTATTTAAGTGCAAATAATACAAAAAAGTACCTGGGTCGTATCCAAATCCGTATCCAGGCCCGTATCCGTAATAAGAATCGTCAGGCTCTGAAGTTGCGGCGGCAGCAGCGGCGGCTGCAGGTTTGCCTTTACCGAAGCCAGATCCGTAGAAACCACCAGGTCCGAAGCCTCCGTAGCCGTCGCCGATTCCGCCAGGCCCAAATATTCCGCCAGGTCCGTATCGTCCGCCAGGGCCGTACGGGTCGTCACCTGCTGCTGCGGCGGCAGCAGCGCCATCTGGACCGGCTGCTGCAGCAGCTGCTGCGTCTTCGCCTGCAGCAGCTGCGGCTGCGGCTGCTGAGAGACAGATTCACGCTTTATTGTACAAATAACATCAAAACAAATAAAATGGACAAACAAAATGTGGCAGGCAATAGGCAGAGGGTTGCTGTGTTGCACACAGAAAGCGGTAGGAAAGTTTCTACAGCAGTCCAAGGCGTGGACAGGAGTAGCATAAAGAAGAACCTCTCAAGAACAGACAAGTCAAAAGTTAGCGTAAATAAATTTGATATGAAGATGACCTTAAGCATCGGGGGATGAAACGTAAAGGAATTGAGTTTATTCATAACGTTCCATAAGAATGCATGCCTACACTTTCCGTAGTTAGCTACATTATTTATAGAAGAAACCACTATTAGGTCTAGCAGAGAAGTAGGCACAGTAAAGTGATGGGTAGATTAAATAGAATAACGATTAAACAACTATAAAATGTCTGTATTTAAGTGCAAATAATACAAAAAAGTACCTGGGTCGTATCCAAATCCGTATCCAGAACCGTATCCAGGACCGTATCCGTAATAAGAATCGTCAGGGTCTGAAGCTGCCGCGGCAGCAGCGGCGGCCGCAGGTTTGCCTTTACCGAAGCCAGGTCCGTAAAAACCACCAGGCCCGAAGCCTCCGTAGCCGTCGCCGATTCCGCCAGGCCCAAATATTCCGCCAGGTCCGTATCGTCCGCCAGGGCCGTACGGGTCGTCACCTGCTGCTGCGGCGGCAGCAGCGCCATCTGGACCGGCTGCTGCAGCAGCTGCTGCGTCTTCGCCTGCAGCAGCTGCGGCTGCGGCTGCGGCTGCTGAGAGACAGATTCACGCTTTATTGTACAAATAACATCAAAACAAATAAAATGGACAAACAAAATGTGGCAGGCAATAGGCAGAGCGTTGCTGTGTTGCACACCGAAAGCGGTAGGAAAGTTCCTACAGCAGTCCATGGCGTGGACAGGAAAATCATTGAGAAGAACCTCTCAAGAACAGACAAGTTAAAAGTTAGCGTAAATCAATTTGATATGAATTTAAACCTTGGGCTTTGGGGGATGAATCGTAAAGGAACTGAGATCATTCATAACGTTACAAATGAAAGCTTCCATAATGCATGCCTACACTCTCCGTAGTTAGCGACATTATTTATAGAAGAAACCACCATTCGGTCTAGCAGAGAAGTAGGCACAGTAAAGTGATGGGTAGATTAAATAGAATAACGACTAAACAACTATAAAATGTCTGTATTTAAGTGCAAATAATACAAAAAAGTACCTGGGTCGTATCCAAATCCGTATCCAGGCCCGTATCCGTAATAAGAATCGTCAGGCTCTGAAGTTGCGGCGGCAGCAGCGGCGGCTGCAGGTTCGCCTTTACCGAAGCCAGGTCCGTAGAAACCACCAGGTCCGAAGCCTCCGTAGCCGTCGCCGATTCCGCCAGGCCCAAATATTCCGCCAGGTCCGTATCGTCCGCCAGGGCCGTACGGGTCGTCACCTGCTGCTGCGGCGGCAGCAGCGCCATCTGGACCGGCTGCTGCAGCAGCTGCTGCGTCTTCGCCTGCAGCAGCTGCGGCTGCGGCTGCGGCTTTTGATAGACAGATTAACGCTTTATTTTACCAATAACATGTTATCATACTATCTGTATACCGCGTTACCCTTTAGAATATTGGGATCAAAAATATCCTATGTTACTCCTAGATAATGTAGCTTTCTTTTAATTCTAATGATTGTTGAAATCGGTCCAGTAATTTTGGACAACTCCCAATATAGGTATACTGATATACATATACCTACATACAAATATATTACGACGTCACCTCTTTATTATATTTGTATAGAAGATAAAATGTACAAACCACAATAATTTATAACTAAAGTGGCAAATTTGGCATAGGATTGCAATGTTGCACACCGCAAGCGGTACAACTATTTAATGTAGGAATTGAAGTACAAATTATACAAAATTATACCTGGGTCGTATCCAGGTCCGTATCCAGGACCGTATCCGTAATAGGGATCGTAGAGGTCAGGCTCTGAAGTTGCGGCGGCAGCAGCGGCGGCTGCAGGTTTGCCTTTACCGAAGCCAGGTCCACCGAAACCACCAGGTCCGAAGTCTCCATAGCCGTCGTAAATTCCACCAGGCCCGTATCTTCCCCCAGGTCGGTATCTTCCGCCAGGTCCGTACGGATCGTCACCTGCTGTTGCTGTTGCAGTTGCAGTGGATGTAGTAGTTATTGTGCCACCCCCTGGATGATATATTAAATCTGGTCCTCCAGACCCTGGAATTCCAGATCCCGGTAAGCCAGACCCAGGTCCTCCAGGTCTTGGACGGTATCCACCAAAAGTAGAACTTGCTGCAGCTGCTGCTGCAGCAGAACCTCCCCGTGATGGCACTTTAATTGGCTTATCTGGAAGTTTTTTCATAATAACATCCTCTTCAACGATTGTCTCATTGCCATACTCGTCCATAACAATTGTGAAGGTTTTGATGAGCTTCTCGCCATGGCGAATATGAGTGCCATGAAGATCTCCTTTTCCTTCAAATTTCTTTGTAAGAACAGTCTTCTCGTAGATACCATCTTTTTCGACGTCAATTTCGTTCGTTTTAAATTCGTTTGTTTCTCTTAAGTCGCTTGTTATGGCATCATCTAATGCATCCCAGTCCTGGATGAAGTTTGCTGAAGCAAACTGGAACACAAGCAGAAGTTAAGTACCTGCCTATTTAACTATTTTAACTTCTTCAGTTTGCTTTATAAAAGCTGGCTAATACATAGTTTCATTGTTTTATACCACCTGGATGAAAACGACCTACCTATTCATACCTTTTGAGATAGTTTCTCTATGAAAACTTTTAGTTTTATTAGAAAAATTAGATGAAAAAAAAAAAGAAAACGTTGGGGCATGGTCATGGCTGATATAACATAAACATTTATTTACCAATATCTATATCCAGGGAGGAAACAGTCGACTACGTTTGTAAAAAAAATATGGAGAAAAGTGTAGGTAGACTGAACCCTTAACGCAGCAATCGAGTACCTTTAGCTACATAAGAAGAAATTGCTGCACAATTTTTAGTTGCGTCTGCGACTTTTTTTGAATAATCAACCTCTACGTAGATATAAAATTCAAAGCCCAAACCGCGGCGCGGGTCCTAGAGACATGAACATTTGAGAATGGTGTTTGTGGTGTGTAGGTATCCACTAAGAAAAGGTTTTTCGAAAATCGCTGGTGAAAATGCAGTTTTACTAATTTTTTGAAAATGAAGTCCTTTCTTAAATTCCTTTTAGTAAAATTTGCCATCACATTTTTTTATACTTTTTCTCCAACGGTAAAATTGCCGGGATTCGAAACCACGACCCTCAGAATGAAAATCGGGGTTTTCTGCCACAAGACCAACACCGCTCTAGTGGACACCTACATAAATAAATTTGTCCTTTGCTGTAAGTTCGAGGTGGTATTAATTAACTTCTAAAGATAAGACTTTCTTTGGAGGTACAGATAGGAGTATTCAGAAAGCTTGAGTCTGAAACGGATGTCGCAAATGTTTCCGTCTTGCTCAGTGCAGTGCAATAAGACAGTGACAGAAGCTCTCTGATATCCCCTACATGGTATACATGGAAGGTTTTAAGGCAAGGGTTGCCCCTAACAGTACAAAATAATCACGTTTGTACTATGGGAGCCCCAATTGAATATTTTAAGTTTGTTTTTGGTATTTAACGGCAACAGAAATAGATAATTTGTGAAAAATTTTACTGTCTAGCTATCACGGTTTATGAGACACAGCCTTGTGAAAGACAGGCAGAGAGACGGACAATGGAGTATTTTATAGAAGGGTCCCGTTTTTACCCTGTGGGAACAAAACCCTAAAAATTAAATTCACAATAACGGCCGAATACAGAAATGCTACTCAAAATTTGGGTTCTACTTAAACAATTAAGCATCTCTCAAAGTCAAAAAATCTCATATTAATTTAGAAGCTGCTCAATTATTTAAGTAGGCCTCATATTTTAAGTGGCGGTTCTGTATTCGACTAAAGGAGTTATTTATGAACAAGATGTTTGAAAAACTCACCTTTAGAATGCAGACCAAGATCAGGAACGTGGTAACTCTCATCTTGAGAGTTGGTACCGAACTGATGCCCTGAAGAACCCTCCATTACCTTATATACCGAAATCCACAATAATCTATGTAAATAATAATAAATAGAAGTAAATACAGTTGTATGAATTAAAATGTTAGGTTATAGAAGAAGTTGGCACAGACTGTAGATATTTTATGGGCCGACATTTCTGTGGTTGGATCGTTCAATTTGTTATCATGATGTATACTAGCTGCGGACCGCGTAAGTCCCGATCCCGCCGGAATATGGGGATAAAAAGTCTATTTATCTAGCCTATTTACTAAACTAGGTCTCCAGCTATCCACATACCAAGTTTCATCGCAATCGGTTCAGTAGTGTTTGCGTGAAGGAGTAACAAACATACACGATTACTCACTTACACATAAACTATCTCATTTTTTTTATTTCAATTTTTTATTTTCGCGATGTTAACTTAACACGATTAAAACCGTAATAAACGGTAAAAACACGGAGTATTTACCTTTTTATATTTATGTTGTAGTGAAAATCTTTTCTAATCTATTACTATCTATACTAATATTATAAAGCGGAAGAGTTTGTTTGTTTTTTTGTTTGTTTGTTTGAACGCGCTAATCTCTAGGACCGCTGGTCCGATTTGAAAAATTCTTTCAGTGTTGGATAGTCCATTTATTGAGGAAGGCTATAGGCTATAGCCTTCCTCAATAAATGTATATTTTCAAATAAATTAAGCGGACACAGTCGCGGGCACAGCTAGTTTTATAATATTTCTATTATCAATATTTAATTTTCAATAGTAGGATGACTAAAAAGTTGCGAGCTAATCGATCAGCCGATAGAATATCACCAGTCTGTTCTCCTCATAGCTAAACACAAGTAAACACACTTTACAGTTGTTTCAAAAACCCGCTGATGAGTGCAAACATAAGTTTGATTCTGTATACATTGGTAACAATATCTTAATCGAACGTTAGAACAATGAGTGATCATTTCTTATTGTCTACTTTTAACAGGTGATATTTTTACGTAGGTACGTATTTGTCGACCTCTGTGGCGCGGGGGAAGGCCTGACTGCAATGCTGAAGGTTGCGGGTTCGTTTCCCGCCGGGTGTAAGTCATTATGCTTACAAATAAATATTTGTTTCTGATCTGGGTGTTTTTATGTATCATATTATTGATTTACAAAAAAAGAGTATAATAAATGTAGTATATACGTTGTATAGTACCCATAGTACAAGCCTAGTGCTTAGTTTGGGGCTTGATTGCGCTGTGTGCAACGTCGTGCAATAATAATCATAAAAAATATAATTATTTTGTCGATATCCCCAAGGGATCGGCACTTATACGGGTGAAACCGCGGGGCGCAGTTAGATAGAATTAATAAGACTTCAAAAACGACTTAACAAAAACATAAAAAAACACAAACATCAAAAAAAATTGGTACAAACTCATAGAAAACGAACTGCATACCTGGATCGAAAACAGAGGACCTGACTTGCGTTGTGTTTAAATACTAATTTTCTTCTTCTTCCCTTCCTTGTCCCAGTTTATCCAGGGTCGGGCCTCCTCGTATTTTTGCGCCAGGTCGTACTACGTTCCTGGGTTGTCTGATGGTCTAAGTTCTGGGACTTTATCAGCTTCGACATGCTTCTCCAACGTGTGTCCAGTCTCCCTCTACCCTCGGCTTCACGGAGATGTTCAGCCCTTTGTGGACAGCGTGTTCATCTTCTCGTCTATACCCAATGATGTTCTTATAGGGGAAGATACGGTATATTCTAACATTGCACAGTCGAAAAATGAGCTAGAAACTCGCAGTGTGACAGTCCGTTTTCACGTGACAACGGTTCCACATACGACTGAGGTTAGTACGTCAGCTGACGCAGTTTTAGCGTCTCATTTGCCGTGGCTAGGTACCGTATCTGCCCTTATTTGTTTTTATTTCTGAAACTTAGATCAAAAATATAAACAAAGAGGAAAACATTAAATAAAAAGATGTTACGCAGCGTACTATACGTGGACGATTGGATGCGAACGCGATTGCGAAGCGATCCGATCCGGTGCGGTGCGGAAACAACAACCAGTCGATAGCGAATTGAAGTGTCCTACGTGACCAAATGCACGTAAAGTGCGATGCGGCGCGATTCTCGACTGTTCCTTGTTTCCGCACCGCACCGGATCGGATCGCTTCGCAATCGCGTTCGCATCCAATCGTCCACGTAGGACGCTGCGTTCCTTTCAAATCAATGTATGGGATTTTTGTTTACATTTTTGATCTGAGATTCTGAAATAGGGCACCTATAGCTATGACCCTACCAGCACAGTCTATTTTCTGTCAGTTTCTCGGTAATCGGAGCGACTTTGAATGATCCTCTTTCATAGGTAACTCATATCCTAATACCTATCAATAATGATAAAATAGAACCGATTTTGATGAAACGGTGTGATTGATTGAAATAGGGCAGTAATATTTATTATCTATACTAATACTAGCTGACCCGGCAAACGTTGTTTTGCCTTATAAATTACAGATAGTAGCTGATTCTCAGACCTACTGAATACGCATACAAAATTTGGTAAAAATCGGTCGCGCCGTTTCGGAGGAGTACGGTAACTAACATTGTGACATGGAAATTTTATATATTAGAAAGAAGATAAAGAGGTAACGTCGGTAACATGTTTGTATGTATCTAAGTATGTATATTGGGGGTAACCTCCGAAACTACTGGACCGATTTCAATCATTCTTTCACCAGTAGAAAGTTACATTCTCCAAGAGTAACATAGGCTACTTTTGATCCCGATATTTCTACGGAATCGGGACTAACGCGGGTGAAACCGCGGGACGCAGCTATTTGTGATATATTACTTCTAACGTAAATTACGTAAACTTACTTTAATTTAATTTAATATTCTGCGTATTTTGTGTTTTCAGTCGAAAGTATAAAGACGACTTAGTACACGCAGGCTACAGGTTATTCCCGACTGCGCGACCCAAAGAAGGGCTAATACTCCGATATTCCCGCGGGATGAACGGGAAACCGCGAGGCGCAGCTAGGTTTACAAACAATTACTTTAAGTATTGGGTATCTAAAGGATTTAACTTTTTAAAAAACATCCTCACGATCATTAAGAGGATAATAGTCTCCATTCTCTTTCTCCATACAATAAACGTAGTTTACATTTTCCTCCCTGGATAAAGACATAAGAGCAAATATGTTAATGCCATAAAACCTATATCTGTCATGACAATGCATCTACCGTTTTATTTTTTTTTATTTTCTAATAAAATGAAAAAAAATAAAAAGGTAGATGCATAGTCATGATGACAGATATAAGTTTTATGGCATAAACATATTTCCTCAAATGTCTTTATCCAAGAAGGAAAATTTAAACTACGTTTGTATGGAGAAAGAGAATGGAGACTATCCTCTTAAGCATAATAAAAGTTACCTAACACTAGTTTCGAACCCCACAATGAATAAGGGTTGCAAAAAACGGCTACCCTCAGGGCTATTCTTTCAAATAATGTTATTAATGAAAAACAACTGACGACCTGTTGAAAATATTAATAAGTAGGTTGGTATTTTGTTATAATTTTGAAAAATGATTCGCAAGGTTTTTATTTTAATAACGATATTTCAATATGTTGAAACTTTTGTATTCTTCAACTCTACTTATATAGTAACGTACTTGTATCCCACAGGGCCTAAGACGTAGCGCCAAACGCACCCGTGTTCTGATAGGTAATGTAGGACTGTGCAGCCACTAAAGAAGATGCGTCGGAGATTGTAGAACAGTCACTTCATTTTCTAGATGAGTGTGCCACATCTTCAACTCCGTCATCATTTATACCATCTTATAGGATGATGGTCAAAACACTCACCTATCCTACTCCCACTAATATTATAAAGCTGAAAGTTTGTGAGTATGTAGGTTAGGTTTCTATCTACTTACAGCTTAAACTCTCAAATTATTTACACTCAGCGACCTTATCCCTTTTAAGGCCACATCAATGGCAACATCAACATAAGCGGACCCCTGGCTCTCGAGAGAGATGCAACCGGGAACAACGCTCGGATGATGATAATCAATAAGGCAACTTATGATTGAAAAATATGTTTTCAATTCAAATATAATATTTTTTTTAGTCAGAGATCTTCGAGAAACAAAAAAATAAATATGTTTGTATCCAATTTAGTATTTAAATCGTTTCTTTTTATCTTCAAAATTAATGCCGTAGCCCGTAGTTCAGCAGCCTGCTACGCTCCTAACTGCGCCTTGACGCTTTTCAAAATTAGGAAACCTGACCAAGTTTATTACCAAGGATTTATTACTAAGGAAGCTAAACATTTACTCAACCAGAGCACCGAGTATTAATCCTACAGAGAAACAGCTTCATACAAGCCCGCGGCGCAGGCGCGGGCGCGGCGTAGGTACTATGCGCAGCTCTGTGTGCGTGACTTCCACTTTGGTTTCCACTCTGGTTTGCCGAGGTCGCCCTAGGCGCCTACTCGGCTCACGTACGTGAACCCGTCGGCACACTGTCGGTGAGAGAGGTCACGCACACATAGCTGAGCATGTAGTGAAGTACCTACGCGCCGCGGGCTTGTATGAAGCTGTTGCTCTGTAGGATTAATACTCGGTGACCGAAGTCTGCAATAAACCTGCCTAATTGAAACAAAAGAGACAAGGGTGTTTTTACGATCGCAAGATGTGCAGAACTATGTTTGTAGACCTCTCCAAACAATCGACGCACTACGTTAGAAAATCATGTTTGACTTTACGTTCATTAAGAAGGGAGGATGTGAATACGATGTTTGGATAGAGTTAAGTAGGTAGGTACGGTATTGTATGCGTTAAAATTAATTTGGTTTTTTTGGAATAATACGACGTCTTGGGAGTTTGCGTTGTGAGGATTAATTATTAATATTCAAAATCAAATATCATTTCTGTTATCTTAATAATCTTTCTAATATATAAAATTTCCATGTCACAATGTTAGTTACTGTACTCCTCCGAAACGGCGCGACCGATTTTTACCAAATTTTATATGCGTATTCAGTAGGTCGGAGAATCGGCTACTATCTATAATTTATAAGGCAAACCAACGTTTGCCGGGTCAGCTAGTATTATTATAAATGCGAAAGTATGAACTGTAATGAAATCTGTCTATCTGTCTGTTACGCTTTCACGCCTAAACCGCTAAACCCATTTTGATGATTTTTGGTATAGAGTTCAATGGGACCTTGGGGAACGACATAGGCTTTTGATCCCGTAAATCCTGCGGGATCGGGACTTACGCGGGTGAAACCACGGAGTGCAGCAAGTCGGTAATAAATTAATTACAAGTCATATATCATCATTTTAAGTTACGCATTGTATCAAAATACATTTTTCAAATAAAAATTAAAGATAAAAACATGTCAAAAAGTGACATAACATAACATATAAACATTACCTAACGTTTATAGTAACAGACATACAGACAGACGGACAGTGGATTCTAAGTAAAAGAGAACCCTAAAACCAAAAATAATGAAGACATCCTTTCTCCTAATGAGACATAAAAGTTCAATAAAAATCCCTTAATCAAACACATGCTCTCTTTTTTCAGTTTTACTCTATTAGAACTTAATATAGGGTTCAGTATAACAAGTCAATTGTTAGTTTGACCAATCGATTACTACCTAATGATGACCCATCAACGGTTAAACTTACAAACATAATTTTAAGCTAAATTATTCTAATATGACCCTAAACGTCCTTGCTATAGAGTACAGACTAAACGAATCAATGTTGTGGTAACTCCGATGAAGCTGGCTGATTTATTTTCTTGTGTTAGTTTTGGAAAAAAAACCTTACTCGTGTAGAAATAGAGTGCAATAGAAACGAATACATAAGTTGGCCAAGAAAGGGTCTTTCAAATAGATTTTTTTTTAATATTGAAGCTATTAACAATCTGCTGCAACTGTAGTATTTTGTTTTTGGATTGTTACGAGTAATTGAAAAAAGTGGAACTAATTACAAAAACTATTTATTTTTTAGTTCATATTATTATGTATCATTTTGTGTATGTACCTATTTACAAAAGAAAAGTATAATATTTAGTATTCCGTTGTCTAGAACCCATAGTACAAGCCTAGTGCTTAGTTTGGGGCTAGATTGCGCTGTGTGTAACGTCGTGCAATATTTATATTTATTTATTATATTATTTTTTTAGTTCTTCCAGACAGAATATGGGGTAGGTATTAAGAACTTCTTATACCTACTTTACCTATAAATTATTAAATACTAGCAGATTCCCGTTTCACCCGCGTAAGTCCCGATCCCGTGGGAATATCGGGATCAAAAGTAGCCTACGTTACTCAGGGTGAATGTAGCTTTCTAATGGTGAAAGAATTTTTGAAATCGGTCCAGTAGTTTCGGAGATTACCCCCAATACATACATACATGTTACCAACGTTACCTCTTTATAATATTAGTATAGATTCAGTCTCAATCCCGCGAGAATATCGGGACAAAAAGTACCTATATGTAAATCCAAATCTCCAGCCATCTGCATACCAAGTTTCACCCCAATCGGTTCAGTAGCTTTCGAGTGAAGGAGTAAGATACAGACAGTCCCGATCTGGGATCGATCGGGAATGGAAAATAGAAAATCCTTCCTTTTCAGATGCCTACATCAGAAAGAATACACTCTTCAAACTTCAGACTTAAACTATCAGCAGTTTAGGTTGTGCGTGAATCCGTCAGTGATCTCTCCTATCAGCGGTTTAGGTTGTGCGTTGATTCATCAGTCAGTCAGGACTCAGGACAAATCATTCTTAAGATACTATTGCGCCCCATGGTTCCCCATCCCGCGGGATTTATTGTTTTCCAAAGTCCTATCTATCTCTGTACCGATATTCATCAAAATCGGTTCTGCGGTTTAGGCGTAAAAGCGTAACAGACAGCAGACGGAGTAACTTCGCATTTATAATATTACAAGGAAGTAGGTATAAAGCTCCAGTTCAGAAATGCTTCAATCAAAGCATAAATAAGTTTCACCACGTTATTTATTCACAAATTACAGACAACCCAAAGACAACTCCTTTCAAAAAGAAGATCGCCGAACATCAGTTAAAAATCATCGACAATATCTCAAAGAATTTGGTAGTGGAGTAGTTCATAAAAAGAATCTCGTTGCATAGGTACTAAATATAGAAATTCAAGACATTTTTCGGTTTTAATTGCGTGGTGTTTATACTTTTAGCATTGTTTCAACGCTCAACCTTTCGAGACCTTTCCAGCCCTTTTTGACGAAGCGTTGTGCGTTGAAACAATAACTAAAAGTAATATGTATACACCACGCAATTAAAACCGAAAAATGTCTTTAATTTCAATACAACATCGCGAAAACAGAAGAAAAATATATACTAAAGATAGATTAGCGCCATCTCATCTTCAGAATTCGAAACTGTGAAGACAATCGAATTAGTCTAAGTTGAAACAAAGCAAGTCCGGTCAATTAGTGAAGTCACAAGTAGCAGTTCGGGTAAGGAATTAGTTTGAAGTGGACAGTTTGTCAATTTGTCAGCTATCTGCTAAGTTGGTTACAAGTTTTGAAGTTACAGTTAAGTTGTTTAGTTCATGGCAGTTGAGGGGTTTTGTGTCAGAATCGTCGGTATAGAATTCAGTATCAGAAATGTAAACAGAATTGTCAATATCAAAGGAAAAAGTGGCTTGTGCCCAAACGGGCCATTCTTTTTTCCTATTCGGGCCACAACAAATTTTCGAATATCTAATCTTTTTTCCTCAACGGGCCAAAATGTTTAATGTACTTTAAGAGCTGTCGCTTTCAAATAAATGTACTAGTTTTTAGTTTACATTTTGGATCTAAGGCCCGTATTAATAAACCAAACTCAATATCGATCTTGAGTGCGTATCAATTGGGTAACTCTTGAGATGCGGTCACCATCTTAAGTTAGGCATTAATTAATAGTTAAAACTCAAGCTCTACTCAACTGATATCGCTCTTGAGCTTCGAGAGTGATCTTGAGAGCGACCTTGAAACTAGGTAGTTTTTTTTTTGCATTTTTAATTTCCCAAGTTAAAAAGTTTTGTTACTATGGTACCTAGTTTACTCGTCGTATTTTACTGTCATTTTTTTATTGTGAATATATTTAACAAAATGTAACTTAATTAAATCAATCTTTGCTTAGGTGAGTTTAGCTAGCTTAGTTTTGTTTAGCTAAGCTAAGCAAGCTAAGCTAAGCTTAGCTAAACAAAACTAAGCTAGCTAAACAAAACTAGGCTAGCTAAACTAAGTTAAGCTAAGCTAGCTAAACTAAGCTAACTAAACTAAGCTAACTAAACTAAGCTAAGCTAGCTAAGCTAAGCTCGCTAAACTAAGCTAAGCTAGCTAAACTAAGGTAAGCTAGCTAAACTAAGCTAAGCTAGCTGAACTAAGGTAAGCTAGCTAAACTAAGCTAAGCTAGCTAAACTAAGCTAGCTAATTCGAAAACCTTGTGGCCATATAATTTCTTCATGACGCCCTAAAAATCAACTTTTTAAATAATAATTCAATAAAACTTAACTAAACAAAACAAAGAAAAAAAAATCACCAAAACTAAAATAACCCATCCCCAAAATATCATCATAATAATTGATTTCTCCATGTTTCTGAATTACAAAAACACCGAAACAGCTACTTAAGTCACGTACCACCCACGATCGAACTTGAGTACACGAAACTGCATCTTGAGAGACATCTTGAGTGCTGAGTTTGATTTATTAATACGGTATGACTCAAGTGATACGTCACTCTTTAATCACATCTTAAGATAGGTTTATAAATCAGCGCAACAACTCAATAGCAAACTCAAGATTGATATCGAACTTGAGTTCGGTCTATTAATACGGGCCTAAGTCTTTGAGACAGAGTATAATATACACGGTGCTCCGAGGAGGGGGTATTAAGCCGAAAGGGGGTTGGTCTAGAGGTCTAGGCGAACAACTTTTGTTCTACAAATTTTGGAAATTCGAAGGAGTTTTCGAAAATTTTGAGTTTAAAGTTTGCATGAAAATCAGCAGTATTTTAGTGTTTGAGGTCATTGGCCTTAAGCTGCCCTTTTATTTAGTTTGGACCACTACAATCTAAGCATTAATTGCCTTTTTTTACAAAAACAACTGTTTTTCTTTAGTGATACAACTTTAAAATTTTCGAAAAAAAGTTCCAAATTCCAAAAGTTGTAGAATAAAAGTTGTTCGTAGAACAACCCCCTTTCGGCTTAATACCCCCTCCTCGAAACACCCTGTATACCTTAATTGTAATAAGGAGTTTTATTTCGGTTTAATTTCGGTGGCATAATCAATTTAGTTACATGGAAGTGCACAACTGTAGTGAATGTGAAAACCTGACATGGATTCCGTTGCTTCCAAACCTCGTAAAGAGTTGTAGGTAGTAAAATAGTCAGGTAAAGTGCTCAAAAATAGCGTTTTTTGAAAGTTTGTAACGCACGGGTAAAGAACGCTGGCCATACCATAAGCACTCTAATTCAAATTCAAAAATCGAACGTTACGTTTTTAAAAACATCTGGCACTGTTCCGATAAGGAGTTCCAACGTCTTAAGAATAGGGTTGTCACCCTTGAGTTCTCGCACATCCTTTAAAAAAGTCATACAGTGTGACGAACGCGTGCCAATAGATTTAATTGCAACCTTTGGCTCACTCTTATGGCTTCGAGTTAAGGTTCAGTTTCGGATGATTTTTGTTAGGAGTGTAGGGTAAGCATGTTTATGGAAATAGAAGACATCCGTTCGTGTGTCAAGCACGCGTTGTTTTCTTTTTTTTTAAGTGACCAGGTGGTTGGTTAACTTATTAGGTATTTTTAGGGTTCCGTAGCCAAAGGGTAAAAACGGGAGCCTATTACTGATACTTTGCTGTCTGTCCGTCTGTCACCAGGCCTGTCTGTCTGGTCTGTCATAATGTTTTCTGCGGTCGAAGATCGACCGAAGTTTTGGCGTCGTACATTTTGTACATCTTGCCAGTATCAAGTATACCTAATAATTTGCTTGAAATTGCCCCGATCGGGCTCAAAGTTAGGAGCTATGGTAAAGCAGTGACAACTTTACCATAACCTTGCAGGAGATTTGGAGGCAACGGGAAAAGTACACGTTTCCCCAAGTCCAATAGTCCTATAAAATATTCAATTTTATTTTCTCTACACTTGTGCACATACATGGAACTAAATTGAATAAGATTCCACCAAAATTACATAATTTACCCGGTTTACAACATAGTTTCACAAAAATAAAATTGAAACATGACATGTTCTCGGCTCGTTCTCGCCAAAACTCTCGCTCTATACTTCCAACTCTCCAAGTTACTTATATGTTTTTAAACTAAAGCTTATTAAATTAGGCTTTCTAAGGTAAAGTTCAAAATATTCGTTAAGGACATACTTGGATGCACAATTTTAAACAAGACGAGGTATTGTGCCGCCATAACTTACCTTCAGGTAGGTTTAATCGTGGGTCGCTTTGCGCTACTTCAATTTGACGGTCTCTGTGGCGCGTCGACTGCAAGACTGCAACGCAGAAGGTTGCGGGTGCGATTCCCGCCGTAGGCAAGTATTTATGCTGACCATAAATGTTTTTTTTTCTGGGTATTTTCTATATGTATGTTATTATAATATAACAAATAAAACCCCTTTGTTCGAAAGTGAAAAATTTACCGGATTTTGAGGAACAATCCCGTTCATCACTCCGAAAATCCTTGTCACTTCCTTACGATTTTTTATTAGACCATCTTGGAGCCCCCACCATTCAATTAAAAAAAGTATCATCTCAATCGGTCTAGTCGTCTTCGAGTAATCGTTGAACATCCCTAAAAAAATACATATGCGACGAATTGAGAACCTTCTCCTTTTTTTGGAAGTCGGTTAAAAAAAGGATTAGGATTAGTATGTAGTTATATCCGTTGTCTAGTACCTACCCATAGTAGAAGTCTAGTTGTTTCGTTTGGGGTTGGTTGGAAAGCGCTGCGTGGAACGTTCTGCAATATTTATTTAATTTATTATAACAAGTAGTTTATAAATAGTATCTTTTTTTGGTAAACCCGCTAATTTGTCCTACTGTAGGGCTTCCTCTTGGAGATGTCAGGCAGTAAGACGCCACAGCCGCCACGAGAGCCTACTCCGTTTGTTGTTTTTACTAAAACAAACTTTCTTTTAATAAAAAGGTAACAAACCTTTAATTTAACACAGAGTCTTTTACAAGAGCTAAAAATTTAAGAATGTGATTCGCATATATTAATTGTCGGTTAAGAAAGTATACCTATCCAATAAAAACCGATTGCGACCCTCAGTTTGTACCACCTTAATAAGGGCTCGCGACGATATGACCGTTAAAAATAAGTCACCGTGCAATACTTCCTACGACAGGGACGTATTAAGTTTGTCAAACATTTACTACAGTACTCGTAGGTACTTTTGGCAGTCTATCTCCTCATCTGGGCGATGTTCCCGGTTGCATCCCTCTCCGCCCGGAGCCGATCTTTTCGAAAGTTTTGATTTCAGTTTACTTGCAAATCAGCTGTTTCTTGGAGTACCTAAAAGGTCATTACATTAACCTTTAGTTGATCTTTTATTTAGTGTAAAGTACTACTACCTGAACATGCTTTTACTTTCAAAAACAGCTGTTTTCCAGTTAAACAAACCAAAACAAATTAAAGTACCTACCTACGTACGCGAATAAGATCATGTTTTTTTCTTAATAACAATACTTAGTATTAAAAGTAATTGTACGTATTTATAGGTAAATAATTACGTACTGTAGGGACATTTTTTCCCCTCTGAAATTATATTACCAACAAAAATTTTGTCCTTTCACCCGAATCCGTCCCCGTACTTATCGCTTGCTTTTATTACGCACAATGCTATAATCGTGAAGAAAGCTCACAAAACAAACCTCTACTCGTACCTGTGGACGCACCCTAATGTCGTCGCCGTAAGGACTATTTCACATTAGTACCGTGTAAGCACGTCTTTACTATTCCAAATTCGGGATTAGACTAATAAACTGTAGAGTCGTATTCTGGCTAATTCGTTTCAAAGTGGTTTCATAAAAAAAGTTTTTTGTTTTGTATGTAAGTACTTGGGTAGGTACCTACCTAATTCTAATTTATTATGTGAAGTAAAAAAATATTTTTGTATGTTGTAGTCTACCTAGATGGGAAGATGGTGGTAGAGAATAAGCTACTTTGATGATGATGATGTCTGACTGTAGCTAAGCTCATCTAAAAGATGTATGTTCCACTAATCATGTTCGTAGAATTATTAGATAAGTAAAATTTATTAAACTTATTATTTTGAACGTACCTACTTACACCACTGACTGTAGAGCGGAGCAAAAACATCTCTACCTTCCTACGTTTATAATCTACGTACAATCGTACATTGTTTTAATTAGATACAGATTGATTTTTTTTATACTACCAACCTACCAACAGAACAAAACAACAGCTGTTCCAAATAAACTAAAACAAAGTCGACTCCATCACTATGTTCGAAACCCAAACAAGCCAAGGGGATCGAGGGTCCAACGTAACGTCTTTTCTACCCTACCAAGACGTCTATAGTTCCTTACCAGACAGTGCCTTGAGCGGAACCACCGCTACACATACTTTTGTTTAGAACATTCCAAATTCAAATTTGCATTAAAACCTTTGTAGTGAGTTCCTCTTTAGAATTAGTATTAAACCTCCTTAGTGTCATAGTTTTATTTATAATTCTAAATTTAAATTTTCTAAAACTTTTGTACAAAGTGATTTCTTTTTTAGAAAAAATACAAACCTCTTTAGTGTCAAATTTTAATTCTTAATTTAAATTTTCTTAATGTGTCGATAATTGGCTTAGTATAAATAATATTTGTGAGAATTTAAAAGATTTAAAAGAAAAAAACATTTGTTATTATTTACGTTATTTTTTTTTACTACATGCCAATGTTTTTTTAAAGTGCAATATGAAGTGATAGTTTGTGAATTGTATGGTCTGAAATGGTGCTACTATAAAACCTATTGGATTAAGAAGGATTGGAGAGTTGAAATTAATTGAAGATTTAAGAGCTGAAAAACGTTTTCAAAGGTAATCTTTTCTATATTTATTACCAGAGCCCTGATTCCGCTATTCAAATTGAACAAAATTTCATTTCAAAATCAAAATTTTATGGATTTTTAGTTAGGTATCGAAAAATGTCACATTATTTGACAGATTCACTGCAATATTATTGAAATGAAATTTTGACAAGATTGATACGCGATTTGCCCATCTGGCTGTTGTTGTTGTTGTTTTACTGCCCAAAAACCCCAAAAATTCGGTGGTAACACACAGACAGACAGACGGACAATAAACTGATCTTATACAAGGTGGATAGGATAATACAACATTTTTTTTAACTGGACATACCTACACACGTCTAAAGTCCACCTACCAAATTTCAACAGAATCAGTTGAGTAGTTCAGACACAGGACACTATTTTCCATTTTTTAAATTTGCTACACGATGTATCTAAAAACAAAACTGTCACCAGCGCCAGGCGGCCGCGGCACCGAGTAATAATCTTACAGAGAAACAGCTTGATACAAGCCCGCGGCGCGGCGTAGGTACTTCACTACATGCGCAGTTATGTGTGCGTGACCTCTCTCACCGACAGTGTGCCGACGGGTTCACGTACGTGAGCCGAGTAGGCTCTTCGGGCGGTCTCGGCAAACCCGAGCGGAAAGAGGTGAGTGACTTTTCACAGCTTTGCGCACACATAGCTGTTCATGTAGCGGAGTACCTACCACCGCGGGCTTGTATGAAGCTGTTGCTCTGTAGGATTAATACTCGGTGGCCGCGGCACGTACTTACACTGTGCACATGGGTACATGGTGTTCGTATTGGTTTTAATTGTTTAGGATATTTAGTTTGTTTGAAAATTTTACTTATTTAATTTCAGTTCTCTGATTAATTATACAATTCCAAACATATTTTAACAACCCAGGGTTTTGTTTAATGTCGTATCGTCCTATCCACCTTGTATTTTTCTCAAGTGTCCAATAGAAGGAGGAAGCAAGTTCGGATTACCAATAGTCGCGGGTTCGAATCCCGCCGAGTACTAAAGTTTTGGAAGCATTTTTTTCAAAAAAGCATTATGTATGTATGTTTTTATTGTACCTAATGTAATTTATATGGTGTATACAATTAAGAATGTATTTATTCATTCATAGTAGGTGGGTAGGTAGGTAAGTACATGCCTCACGTACGTCCAGTAGTTAATGAATTAAAACTTCGATTCATAAAAATTAACTGGAAATAATACGGTTCGCGGCCTCTGACGTCATAATGGGCCACGACACCCACTTTCACCCCGCGCCGTAATTGGGGCGGCATCGCGAAAAAACACGTATATTTTTAAACGTTTTTAAACGAAATAAAAATGTAATGAGTTATTGATTGTGACGAGGTCATTGCACCGGCGGCCTTGGTGTCAAGGTTATGTTTACGTGCATGCTTCGTTGGTAGTCGTACTATAGCTGGGTTGTATTAAAAATTAAATGTTCGAAGTTTGGATAAAGATTGGCAATGGGTTTGGGGTAAATCAAATTGGTACTGTAAGTAGGTTAGAAAATGGATGAGCAGAATGAGCGACATCTATATCAACATGTTAAATATAAATTAGTTACTTTTATGAACTATGAGAATCACTGCTTGGATAAGAATAAACTAGCTGATCACCGTATCTACAAATTCTGTAGCGAAGTTCCACTCTTTGCCTATGTGTTGTATCAGATCTACAGCTATCTGCATACAAAGTTTCATCGCAAACAATTCAGTAGTTTTATGTGAAGGAATAACAAACATACTCACTCACTTACAAACAAACTTTCACATTTATAATATTAGTATGATGAAAATAAAAGCGGCTTTGAATGTATAGTCGTTAGTAGATTGGCAGCTTGGATAGGTTAGGTTAGGTTAGGTTTGGAGAAAGCGAAAAGGTGCGCGTACTAAAATTCGTAGTAATTGTGCTACGTAGTAATAAGTTCTACGAGTTTATGATAGACTACTTGTAGTGTAGCTTGTTCACATTAATTAGGACGTTAGACACAGCTTGGCCAATAAGGGGCTTTTTCGCCTAGATGCGCTAGCCAATCTTATATAGTCATCCAAATTAAGCAACGCGTAGTGCGGTCATTACTTCGATGGGTGACCAACTTATGTGTGTGGCAAAAAAAAATTGAGGTCCTTCGTGCTTGAAAACCGGGCACGTTACCCGGTTGTTATCTCTGATAGCAGTCATAAGGTCATGCAGGTTCAAGACTTTAGGGTAACCTGAAAGCAAAAAGAGCACAGAGCAAGAAAAGTGTTGTGTTGACCATAGTTCGTAGCATTAATACTATTAATGAACTTCACTAGCACATTAGATTAGGTTAGCATAGGTTGTAAAATCTGGCAAGCATAGTGAGCAAGGCATGCCTGTACCTACACACTACGCTAGTAATAAAACTTGTAATACGGTTAGATGAGGTTAGAAAACGATACGAGCGGGAAAAGCAAAATGATAATCCAAGTCACTATCTAATCGATTTTCGTCGGGAGCAACTGTATCGTTGTGACCAGCTGTAAAAATTTGTGACATTAGATAACCAAAAATGGCAGGTGGTAGATAGGTTCACTTATTGGCATTGAGATATGTAGATACAAGTGATAGAGGTGATATGTCTCAAACACATTAGGTGACAAGAAAGAAACGCGGTTAAAAATCACCAATTGATTTTAATATGATTTATTAATATAAACAAGTAGATACATTTGATATACGTATGCGTATTATTAAACGCTTTCTAGAGGCGACTAGCTAATTTTATATCTCACACCATGTTCCTCTTAGAGCGTGTACGCACTGCGATTAAACCCCTGCGTTTTTCCATAGGTCTGAAACCGCAAAAAAATGCAATACATAGCTTTCTATACAAGCCCACTCATTAGCGTTTTTTTTTCTGTGAGTGATTTTGCGTGTTGATACACGGTTCTGCGTTTTCAGCTATTCGTAAACCGCTTGTGTTTAATCGCAGTGCGTTCTAAGCCTTACGCGAAATATATATAAAAAGCCGCTGCAACGCTTACAACACTATTACGTTCATCGTTAAAAAATCCTTTATTGAAATTCGGTCTCGACGAATTTTTACCCAATTTTTTTTTTCCAAAATGTTGTTTTTTAAATGTGGCTTAACACTTTTAGTAATAATGTTTAGATTGATGTTTCCACAGCTTACACTACACTCATATGCCATCTAGTATCTTATAGTGATCATAAATGATCAAAACTCAACCCCTAAGTGTCGTACGTAACTGTGCAAGTATGAAGGGATACCTACTTACCAATTTCCCTACCATTCTTAACCCTCAAGAGGTAATCTCGGAAGTAACCATAAAAAATGTAATTTGCCATATTTTCCCCGCAACACTTAACCGTATCACCTTGTTCACTTTATTACAACCATTTTAAATAAAAATCCTGAATAAAAACTTCGATTCGTTTTAATGCAAACAAAGGTCTCATAGAAACATCGTAAAGTGTAAAACGGACTTTAGGTTTATCCTTTATCCCAAACATTGTAATGGTACGTCCACACGGTGTAGATTCTCTAACCTAAATTGCTGCTAGTGGCTGAGAATCAGGGGGTTAAAATTTTTAAAGTGGAAACTTCTTTTAGCGCAGTACGCATATTTTTAACCGACTGCGCGACGCAAATAAGGCTTATTAGATGATATAAAATGTCTGTCTGGACTCGCGACACCGTTACGAGACGCTTGAATTTTTGAATAATAGAGAATTTGACTTGACCTAGTATCCATCTTTAACATGTCTAAAGCGCCAAAATAAGATTTTACTTCTGTCGGCACTCCCAGAGTGCAAAATTTTTTTTTGTATCTGCCAATAATGTCGTAGTAATTCACGTTGTTATGCGGTTTTACACGCAAAGTCCCGATCCCGTACGAATTTTCAAAAATCCTTTCTTATGGGATGTCTACCACATCTAAAGTATGTTGTAGACATCCGATTTTTCTCGTAGTCATGATATAAACTCTTGAATAAAGTACGGATTTTCCAATGAGAGCTATGATTCACTCGCGTCGCTCAGGATTCTAACAAATGAATCACTCGCTACGGTCGAGATTCAATGTTTGAATCCTTTACTTGCTCGTAATTCATCTATGGCCTTTGCTTTAAATCCGTCCTTCATTCACTAATTGCATAAGATACTATTAACCCCTATGTTAGGCTAAGAGGCTCATACAGTAAACTGTCCCCATTTACACAATGTTTTTTCACCAGCTTGGCTTAGTGGAAAGGCTCGGCTAACAGCACCGTATAAATGCCTCACAAGAGAACAATGTCTCGTCTAACTCGACACCATCAAAAAAGGATGACAGTATTCTGAAACAACGTGAAACGTCTAAATCTTAACGTCTATTTTTTAACACAAGAAAATCAACACTGTCAAAGGAAAACAAATCTTAAATCAACGAATCACGGTCCTTTTTTGAATACCCATCTCTGTGTACGTACGCCTCTAACCGTGCTATTGTCAAAAAGATTTTATTCATCGACTCCACTCCATTTGTTTGGACAACAAAGGGAATTCGACCTAATAGTATTGAAGTTAAAGTCTATTTTTTATAAAAATAAGACGGATACAATAAAAGCGTTTGAAATCCAAAGTTATTTGAATTGCGAAAACGTTAAAGGTGTGATAATAAAAAAGAAGTTAGGTTCTTACGTGCCATTATACTCCGGCAAAGTTGTTTGTGCGGACGGGCTTTTGTGTAATTTAAACTTTAGTGTACGTTTTGGTGCAATTGCATAGATCGCAGCGCCATTTCTAACTGCACATGTAACTTGGTCCGACATTACAAGTTGCGGATATAGGTCCGCGGGTGACGATTCCATTTTTAAAAGAAGTATTTTATGTTTTTTTCTTAAATGTCGTCCGTTTGATGGCCAGTATTGTTTGATTTGGAAATAAAGCTTACCTTTTTATGTTTATGAATAAATTTGTTCGGAAGATTTCTTTGGATTTTAGAGGCAGTTTCTTTTGTAGTTACCCTATGGCTACACACATCGTGATAACGGGAAAATTTGCGTTGTCGTGACACGTGTAGCCAAAGCATTCATCCTATTGCGATGTTTTAGATTCAAGCATTTAGATTCAATTCGTCGTAGATCGAAAACGAAGTCGTTATCGCGACAACGCAATAAGAATCTTCGCGACACAATGTGGCTAATTAGGTGGCCATAACATTAGAAAAATTCGGGAGTATTGAAATTTAGTATAAAAACTATTGTGGAACTTCTTCCCGCGACCTTTCGTTCTTAGCCGGGAACTATGTGTGTCTGTATTATGCACCGCTACGATTGATAGAATTGACCCAAAAAAGTATGTTATATACTTTTTTGGGTTCGGTCCGTACCTCAAAAGGAATTATAATCGCTCGCTTGTCCGTCTGTCACAACCGATTTTCTCAGAAGCAGATAGACCTAGCAAGTTTAAATAAATGTATAATATCTTCTTTATACAGACTGTTGAAGGTTAGGGATAGTTGCTTATTATAATGTTGTTCTAGACGTCCAGGCCATCCTAGGGACATAACATTTGGAGAGTGTGTTCTTTGTCATATGTAGGTATCCATCCAGTAAGAAAGGAATTTACGAAATTTTCCCGGGATCGCGACTTAGGGCGTGTACGCATGCGAGGAAACGCTTGCGTTTCCCCTTAGATCCCCAAAAAATGCAACACATAGCTTTCTATACAAGCCCACGCATTAGCGTTTTATTAAATGACTGATTTTGCTAATTGATACGTGGTTCTGCGTTTTCAGCTATTTGGAAACCGCTTGAGTTTAAAATTGCATTGCGTTCTAAGCCGTACACAGGTAAAACCGCTAGTACCAAATAAGGTCTAGATCCGTGCTAAGGATTTAAAAAGTTAAAAACAAGATACGTATAAAAACCAAGGTTTTAAATCAACACGATAAAAAATATGGGCAAATTCGGATTGTCGCCAAAACTTTACCCCCTTACTTATTAAACGATGACTAACTTTATGTAACGTTTGTCTTTTACTGTGGCATGAAGTTTCAAAGTTGACAGACAGAGACAAACGTTACAGAAATTTAGTCATCGTTTATAATACAAGTCATTATCATCATCCGAGCGATGTTCCCGGTTGCATCCCTCTCGAGAGCCCGGGGTCCGCTTCGAGCCCGGGGTCCGCTTCGAGCCCGGGATCCGCTTAGAGCCGTTTATAATACAAGTAAGGGGGTTTAAATACAAATATCTATCTGTCTAGGTATATCTATAAAATACTTTGTCTTGAGTGAATAACTGATTGATCTATCAACGCACAGCCTAAGCCACTGATAGTAGAGAGCTGAAATTCGGAGAGTGTGTTCTTTATGTGATGAAGCCATCCGATAAGAAAGGGTTTTAAAAAATTCCCACTGGACTTACTTACGTGAATCCGCGGGATCCAGCTAGTTACGGTTTTTAAACTTTTTTGTTATTTTTTTACTACGATTCTCCTTCAAGAAATTTACGACGTTATAAACAATCCCATCAAGAGGTGATTCTTTACTCACTTAAACCGAGGGTTGGTTAATGTTAAGAATCGAGTTTTACGACTTTCACCGCTTCATCGCGAGGGTAACTGGTTATGAGCTCTTGTCTTTCAAATTGTGGTTTGGATATTAGAGGTAAAATAGGTACTGCACTGTACTGTATAGAGAGTACGTCACAGACGTAGAACTGGACTGGTCTATATTAGAGACTAGAACAGCGGTTCCCTAAGTACTAAGTGGGGGGTGCAGAGACTTTTACAGGGGGGCGCGGGCCACCAGGTATAGAAAAAAAAAGTGTGGCACTCGGGGACTGCCGCGGTAAAGCTATTGCATAGCATTTTTTATCAACTTATGCAATTATAATTATTGTTTTATTTTGTACCACGTTGCCATGGTTACCATGGCAACCATGGTAGGCGGAGTGGGGGGTGTTATTCTTTTTCGTTGCGAAATTTCTTCATTCAAAGCTCAAAGCCCGCGATAAAAGCTCTGCATTGCTTAAAACCTGCTATCGATGAGAGAATGCATTCCAGACTTCTCGATACGACCAATGAAATTATCTGGAGTGAAAAATCTCGACCCCGCGGGCTCTATCAAACGTTTTTGGCATTACCTACTTACTAAATACGCTTGTATGACTTTTAACTTTAATGTGCTATAAAAATAGTTGTTTTATTTTTTAATATTTTTTTATTCTGAAGCGGTTTTTTTTTGTGGTCGAAAGGGGGCGCGTCTCAAAAAAGTTTGGGAACCCCAGGATTAGAAGGTTCGGCAATAGTGATACATTTCAAACTCGTCTCTGACGGACGAGCTTTACCAGTTCCGAAGTCAAACTGTTAGGGGTTCTAGGGCTTCGGCCGCGGCTTTTTACCACCTCCCGGTCTAAGTCGTAGCGCCAAGTGGACTCGTCTGTGTTTTGATACGTTGGCCGGTGCAGCCACTAAGGAAGACGGGGTCAGATCTTGTTCCACTGCCGTATTTCTTCTTTCAGATAGATGAGCGTGTTACATCTTAGACCATTATCATCACTTACCATTGGGTGAGATAGTGATCAAACGTTCATCTAAGATGTGTAAAAAAACAACGTATGTTCTACGACCTTTGAAATTACGAAGAAGGTAGGTAAGTAAGTAATTTATAAATATTTTTTTTTATTATAATTTTAGTTTAGTTTTCTGGAAAAATGTATTTCCATTGAGCCATTTTAATGCAACCCGTTTAGTGATATCTAATGCAAATAATAAAGTGTCAACAAAAAATCCTCATAAATATTGGCCATTGAAGCTTATCAACCGTTTTGCGTTAAATTTCTTAGCAGAAACCAGCATCTTAAAAGACACGTAACGCCATCTATTGTCAATATAGCACAAACAGATCATTAGGAAAAACAGTTTTATTCATTGACAAATTTTCCTTCATAAAGACGAAACACTACCAAAAATTCAAGTGAAAATAACCAGGAATTCCTAGAAATATCCTCGGAAGTAAACAGAATTTGTTACGTAACCATTTTCTGTCACATTTATTCCGAAATGTGTGGACAGACGCTACGCGATCAAAACGTCTGAAAAAGATCAAATGAAAACTAAAAATCAAAAAGATCGAAACAAAAATTCACGTTGAATACCCGGCAAAGTGAACGTTGCACTTTCACGATTAAAAAAATATAAAAAAGTGAAAAAAAACTCGTGTTAGATATGAACCATCGTTGGTTCTAATTATGGCCGTGAAGAACCGTGGCGCTAGTGTAACGCGATTAGATGATTAGTTCCGCTACTTGACGCTGCGTTCTAATGGCAGCACCATAATCTTATTGGAATTGAATTAGGCTTACGTTATTTTTTGTGCCTAAATACTATTTTTAGTAGTGTGACAATGTGTTTTTTTTCAGTAGTTTTTTTTTGTCTAGGATCAAGATGAATGTAATGTCGTCTAATAATAAACTATACTCTAAGACAGTTTCGATCAGTCTTATTGGATTGAGCGTCAAATAGGTTTCGTTGCGTTGAAAGCCCACAGTAAAAACTTATGTGGTCAACAAAAATAGATGTAGTTTAGATAAAAATAGAACTAAAAATTTATAGACCCCGCGCCTGTCTAAAAATAGACGCGAAAAATAATCGCGCGTGATAAAAAAGGGGTATCGGGAACCGTCGATCACGTGATCGCCGGATCGAACCGGGTCAAGCACAACAGGTGAGTTGTGAAGCGAATCAACTAAAAAATAAAATATCGAAATGCGAAAAAATAATAAAAATCAGGAAATATAGTAAATTGAAAAAAGAACGTTTGCGTCCTTGTCTGTCGTCGGCGCGTGTTGTGTTGGCGTCCTTTTCGGGGTGGTGCGCGCACGTGGCCCGATAGGGTGACCAAACGGCGCGGCGCGCGGGACTCACACATCCCGTCGCGGCCCGCACAGACCGGCTGCGTTGCCCGTAACCTCCGAGTGACCTCATTTTTTTTTCTCCAATGTAAATATTCGGCTCGTTTTGCCGCATAGTCTATAAGTGGTATTAAGTTCCTTCGAACGTTTTAATCTTTATTTTATTTTTGTTTTTTTAAGCGTTTTAATAAAATTAGTGGACTTTTAGTGACTAGTGTAAATATTTTAGTGAAACTTTTTGGACCGGACAAATTGAAATAAAATTGTAGCTTACATAGTTCGTAAGGTTTTTTCGGAACTTTTAGAACTATTTATTATTGTTGTGGTGCGCCAAAAATAAACCTAAATTAAGCATTGTAATATAAATTAACTTTTGTTGTTTATAAGTGATTCATCAACAGCCGCAGCAGGTAAAAAATACCAGTAAAAATTATGAAAGTGTTGTTGTAGATTTTTTTGTGTTGTTTTGGCCTTAAATATTTTGTTGCGTTTTTATTTTTTTATTTGTTAAAAAATACAAAACCTAAGTGGGAAAGTCAAATAAATGTGTTAAAAATATTTATACCATTACAATTTTTTTCATCTGAAAAAACATATAATTTTAGTTGCTCTATGTTTTAGTCAAAGTTCGTTTTCTAACAGAACTAAAAAGATGAAAATAACAATAGAACAAAAACTCAAGTAAACTGAAAGATGCATCTACGCAAGTAATATTTAACCATTCATACTTTTGATTCCGCAGATTCTGTAGATTGTTCAATGCTAAACATTATTCCTTAGTGTTAATCCAATGTTTTTCAATGCTTCTTAAATTAAAAATAATTCTGAGCAAAGTTTTAAAAAATCACTGTCAAATATTTTTAACTCTAAATTTTCGAGTAATTCCTTTTAAATACATATCATTAATATTATTCAACACGATTTTCCAATGGTATTAAATTTTGTCGTATTGAAAACGTGTTTTTGTGATTTCGGTTATCTAAAGGAAAAAATAAAATCCTATAAATTTTATTCTGCCGGATTATAAAAAATCAATTTACGTCGTAGCTATTGCTACGAAGTGCTACGCGACTCTTTGTCACGCGTGCTAAAGTATTTCGTCGGTTTAATAACTTGATTCTAGTAATTGATATTATTATTTGTTTTATTTTAGTTTTTTATTATAGTTATTATTTCTGTATTAATTTGTCTGATTTGATCATGTAATTTGTTTTTACCGTGTGCTTGTCCCAATAAATGTTTTCTTTTATTCATTTTTTTATTTTCGATAAAACAGGCGTCTTACTCTCAGCTCTAAATCGCAGGATCTAACTTGTGCAGGTCTTTTTTTTATTGACAATTTATGTAAAACATTTTCAAATTAAATAAATAAGATTCCAAACAACACCCTTCAACAACATTTTAGTGTACTAATTAGTAAGTTAAGTATTTAAACCAGTAACAATTTTAAAAAGCCAAGTAATCCAAGTGCAGGATCTAACCAGTCCCACTTAAGAATTTCACGAGTTATTTAGAGCTGAAAGTAATGCCCCAAAAGCATACAATATCTAGGGGTAGGTATTTTTTCTAGCCCCATGTGCATGTGAAAATGTAGGTATACCTACGCATTTTTTTCATCGAATCTTAGGTTTTTTTTAAATCCAAAATAGATAGACTAAAATTGAGACAAATCAATATCTGCAAATACGCAATTATTTTTCAATTGAATAATGCTTATTATTAAAATATATATTAACATTAATTACCCAGATAAAAATCCAAAAGCGTTTATTCAATAATAACCGGTTTTTCATTCGTTTTCACTTTTACTCTTAAATATTATCGAAATCAGCTTCCTATTGTTAAAAATCGGATGAGTTCTTGTTAAAAGCGTTCATTGACCCTCGGCGGCAGCTGCCCAGATAAAACTGTATTAAAATTAATACACCTTTCCTCGTTACTCTTCCGTATTTTTAAATATTTTTACAAACTTCGGAGTAATTTGTACGTAAAATAGTGAATGAAACATTGTTGGGCGAGATTGACGTGAAAATATTTTTTTATTACTGTTTTGTATTCGTTCTTTTGAAATCGATTTTTTTAGATATTTGTAGCAATTTTACTGTAGGTCGCTTTTCCTTCAATGGTTTATTTTGCTGACAAATTTTTATAGAATTTTAATGTTTTTTACGAATTCAGATTCAATGTTTAAATATTAATTGTATATTCAAAATTCAACTCCTTTTCTATAATTTTCGATAACATTTCAGCCCCGCCGTTGGGTTACTAAAATTCGCAAATGCTGAGTTATCATCGTTGGACTAACTAACTAACCTAGGTTAGCTAGTCTAGCTAGACCATCAATGAAGTACTTTTTTCTGTAAAACATTATTTAAAAAAACAATTAAAAACATGAATGCGTTAAAAATATCATACACATTAAGTTTGTAATTCATTTTTTTATACAGTACCTACTTTCGATAAAATGTCGTACTTCATGGATGGTCTACTAAACTTATCTAATCTGGGCTAGTTAGTTAGTCTGATTACGATAGTCGATAAAATGATGATGATGACTTTAGAGCCCATTGCCAACACAATTCCATTTTTTTATAAATAATATTATATTAAGTATGGAATAAACTACAGCACGTCCGTGCTGAAGTTTTTTTTACATCAAAATTAATATTTTTGACTATTTTTGAATTTCAAATGTTTTAGACTTAATTATAACGTCAAGTGGGGCCACTCCAATAGCAATTGTATTTTTTTTTACGTATGAAAGCAAAAAAATTTCTCGTAATCATTTTGTCAACTGTGAAAAATGCATTTTTATAAGCCAACAGTTTGGGAAAAAAATATATTAAATAAAAGTCACTGATTGCGTATCACTCATTGTTATTATCGAGTGCCTCGATTACCGAGGATTTTTTGCGAATGATTGAATTTTATTTACAATTAACCCCGGCCTCGGTGTCGGCGAAAGCGAGAGTGACGATTAAATGCCATTTAAAAATAAAACAGCTCGCCCGCCATAACATTGACATATCGACAATTTATATAAGTTTATTGTGCCGGCGTCGCACAAAACTATTACAGCGATCCCTTATCAAATACCAGTCTATTCGATCCTAACCTATCGACCCGCACCTACCCATCTTTTCGACGTCTACACACCCGCGACCTAATGTAGTGGGGACAATAAAATACGAAGCTGAACCATTGTCCTCGATTCGTCGAAAGAAAAAATGTTTAGGCGTGCACTCGTCTTGGCTATAAGAAGCCGCCCAAACGTAAGACCGAGACGGGGAGCGGCCCGCCCGCCTAATTTGTCTTAGGCGGAAAAATCGCGCAGCGATTACAAGTGGCTCGTAACGAAGTCGGGCTGGGGGTAGGGGGTGAGGCTATGCCGGGAGGGGGTGCGGGTTTACGGGGGTAGGGGGTGGGTGAGCCAGTTCGGGGGTGCGGCGCGGCCGGCCGCGGATACGTCTCAGTCGTCCGTCTGAAGTCGCGCCGGCCGGCCGGGCCGCGCGACGCAATACACATTCCTCGTGCTCTTGTGATTCATATTTTAAATACTAAAATTATTAAAATAAAAAAACCGCGTATTATCGGAAATATTTTTAGGCTAATCCCCTTCGAACCCTAAATTTTTTGACTATACTGTTAGCAGTGAAGAAAAGTTTTTTGCAAATTTTTTAATATTTACGTCGGTTAAATTTGAGAGATTAAAACCGTTTTGGCCGGTAATTAAAATATTTTTTATTTGAAAATTATTATTTTTTTGAGCAAGTGAGCGGAAAAACTGTCAGCGTTCAATGTGTAATTTAATGAACTATTAGAACAATATAGACTGCTACGAAAGATTTGGACTTAAACTATTTGAAATTTTGTGTTTTTCTGGACATTACAATATTTTTGTGCGACGAACTCCACGGACCAAGGTTGTTAAAATCTATCGTATTATTTTTTAACATAGTCATTTTGTCATTTTTTTTGTTTTATTTAAAAACTTTTGTTATTTTCGTTCTTTTTTATCGTTAGTATTATGTAGAATACAGTAGAAGTATTTAGTTAGTACATATTGGAATGTTTTTTTTCCTAAAATGTTTTTCATACGTTTTTGTTTGCTGTTAGCGTTATTTTTATTTTACGTTAATTTTATTTCTTATTTGTCAAAGGCTTATTTTGATCAAAAAAATACAATTATGCGAATGTGATTGTAACTTTTTGATCTTTTTTTTTGTGTGTTCTATGAATAAAGTGTTTTTGTTTGTTCTTTTTTTCTTTTATTTAGTTTTAGTGATCTAGTATTTAGAAATATTTATATTTGTCAATGAAATCTGTTTTATTTTATGTTTTTATTTGAAAAGCTATTAGCTTAGCTATTTAATTTTAATGTTACCTACTACTGATTTCGTCCGTGTTTCGATCACGCAGGAATATCGGGACAAAAAGTTTACATAGGTACCGAGTTATATGGCTATCGATTTAACCGGCCTGAACTTCTTACATTCGACGAAGTGATCTCTAAGATACTGATCCATTTCGTCAAAAATTTTGGTTTTTAACCGTGGTGTAGTAGAAACTTTTATTCCTCCCCAAGGGTTGAAAGCTTGAGCATGTGAAGCTGGGGAGTGCAGTTAGTAGTTTCATGTAATTAACAATAAAACCTCTGAAAAACTAAATGTCTTGACTATGAGATTTTCAGTGACATTCGTAATGTACAGGGGTCTTACTTTCCAGTCCTAAATCGCGGAACCTAACTCATGCAGTTCTTAAACTTTAAATTTTTCATGAAACAATTTTTAAACAAATAAATAATATAGAAAACAACAACAATCACTACTAATTGGTGTTTAGTAAAATTTATGTTTATTTGATTTTATGTTCATGTTTCAAATGAACCATGAACAGGTTTAATAAACCATTCATGTCAAACAACAAGACCTAATCCAGTCCTGCTTAAGAACTGCACTAGTTATGTAGTTAGTTAGTTAGCTATGTATAATATGTATGTATTTACAAAAGAAAAATAAATATAAGTATTATATCCGTTGTCTAGTCACCGTAACACAAGCTTAGTCGCTTACCACGGGGCTAGATGGCGCTGTGTGTTGTTCGGAGAATTTATTTATTTTAGTTATTTAGCGCTGATAGTAGGTAAGACCTTGCAATTCGATGTGCATATTCTTTCAGTCTAAAGAAATACTGAAGAACCCATTTAATTAAAACATAGATAAGAAAAAGCTTAGCCGTCTTTCTTTGTCATAATAATAAATAATTGAATGACATTATTTATTTATCTCTCTCTTATACACAACACTAAATGAACTATCTATATTTTAGACATTCACCGTCTTTTACCATCTGGCGAAAAAGATAGTATTCAAACATTTAGGTATCCTTCAATTAGGTAGGTTAGGTACAGAAGAAATAGGGCAAAAATCATGGTCACCCTTCTTTCTGAATAAAAACCCGGTAATAACTAATTTTTAATGGTAAAAAATAACTAATTTTTCAATGAATATGTTCGTCAAACATTTTGTTTATATTTTCTTTATTTTTTTGGAAACCACAATAAAACTAGATGCGGAAACACAATTTTCACTCGAAAAAAAAAAATGTTTGAAGTGACGTTTAAAATATCTATACCTAAAAGGTTTTTTAGATTCTCCCTTTTCCGATTTTTTTGAGGTATGTGCGGAACCCTAACAAAACCTACAATTTCATATTCGTTAGATTTGTTAAAGTGACATCTATTGACAAAACCGAACAGTCAATGCTTAGTTGTTTACTAAAATTCACCCTCTTTTTATTACGACCACATTATTACGCGATTGAGAGGGTTATTTTCAAAAGCATTTTGGAACTGCTACTTTAATGTAGATGGCGCTGCAAAATATCACTCAGGCGCAGCCTGTATAGTTCAAACATACTGCCACAGATGGCGTTTTTATAATAATGTCCATTGCACTCAAGCGCAGCTTGTTTAGTCTACTATGTCATAGATGTCGCTGCTACGGATGCTCAAGCGCAGCCTATTTAGTTTCATTATTTTTTCATAGATGGCGCTATTACAATTTTCTCTCATACTCTATTTAATTTTAATACTTTCGTCTAGATGTCGTTATTGAAATTCACTCATGCGCATTCTATTTTCATTTCGGTATCATTAAATTTATGGTTTTATGGATAGAGGGCGATAGTAGAAGAAAACAATACACAATTTATTTTACGTTTTTATTGTACACATGGTAGGTAAAATGCATATGAATATAAAGAAAAGAATATGCAAAGAATATTTAAGTACTTATAATTCACTGTCTGTAATAAATGCCTTGCTCTGAAATCTGAAACTACTAGTTAACCGATTTTGAGGAAACATTTTTTAGTAGGTATCAGGCATAAGATTACATTAAATTAGGAGCATATTTAGCTAATGTAATGAATATATTCAATAGATATTTTAGTACATTAATACTACGAAATATCCTAAATTAGTTTATAAGTTAAGGTGGGGCGTGGCAAGACGTAGGTGTGTTATGAAACTCCTAAGAAAGGAGGTGGGGTAAGTCGTAGGTGGGCTCGTTTGCTATTGGTAGTTGGTAGGTATTTATTACCAATAAATGATTTAAGCATAAAATATTTCTAAAACTAAAACTTTTGAAAAACCCTTTATAAAGAACACAATCTTATCAATAATCTCAAAATGCTTTGTCCTGCCTGAGTGACTGACTGATCATCGCACAGCCTAAACCGCTGATAAGCAGAAGGCTGAGCGAGCATCCGATAAGAAATATTTTTTGATAATTTATACGGGATCGGGACTTATGCGGGTAAAACCACGGGACATACCTAGTATTTCATATTTTGATGGCTCAACGCTTTCTATTAGAAATATTTTAAATGTAGTAGGTACCTGTTTCTCCATTAGAAAGTATTTCTAGTAAGAACACACTCTATAAGCCTTATTAATAAACGTGGAGTAAGGTTGGAGTGATTTTCCCACTTTTTGTTTCTGTCTGTCAACTTTGAAAGTTCTTGTCCCGGAAAAAGACAAAGCATGTTTTCACTACTCCGAACTTACTCCACGTTAATAATAAGGCTATTCAAATTTAAGCTCTACTATCAGCGGCTCAGGCTGTGCGTTGATGCATCAGTCAGTCATTCTGAGGCACTTATTCTATAACTAAAATGCCTTAACTATAGGTAGGTACTTCCGCTCTTTTTAATTTTATTCGAAAACGAAAACGCAGACTTTTGAATTGTAGAATACGGGACATTGCTTGCGGGAATTAGACATAGGTTGTGTTGTATTATAGTTAGGGCAAATTGCCGCACATAATTATTGTGTGCTGCAACTAGCCCTATAACTGGGTCTTTTTGGCCTCTTATACGACAAGTTTCCTGATTATGTTTCCTTCACCGTAAGAGCGTAATAGCGCAATTAAGTTGTTCTTAAAGAAAAAGACGGTCGATCGAGATCCGAACCTAGAACCATCGAAACTAAAGTCGCGGTATCTACCACTAGACCATCACCGCTCTTCTTTTTTTTTATTACATACGATAGACGAGAGTTTGACCACTATCTCACCTGTCCCCTATGGTAAGTGATGATAGGGTCTAAGATGTAACGCACTCATCTTGAAGAAGAAAGACAGCAGTGGAACAAGATCCTCAATAATATCTACATATAAATTTAACATAGAAAACCTTAAAAACGTAACTTTTCTCAAGTAAAATGAAGCCCCGCCCACCATCTTACACACCTCCTGGCCCCGCCCAACGTCTTATGCGCATCTTGTTTGGGCGGATTGACTCCTTATGCGCATCCAACGTGACACGCCCAAAACAAAGGCTATAAACAAAGATTAGATTCTACAAAACATATCACGTAAACAAAAAGTTACAGTTAATTATTGGCGGCTTATCGGTAAAAGCGATCTCTTTCAAGCAACCTAACAAACCAAGGTTCTATTCCAAGAAGTTTATAATATTTGACACGAAAATCCCTCATGAGGTTGCAATCAAACTTTCAAGGCATGTATTCTATAAATAAAAAGTCTCAACTACCTATGCCTCGGCTCTGTTCTTTTGCGCTAAAACCGCAATGTTAGATTTTTATCGAAAACGCTCAATTTTATTTTTTAAATTTTGCAAAGTTTCAATAAAGCTTTCATAATTTCATGCAAAATTACCAATAACTGCTGAATCCTTTTCATAAAAATACAAAACATTGCTGTAGTATTGTAAAGGCTTTGCAGTTATAGAATACATGCACATCATGTAACGTATTTTATAATCCATGTTAATCTATGGGTTTAATTTATGGTTTAAGTACTTAATTTTTCTATAGGGGTAAAATTGTGTATTTTGTACATACCTAAGTAACTATTTTCTTTTCTTTCTCCTACTAAGTAAAGATGGGTAATCTTTAACAAATCTTTTATTTAAAATGTCTTCTAATATTCCAGACAATCATCCGGCTGATGATCAACCAGTGACTCCTTGCATCATCTGTCACATTCAAGGTATGTCAACATTTATAATTTAATTATCATTATCGAGGTATAAATTTTTCTTCTGTTTTCGCAATGTTGTATTGAAATTAAAGACATTTTTCGGTTTGAATCGCGTGGTGTTTATTACTTTTAGCATTGTTACAGCGCTCAACGTTTCGAGACCTCTCCAGGACTCTCTCCTCTCCTTCTTCAGGATAGACGGAAGGAAGTAATAAACACCACGCAATTCAAACCCAAAAATGTCTTTAATTATCGAGGTAAGTATTTAAGAAGACTCCTAAAAATTCAATATGTTATCATATTTTGTTTTGTAAATCAAAATCGGTTCAGTAGTTTCGCAGCATTACAAAAACAACAACAAAAAAACAATTAAAAGAAGCCTATTCAACTTTTTAAATTCAAAGTCCTTTTATTCCTGAAACTATAAAAATATTCCGCCATGACACTATAGGCAGATAGGTAAGGTACACGGTTTCGTTTCACGTAATGATCGCTAAGATTCCCGCTTCATCGGGCCCGGTTCTTAATTCAAACTCTAATGAGATCCACCGTCGTGTCTCCGTACAATGGAAAGTCATGCGTGACGAAAAAAAAAGTTTTTCTTTTTTTTTCTCTCCTAAGCGTGGGTCTGGTAAAAATCGTCAGATCTATTCAGCCGCTTTAAAAGATGCTTAAGTAATGATGTTGCCGTGAGAGAAGACTGCTTTAGTTTTAATTTTGTTTAGTGACGGTTTTAAAACGAAGTTTCTTTTGGAGATTGAAACTTAGAGCTATCCTGTATACTTCATTTTTAGGGTTCCGTAGCCAAAGGGTAAAAACGGGACCCTATTACTGAGACTTCGCTGTCTGTCCGTCTGTCCGTCTGTTTTAATTGTAGATTATTATTTTTGACACATTTTCCTGAAGAAAAAAGGGAACCAAAACGCCAGATTATAGTCTGAAATTATAAAAACTGTATATTAAAAACTACGTTATTTTATCCCGATATTTATATTAAACGACACGTTTCTTTTTAACCGACTTTAAAATAGTGTTAGAGTTTTCAGGTCATCCTAAGGCCTCTACTTTAATTTGACCTAACCACTGCTATCATTTTTATAAATATCCCCATTTAGAAAAAAAAAACTACAGTACCTACCTACCTACCTACACCGTTACACGACGGCGACCACTGCCGTCTTTCTATCTTCTAGATGAGCGAGCTACATCTTAGACCATACCATCAGGTGAGAAGTGGTCAAACGTCCATCTGTCCTGTAAAAACCAGTAGTTCTTTATGCCCGTCCCATACAATCTCAGTGTTTAATCATCGCATCTCACTTGTCCGCTAATGAAGCACCGCTACAGAGTACCTACGTCGCTATATGATGGCGACTACTACCAGCTTCTACTGCCAGCTACATCTTAGACTTAATCACTTACTATAGATGAGCGTGCTATATCTTAGACCATACCATCAGATTCTGTATTCTTATTCTGTAAAAATCAGTAGTTTTTTATGCCCGTCCCGTACTAAGGTTGAAAGGTCCAAAGGTTGCCTGGAAGAGATAGCTTTTAGCGATAAGGCCGCCCATTGTACCTATTCTAAAATTACCTGTAAGTTTTTGTTTTTGTAATGTGTTTTGTAAATTTTTGATGCAATAAAGTTTTTATCTATCTATCTACAATCTCAGTGTTGCGGGTAGATGTAAGCCTTTAATCGTCGCATCTCACTTGTCCGCTAATGGAGCACCGCTATGCTACAGTGTACCTACACCGTTATATGACGGCGACTACTGCCATCTTCTAGATGAGCGAACTACATCTTAGACTTAAAATCACTTATTAGATGAGTGAGCCACATCTTAGATCATATACCATCAGGTGAGAAGTGGTCAAACGTCCATCTATCCTGTAAAAACCCGTAGTTTTTTATGCCCGTCCCGCTCAATCTCAGTGTAGCGGGTAGATGTAAGTCTTTAATCGTCGCATCACTTGTCCGCTAATGGAGCACCGTTGGGCTACAGTGTAGGTAGGTGCAGTATACCGTCTTTGTTGCTTTTACTAGAGTTGTTGCCTTTTAGTTTACTTGATCTACTTTTCTGGAAGGATTTAATACTAGATTGAGATTTAGTATTTGTAGAATTAGGTACCAATTGTTAGATATAGGTACTATACGTTTTTTAATTACAGATCCGACGTTTTGATTCTTTGGATTTGACACTTTCTTCTAGATTATGTGTCATATCATAGTCTACAATTAAAATATTACAAAGTGTACCAAATACTAAACCAACCAAATCGACTATGGCAAAAAGCAAAGGTTGTGTGTCCTTATTTTGTCTGTGTATTCTTACTATTTGACGGACAGTGGAGTCTTAGTAAAAGGACTACCATTTTAACTACGGAACCCAAAAAAGTAGTATAAGTACTTACTTATAAAATACGAAAACTTGTGGTAAACTATTCAAGACATTTCACACTTGCGCATCTAAAACGCGGTGACATTGCGTTCTCGAACAAAAGAAACGCTCGTCGCCTCAGCACAATGAGCTAAGTTCACGTAAGTCGTAAATTGCTTGCGAGACGCCACGCAAATTGAATGCCTCGAGGTGTCAGGGGAAATATACGGGGTGTCGCTCGGTGGGGAAATTTTAGCGTGTTTTTGTGTTTTTTTTATTGTTGCTAGACTTCACACTTAGCTGTAACAAGTCCGATGCTAAGTGACTGGAAGAGACGACTCTCAATGGTAAGGCCACCTATTGTGCGGCTCTAGATTAAGATTTTTATTTTATTGTAGGTAAGTTTAATTTTTGGTTAGCGTTCTATATATCAAACGTCCGTGAATTAAAAAAAAAAAACATTGCTTTTTTTAAAGGCACGTAATAAAATGTGTACCTACATCATGCGAATGTTTTTGTTGGCAGACATCGAACCCAAAATTCAATAGGCGTCCTATCCTTCGAGGAATTAATTGAGTTAAAAATAAGAAAAAATATATTTTTTAAATTAATTCCAATTTAATACCATTTAACAATTTAAAACACTGTACACTTAACAACAGAAAATAATGTTTTTATTTTTAAATGTTTCATAAATTAATTTAAATGTACCTACTTATTGTTAATAAAGCACAGAATACTAATAGTCAATTATTAAAACAAATATCAAAATAAATTTTCTTAATTAAACCATTTATTTATTTATAATTCAAAAATAACTATAGTTTCAAATATCTTGTTCACGAGACTGTACGGATAAAGTTTGAGAAAAGTCGCCCCGAATTCCATCCCGTATGTCCACCAAGTGTGAACGCGTAACACGCCAACTTAGGCACCGCGCACACGAGAATGTGAAAGAATTTTAAAGTTTACCCATTAAGGCCCGACACACACTTGACAGTCAACCGTCTTTGTGTAACGACTCTTTATTCAAATAACCCTGTTATGAAGAAAATTGTTTTCAAATTTAAACTTAGGTAATTTAATTTATAACATGAAATAAAGATTTTTTGATGGTTTTTTTTAAGTATTTTATGTTTTCGCTTCCAAAGAATCAAAGAATGACAAAATGTTATTTGATTCTGATTCATCTGCCTGTAATAATGGTTAGCGCAGTCGCCCGGTAACCGAGGGGCACGAGTTCGAATCCTGTCAAGGAAGGAGGATTTTTAATGATGCAGTTTTCCTCCTTCGCTTTTTGGGAAAAAGTTAAAAATTGTATTTAGAGGTGCGTAAATTTTAGACTGAAACATGTGTCTAAATCATATTCATAAAATTAAATTCAAAAAAAGAACATCAATGACGTCACTCGTCATACCTCACGAAACATCCAATAGAAAGTATGTACTGAATTCAAATATCGAATGCCCTCGCATCCGGCGCCAACCGGATCTATACCATCTTACATACAATTTGTAATTTGATCATAAAAATATTAAATTTAAAAACAGAACAAAATCGTAATCATAATAATTGGTATTCAATTCAACAAAACAGCAATGAAAATATTAAATTTAAAAACAGAACAAGAATCTTAATTCTAATAATAAGTATTCAATTTGAAAAAAGAACAGCAATGACCTCACCCGTCATACCTCACGAACATCCAATAGAAAGTATGTACCTACTGAATTCAAACATCGAATGCCCTCGCATCCGGCGCCAACCGGATCTATACCATCTTACATACAATTTGTAATGTGTTCGCGGGCCGTGAAGCGCGCCCATTGGTCAGCGGCCAGTAGAGCGACTTCCGTTTCCTAAAGTCACGGTAATTATGTTGTAAAGGGTGGCACACCTGTGTGACTTACTTACAATGGCATTCCGATTAATTGCGTAATGTTGGTACTGGTAGTGTTAGGAATTTTAACTATTTCTCAACAATTTGAAAATACGAATATTCCAATAGACCTGTTTTTTGACCTGACCGACTGAAGTAAGGGGAAAAACTACGAAAAAGACAATCTATAAAATAATGACTGAAAAGAAAAACAAGTTCAGTAGTTACGGAACATAGTGACTTTAACAGTCGGGCCAATATTGGGTCCCGCCTAGGGTTGTCATACGTCCGGAATTTCCCGGACATGTCCGGAAATATAGGTACTCGTCCGGAATATCGGGGGAATTCTAAACTGTCCGGAATTTTCAAAATTTAAATAGGTACAAGCGCAATAAAATATTAAATTAATCAAATGTTGTTATTACAAATTATTAATGTTACTTCTCATATTTTTACAGGTCCCTTTAATTATTACCCATCTAACACTTCTGAATCTTTACAAATAATTATATAAAACATGTCCCAAGCTACATTTTTAAAATTGTACTGGGTTCATAGAATCTATATGACAGACTCTACGAACGTCTGTTTCTTCCTGGAAGTAGTTTTCGAACTATTAGATTCCTATGGAAAATGCCCTTTTAACATTGGCATTTCGTGCCTGCAATGCAAAAATATAATGCGCGGACTTTGTGACTCCCTAAGTAGGCGCGCCGCGCCCGTTTGAGAATTTTTAAAATTGTTTCCTAAGTTCGGAAATTTCATCTAATGTCCGGAATTGGCTCCGGAATTTCATATTTTTTTTTATCTGGGAACCCTAATCCCGCCCGACTGTTAATAGTAGGACAAACCATACTGTCTGCGCAATCTAGCCTCAAATTCTAAATCTAGCCCCAAATTAAGAAACTAGGCTTGTACTATGGGTACTGACAACGGATCTACATATAATACTAGCTGAAACGGAGTTTAGCATTCATACTGAGCCCGTCATATTTTAATAATAATTAAAAGTTGCATACCTGTACAATTTATAAGACAATAAATAAACTAAAAATACAATTTAACCATCAAAATACCAAAAAAAAGTCATCCCCAAAACATCAAACTATAAACCCCCGAAGTCAACAACCGCGAGGAGAGTGGGCCAGGTGGCACCATGGCGCACAAGACAGATGGCCCGCAACTTACCGCGTAGCTTACTTGCACGCGCACCGTTCACAATCTAGTGCAAAGGGTCACGCTGTTTGTTGCCTTGTCATTTCTTTTGTGACTAGACTAGTTGCGTGCTGCTATTTCACCCGCGTGAGGAGCTATATTTGGAATAAACTGTCTATCAATTTATAAAGGTAAATCTAAACTAATATTATAAACAGGAAAGTTCGGATAATTGTTTGTTGGAAGTAATGTAAGGAACCGATTTTGGTAGATTTTTCTTTTGTTTACGCAATGTTGAATTGAAGTTAAACTCATTTTTCGGATTGAATCGCTTGGTGTTACAGGTCTTTTCTTCAGGAATCCTTTCAGATTTTAATTTCAATCCTGAAGAAGAGACCTGTAAAGGTCTCGAAACGTTGAGCATTGAAATAAAGCAATAAGTAATAAACACCAAGCGATTAAAACCGGCGAATGGGTTTATACCGATTTTTATTTAACTTCATGGACTGATATATTGATTTCTACTTCGAAAGACTTGTTTCGATCTACAATAAAATTAATTTTCATAGCCTAATATTATCATTGAAACGATTATTTTCCTTTTGTTTGGTATTATTTTTTGGTTTGTTTGCGATATTTATAACAAAATTTTTAATCACGCTCGTATATGTTGGATAGTCAAATTATTATATTTTATTGATATGTTAGCTATGCATCTGACAAAATGTAATTGCAGGCACAGTAATAATTCACAACAAAAAAAAACTATAGAAAACACTCTTTTATGACTAACCCGTAGCGGAATTTTCAATGGCATCAGAATAACTCATCCAATTTGATGTACGTCCCATTCGCAATTCGGTCGAGTTTTTATAATTGGTGCGGTCTAGAATGAAAAAAGTTTACCAATAAGAAAAGATGACAGCTTTCCAATTCATCTTTCTTAGTGGCTTCACCGACCTACATATTATTATAACACAGACAGGTCCGCTTGGCTAATCTAGAAAGATATAAATACAAATTAAAAATAAGCCCTAATTAAAGGTTGCCTGACAAAGTTTGCCTGGAAGAGATAGCTTTAAGGCCGCTCATTGTGCCAACTAGATTGAAGTTGTTTCTCTTTTTATTGCATTTTTTTCTTTTTTGGTGTTATAGTAGGTAAAGAAGTCATCCATCTATCTATCTATTTATTAAAATCAGACCACAAAGTTGACCCAATGATTGTTATTAAACTTAACAACCGGGACCGACTGCTTAAGCTACCTTCCAAAGCACGAAATCGAATGATAAACATAATTCAACCAAGACTTCTAATTAACAACCATAACAGAACGCGTATCGAAAACGCTTCTTACACCAGAGACCCCGCGACAAAGGGTCGCGTGTCGCCAGGTGTCCATCTCTGCCTACCCTCCCCTATTATATAATAATACTTATTATTACAACTCCTTATTATTTCTTGTTTTAATTGTTCCCTGACTTGGCTTTTACTCCTTTTGTTCGGGTTTAATGGCGTTTTATTGTTTTGTATAGTATTTTTAAGTGACGCGTGCCGGCTGCGTCTAGTATTGAAAAGAAATGTTAGTTTGATTTTAATAACAATATTATCATCTTTAAGTTTAATTAGTAAGTAACATAAAATTAGTTAAGTACAAGAAAATTACAAAATTAGTAACATAAAATTAGTTAGTTTAATTAGTTAGTGGTAATTAGTTAGTTACGTATTTTTGTTCTTAGTGGCAGATTTACTAGAAATATTTTAAAATAATAATTCATCGATATTTCTTGTGTTATCACTATCACGATGTTGTATTGGAATTAAAGACATTTTACATTTTAAAAGTAATGAACACCACGCGATTAATTAACTTAATTTTGAAAAATTCTTCATAAAAACATATGTTTTTAAATTCGCCGATTATGGAGAGATCTAGTGTGGTCTTGTTGGTTGAGAGGTTGGACCCTAAGACGCGAATTTAATCCTCGCCGCGAGTATATTTTTGAAGATGTAGATGCAGTCCCGATCCCGTGGGAATATCGGGGTAAAAAGTAGCCTATTTTACTCCTCGATAATGTAACTTTCAATTAGTGAAAGAATTTTTAAAATCGGTCCAGTAGTTTTGGAGTCTATTCGTTACAAACAAAAAAATAAATATTACCTCTTTATAATATTAGTTTAGCAGAGTATAGATACCTAAGTGTATAAAAAATAGTCCCTTTTCAACCCCGTAGTAAAACTACTTCTCTACAATATAGTTCGATCGAAGATCTCTTCAAGTTAAATTAGCAAAATTCCCGAACACCGCATGCGAAATGTACCAAGTTACGTATCTTCCCCCTCTCCCCTATATCGTATACCTACCTATTGGAATGACAACATACTGTGGTCGCGTACTTAATTACTTGGCAACTTTGGTTTTACCACTGTATTTAGGTATATAAGTAGTGGTGGTAAAAACCACCACTTAATAAATACTTAAGTTTTATTGTGATTTGAAAGAATTTGGGGGTTGGACATTCAACAGTTGTATATTTGACTAGCTGCGTCCCATGGTTTTACTCGCGTAAGTCCTGATTCTGCAGGAATATCGGGAAGTTACTCTTCGATAATGTAGATAATGTCTATTCATAATAATAGTCTAGGTAGGTAGGTATATAAGAATAGGCTTTGTATGATCTGTTGGTCATTTCCTTCAATGTCACTATAAACAAATTCTACTATATTTAATATTTGTTTTACATAAATAAATATATCTAAGTATATTAAACTAAAATAACCCTACATTACACATGTGCGTTTGTAACTGCTTAAGCATTCAATATCAGCTGTTAATGATATTCTTAATAAGGTTGTCCATAGAGACAAAATGGTTTTATACTATAGTAGAGCATTCATCAAGATTTTTCTTTAACCGATTTTGATCTTGGTTTTAAATTCATGTTGTTCATATTAACAATGTCCTTTATTTTTAAAATGTTTTCTACGCTTTGTTTTTTTTTTAATTTTTTTAAAAATTTGGCACCCAACATGATTACAACATCAAGTTATTTTATTTCTGCAATATTTTTCTCTGTAGCAACAATGGCAATATTGTGCTACATAGATTTTAAGTAAAAATTTGACTCATTGTCATTGTACATAAAATTTTAATCAAATTATTTATCTTATTGTGCTAATCTACGTAATATGTCATATTTATTAAACAATCACTTCTACAATCAATTAAATTTAAAATAGTTCTAAATGCGTCCATCCATACTAATGCATAGTAAGTAACAGATTGTAACAAAGATCAACATATTATTTTTTAATCATGTCATTTTCATAGTCATAATAACTTTACTTACCTAAACTTTTTAATAGGAAAAAAAAAAGAATAGAAACAAGCATTTTTATGAAATAGGTTAGTAACTAATAAATTTAAAGTATTTTAAAATGTGCATGATGATGTTCTCTTTATTCTAGTTAATTTTCATTTTATCTCTATTCCTGAAGCACTTATAATATACGGCTATAGTACTTAAGGCGATAAAACAAATTTAGGGTGAGAACAACTCGAAAAGATGTCCTCTCGAACTTTACAGGGATATTAAGATAAACGTCCTTAATATTAGGGTTGCCACTAAACAAGTGTCTTAATTTTAATTTTATTTCAAAGATTTTTATAGTTTCTTTTATTTCTCATTTTATTACAATACATAGATGCCGCTGGGATCTAAGTCCTAAGATATTTCGAGCCAAGAGAAAGTTAAATGTGTGATACAATTTTGATGTTAAAAACTATTGTTTTTTTGATATGATTATATCGAGTTACAATTTTGACGTTAATATTGGGTGTGCCCCTGAACTTCGAAAGTTTTTAACTTCGATACGTCATTTACTTCGAAAACATAAAAATCGACACGACATTGTTTCGCCTCTATATACTTCGACACGTTTTAGTCCGATATATTATCATTTTATAATTAAGATCAACCATAATTAAACATAAAAAAATTCATTAACGCGTTAAAACTGTTTCGTATTGAATATATTAAACCAGCCCGAAAAAGTCAGCTTTTCCAGCCCGTAAAAGTCAATTCGTTAGAGAATAATATAAGAGCGAACGTAATGTTAAAAAACAGTAAAATAGAGATGAAATACTTAGCTATTAAAGAGTACATTACCTACATTTATTATGCCCTAAACAATTACTTGGTTAATAAATTAACCTAAACAGTCCACCTGCGGAAATGCCAAGGCATACCAATTACAATACAAGGTGTTAACAAAACACTGCGATTGCGTGACGTGACACCCCTACACCTTGACCCCTTCTCAAGACACGCTGTAATGTTACTTCATCGGTTTTAGGGTGGAGTGCTAGAATTCGCGATTTCGTTACTTACAATTTGAAATTTAATTACTTATTTCGTGTTTCTTTTTGTAAAACTATTGCTACTCGCCCGGGAAGTAAGAGGCACAGGTTTGAATCCTGTCATGGGAGAATTGTTGATGATGCATTTGTTCGTGTAAAAATATATCTAGTTAAAATGACTTAAACAATAAAACATAAGAAATAATAACTATTTATTGGCAATTTACCGAATTTACCTACCTATTATCTAAGTTTAAATTTCGATTAAACATGACCATATTAATTATTATTAATCTTGATCATTTTTGTACAGATAAATAAGTTCAACGTCTAATTAAAATTATTTATTTTATTTAGATTATTAAGTAACTTTAAAATTCTTACCTATATGACAAAGACGCCAGACGGGTGAAAATGGCGTTAGATGTTATTTATTTCTGTTTAAAATCTTCGAACACATCTGTGAGTGTTTCTATGAGAACAACTATATTTTATTTATAAAATGAGATAGTTAGAGATAGAAATAGTTTCGATTAAAACATCGATTAATCCAAGTAAACTTATAAAATTTCATTCCTAATTCCTTCCCAAGCATCAGCTTCGCTAAATGTCTAACCAAACCCCACCGTTTAAGTAGCTTTAACGCTCAGGGGAGCGCAACATGTGCGTCTTAAGGCGTTGTGGGTGGCTTCCCTTATCGCACCCCTGTAATTTTACACTCGGTTTGTTGCCCTGTGGTTTATCAAATCGACATGATTTTGTGTAAACAAACATGCACGGAGCAATTTGAACTTATACCCCCTTACTTATTTATTATAAACGATGATTAACTGATGACTAAGTTATGTAACGTTTGTTTCTGTCTGTCAAATTTAAAACTTCGTGTCACAGTAAAGACAAATATTGTTGCGCTGTTGAAATGGTGACGATCTACCTATTAATCGAGGTATTAATTAGTTTTTGAATTTGAATTTGAGGCTCAATGTTTCGAGGTCTCTTTATCAGGATTGACTGGCAATCCTAATGAAGAGACCTCGAAACATTGAGCATATAAATAATCTAAAAGTAAGAAACACCACGCGATTAAAACCGACAAATTAGTTTAATTTGAATATTTACAAAATAAAAATCATAATGAGTAAATTCCATCCATTATCTATCAAGCCACTAACAGTTGCAAATGATTGAGTAATTATAAAATGATAAATTAACCAAACAAACAACCACGAAAAAAATCAAGAAAATCATTAGCCAAAGTTCACTCGAGCAAAAAAATCCTATCAAAAACATTTTAGCTGGTAGCTTGCAAATACACCTTGAGGGATGATCGGGATGATCATTTTTTGCAGTAAATTGGCCATAAGTTCGTAACATATGGAGCTGCGCGTGCGCATAACACACCTTTAACATTTGCACGTTTGAATGAGAGCGGAGTGAATGAATTCGTTTTACAACTACTGGTAAACATGAGGTAAATTTTGATTGATTGGATACTACTGCGAGTGAGTTTCGATCTAGTTGTTTAAGAATTAAAACAATATACGAGTCAAATTGAGAACCACCTCCTTTTTTAAAGTCGTTTAAACAGTCTACCTAAAGCACTTTAAATATCGCGTACAGAACTTACATTAGTTTTTTTAATTAGTAAAGCCCAAAATGCCGTATTGCCACGCTGAATGGCAATGCTTATTCTTTACGCCAAATACGGACCAGCTTTCTGGTCTCGCGTGTTTTTTAAATTGATAAATAAATAAATATTGTGGAGAGGCTTCAGCATTTTACCACTATCTCACTCGGTGGCAGGAAAAGACGTAATCTAAGATGTTTTTATTTAACGGCATTTTAAATTTGTAGCCAGAATTTTGTAGAAGTCTATTGAACCCGCTTACCTCGTTGAATCAATTGACTCTACGGTGACTTCATAAGGAGCAAGTTACAACCCATCTTCCATTGTGGCTGCACCGGCTTAGGTACATATCAGAACACAGGTGTTACGTAGAGACGATCTTGAGTTACCTATAGTTTTTCTCACTAAACTGTCTTTGTTTCTTAAAATTAAAACACCTCAAGGACCCTTATTCATTTAAATCCGTGAAATCTGAGCCGATTTCCGTGTGTTTTCGAAAGTGACATTTGTTGACACTCAAATAGGAACACATTGCGTCCAACAGAAGTGAACAGAAGGCACTTTGTAGGACAATGAACTTAACGTTTTTACTATTTGGTCAATATTTGATTGTAATGTCGGGCTTTTTGGTTCATAAGAAGCCTCGATCTGGTGCCTAATCAGAATTAAAATGTAGATTCAAGAATTAAATGTCTCCGCTCCTCATCCCAATATTTAATTTAATTACTTTCTATAGCTGGGACAAGTATTTATGCTGCCCAAAAAATATTTGTTTCTTGTTCAGAGTGTGTTCCATGTATCATATTTTTATGTATGTATATGTATTACAAAAAAAATACTATATGTAGATTATAGGTAGTTTATCCATTATTGTACACGCCTAGTTAGCCTACTAATGCAATATTTTATCATTATTTATTAGTATCAAGCAAGAATTTTCTAGCTAGCTAGAAGAGACATTATGATAAAAACTTTTAGGGTTTTTTTTTGGATTTACATTGAAAATCGTATCATAATCTTTTTCTATATATAACAGTGTTTAGGTAATAAAGAGAAAGTTCAGAGGGATCCTTTTACCCTCCTAGAGGGAAGAGGAGGTTGATTAGAAATGTAATTGAACTTTCACCGGAAATATTATGATGATCGATAGATCTCTATATTATTGTTCTATTTATCTATTAATTGAATCTTAATTGTTTCTTGTGTTGAATATAATTAACTAAAAATATATACCTATACGCATCCTATAGGTACATGACGAATTTAGAAACTCCCCCTTTTTTGGAAGTCAGTTAAAAATAAGTACCCATGATCTAAGACAACAGGTCTGCCACTCTGCTGGTGTCAACAGATGACGTCATCCATGGAAATGTTCGGAAAGAAAAATGTTGATAGACAAACGTACAAAAACATTATACAATCCAAACATTTGGGTTGAGAGATGAAGAAAAAAGGAAAATTAAAATAAAATTTGCAGTACCAAAACCGATTTATACTAGTAATTCTGTACAATAAACAAAACGAAGTAACGTGAACGAAAAGCGTAATTTTGAAATATTTACCCCATTTTCAAAATCTGTCTAAAAAAACTTAGTAGATGCTACAAAAAGAAAACTTCAAACAAAAATCTCAGCAACAAAACCGACTTATACTCGCAACAAAACGGACTTCCTCGTAACTCTGTGCAATAAACAAAACGTATAATGTTAAAGAAAAGCGGTTTTAATATCGTAGGAGCTCGAGACAATCCTCTTAATCACACAGCCGACATTGTCGGAAATGAGGCCACACACGCACGTACGAAGCTATGATTAGTCTCTTTGTATGAACCGCACTTTTGTTCTGCACATAGTCAACATAATGTGGCAAACTTTGGACATTGTTCCGTTATGAACAATTCTGCAACGTATTTTTTTCGCTTTGGCGGTAGGTTTGGAGGTTTTAGTGATAGGATCCGAAATACGGATATGCAGAACCAGAGTCGCCGATATAGCTCTCGAAATTAGCAGGCTGGAGTGGCAATGGGCAGGTCATATAGTTTAAAGGACTGATAACCGTTGGGGAGTAAAAGTCCTCGAGTGGCTACCACGATGCAATGCGAAACGGAGTGTTGGAAGACCCACCTAGTCGGTGGACTGATGACATTGTAGCGGTCGCGTGGAGTCGTTGGATGGAGGTGGCTTGATTTGTGGCGTCGTATGGGGGAGGCCAATGTTCAGCAGTGGACAGATAAGGGCTAAGATGATGATGATGAGTCGATGGGGTAAATAGACAAAGAGATGGGACTTGTCATGTGTGACCTAACAGCCGATATAGTGCAGTGACAAGTTGATACGTCAAATCTGAGGCGTGTCGTCGTCTTCGCGTTAAAAGAAATTTAAACAATTACCTACTCATACGGGAATCGAGGCTCTGAGTGTTTTGGTTCTAAGTAAACATGCTACATCTTCTAACAATAACCCCCTTACCTATAAACAAAGACTAAGTTTATGTAACGATCTGTCTATTAACTTAAAAACTTCATGTCACAGTATAAGTTTGTACAAACAATACATAGTTTATGCAGCTGTTTAATGTGTAATAAATGAGTTGTCTATGTCTATGTTTATAAGTAAGGGGGTAAATCTATAATTTCCATACACTTTAAACCCCTACAACTCCACAACAAACCCGACAATACCGACCAAAAAAAGCCAACCAACAAACTTAATAAAAAGTAAATCTTTCAAAGACAAAAGACGACGCGAGATTCGGTTTTATTGCACCGGGTACCCGTACAGAAAAAAATCATGACGTCACATAGGAAAGAAAGAGCCGGGTAAAAAACACAATAAAGTTACAATGTAAACAAGTTAGTGTGTACTTGAGTAGCTCATTATACGGCGTGGGCTGGCTGTATTAGCCGGTTGGTTCGGTCGGGCCATGTAGAGTACAAATATACATAGTAGGTTGACTGGCCTATGTTCTTAGCTAGCTGCGCCAGTGGACAACTTGGGAGTTTCGCGAGCACGGGTGCGGGTGGCTGGCTTCGATGACTACCCGAGTTTTACTTGTTGTATTTCGTTGTTATGTATACCTTGACTTTTCTTTCAAACAGAGCTACTAAACAGTAGAAACCAAAAATTGGTGTAGCAGTTTCTAAATGAGTTACAGATAGTCATGAATTTTAAAAGCTATAAAGTAAGTGAACTAGGCTACTTGTTTTAGATTTGCATTTAAGTACCTACAGACTTTTTATTCTTTTCCTTTATTTATAGTTTAGAAACCAAAACTTGTCTAGCAGTATTCGCGGATGATCGTGGCACTATTAAATTTACACCTTGCACATGCCGAACGTGCTGAGATTTCGATGCGCGTTTGTACGGAGTCAGCCTCCTGGAGAGCGATGTTTACGCTGTGTCTCTGGCCCAGCTTGAGCTAAAGAACGCGTGGCTTGAGCCAGTCTACTGTAATGTAACAGACGTGGAAGCCTTTGTTTAACCTATTTCGGTTTAGATTGCGTTTTTTAATGTGATGAGAGTTCATTAATATGGCATTGTTTCGTTTGTACGTTTCAATTTACTTTATTTTCTTAGGTTTTGTTGTTTAATAATGAACTGGAGAGTTTTCGCTACTGGAATCATTTTTAAATGGGATACTTATTGATTTAGAAAATTTATTTTAAAGGAAAAATAGCATTCAAAAATTTTCACTTGCGGCGACGCTTGAACTCGCGTCTTTGGGTCAGTACCCCAACGTCTGTTCCAACTAGCCTACGCAAGTCCACGCTGCGTGCCGTGAAAACTTCCAATGCTATATTCTCCTCTGATTGTTTACGATTAAGGCTCGTTAAAGCCTTGAGCTCCATACAAAAATTAAAAAGAAATTTATACTTATTGATATCATTTTTTTTATATTTATCTCATTTGCTAGTGTTCGATATTTCTAACTAGGTACCTTTAAGAGTAACACTCTTAACAGTTAACTATAATAATATAACATGGCTTAGTTCTTAGAACCCTACGCCCGAATACTGAAACTCCACTTAAAATCACGTTTGTTGTATGCGAGCCCCACTTAAATATTTATTTTATTCTGTTTTTAGTATTTGTATAGCGGCAACAGAAATACTGTGTTCATCATACCATCTGTGAAATTTTCAACTGTCTAGCTGCGTCCCGCGGTTTCACCCGCTTAGTTCCGATTCCGTGCGAATATCGGGATCAAAAGTAGTTACTCAGGGTGAATGTACCTATGTTACTCAGGGTGAATGTAGCTTTCTAATGGTGAAAGAATTTTTGAAATCGGTCCATTAGTTTTTGAGTTTACTCATAACAAACATACAGACGCACACACACACACACCAATACAAATCCTTCCTCTTTATAATATTAGTATAGGTATAATACAGTCAGACTGTTCATATAGTTACAAACAGACAGACAGTGGAGTCTTAGTAACTACGGAACCCTAAAAATGCAAATGTCTTAGCAAACAATAAACTCATTATTCCTACAATAACTAAAGAGGCATGAACAGTTAAGATCGTGATAGAGTCCGTACTCTACCGATACATCCGGTAAGTTTCCGGTCACGCACGGGCATTGTGTATACAGACTATAATCGTTGGTGCCTTACCTTACCTACTACAAATTGATTTACCTACCCTTTATGATATTGTTTAGAATTAATCACTTGATTTTCTCACATATCGATGTAAAAATCATCACCGATTTTTACCGTAGTCGGGTAAAAACTTTTTTTCTTAGTATGAAGATGATTTTGTTTTTTTCTTTATTTTCTTATTGTTTTATTTTCCTAATTCCATTTTCTTGGAAGAGGAACTAGTTGATTCCCCATTGAGGTGCTAAATCGTGTTGTATAGTCATGCGGGTTAAGCAACGCCTGGCTTGGTTATTACTTAGATGGGTGTCCAATAATTTGTGTGGCAAAAAAAAACATTTTTACTCGAGCTCTTCCGTGCTTCGGAAAGTTGGTGCTGATTGTTATCTCTGATAGCGCAGTCCATAGGTCCACCTATACGTAAGTACCTTACCTAGGCTTAGAGGTTAACCCTAGATAGGTAAAACACACTAGGTACTAGGAAATAAATAAGGAGACTTAGAAGAAATTTAAAACCCTTAACTAACTCAATCTTAAAACTTCCAATAACTCCTAACCACATACCTATAGATTCTAACAAGCCCCAACAGTAATTCACTAGATATACATAATTAGATAAATGAATTGTTTTCCTGTCTGTACGCAAGCACAGGTGTAATGAAATAAGGGGGGAATGTGGGAAACAGGAAGCAATCTCACTATAATAATGTTAGCACCCTTGCTTTGATTATTGAACAGTTATGGGGGTAATTGTGTAAAAGATATAAATAATGTAGGTACAGATTTAAACTAACATGGATTCTTATAAGAAAGTTAAGAATTCTTGTAACAAAAGTTATTTTATTTTACAAGCTATTATGTATGTACTGGCCGAGATGAGTCCTGATCCCGTAGGATTTTCGAAAAACCCTTTCTTATCTGTCCGTTCCCATCATATAAAGAACACATTCTCCAAATTTTAGCCCTCTACTATCAGCGGTTTAGGATGTGCGTTGATCAGTCAGTCAGGACTCAGGACAAAGCATTTTATAGATAACTATTATTAACTATAGATTACATGTCTACACTATGTAGGCTAGGCAAAGAATTGGGATGCCCCATGTCTTCCCGTAGGTATCGTAAAAGGCGATTTATTGGGATGTGGTTAAGACTGGCGAACCTGAATCTATCCCGCCCGCCGGTGTCGGGTAAACTATTTGGTCCTAAGTAGGGTTGGTGTCAGGCAGACGGCTGAACGTTCGGCCTTTTAAATGCGTTAATAATTATTTTATTTATTATGTCTTGGGTTGTGTTTTCTTGAGTTTAATCGTGTACTTTAAAATCACGCGATTAAAATAACAGAAAACATTTACTAAAAAAACGAATTAAAACTCCTTCCACTGCCTTATTTTTATTTTCATCTGTCTTTTATTAAATCGTGCTACATCTGAGCCCAAATCCCTTATCAAATCATATTATTGTGACTTCAAAAAGATATCCTTTTCATCGACGTACCCTTAAAAAAAGTTAACCAAAGCGTCGTCTCTCGTCGTGATGTCATATCACAACTAAAAAAGCACCCAACACCTATAATTATCTTATATTCAATCTCAGGAAATGACAAGTGCGGCACTTGCCTTGTTTAGCATCACTATTGCTATGATAATGCCGTATCGTAGGTAATTACATGTTTTCCGCGCATCTTTTGTAATGTTGTCGGCTATTTCCTGTGGTTTTTTATTCAGCGCGCTAAAGGCGTAATTGTAATGGGTTCATATTTTTCTGGGGTTCTTTTTTCCGTGGATATGTGTAGTGATATCTACATTTACACTAATGTTAAAAAGAGGATATTTAAGATTTGTATTTCTTATGTTTTTATTGCTCAAGGCATTTTTACTATAAATATTTTACAAGGAGAAATACATCATCAAAAATCCTCCCATGACAGGATCCCGTCATCCCGTCTCTCTTATCCTGTCATGGGAGGATTTTTGATGATGTATTTCTCCTTGTAATATATTTCTAGGAAAAGTTTGTATTATTGTGTTTGTGTGAATGTATGTTTGTAATGAATAAACTCAAAAACTACTGGACCGATTTCGAAAATTCTTTCACCAATAGAAAGCTTCTTTATCGAGGAGTAACATAGCTACTTTTAATCCCGATATTCAGACGGGATCGGGATTTACGCGGACCAAACCGCGGGACGCAGCTAGTAAGATATAGGTTTATGGCATAAACGTATTTGCTCTAATGTCTTTATCCAGGGAGGAAAACGTAAACTACGTTTGTATGGAGAAAAGAATGGAATGAACCCTCTTAAAACAAGCTGTATTTATTAATTATACTATTTATTATACTATCTTTATTAATTTTATGCGACACAACCAGCTTAAATTAACAATTTGTTTAAAAACACCCTTCACCAGAAATCAGTGCAACCAGCACGACCAATTAAAAACCAAAACTGCAAACAACATTAACGCATCAATAAACGTTATTACAACGAAATCGTGCGATTAAAAAACCCTTAACTACCCCTTAACTACCATTTAGGGGTAGATGTAGCAAATGTCACGGTTTTCGATACATCCCTCTTGAACATATGGTTTGGGATTATTTTGAATTTCGAATACGGATTCTGTTGTTTTTTTTTATTTTGAGGTTTATAAATACACACATCAACATCGTCTAGGGATATTTTATATAAAGTTCTTAAACTTAAAAAATACTGGCCGATTTAAAAATATTTTAATGGAACCTCATTGTGTAGGCCTTATTGTATAATTCCAAATTTGAATTTAAAAAAAATAATTAAAAACATAAGATTAGCGCGGCAATTATTGTAGCGAGTTCGAAGGTTTAAATTTACTTAACGCAGTTTTAAGCATTTTGTTTAAACAAATTGAAGTTTTAATATTTTTTTTTGATTAATTACAATTTAATACAACTGTATGCATCATGCAGCGGCGTCATCAAGAAACGAAATGTTAAGGGCAGTAGGAATGCTACAAGCTGGGGCTACTCAACGGAGTATTGCCGAGGAGATTGGAACAAGACAAAACGTGATATCAAGATTGTGGTCACGTTATCGTGCTACTGGTGAAGTGGCTGAAAGGCATCCAGGCGGAAAGCGGATAACTACCCAAAGACAAGACCGATTTTTGCAAGTGGCCGCGAGAAGACAACCAAATGTTACGGCCATGCAGTTGGTTCAAACGCTCCAGTCAGACCACCAGGTGCTTGTCAGTGACCAAACTGTGAGGAGAAGACTGCACGAGGCTAACCTTCATTCTCGCAGGCCGCTTCGTACTCTAGCAATACGCAGAGGAAATCGTGGACGAAGATTACAGTGGGCTAGAGAACATTTGCCTTGGGAAGATATCGAGTGGTCGGTAGTGTTGTTTACCGATGAGTCCCGATTCGGATTTCATCCTGATTCACGTAGAGTACGCGTATGGCGAGCTTCTGGTCGTGACAACCGTCTGCAACACCCTCAGTAGGTCCATCCATACCATGGCGGAACAATTATGGTTTGGGCGGGAATTCGTATTGGTGGAAGAACAGACCTCGTTTGGATCAGAAACACTATGACTGCCGAAAAATACCGTAATCAGGTGCTAGCACCAATAATCTATCCCCATCGACTGCAAATGGGCCAAGTTTTTACGCTCATGCACGACAACGCCCGTCCGCACACTGCGCGAGTGGTGACCAGCTGGCTAGAGGAGCACGACGTGTCGGTCTTAGACTGGCCCGCGCAGTCACCAGACCTAAACCCCATAGAGCACGCGTGGGATATGCTTCAAAGAAGGGCTTTGAGGAATTTGCCTCCAAATGTTGCGACTGAAGAGCAACTTTTTTTGCATCTTAGCAGGACCTGGGACAATATTCCGCAGCAAGATATTGACAACCTGATTCAAAGCATGAAAAACCGTTGCAAAAAAACCTAATAATTTCGTTTTACTTTATTTTTTTCCTTAGATAGACATTTTATCTTAAATTTAACATTATTTCACTTTTTGCGTTTTTTAAAATAAAAAAATATTTAAGCATAAAACAATATTTTGTTGTATTCTAAATCATAGTCTGATAAGTAGGCTTTACAAAAATATATACATGTTGTTTGTTAGTAAACACAATTTTTGAGTAAATTGAGAAATTCTGAATATCCCTAGACGGTGTTGATGTGTGTAGGTTACTTATTACGAAGTTGCCAAGTGTCATTTTGAATAGAAACAAAAGCTATAAGATATTGTTTTTTTTATTATCTGTAAGTTCAAGATTACAACTGAGTTCTTATAATCCTACCCAATAAAGACCCCTACCCGCTACGTACTATTTATGTATTCTGTGCCGCTACTAAGGTTGCCTGGAAGAGATCGCTTTAAACGATAAGGTCACATTTTAATATATCTAACTATCTAAATGTGTTTGTTTGTGTGCAAGTAAGGAAGTAGTTAAATGAGTATATTTGTTTGTTACTCCTTCACGCTAAAACTACTGAACCCATTTCGATTCATGAAAATAATATCACAAAATAGGTAAGATATTAAGTAAAGTATTTGATGCATCAGACGTTAAAAGAAAAAAAAATAGCAAAATCATAGTTTTTTTTCTTTCAGAGTATGATTCTTAAGAAAGTTTAACAGCTTTCAACCCCTTGCACTCAAGTTGACCGAGTTGCAGGTAAGCAATTTCGGGGACAAGAAATGGTTAGAAAAAAGTAATCCAAAAGATGACCTACTTCAAAAATTGCACCTTTCGCCAACTATTGTGCTGTACACCTTGCCGACATATGTTGCCCGCATGTCTTCGAATTATATAGATTTTTTTATTGCTTTGATTAAAAGCGGGTTTTAGGATGATGCTGTCTTGAATTAAATATGAAGGCACAAGAAAGATCTATATATGTAGGTAGAATATACTAATGGATGCATTCTATGTAACATTTAATTTATTAGTTTATTACAACTTAGCAACCACGATCTCGAGGAAATATCGGGACCAAAAGTAGCCTATGTTACTCCTCGAAATCGGGTCAGTAGATTCAGAGATTAACCGGAAAATACATACATACATAAATGTTACTAACGTTACCTCTTTATAATCTTCTAATATATAAAATTTCCATGTCACAGTGTTAGTTACCGTACTCCTCCGAAACGGCTTGACCAATTTTTATGAAATTTTATATTCGTATTCAGTAGGTCTGAGAATCGGCTACTATCTATAATTTATAAGGCAAAACAACGTTTGCCGTCTAATATATAAAATTTCCATGTCACAATGTTAGTTACCGTACTCCTCCGAAACGGCGCGACCGATTTTTACCAAATTTTATATGCGTATTCAGTAGGTCTAAGAATCGGCTACTATCTATAATTTATAAGGCAAAACAACGTTTGCCGGGTCAGCTAGTATTAGAATAGATTTAGTGAAAAAAAACAAATCAATAATTTTAATTTGTCATTTGGTGAAAAATAAAGGCAATTCATGTTTAGATTGTAGTACCTAGTCCAAAATAAATGAAAGAACAACTTAAGGCCTCTAATGCTAAGACACATTTGTTTTTTAAGTAAACCTTTTAAACTCTAAATTTTCTAAAACTGCTTCGAATTTCCAAAAGTCGTAGAAAAAAAAGTTGTTCTAGAGGTCTAGCCTCTAGAACAACTTTCTTTCGGCTTAAATCACCTTCCTCGGAACAGCCTTTACTACATTTGTTCCTATATTTGTATCTACGTTTAAAACTAAAGGTGAACCGTTTTAATCACAACGGGAAAGCGATGTCGACAGACGACACATTGTCTTGTCCAGGCTGAGTCGACTGACCCGACGCGACGCGACGCGACGTAGGTAATCAAATGTCTGACTACAAAGTGACTCCTTTTTGACTCGTCCTGTTTCCTTTTCATTCATATCTCACTAATTGACTTCCGATTTGTACTGGCGTTTTGTTAAACTTTATTGTAGGCTTTATTTTTACTTTATAATTCTGATAAAAATAATTCATTGCCGTACGGTAAGCCAATCTTCTCTTCATCATCCGAGCGATGTTCCAGGTTGCATCCCTCTTGAGAGCTCTGGGTCCGCTTTCGTACTTTTACGTCTTCACTTCGCACGATGTTTGGCATCGCACGATGTACGGCAAGTAGCCAATCATGTATATCTATAAAATGTTCAGTCCTTACTAAATGAATGATGGATCGACTGCCTAACCCGCTGATAGTAGAGAGCTGAAATTTGGAGAGTGAGTTCTTTATAATATGATGTAGGTATCCGATAAGAAATGAAAAAATTCGAAAGGGTTGTGGCAGGTGAAACCGCGGGACATACTTAGTTGACTATATCTCTGGAGATACTGTTTACATGATCTAAGGTAAATTTTTCGTTTAGGTAAAATAGCAAGAGTCCTAAATGGTATCCACTGTTAAAACAAATACAATAATCGTCTTTGTTTATTTTTGTCTTCTGTCTTTCAAAACCAACAAAAAATCCTTCGATCGAAAACCCATTCCGAATTCAAATTCAAGTCCGGCATTCGATTATCGATCGCGATGCACCCCTCAATCTTGCGCTGCGCAGCTGCTCACGCGCAGGGTCAAAGGTGCCGGTATGAGGGGTAAGTAACCATTGTACCAGCGTCGAGATTATCAGCCATATTGGATCGATACGGGTCGCTTTACCAAGAGTTTACTTTACTTTAAGTTTTGTTGCATCTGTGGTCTTTTAATACCCAAAATTTGAGTCCGTAACAGCTTACTTAAGCTCAAAATACACGGGCGACACTGACGCCGCAACTTTACCCATAGGGCTCACACTTACAGCACATATTATAAAGAAATTTGTGCATGTGTGCTGTAGGTGTGGGCTCTATAGGTAAAGTTGCAGTGTCAGTGTCGCCCGTGTATTTTGAGCTTTAGATATTAAAGCGATTGGAAGTCGCAGTAATTGCGTATAACTTTTAGTAACATAGGAGCAGCGACTAAAACATCGCCTTATTCCAATTAAGATCTTACTGAGGTCAGAATATCTAATATATAAAATTACCATGTCACAATGTTAGTTACGGCTAGGCTTTACCGATTTTTACCAAATTTTATACTACTGCTACTATCTATAATGTATAAGGCAAAACAACATTTGCCGGGTCAGCTAGTAAAAATATAAAACAAAATGTTTCTCGAATAACTAAGTAACTATAAGTATTTGTATACAACGGGGCAATGCAGCCAGTATTCTGGGCACTTTTCCCTTCACCAAGAGTTTAGCTGTTTTAGATTTATTTTTGTTTTTAGTTAGTTTTATTTTAATCAGTTTTAGTTTTTTTTTGTTTTTAATATTAACTATGTTTTATTTGATAAGTTTTTGTTTCTTGTGTACAAAATAAATTGCACCCCTACTTCAGCAAAAAAGTAAGTATAAGTAAGTAGGTATGTATGTATGTTTTGCGAACATTTTTGTACTCTAAAAAAACTTAACGAGCCGCCAAACAATTTAAGCTTCAAAGAAAAAGCTAAGTGTTGTTTAATCTTGAATGTGACAAGACTGGTTCGAAGTATAAGATTGAAAAAGACAATTAAAACATGGTTTATCTTTAGTAATAAATATTATAAAGAGGAAAGATTTATTTTATTTGTTTGTTTATAATAACGAATAGGCTCCGAAACTACTAAACCAATTTTAAAAATTATTTCACCAATATAAAGCTACATTATCGAGGAGTAACATAAGCTACTTTTGCTCCCAATACTTCCACGGGAACGGGACTTACGCTGGTGAAACCGCGGGACGAAGCTAGCTTTCAACATTTCCGGAAAAGCCAATACAGAAACTAAACAATCCCACCTGGCTTATCTTGGCGCCTACATTGTAAACAAGACATTCAATACGCCCACAAACACACGAATCCGACAGAAACATGTGCATAGATGGTATCTTTCAAACATGTGCTTTTTTCCTCATTCTCATTTCTCATTCTAAAATATACCATATTTCTTTCAAGTTACGTCTTGCATTTCAAAGAAGAAAACGAAGCCTTAACTGCTTTTGATCGTTAAAGAAAATTCTACCTTCTGTCTAGACGCAACGATTCATATTTGTCTACAACAATAATCTTAAGAAAAACCTTTTAAAACTTTCAAGACGCCACGCAATAAGAAGTCGTATGTCTTTAAACGTAGATCAGAATTTCTTTTGCATTATTTTTTACTACGAACAAGTAAGGTGCCCGGACGTAAAATCAGCTGTTTCACTTCATGCCTTTTGTATGAAAGAAATACTTCTTCAAGACGTTTTTGAAGGTCATTGAAACGGGGGTTTATTCCTTTTCTTCCTTTCGTGTAGTAGTGTGGCTTACTTAGTGTGATTTTATTACATAAAACATGTGTTTCGGAGTCTTTACTTAGTTCTAAGATAAAATTTTGATCTAGCTTATATTTAAATTGTTTTATATTAAAAAATAGGTATGCCATTAAGACCACTAATGTTACGTTCGAATAATCCCTTAACAATGTCGGGAAAAAAACACAAAACAAGTAAGAGCATTACAGCTACTCTTATTCGTATGGGGTGGTGTTACCATGTGCGCACGCGACTCGACAATCATAGTAATAATATCGTAAAAATAATAATAAATCCGGGTGAAGAATAAAGAAAATCACCCCCTGCGTATGTGTGCCTTTATCTTGCAAACAGACTTCGAATGGTAAAGATAATAGGGGTGCGCCCCTGCGCCGGCGCACACCTTTCGCGGGGGAAGCGAATGTGGGGCGATATGACGCGCACGCGTCGTCGTACGACGCGCTTATAGCGGTTAACTTCAAATTTTCGCGTCTTTTTATTTGGACGGTTTTAAACGATATGCTAAATAGGTAGGTAGGTTAGGTACCATGCTTTTGAAAAAACTAAGTATTATTTGTTAAAAGAAATAATGGAAAACAACAGAAAAGCAAATTTTAAAGGTCCAGATAATTTTACTAACCATTTAATAAGTTGTTTTATACAAAATATGTAACTTTAACCTCAAAACTTATCAGTTCCATTTATCTCAATTCGATTAAAGAAAAAAACACTAACAAACAAGCTATTTCAAAATAGGAACACAACAAACACGACTCATCCATCAAAAAAGTTTTGCATCTTTGCGAAGCGCACGCGCACCCTGATGCAGATGCGTTTCGCAGCTTACGCTTACCGCTAGCGAAATATGTAATACAAAATTATGATTTCATAAGAGCATCCTCTTCAATTTAACCCCTAAAGTACCGATTGTAGAGACTTGATGCAAATGTGGGGATACACATATTGATTACACATCTGTTTCGATTGTCAATTTTTAAATGTGAACGAATTTAGTTTAATAAGTATCTATAAGAGACCGTAATTCTATTTATTGTAACGAGTTCCAGGGTCAAGGAATTTTCAGTGACACGATATGTTTTTTCCCTTTCTTTGTTTCTTTAATTTTCTTCTATAATCCGACTTTCTTCTTTTAATTTTTTCCTAGATCGATTTTTCAGTTTAGATAATTTTCTAGAGCTTCTCCGGAAGCTTCTCCTCTCCCCCTTCTTCTTTCTTTCGGAAAGCACGTAAATTAAGCAGTTGTTCCGTGGTGTTAGGTCGTTATATCAAGTTTGTTACCTTAGAGCGACCTGACAACTTTAACATTATGTGAAACACATCACTATACGAAAAGAAAAGGAGATGACGTACTTATGAATTAGAAATTAAATGTTTTAGACAGTAAATCTGCCTAAATCTACTTGTTTAGGCAAATTTACTGCCAAATTTGTTCAAGAACAATTTTAAGAATCTAGTTGTGAGCTAACTATTTAATAACTGAGTTCTGTCCGACCCTACTAAGTTAGTACAATAGACTTTTCTATGAGTATAATAATAGGTGAAAGGGGTTGCAAGTTGCACACCTTTAGTTAACCCTTCGGGAGACTGTCGCGTGCGGCGTGCATCTTGCTGGCATGTGGGTTGTGTGGATGTCATTTCTCATTACTATTTATTAAAACAACTAGCAGCGTCTCGCTGTTTCACCTTCCTAAGTCACGATCACGTGGGAATTTCGAAATATTCTTTCTTAGTGGATACCTTCAGATGATAAGGGGCACACTTTCCAAATTTTATGTCTTTAGTACCAGCGATTTGCGATTACATAATGACTGAACTTGATTTATAGTTCAGTCATTATGTAATTCAGTCAGTCAGTCTAGACTTTGAATTTTATAGGTATAGATATATAAATAGTTATGCCCGCTTGTCCCGAGTGGTATTCCCGAACAGCTGTGGCACGATATCCTAACCATCATAATCGGTTCAGTAGTTTTAGCGTGAAGAAATAAGAAATTACTCGAAACTTTTGAGTTTACAGGTAAAATTAGTAGGATTTTAGTCCCAGGTATGTTTTATCAAAGCCTTTGAAATGAAAACTTGATAATAAACAAATATAGGTAGTACGATTTTGTACAATTATTCCGAACTTTAAGGTTTTGGCTAAATACTAAACTTATTCATATTTTTGGTAACGCAAGGTTCCTGTTCGTATTTTATTTTTCACACTACATTTCATAATAACTATATGGTGTACTGTTTAGAAATGGTAACGATTCTGTCCAAATATCAATTGTTGGACAACGATTAGGTATGCACAATTACCTACTTTGTAAGGTCGATGACACTTCCGGTAGTGTGTTTTCTATATACCTAGCCTAGAGGGCATTGGCCAACACATAACATTAATATGTGTTGGCCAATGCCCCAATGCTATTACATACCTTTTTGAAAGAATGACTACTAGAGATACGCCGTCTTTCATAGCCGTGTTAATAAACGTGGAGTAAGGTGGAGTAATTTTACCATTTTTTGTTTCTGTCTGTCACACTTTGAAAGTTCTTGTCACGGAAAAGGACAATGGATGTTCTCACTACTCCGACCATGCTCCGACCTTAATCCACGTTTATTAATAAGGCTATCAATGTTTAACCTCTGACGGATAAATAACACGTAACCCCTCTTGTAAGTTTAAGGTGTCTGTATGTCTGTATATCTGTCTGTAGCTCCCAAGCGGATGAAGCTATTTTGTTTGATATTGTTTTTCTGTTTTTAGATAATTTTACTATGTAAACGTAAACGTTTTACTTCTTCGACCTCATCGTCATTTGCCATTTGATGAGACAGTGGTCTAACGGTCACATACCTATCACATTGAAAGGAAGAATAAATCAATGTTCCAAAGAAAAACCACAATATCTATTTGTTTGTTTACTTAAGTTCAATTTGTTCGCCACAGTTTCCCGCATTTTTTACCATCTATAAACGGAACTGGCTATAGCAATCGAAAGTCCGCACAATTCATCTCCTAACCATTAATTAGTGCGCCCCAATACCGATTCTTAATCAAGCATAAAATTAAAACTTGGCACACGACAAGCCCAACAAAAACTAAGGGTGTGTCCACACTACTGTACCTTATGGCACGGCAATTTGTTCAAGACATCTGGCTTCACACCTGCCCGCGCACCCCGCTAAATTCCCTTCATACCGATACTCTCGAATCCAAAATTCAAAATAACAATAAACAGTCTTGTTCCATTACAATACAGGCTAATACAACTACAAAACAGTGGTCTATTGTGGTTTTCAGCAAGCCCCAGTACAAATATGTTCTCTCATTAAAAATTCGGAAATGACTGACAGTTTTTCGACTCCAATTGTTCTAGGCTTAGTGAAGCGCAAAGTTATATTTGCCCATCAGAATATCAACTGTTATAACTCGCAACACATTCTCCTTCCTGTCTGACCGAAGCGACGTTTACAGACGTCTTTCAATTAAGCAATTGTCGCATCGCATTGCATCTATCTGCGTTGTTTCGGCCGTCAATCTTAATACTGCGGTGTATTGTAACAATCTATAGACAACACAGTACCACACAAGAGAAATACCCGTACGTTCATTCACGACGTACAAACTCTACGCATGTGTGTGTTCATTCAAGACGCTTATTTGTGCCGACGTTACGTCACGTCCTGACGTCTACGTCTTACAGAGGGCGTGTGACGTGTCAAGGAACCCTAATGACATGATACTATCGCTTCGTATTTTGACATGTCTGCCCCGAAAGGGTTAAAGCAACCTATAATTTAAATGTTTTCAATTGATATTTATGAGTTTAAATTGCTTAATGTAAGATTTCCGGAGGTTGTCTTCGCAAAAAGCAGTTAATTTGTCAATCAGGGGTCGAGGATGCGGGATGGAATACTGGTAATTTGGTGCTGAGTAGACTAGTTTAGTGGTCTATTGTGATCTGAAGGGGCCTTAACAATTGTTCTTAGAAACCCGCATCGATGTCAAATAAATGTTAATGTGACTTTAAGAGATTCTTTGTAATGTTTGACAGTACATTGTAATATACGCAATTGATGTTTTTACAGTATTTTATTATTATTTTTGATCTACATAAAGTAGAGTAGAACGAGAAGCGATTTTTTCTTCGTTATACACTAACGAAGGAAAAATCGCTTCTCGTTCTACTTGCTGGCTTACGTATCTTACACCCGTATCTATAGTCAATTCTAAGTAATTACTTTGGCTAAGTAATGCCCTGTCTCGCTCTTATTAGTGATTTTCAACGTTAATGAGAATGTGACAGACACATTACTTAGACAAGTAATAACTTAGAATTTACTATAAATACGAGTGTAAGACTAACCACTTCTGTAAAGATAAATTAAATTCTCATTCTATGAAATCGGATCGTGGAATCGATACAAAAGAATCGAGAAGTCAAATCGATAAAGAAATGGACAACATCTGTTTATTGTTCAGTTTGCGCACATATCCTCAATTTGTTGATGTGGGCACGTTACGTCTTTGTTGTGTTTGAGTATCGATAAATCTGTGGGTGGATCATCTATTTTATATTAAAGGATTTTTAATAGATAATTACAAAGATTAGGTTATAGTTATAGTTATTTCTAAGTCTAAAGAGTTTAGTGGCGTCTTAATTGTTGAACCTATATGTATTATTAATAAATAAATTATACATATAAATAAAAAAAAACCTAATCTTTGAAATTTTAGCCAAATTAAAAAAGAGGAAGTTCGAAATTCGTCATGTATTTTTATCTTCTTTTATTTAACTATCAAATAACTAGAAATTTGGAATGTCACAATATTTTCTAGTTCCTTAAGACGGGATCGTCCCACTGGATTTGGACTTACGCAGGTGAAACCGTGAAATAGTGTTAAAGTTTATGTAAGTAACCCTCCCAATCGTCCCAAATACTTCTGGAGGATTTTTTAGAAAATAATAAAATACAAATCAAATCAAAGAACGTTTATTCATTCGGATATTAGCAAGATATCTCTTTGAAATGTCAGTTTTTATATTTAATCTACTGTGTCTTCGGAACGTGACCTCGAATGAGAAGAAGACACAAGAAACTCATGGGGTTTTTTTTTGTTTTTTTTTTTTTGCAGTAATCATGTGATTTACATTGTCGCATATATATATACCTACTATAGATTGATAGTAACCACATTAACCAACAATATAAAAGATTGCCGTGTAAATATCAATTTTCTACTCAGAAACGTAATTCAACGTACACTTACAAATGACTTCCGGCATTTAAGAGATCCCTTTATGCTTTACCTGACAATTAGCCTCTTGAACTATAAAACTTGTGTTAAATCTATCAATGGAGCACGCCTTCATCACACCTGGCTTTTACAACTACAAAATCAAGATTTATTGGGCTTTTTTTTACTATTATTGACTATCAACGTCTTGCGATTTTACCTCTGTAAGTTCCGATCTGGTGGAAAAACAGAATAAAAAGTAGCCTTAAGAATTCAATGTTATTGATCTAGCAGTTAGTAGATCAATTAAATAGAATAGGTAAAAACCTAGTAGGTAATAGTCTAGTATTTTCGAAATTTATAAAAATAGTCTAGTAGTTTCGAAATTAAGTCTTTACAAAAAAACTATCCCTCTTTATAATATTAGGTATACTAACAGCGTCTCGCGGATTTAGAAGTCAAAAGAAGCAGAAAATGAAGAGTCTTAGAGTCATGAAATTTAGAGAGTGTGTTCTTTGTGGTGTGTAAATATCCACTAAGAAAGGGTTTTCTGAATAAATCCACGGGATTACGACTTACGCTGGTCAAACCGCGGGACTCTACTAGTCTACCATAAAGGTGCACTCAAGCCATCCTCAAAACTTGACATTTTCAACAAAAAAATAAAACAAAGTGTCTTAACCCCAAGATTAACTTTATCGGAAGAACAAAAACCAGTCCCCGCGCAGATGGGTGGTCCCGCACGTGCCACCCGTATTGATTCTATCGATAACTAGTGTTGTTTCCTATCGATTTTTCGATTAAATTCGAATGAAAGAAGTCACTTTTTACTTGGCTTTAAAAGGTTTCTTGGTAAAAAAATAGGCTGACGATTCTGTACCGTTTTGATAATCATATAGTAGTGACAGAACTGGCTGACTCGCATTCTTTGAAAGGAAAATTTCGGGCGTTCTAAAAAATGTAGAAACTAAGGCTTAGAACGCACTTAATCGCAGATCGCAGTGCACAGTGCAGATCTGCGGAAAAACGCAGTGCGTTCTAAACCTTAGATTACCTAGATGGTGGGTAGGTATGGTAATAACGATGTTCCAATTTTGATCTATCTTTTTTAAAGGCAGAGTAATTTCCCGAACAGTTTAACTTTAGAACTGGTGACGCTCGTCCGTCAGAGACATTTGAAATAGATCACTTTCAGGCGACCTTTCTCCTTCTAGTCTCTAATATTCTATTTAAACAAAGATCGTTACCGCTACCGGTCACATAAGTTGTACCTGACAAGTCATATTGTGACCGTTACATGCTTTCCACTATGGCAAAACATAGTAAATCCTATATTTGTTTTCATTTGTTTCAGACCAATCGGAGGCCACGGGCATTTTTTCATCGGATAAGTGAATTTAAAACATTTTAATGGTAAGTTTTAGTACGTAAAGTAAACAAGTAAAGTCAGGTTATTCTAATAGCAACATTACAATACAAATAAGGACTTAAAAATCAACTCTTCACGTTAGAATATTAATTCTCATCAAAATTAGTTTAATTTAAATAAAAAAACCCTTAGATTACCTAGATGGTGGGTATTCTAACAACGATGTTCGAAGGTGTGTCTTTGATTTTCCGAACAGTGTGACTTCGAAACTGGTGAAGCTCGTCCGCCAGAGACCAGTTTGAAATAGATCACTGTTAGGCGACCTTTCCCCTTCTACTAAAAGAACCTTATGGGCTAACATACCTACATATCTTCTTCTTCTAATATATACAATTTCCATGTCACAATGTTAGTTACCGTACTCCTCCGAAACGGCTTTACCGATTTTTACCAAATTTTATATGCGTATTCAGTAGATCTGAGAATCGGCTACTATCTATAATTTATAAGGCAAAACCACGTTTGCCGGGTCAGCTAGTAATTTTATAATATTTGATTGTGCATTTATCTCAACCTGCTAAAGGTATATTTACTACAAGTAATTTCAGTAAAAGCCCTCTAAAAACAAATATAGTATAATCATATTGGCTAGTGCATTAACGTCCTGTAAATGAATTTTCCAACGGTCAGTTTCCTCTACCCTCAGTTCGGAAAAGTTTTGAATATTTCAATGGGGGAAAATTTCCAGTGCGACATGACTGTAGCTTTACTTGTACTTGCATTTCGACTGACTGCCTACCTATCACATGGTGGGCAGGTGGTAAATACGATGATACATAGGTATTTTAAAATAGAATGCTGTGGAATGAAGAGGAAAGTCTGGCAACTCTTTCTGCGTACAGACGTAGTTGAATGGACCTCCCTGGATGAAGATATTTGAGCAAATATGTTTATGCCATAAGACTTATTATCTGCCATGACCATGCCTGTTCGTTTTTTTTGCATTTTCTAATTAGAATAGAAAAAAAATAGAATATGAAAAAAATCAAAACGTATTGGCATAGTCATGGCTAATATATGAATAGGTTTGATGGCATATTTTCTCTGATGTCTTTCCAGGGAGAAAACAGTCGATTACGTTTGTAAAGTTTGTATGGAAAGAAGAGTAAGCAGTCTTTCCTCTTAATTGTACCGGGGAATAAGGATCTTAAGATCCAACCGAAGCTAGTATTACTACCGGAAAAAATTGACCAAGTGCGGGGCAGGCTTGTTGCATGGGAGACCCACTTAAATAATTTATTCTGTTTTTAGTATTTGTTGTTACAGCGGCAACAGACATGTAGATATGTGATATCTTGATAGACTTTGTAACTTTTAATAAAACTGATAAATCGACATTAATAAATTCAGTTTTGAATGTCGAACGATATATGAAGCCGAAACCGTTTGTTATCGCTTCCGATGCATACTCTACGCGAATTCGAGGTGCAATGTCGGGCCATTATAGTGAAACACGAAATTACCATTAGCGTTTTATTACTTAGCTTTGCCCGGTTGTACCCGCGTAAGTCTCGATCCCGCGGGATTTACGAGATCAAAAGTAACCTATGTCCTTATCCAAGGTCCTATCTATCTCTATACCAAAATTTATGAATATCGGTTCAGCGGTTAAGGCGTAGGTATTAGAACAGAAAAAACGTTTTATTTCTACAAATATGTTGTTAATAAAAGTATAACTTTTTATCGTCTTGAGGTACGGTACCTAGACCGAGATTATATACCTACTAGCTTCGTACCGCGGTTTCACCCGCATAAGTCCCGATCCTGCGGGAATATTGGGATAAAAAGTAGCTTATGTGTAATTCCAGGTCTCCAGTTATCTACATACCTTTTTTTCATGGTACGTTTTTGCGTAATTGAGCAACAAACAAACATACATACTCACAAACTTTCAGTTTTATAATATTAGTAGGATAGCATTTTTTTTTGTTTTATTTACCAGAATAAACAATAAAACATTGATAATTAATAATACCTTGTATGCAATAACAAGGTATTATATAACATCAATAAAGCGCAAGGTTTGAGCGGATGATTTATGACCGTAAGTTTCGTAGCTCCACATTGCACCTCCGATAAGACATGACGTGTCCGTTATGAGTTTCTGATCACAACCTTCGTTCAGAACCGCCCCCCAACAATCGCTTTTCGTGAATCGCTTTTCTAAATTAGAACTGGTTTTACCAGTCTTCTGTATTTATCTAGTTTGAACCTATAAAGATAGCATTTTAGATGCGAATGTTTCGTACGAAATATTAATTAATACCTAACCTACCTACTAATACATTAATTGTTTTTTTGTAACATAAATTACTTAACTAATCTAACTGATAACTTTACTAATACAATTACTTATACATAATTTTGTGTTAAACGATCAAAGTGTTGTAGAAACCTATTAAATAATTTTCGCTCCCTCGAAAGCGAAACAATGTAACTCATATTTTGTCAAAAAAAAATTTCAGCGAACGTCACGTCACATTCAGATTTTCAAAATCGCTTTACCTACATCTTAATAATAATGGTGGGGTGTCAAAACATAAAATAGATATTCTGGAAACATCTTGTTTTCCTTTTTTTACCTCTTTTATTTTCATAACGTCTACCCTGTTTGGACCCCTCACAATTATGTATGATGCATAGAAATTTTGCAAATCCGGATGTGGTCAGCGACTTTTGATGATGTCTGTACCTACTTAACATAAATTTAAATAAACGAAACTCTGTTTTTGGTTTTAATCGCGTGGTGTTTATTACTTTTAGCATTGTTTCAATGCTCAGTGGTTTTAAACTCTTACAGGTTTCTGCTTCAGAATTGACTGAATAATTTCTATCCAACATCGCCAAAACAGAAGAAATAGCTACAAATGAAAAGTTCAATAATTCGATAAGTTTACCTCGCACAAACTGAAAACAGAAACAGGAAATAACTTATGATAAAAAAATTAAAACAGACTGATCCAAACAATCACAAATCAAGATTAAGAAAAACAAACAAACAAAATCAATAGGTATAAGCTACAGCATTCAGCTCAGGACCTAATCAATATAAGTAGGCATTCAGACCCCATAATTCCTTTAATAAAAACACAGCGAGCCAAAGCGGGAGGGGGTCGGAAGCGCATTGGGCTTCGGAAAATTCACCCCGTGAATGGTATAAGCGCGGCGATAGACAAACAGGCTGACCCCACCACCCCCACCCTAACCGTACATTTCCAAATACCCCCTTTTCTGTTATACCTACGGACACACCAATTTTATTACGCACAAAAAACGTTTCAATTCTATACAAATTTCGAACTAAATTCAACGGCTACACGTAGTTGCTATTTGAAAGTACAGTCAACAAAAAGATCTCAGTTTTGTGATTTGGTCGTACGTAACACTACATTTCGTTTATTAGTTGTTTAAATATCTGCCAGGTTATTAAAACCCTGTTTTGACTGTACGTACACTCCGGGTGGAGTCAAGTCGAAAGTGGTTTCCCATGTAGAGTTTTGAATTGTCTATTTATTGTTTTCAATTAGAGCAAAACCTTAAAGTTTATAAGTCTCCAAAAACATAACGCATGGCAAGAAAAATAGAATATTTTGAAATTAGTAATTTTAAAACTCTACGGTGGAGAACCAGTTTTGTACCCTACTGTACATAAGCACATCGCTAATCATTATTTGTACAAATTATTAGAGTGTTGAACCTCTACCTCGTGAGATTGTAGACAAGTCACGAGAAGGAGAAGTAGCAAGATTTAGCTCAACTAAAAGTTAGCATTATTTTTGAAATTCGTTTGCATTGTTTTTGTAAAAACCTATTGAACTGGACTGATTTCGTAGAGAACGAAGCCAAAAATTACGGTATTGAGAATTCCAGTGGCCTATTCTATTAGAAGACACTAAACTCCCAAATTACAGAAAAAGGACTAGTTTCTTTATTAAAAAATGTAGCATTACGTTTTATAACTTCTGTGCATACCTACTCACCATTAAAACAGCACGGTTAACCAAATAATTGATTACTAACGCCTAATTAATTAAAGACTCATCTACGCCAAACCGCTACTATAATATTTATTTTGATTAATCCGTTACAATTCGGCATCTGGTAGGCTCGGTCATTTCCGTACGTACACGACATATACACAAAGCAATGCCGGACAGCGGACACTGTCCACGAAGTAGGTACGAGAGTATCCACACGAATTTTCACACACACAAACGCCTAGCTCAGTTTTACCACACACGTGCTTGTATAAAATTTATGGTGCACACTTTTGCAGCAGTGGATATAGGAACGTACATCTGAAGGGGGGATGGTACTGGTCAGCCATTTCGTGTCAGAGAGATTTATAACCTCTCTAGCTTTACTAAGATACGTTTGTGTCTGACGGCTGTTATGGGTGTAAGGCTTTATTAATTTCAGTACAGACACTCGACACGATTTAAAAATAGACAACTTCGGAATATAAACTTTTTGTCTTCCATTTTTAAATCAGTTCTGTCTTTTGTCTGTGGTGTTGATTGGCAAGAAACAAGAAAAATATGCAGTAACAAATGGCGTGGGCCCATTGAGCTAATAAGGTACGTCTAGAATGCCTCAAACAGTACAATGTTGTTACAACTATCATGATAATTAAATTAGTATCGCTGCAGGCGCCGAGGTAAAGTCGATGAATGACGATTAAATCATCAATGGCATCATTGAGTTTGCGGTAACGTTACCGCAGTAGCTGTTTATAGCTGTCTCCCTATTGATGTCTATAATATCTACTGTTAAGGCTGAGATCAATATAAACTTGTTTTTTCAAATCAGTTCTGTCTTTTGATTATAATGTTGACGGACAAGAACCAAGAATAAACAGCATGAGGCGTCTAGTCACATTAATTGGTCCTAGATGTAGCACGCGCACGACAAGAAGACGTCAGTCAGTGTAATAATTATCCGACCAGTCTTTCTTAATAGCAAATCATATCGTATGTCAAAGTTTATGGAAACAAATTGAATAGCTATGCATAAAAATAATCCTGTACTCACGATAATCACAAAAAAGTGTCATCCACAGCACCGTACGTAGGTACTATCGTCACGAAAATTGCTATAGAAGGTTTCGCGACTTTTTTCCCATTTTCTTCATAACGAAGTAACGTCAACCGGCCTTTTATGAAGTTTTATGTAGCTAGCTTTCCATTCGGCCGGCTACAACCGGCTGAAAGAAATGTTAACCGGGCCGTGAGAATCGCTAGTCAGGTGTGGATAACTCTTAGGGACCGATGGACTTCCCTCAGTCTCCTAACTAAATATAAATCCTTTATTTTTATAAAGCCTACGCCCGCCGTGGTCGAATTGACTGCCTAGTGTATACAATCGATGACAAAACCGTTTGCGGCTAAATTGTTACTGAATTAAATATTGGAGGTTGCGGGTGTACACGGTTGTTTTAGTTTATTTTTTCAAATCCCAGCGCCGACGCAAAATGTATAGGGTAAGGTTAACTAACGATAACATTTGGTAATATCATATGGGTATTCTACAACTAAATTGTCTCAATGATTGTTAGGTTATTCTCAAAAACGGTTTAGCAATTGTTAGTCATTTTGCAAGGTATTACTAACACTTCAAAAGCTTTAGCGAAACTTTGCATAATTAAAAAAAAATATTGAATGGTTTTTAAGAAAAATCTTACAACGCTGGAGTATTGTTGAGACGCTGCTGTAGCGCCTTTAAATTGCCTGATTTCTAAATTGTGTTTTCGAACCTGTTTTTATATTCAGTTTATTTCAAAACATATTTAAATCCAAGGACAAAAACTATACGAGTAAGTTTGAAACCCATCGGTAAAAACCAGTACCTATTTCAGTGACAAATCTATTATCACGAAAGTCTGTTACGTTCCCGACAGATATAATTGAGTCCAAAACCGGGGGGTGGACACCGGTAAGGACGTTATCGGTTACGCACTTATATTTACTCACGAACATAGGTCCGTGTATGCACAAAAACGCATCTTTTACCCCCCCAACTGGCTTCCCCATCCCTAAAGGCCGGCGGGTGAACGAATACATTCGACTAGCCCATTTGCAATATCGCATTGTGTGTGTGAATGTACACGGAAGCTACGTTCGTGTGCACCACACAGCCGACAGTTTGCTTAGTTCGGTGCGTAGTTTTACCATTTACCTATAGGTACGTAGTAGTACGTACCTAGACACCCTGTATTGGTTTTCTGTACCCAGATAGGCTTAAACAAATTTCAAATTCACAAAATCGTGATTGGTCGCCTATTTTGTTTGGACAACGGACGCGGTGTCGGCTCCGGTAAAATTTGCCTATCATTTAATTCGTTTAGTTTAAAATGATGAGTTTTATTCGATTCTGTGTACTGGTGATTGTTCGAATACATCAACATGAGTGATAGTTATCGCTCTTTGATATTAGGTTTCAGCGTTTTCTATTGAATTTGTTATGTCGATTTTTAATCGGACTAGCCATATTTACTACCGAATTTCACAAGTTGTCAATAGCTCTTTCATCCTCTTAAGATCGAAGATTAAAGACTAATCTAGATTGAGAGCTTCAAATCCAACTGGAAGCATTAAATTTATTGTTTATTTATATTTTATTTATTTACCTACGCTAACCCGTAGTCTGTTTGGGTCAGTTTTGCAACAAATAGTATAAACAAAATTATGCTTATATAAATTAGTAATAATAAGTAATTGTTGCGGATAAAATGAATTTATATTTTTAATTAACTGTGTTAATACCTATACGCACCGACCTTTGTTCATAGTATGTTGGTGAGCCCATACCTCACCATACCACAAAATACATAACAGGAATAAATTTGGAAAAACATCGACTCCTTCGCAAATGAAGCAATTAACTCGAACGCGTGCCCCTTTTAACCTACCGGAAGACATACGGTCTAATAATCATCTAAGATTCCTAATATCAATTTCAGATGACCGTTGAAGCGTGCCACGTCACTTTAACAAATTAAAAAAAATAAACCGGAAGTGCGGTACAAAAAACAAATCGACCTAAGACATTCGAATTCGGAAATCAAACTTGTCAGTCATTGTTCCGCCGAGGTGACGACACAAGGGTGCCTCCACACTTGATTGGAATTGGAGTCGAGACTAAAGAAATTAGTGATTTCCTTAAAGGTCTCATTAAATTGTTTAGTCACTATTGGCGTTTTCAAAGTTTACTATTGAAATTTACTATTTGTTTTAGTTTGAGATGTCGTTCCAATCATTAAATTAGAATATTCAAACGTAAATATTTTGATATTATAATATAACAGCCGTAATCGCGAGCAGCTAATAAATCCGCGTCGAATCCAATAATAACGTGTAATGAATTCCTTTGACAAAACAATTAAACACAATATATAACATAGTTGTAACAAAAATGTATGCAAATATTAACTAACGCGCTCATTTTTATACTTTCAAACCTTCTGACATTAAAAAAAATGCAGTGATGCTTACTCAAATATCAACTTTGTTGAGTTAGTACTCATAGGATTTAAGAGAGCGATGTTTTGTACAACAACGGCTGTTTGCAAAAACTTATTCTTATGTAAACTAATTATTAAAACAAAAGAAACGACATATTAAAATTTCAAATTTCGAACCTTAGGGCTCGTACAAAAGGCACGACAGATGCGCCGCGACCGGTACCGCACATGACAGCCGCGCAAACCGTTGAGTTCACGTAATTACCGCTCACCACTAAAACTGAAAGACGATAGGAATACGACAACAATATAGGTTTAGATAGCGATAGAATGCACACTCGACAGGCACACGTAATTGAAAAGGACAGGCAGTGTGCAAGATATCGGTTTTTTGTTCTAGGGTTGTCTGCTATTTCTGTTAAAGGGGTTGGTGTACTAGATGGCTGAAATATTCTTTTTATTTCTTTTTGTTTTCGTAACAATGCCCATGGCCGCTAATAAAAGGACTTTCTTAACTTCAACCATAATGCATATTCTGCTGCTCGTAGCACGTTTGGTAGTGCCCTCTACGAAAAAAAAAAGTTATGGGTTCAAATATCACCTGATATATTGAATATTGAAAAGAGCGTATTCCTTTCTAATATTCATAATTATTGAGAAAAACAGTCTAACAATTTATTTAAACTTTACTACAGCCTACTTAAAAGACATTATTTTCAAAATTCTGTTAGAATAGTCCTGTCTATACAATTGTTAAACCTACACAACCGGTAAGCGATTCCCGCGCAATATGGCGATGCCGGTCAACGCGACATGGACGCACCCTAATGACATGATATCACGCGAGTCTTATCTTAGACAATGATCTGTTTCTTACAACTGTATGAATACAACTTTATGGATAGCATTTATGATATTTTAAAACCAATTATTATGATTATTTGAATATAAAATCTACCTAGCCGAACTTTACGTTTTCTTTTTTAGTAAACCGACTTTGGTTTTCTCTAGACAAGCATGTTACACCGTTGATCTCATCGTTGCTTCCCAAATGTCCATCCAAAAACTATTTTTTTTTTGTGTTTAATAGCTCCCTGGTAGGTATATATTTTTTCATCGACAGATAAAATATTAGATAATATTTAGAATGTATGCCTTGCGATCACGGAGCAGTTTTAATTTTATTTACATACTTCAACATTATTTTATATTTCAGAAGATTACCTCGCACAAACACTTAGCCAAACATCTAACCATCCTCCAAACTTTGCCCCATTACCACCGTTTAAGATTCTAACGTTCAACAAAATTTTAATTACTACAACTTCAAATTTCTGAAAATATATCTACAAATATAGAATTACCCACCACCCTTTCTAATACAAAGACGGACAAAAAAACCTCAACATTATTAAGAAACTTTGCAACTCTTTTCCCATCTTACTGTGGCACGACTCACGAACTCACGACCCATTCTTTCCAACACATTAATTCGCCATCATCCTTAACCTCAACAGTTTCATTCCTTTGTAGGGTAGTTAAGCGTCCTTTGTCTTTGGTCTCGCGAGCCCTCGTCTTGGCAAACATTGGACACCTTTTGTCTTCTCTTTGTTTTCTCGTTCCCGTGAGACACGGTTTCTAAACTCTCTATGTAAATTGGCCCTGATCATTTTTCGTGGTTTTAAAAATGTCGACGTTTACCACGCACCTGCCGACCACTTAAAAACATTCTTAAAGAAAACGTTACTGAATCGAGTTCCCTATTCGGAATCTCAGTAGCTGTAAGTACTACTTCAGGCATACACTACTAAACCGATTTCGATGAAACTTGGAATGAAGATAGCTGGAGATCTCAATTAACACATAAGCTACTTTTATCTCTGTATTCCAGCGGGATCGGGACTTACGATACTATGATATTTCTAAGAGACGAACGACTATACGAGCAAATCCACAGAGCGCTACTAGTAAGAAAGGATAGTACCAACGCAGGAGCATGTAACTCAACATACATCTACTAGAACCGAAGCATAGTGCTCTCAAACCCATCAATTCCTTACTTAAGTGCCAATTCCGGATATTCTAATCAGTCCCCTAACTTATAAACAATGGAGTTACTTCCTCTATCGCTTCCTAAAGGATAGTTCTCACAATCAAAAAAAGATTTGTCCCTGTGGGTCCCCGCTTGAGTCAAGGGTTGGCCGGAAGGCGGGATTCTCATGGTTAGTAAATGATTATTGTAGCTATCACTTACAAACCGCATTGACCCTCTGTGGTTGCTACTTTGTAAAGAAATCACTTTTCTTGAGCATTGAGTTACATATGTCGTATGAATTGAATACGTAGGTTAGGCAGAGATTTAGTAAAACTATAATTTCCGCTCCATTGTAGTAAAAGGCGTTTTAGTAGGTACTGCTTGCAGATTCAACTCTTACTTATAAACGATGATTAACAGATGACTAAGTTATATCAGGTTTTTTCTGTCTGTCAACTTTGTCACAGTAAAAGAAAAAGGATATACATCTGTTAATTATCTTGTATAAGAAAGGTGGTAAGTTTTTTTTGGACAAGCGGACACGATCAGTGCTTTCCCGAGCAATCCAAAGGTATTGCTTCAATGATCATAAATGTTGATAACGACACTTTCCATTTGAAAAAGCAATGTTGTATTTAACTTTTTTTACTTTCTCGGAAATAGTATTTTCCAAGTTATCATTTACTCCCACTTAGTTGTCGATATGTACCAAACAACCTAAGCAACAGTTAGCAGTTTATTATCTTTTACCTATCAAAAACATCTTTATCTTTATCTTTTATATTTATCATTATCTTTTACCTACAAAAAATAACCAAAACCACCACCAACTTCACATAATAAATCTTCATCAATAGTACACCGTCCTGCGCAGACGCACGGACAGGAAGGAAGTGTAAGAAGACCGCGTGAGAAGCGCGCGCGCACCGTGTGAACCACGTCTTATTATAGAATACAGGTGAATTATTGTAAGTCTCTTTATTGAATACAGGCTAATAACTTGACTAACAACCCCTTTACTTATTTTAATAGACGATGATTAACTTTTATCTTTTGTCCTTTACCGCGATTATGAAGTTTCTAAGGTGACGGGCAGAAATAAAATATATTTTTATTATTATCGGGTTAGTTCGGCATCTAGATTTTTATACACCTGATAAGGATCCAGTACTGGATAAATAAAAATAAAATAAATAAGTACCTATAAATTTTAATTTGCGTGATCACAAAATCGGCAGTCACACACATACAGACAGACGCAGACAAGCGAGTCATTATAATAAAATTATACAAGTTCCTTTCTTTTACTTTCTGAAATTTTGATTTTAATTTACCTAAATAAAAATCCAACATTTTGCAAAGTTTCAATTTCATCATATCATATTCAATTTCACCTAATCATATCATAGATGCAATATAAATGAACCATTTTAAAACTTTAAAACATCTGATAACACATTAAATCTTTTCCCAAAGAAATCATCTCATTTACAACTAATAAATCATATTCACTTTAACTCCTGAGTCACGGTATGCGCGTGCGCAACTTTCGCACCTATTCCGTTAGTAATAAGATCCAATGGTACCGCGAGGTTGGTGCCAGTGATATGAGTTCAATAAAAAAAGATGAGCGACAATCGTTCCGTGCTGAAGATCAGGGAGCGACGACCTTAATATGCGGTTTAAATTGGCAGAGGTAGCGTTTTATACAATAGTTCTTTTTTAAAAAAAAAAGCTCAAAGTACACGACAGACACTTACACTGCAACTTTACCTAAACAGCCCACACTTACAGCACACATGCACGCATTTCTTTATTATGTGTAAGTGTCTGTCGTATATTTTGAACTGAAGTGGTTTGTCCTTTGTACCATTAGATGGCAAGTTATGGCATTGTCTAAGACGTAGCACGCTCATGTTTGCATTTTCCTGATTCTTATTCGTTGTTATTTTTAAATTAACTTACCTCGAGATTCCGACTATTATTACAAAAGTCGAGGAGGAATTTTAAAAAAACAATAATTGTTTGTGATTTTTAAATTCTTTAAATTATGGTAGGTAGGTAGGTACTGAAGTACCGACAAAACCGGGGAACGATACTTTTTTTAGACAACATAAGACAAAAAACAAAACACAAATACATAGAGTAGGTACCTAAAGACAAAGCTTAAAAAATGTAAGTTGCACAGATTATAGCTGCCTTATCACTGAAAGTGATTTCTTCCAAGAACCCTTTGTATGGAATAGATTTATAGCCTACATTCAACAGAACTCTTACCTTCTATAACTTGTCCCACGCCCAGTACCGGAAGGAATCAGGGCGGGGGCCCACAATCTCGGGCGTCCGGCGTCGCTTCCGGTCCGGCGCGGGCGCACCGTGACGCGCACACGAGCCTGTAACGTTAGTTACGTGCGTTAATAGACGGGTTTTCCGGTACTTACTACTTACTGAGGTTTATGGCTTTTTTTACCCGACAGCCGAAGTAGGGTTATGTTTTTTGTGCTACTCATCCTTTTAATTTTTTTATTGATTGTTTTTTTTTTAATTTAAGATAAAATAACTTTTTAATACTACCAGTACTTTTGATAAGCACCATCTTGCCTTAAACTAAGCAGTTGGGCTTGTTAAATTGAGCTAGGACATATTATAAAGAAAACTCATTTATTTAGAAGGACAATTACAATCAAATGCAAGTAGGATTTGAAATTAACTAGAAATAAAAAAACTTTCGTGTTTAATTATTACTTTAAGCATAGCTTTTAGCACAATGCTCAACGTTTCAAGACCCTTACAGGTCTATTCTTCAGTATTGACTGAAGAAGCGTAAAACCGAAAAATGAGTCAAGTTCAATCCAATATCGCGACCACAGAAAAAAAATCTAATAAGAAATGATACATACCTCATCCTCCAGAAGTCAGTTTGCTCCATAACTTGACCAGCACCCTCCTGCAGCCAAGACTCGAATGTCCACCCTTAGACACCATCAGCCCTTTATAACCAGGTATTTCTGGCAGTCTCCCGCTTTGGTGCAGTTTCGTGTGCCACTGGAGAGAGTCTGAAATAGAAATGTGAAGACGAAAGCGGACGAGAGATTAAAAGTTGAACGATAGTCGACAGTTATAGAAACAGCTGAAAATTTCACTTTATCGTTTCTTGTTAAGCAATCGGTGGCGTCCTATCGACCCATCATTTAGTGGATAGTCTGCATTTCTTACTCACAATAGATATTTACAGGTTCTTTGTTTTTAACGTTACTTACACCTGAAAAAAAACTTGTGATTAAACATTAGGAAGGATATCAACGAGATGTGTAATCCAAAAACACAACAACAAACAAATGAACTTTCAAAAAGTTTCCAAAATAAGTTAAGTAGGTAGGTACTACAAGTTATCATCAAATCCTACTTTCCTACTTCAGAGTAATATTATAAACGCGAAAGTTTGTACGTATGTATGTGACTTTGTTACTATTTCACGATAAAACTACTGAACCGATTGCGATGAAACTTGGAATATACTTAGCTGGAGACCTAGAATAACACATAGGCTACTTTTTATCCCGATATTCCCGCGGGATCGAGACTTACGCGGGTGAAACCGTAGAGCTCAGCTAGTACAACAATAAACTAGTGATGTACAACATCTTTATCGATAAACTTTACCATAATTGCTTTCCTTACATCATTATAATTGGCGGGTACTGTAGGTACAGTGTGCACATTAATTATTCATTAAACACACCCCTCATTTAGCGCGTTCGACTTGAGAAACCCTAGTTAACACGAGAGCGCCACTATTTGCCTAACCAAGGCTTATTTTTTTAATTGCGTAATTATTATTTTTATCGATATCGATAATTTAGGAGCTGTATAGGCCTTGTTATGTACCTTTTGGTACTTTATGAAGTATTTTGATTTGATTGACTTAAAAAATATAATTCTTTAGATTACCTATATACAACCTATATGTGTAATCTATACATATAAAATACTAGCTTCGTCCCCGTGGAAATATCGGGTTCAAAGGTACCTACGTTACTCCTCGATAATAATGTAGCTTTCTATAGGTGAAAGAAAAAATGAAAAAATGAAAATGATGATGTTGAAAATATTGTTTGAAATCCCCACGGGTATGGGACTTACGCCGAGTAAACTGCGGGACGCTGTTAGTTAGAGTATCTAATTGTAAATAAATAAATAGGTACTGTATGTATTGAATAGGTATCTATACTACGCCCTAAAATAAAAACTGACCGCAAAGATCATACAAATAAATGTCAGAATCGAACCCACAACCTTTTACGTCACAGGCAGCAATTCGTCAAACGAGTGCACCTGCATTAGACTTTATAATGATATCTAGTTTACCTTTAAAAAAATCTCGCAACTTTCGCCATGTTTACACGAGACGTTTTATAAAATTCCGATGTTGTTCTTGAGTTGGTGAAAGGGTTGCTAGGGTGGTCAAGTACATCCCCACCCTTAAACCACCCTCTACAGTCGGATACAGAAACTGATCATGCGAAAATCGTAACTTACAATATAAAAAATGTGAAAAAACAGTTTGCGAGGTTTTCATGGCCAACCGGCTTGATTGATTTGGATACAATTTAGTCTAGGGATAGGGGAAGGATATAGGGTAGGTACTTTAACCGATTTTGAATAAGATAAATTCTCTTATGTTTTTTGTTTATTGCTCAAGTAATTTTTACTAGAAATATATTTACAAGGAGAAATACATCGTCTCAAATTCTCCCATGACAGGATTCGAACCTGTGCCCCTCGGTTGCCGGGCGAGTGCGCTATCACTGCGCCTGCGGGCTTCCGTGTGCTTAACAGAGGAGTTCGAGAAAATTTTACTGCCACATACATTGTTGGTCACCCATCTAAGGAATGACCACGACAGGCGTTGCTTAGTTGCGTGCACTGTACAAGATCGATAGATGCAACTAGGCGATACAGACAGACAGTCTTCAGTAAGAATCTCCAGTAGAAAGAAGAATTTCGTACCACTTCTGTGTCTTACTGTATCTGCTTCAATAGCTCAGTAAGAGAAAATGTTAAATTACGGGGAAAATAAAAGAAGACAACTTTACAAACCGAGTTGACGATTCTTGTTAAAATACTTAGAAGTAATGATGTGGTTTGTCTTTGATTCTGAAGACTTTTTGAGGAGATTTTTCGTTGTTAATTTTGAATTAAATAGACGCACTTTGAAGTTATTTCACAAGCTTAATACTTTCGTATAAGTTACCGGTGGGTGCAGCCACTAAGGAACGGCCGATATTAGGGAAGTAGGTAACCACAGATCTTTCAAATATTATGTACCTACCTAGTACCTACTAGTACTAACTATACTAGCTAGAGGTGATATCTCAAACATATTCCATGTTCCTGTAAATAACAAAATATAAAAATCAGCTGAAGCGCTGATAACATTGTGAAAGTGAAGTACTCTAGATGAATTACGAATAAAACGTCAAAAGCATTATTGACTTTGCGGTAACGTTACCGCAGTGGTTGCTCAACTGTCTTTCTTTTGGTGTCATATCTACTTGTAAAGTTGACACCGATGCTACGTGTGGCCCAGTATAGTAGCGCACTCGCACGCCATGCGAATCAGGTTCGAATCCTGTCGTGGGAGAATTTTTGATGATATATTTCTCCTTGTATAATATTTCTACCAATACAGACCAAAATATCACCAAAAACACCTTTACCTAAAATTACAAAATCTTAACCTAGAAAAAACTGAAACCCACGCATGCGTGTCGCAGCTAAAGTGACAAACCCGAGCGTACAAAGGAGACTGGCAGGTATGTAGGTAGTCTGAGATGCGTGAAAGGGCAAACAATGTCATGTATCAAGTTCAGGCTGGGACCGACACTTGAGGTATACTCGCCGAGAAAAGTGGCCAGAGAAAGTGATTCAATGATGTAAAGGTCTCGTAGGTGTTTGGCGGATCATTTGATTTTAAAAGGTTTTTGAAAGTAGTTATCTGATATTTTATTTGTTAGTAATTGACACAGTAACTTGTCCAATATATTTGCGATATTTTTGAAGTGTAGATAAGCATTTTCAAGCAAGCAGCATTCGAAAGGGCGTAGTTTGGACCTACGACTTTGAAAAAATCGTATTATTTTAGAAAATTAGATGTTGTGTAATGTTTGGTGTGTTTAAGTGTACTGGCGACACAGAAATTATTTGTATTCCTGAGTGAGCCACAAAACAATGCTTAATTGAAAAAAGATACATTTTTCGGTGGTTATCGTTGGTTTTATTAGATTAAGCATTTTTCAACGCCCGAGACGTTTCAGCATCGCGAAAATCTAAGAAAAATACAAAAAAGAGTACGTTCGACATTTTAAAACAGCTTGAGAATCTTTAGAAAAAAAGACGAATTTCGTTGATTATTCCAATTTTGTCGAATCTAGCCTTAGTAAATCAAGTATTTTCTAAAATGAGTATTATTTATTTATTTTTAGGTACTGCCTCCTCCCATTAATACAAATAAAGCCACTATTCCAAGTGACTGTACTGTACACACATGAAAACGATGCCTTCTTTTAAGATTCAGAAAGCTAAATGGAACAATGGCAATGTAACACTATATTAGCGAGTACTGTGGGAAGTTATTAGAGCGATGCAAAGTTCTCGGGTTGAGTCTATTCAGGGCTTTTTGGTTTGACCGCAGTACCTTGAGGTTGAAGTATTAAAAATACAATGAAATAGGCATTTATAAGTACGTATTTAAGTTTTACATACTAATTAGGTCCCTTTTATTTTTATGAACCAAATTCAGCTGTCTTTTCCCGTTATATATTGAGTATCTTAGGCTTGATTCGACCAAAATGGAATAAGCAGCGAGGAGCAATTCTAAGAATAAATTGTCTCTCGTTCGACAGATTCTCGAGGTGTACAATTCAAGAAATTTACGATTTATGCGGAGAACTGTTATTCGTTGTTTATTCTAAATTGGTAGAATCAAGTCTTAGGGTACGGTCGACCAAACTAGAATTAGCAATTAATACCTACTCATAATAAGTCGTAATTTTTTCGATTGACTAACTCGAGAGTTTCCCGAACAAAAGACGATTTATGCGGGGAATTACTATTCGTTGCTTATTTCAGTTTAGTCGTATCGAGGCTAAGTTATATTCTTATACCTATCTATCTTACTCAAATCACATTTAATTGAATTTTTTGTATAGTAAAATACAACATTAATTGTATGCAAAAGTCAAACTTCATCAGCTTCTTCAAATAAATCTCAAATGAGGAAAAAAAACTGCATTCAGAAAGCACGCGTGCTATATAGTTATCGAATAGTATCCCCCTCTCTTTCACGGAGGCATTATCTTTTCTTCCACTAAAGTCTAGACTTGGGGTCCGTCTTACCCCTTTCGGGGGTACTTCGGGGGGTACTTTAACCCCTTATCTGTTAAGTTTGTACAGAGTAGTGGATCGTAGGGGAAAGCCTTTAATGATTCTTGAGTTTTAGTCGCGGGTCTGCTGATGAAGCAGTGTTTTTTATAAATGCCTAGAGATTTTTTTTTTATTCAATTTATAAAAATAAGTAGGTATTTGAGATAAACAGTTAATGTTTGATTTAAAGACTTGAGTTAAAGTTAATGTTCACTTAAATAAAGATCTACTATTTTTTTGCGGTTTCGCGATGTCGATAATATGTAGAACCTGTAGGCTGCAGCTGGTTACCAAAATCTTAAAAAAAAAAAGGATGACTGTGGCATTCTTCGATTGCCTTTTGCCATTAAATTTTTTACTACTACTACACCTAGTCAAACGCAGAGTTTTTCACATTTTTCATCTTGACCACTCATTACAGTAGGATTAATTTAAGTTCATTTATTTAGTTAAATTTAAATTATCTCAGTTTAATTTAAGACTCTACCTGACATTTTTATTCTTTGTATTTGACGCTTTTTCTTTAGAAAGATGTGTCAAATCGTAGTCTATAATAAAAAACGAAGTAGGTATAGATTGTAGAGTAGGTCTATTCGTAGCCTAAAATTAAAAAATAAAGTAAAGATTGTAGAGTATATTATGTCTATTTGGAAACTTCCTAACTTTTTCAACACTGACTACAACGTCCACTCGTGTATGGAAGTCGAAGGTTTTTATTTCTTTCTCCCCTCTGGACGTCTGGTCTGAGACATCAAAAGGTACAATACCTTGATTACTACCTAGGACTACCTACGTTTAAAAAAAATGTAATGGACAGCAGTTTTTATTATTAAGTTTTTACGTAAAGACAACTTTAAAATATGCCCAAAAAGATTTAAATAGGGTTTTGCAAGTATATTTTTCTATAACGCACAGCTCAAATCAATTTACGAATCGAGGTTCCAATTTGGCTTTTATGATTTTGCCAAGTCGAAGACGGGTCGGATTTTGTTCCACTGTCGTCTTCCTCCTTCTAAATAACCATGCTACACCATAGTACATATTACAATACGTCAGATCATAATAGACCCCTTAGGTACCATCAGGCGAGATAATCGATGTGAATAATGGCTTAATTATCGCTTGTAAAAAAGGAGTAGGCATGTGACAAAAAACTAGTTTTCAGACTTTCCCACGGGACCTAAACTTAGGCATACGTGTTTAAAACTACGGGATACAGCTAGAAAAATAATAAACAAAAACCACTACATTAAAAGTTGAGAATCCAATCAAAGCCTTATTAACGACTCAAGCCTCTAACGACTCCACAAATCAAACTTCTCAAAGCTCAACCAAAATCCCTTTTAAATCAGTCTTGAATTCGAACCAGCGCACTATTAAACACTGACGATGAAGAATAAAAAAAATGTAGGCCTAGTACTGAACCCTGAGGCAGCCCGAAGCGTAAGATTGACAGACGGAAGGGTTGAAAGAGGGAGTGGGGTGGTGGGGGGGAAATTGAAGGAGAGTGGAAAAATTATACGTGGCAACCGACGCATCTTAACTTCCGAGTCTACCTTCGGAGCTGTGTTCTGATGGACAAGTGTAAACAAATTGAAAAGCTTGCCTTGAAAAGTAATAAATATGCGTAGTAATAAATAATATTAAAGGGTGAAATGGAAGCACTTTTTTAGCATCGTCGACCTCATCGTCACTTCCCATCGGATGAGGTGAAATTAAGGTGTTGTAGACGTTACATCTCGCTTAAAAATAAACCGAGCATACTTCGATGTACAATTTCCCATAGACATTATTCACATTTCCTTAATATAAACTTAGTCCTAAAATAAAAACAAAAAAAAGTCTCATAGACTTCCCGAAAAAATTGTAGCTTGAAACAACAAAAAAACAGTATTGTGTTTTAATTTTTGTAGGGTAACTTCGGATAATATGGCACACCATATGCATTGTTCGAAATAAAACACGAAATGTATTAGATCTTAATTCGCGTTCTCGAATGTACACATATCGAGGAGGAATTAAGTACTAAAGAATAATTAATTCATACCTAGTTATTAACCCACAAATAAATTACTGTTTACGTAAAACTATTCTGTAAAAGCATAAATCTCAGTGGGTAACTTGTCAACACTGAACGCAGCATAGCAGTTAGTTCCCTTATTCTAGTGTAATTAATTGTAGTTTCCAAGAGACGGACACAAATTCATTACTTTAAACTAGCAATAGAAATACAAAGAGATGCCATGTATTATATTTGTATGCCTAAAAAGGTAAGACATAGTTGTACTTACCATACTTTCTCAAATGTAACACTTAATTTTTATCTATGTCTACAAATAAAGAATTTGATTGATTAATTGATTACCTTTTGAGACGGATTTTACGAAAATCGAGACTTATGATTGTATTTATAGGCGAAAACGAAAATATTTTTAAAAAGTGTTTTGTATTTAGAACTCGCGCAAGTGCTGTAATTAAAATCATAATAAAAAAAAAACAATTTTTTTGTCGAGCCATCTTCGAGTAATCGGCGGACAAGCATATGTAAAAAACCGGCCAAGTGCGAGTCGGACTCGCGCACGAAGGGTTCCGTACCATTATCTACACAACTGGTTTTGTTTTGAAGGGTAAATTGCGGTTTACGATTTATGACGTTTTAAAAAAAACTCTAACTAGATATCGTTCAAACCAATTTTCGTTGGAAGTTTGCATAGTAACGTACATCATATACTTTTTTTAGTTATATCATTCCATTATTTTAGAAGTTACAGGGGGGACATTTTTCTACTTTGGAAGTGTCTCTTGCGCAAACTATTGAGTTTTGAAAAAAAATATATTAGAAACCTCAATATCATTTTTGAAGACCTATACATAGATACTCCACATGTATAGGTTTGAAGAAAACATTTTTTTGGGTTTCAGTTCTAAGTATGGGGAACCTCAAAAATTTATTGTTTTTTTTTCTATTTTTGTGTGAAAATCTTAATGCGGTTCACAGAATACATCTACCTACCAAGTTTCAACAGTATAGCTCTTATAGTTTCGGAGAAAAGTGGCTGTAACATACGGACGGACAGACAGACAGACAGACAGACATTCATTATTTTTGTTCGCGTCTATAAGGGTTCCGTTTTTTGCCATTTGGCTACGGAACCCTAAAAAAGATGATATAGGTAGCCTATACTGAATTGAGAACCTCCTCCTTTTTTAATTCGGTTAATAAATGATGTAGATAAACAATCACATGCCGATGCAAGCCCCTTTTTACCCTACTGTGGAACGTAAAGAAAAAATTATGTCATTGTGATTATCAGTTTTCAGCGTTGAATCTACTAGTACTTACTAAGTACTTCCATATAAGCGTGGAATATCCTAGACCACACCATAAAAATACCCATATTTTGTCCAAAAACAGTGAAACACTAAAAACAAAAAACCATTCACTAAAACCAAACAAATATTAAAAATAAATAAAAAAACTGTCCATGTCAACTCCTTGCAGTTTCCTAAGTATGAATTATGCCGGTCGGTGTATTCGTTAAGGGTAGATCTATTCATTCTTTTTGTTCGCGTTAAGGAGGTCCGCACCCCACCCCCCTCAAATCCTCCCCCTCCCCTCCCCTTACTCTGAAGTTACTCGAGAATATTTTTTTCCTAGAGTCTCGTGAACGTTGGAAATCGACACACTTGCCGTAGTTTGTTTCCCTCTGATAGTTTGAGAGAGTGAACTGAGTACGACAAATTTTAATTATGACTTATTTCTTTTAAGGGCTCCGTAGCCAAAGGGTGAAAATGAGTCCCTTTTACTAAGACTCCTCTGTCCGTCTGTTTGTCTGTCTGTCACCAGGCTGTTTCATGAACCGTGAGAGCTAGATAGTTGAAATTTTCATTTACCTACCAACTGTGTATATTATGTCCCTAACAAAAGATTTTTGTTTATTTCTATGTAATAAATAGGTTGATCGTCGTTTCTGTTCCGATAGGCCTAGTAGACTATTATCAAATTTTAAAACAGTGCAACTGGACCCAATACCTAAAAAACCTGGGCCAAGTTGACCAATATTAAATTGGAACTCTTCTAGTATAATTGTAATTTTGGGTTTAGTAACAATTTTTTTTTCGATTTTTTTTTTATCGATAATGACCTGCAGTAACCATGTATGTCCCATCACTAGCGGAGTCGAGGAGCTTGTAAGATGGTAATGAACTGAATCCCGCTTTGAATCAAATCACTTGTTACCAGTATCTTAAGACATTACTGTACCTAAGGTGAGTAATGATGAGATATGACCTAGTAAAATACAAATATGGAAATCAAGCGCTGACCCCTATTGGCCGGAGATAAGTGATATCATCCCTTACTTCCGACCAACAACGTGTTTTTTCCTACTAACTATATTTTTATCCCGAAATTCCTACGGAATCGGGACTTACGCGGCTGAAACCACGACGTGCAGATAGTTTATAAAAATAATTTAAAAAAGACAGGCACATTGATAACCTCCCCTTTTTTGAAAATCGGTTAAAAATAACCACAACATACCTGAGAACCTCCTTCTTTTTTGAAGTCAGTTAATAAATTCCGACCTTATTAAAATCTGTCAAGTTTACTTCAAGAAATTGCATTCCATATTACCCGCACTCACCTTTCTTATCAGACCTTACTAGCTAACTTAAGTGATCACGCCAGCTTATCTAAGCACGCAGTCCAGTCAAGTTAAACAACTTGAAAACTTAACTGCCCAAGGAAGTCGGGTTAAGTTAGCTAAGACGAGATTAGCGGAGATCTTTGTCGGTCCAAGTTATGTAAGTTATTTGTACTTTAACTTGGTTTTATTGGTGCTTAGGATTTGTTGTTTGCTAGTTTTGAATTATGTTAAACTAGGTGCTCCGGCGAACTTCGTACCGCTATCGGTTAGGTGTGAGTTGTGCGCTCGAAGGGTTTCGTACCGTTATCACAAAATATCGCGTAAGTTGTACGGGAGCCCCACTTAAATATAATAATATTACAAACAAACAAAGTTACTTTCCTTGCAGTAGGGTAAATATATCCACATCCGAATGAAGAACCTTCTCCATTTAAAAGTCGGCTAAAACAGTTTTGAGATTCGTGTCATAGAAAATTACCACAACATAGGAAGAGGGCTATAGTGAGTTAATAATAGTGCCGTGGCGCACAACTAAACTTTGATTAAAATATGTTTATGTAGGTAGTATTTTTTTTCATAGTCATAGATATAGTTAGGTACCTACTTTGAAATATTATTGATAAAAGATAATTATTGCTTTCAATTACCTCGATGTTTTGGCAAATGGGTTACACCGGCCGTAGTCAATATAAGACAACGCGACTAGTTTTAATAATAAAGATGGACGGAAATCGTGTAAGTTTAAAAGCTGCACCTAGATACGTAGTTTAGTTTTATGTAACCACCACTACAGGTAGTTTAACGAAGACCAAATTTCGCGTGTTCCGAGGATACTTATCTTGAATCACAAGTAGGTAGTACTTTAAACATCGCAAGTGAATCGTTTGATCCTTGATAACGATAACACTATGTTTAAACTTCCCTTGATTTCCTGTGATAGCTACGCGTTTATTGGGGGGGTTAGGTTACCTACAGGTAATTTTGGTGCTACGAAATAGGTAATACCTACCTCGGTGAACGTTGTTAAACTTACTGTAACTTTAGTTAAGTTTAACTTTAAACTAAAATGAATATGACAAAACTTTTCTTTCGACACTATTGAGACACGACACGTGAGAACAGACTTGGGACCCTGGTGACAGGCAGACAGACAGACACACGGACAGTAGAAAATGAAAAAGGGTCACATTTGGTATTATTACGTCACTTTGGCTTCCAGAACCGTAATAAAACAATGTCAACGTCAGTTATTTTGATTTTGAAACCAGAATCTATGAATATTTATGATTCGTTTAAGATACCTAAATCTAAATATTCTAAACGACCTAGGTCAAATGAAAGTGGAATAGTTTGTGACCTAAAAACGTTTGTTCCGAATGCAGTCTTAATAGCTCATTGAGGATATATCCTTTTTACCAATTAGCGAGCGCGCTCAATTCACTAGTCGCTTTTGCGTAGACATTGTCACAGTGCCGCGTGTAGTAGGACAAGTTAAATATATTAGAGGTAATAAAAATTGCGTCGTGTCTGACTGTTAAATTGTAGTGTATTTTATTTTAAATAAACAGTTTAGGGCTCACTTGCAAAGTTTGCTAGTCCGAGGACTAAGTATATAGTCTCGCGCTATTTTGACATTTAAGTAAGTCCTTGGACTAGCTAACTCAGCAATTGAGGCTAAAGTTAATAAATAAAATATAATAATAGGATTTAGCATAAACATGAGCCTAGATCGAACTAGGAACACGTTCGACCCGTTTTATGAAACCCAGAAAAGATTACCAATAAGAGAAAAGAAAGAGATTTTAATCGTTAAAAATTGTCTTTAGCCTGCTCCAAGTATTGACTAGATTACTAGATAAACTACAGATTGTTCGTAGAACATTTTCTTTTTTTACTATTTTATTATTTATTTCTTACCTCGACTACGTTTTTACTATGTTACAATACTCTTGGTCGCGAGAAGTCAGTCAGTCTATAATTTTATTCTAACCATGTAAAACAATATTTACGTAACCTCTCAACTTAATAATAAAAAAAACCTTATCCTACTGCATCACCAACACTATGCCACAAATTAGTATGAAACAAGCACATGCAAACGCGTGTAACAATTAACACATCGAGTTTAATCAGGAAGCGCCCGAGGATGTGACGATATGGATTTAACCTTTGTCACATCCTATGTCTTCGAGTTGTTCAGTTGACTCACTGTGTTGAGCGACACTGTGGCGGCGTCTTTGCCAATTTCGACTGTTATTGTTGACTCATTTTGTTTGTGTTGTTACTCCTTTAGTGCCAAAATGTTGAACTTCTTAAAATGTTTAATTTTCCAAACTGTCGAATTTTCCTAAATGTTGAATTTCCCAAAATGTTGAATTTCCCAAAATGTTTAATTCCCAAAATGTTGAAAACGATTTAAAAATAGCGTGTTCAAGTGAGAAAGGTCACGCGTTCTTGAGTTATAAATAGTGTAACTAACACGACTATACGAAAGAAATAACTGGCTGACCCGGCGAACTTTGTTCCGCCTTACACACAAAATAAAGTATCCTATGTCCATCTTCTAGTTCTAAGCTACCTCCCCACCAATTCTCAGCCAAATCGGTTCAGCCGTTCTTGAGTTATAAATAGTGTAACTAACACGACTTTCTTTTATATGTATATACGAGTATAGATATTAGTAATACTAGCAGTCCCTCCGACTTCGTCCCCCTAATTTTTTTGAAAATATAATATAGCCCATAGCCTTCCTCATTAAAAGGACTATCCAACACTCAAAGATTTTTTCAAATCGGACCAGCGCGCAGAGATTAGCGCGTTCAAATAAACAAACAAACTCTTCAGCTTCATAATCTTCTTCTAAAATATAAAAATTCCATGTTACAAAGTTAGTTACCGTACTCCTCCGAAACGGCTTGACCGATTTTTACCAAATTTTATATTATGTGTATTCAGTAGGTCTGAGAATCGGCTACTATCTATAATTTATAAGGCAAAACAACGTTTGCCGGGTCAGCTATATTAGTATAGATTTGACTCATATATTCGCACTCAAGACCGTATGGGATAAATTCATGATTCATATGAGTAATTGGGTAATCCTGAACCTATTAATCTGTTTGTCGCGCTTCAACTGCCTAAACTTTGGTAACTGAGTGACTGACTAATGGACAATTACTTACTTATACCTAACCTGAACTGATGATCAGATGGCACAGATAGTTCCATTATTGCTATTGTTAATCTAGGCTAGAAATAGATAGGTACAGCATTCATTTTACAAAATTGCAGAGTGTTGAGCAGGAGGGTTACTTCGGTTCGTTTTGATACGACAACGATACTGTCATAACGATGGTTCTACTGTCACCCTACTATCAGAATGTGACAGTAGAATCATCGTATGACAGTATCGATGTCGTATCGAAACGAACCACAGTAACCCTCCAGAATGGCGTCTCTAAATACGAGTAAATTTTGTAGGTAAGTACCCATTTTTAACCGACTTCAAAAAAGGAGGAGGTTCTTAACCCTTAAATGGACGATTTTTTTTTTACGTTTTAAAAATATATATTTGTGTAATAGACATGTATTACTGTCTAGGAAAAATGAGTAAAAAAATCTAGACATGAATTTACTATTTTTTTTTTGCAATAATGTGAGTGTTGTTTATAAACTACATTGCGCATTCAATGACATTTTGCAAGTATGGGTAAAATAAGAGTGGATATTGTTTTTGAAATGTGTTTATTTATTCTAAATTATGATATTTATAAAAACAATTGCTTTTTTTCGTATCACATAAAGATACACGACATTTTTGGCATATTTTGATCGTTGTCAATTACGAGAGGAGGATCAGCATCCACTTTATCAGACTGGGCATTCTCACCTTCATCACTATTTTCAAGGTCCCGAAGAACATCTCGAGCTGTTTGATAATAGTGACCTTCATCCTCTACTTCGGAGTCCGAGCCGTCTAAGCCATCTTCTGAATCTTCAAGAGTTTCTAAATACTTTGTAATTTCGCTTTCTAGTAATCGCGGCATGCTGAAAAGCAAAATAAAAACCCTTCACCAAACATGCATTTATTTAGCAGGCAATGCGCATTGTAGTTTTCCTACAACATACCAGATTTCGCGTAATTCGACAGTAGCATCAAGTAATTTTCAATGTTTTACAACATGAACATGTAATTGAAGATATAATCAAGCAAATAAAAATATGTTATATACTTACATTATATTTTATCAAAGTCCGAACACAGCTTCAAAACTTAGTTTCGCGCCACTAGAAAAGTTTTCTTCAAAGTGACATTTGACATTCATTTATTTTTAATGCATAAAAATATTGGATAGTGCCAACATTAAAAAAAGTACAAAATTCGTTCAGAAATAAGAACTAGTTGTCAAAATTAACAAAAAAATAAAATAAAGATAATTTTATCTGTGATGTTTAGTATGTTGTTTAAAAACAACATTGTCCATTTAAGGGTTCGACCTGTATGTCGTCGATATGTTTGGTTTTTTATTTTAAGTATTGAAGTACTAAGGCCTTGTTTGACCGTATATTTTTATGTACGGTCCGATCTCGTGTGAATTTCAGAAATACGAAGCTCTATCCAAGGTTTATGCTGTGTGTTCGCGTTGATCCATCTGTTAGGACAAAGCATTTTATAGACATACCTAGATTAGATTTCTAATAAAAGTCGCATACCTAACTGGTAAAGAATGTAAGTAGGTACGTAAAAAAAGTTTTAACGATCGATAACAATGAAAATCGTAGCATTGGAAACAACCAATTAAGTGCCTTGCCTATTCCAATTTATGAACTGAAGGTAACAAAATACAAGACCGACCATCTAATTTAGGTTTCCACCCGAAATAAATTGACATCCTGTTACTTTACACCGACGTAAATAGCGAGCTAGGTGTGGTGACGCAAATTTTCATACATTTCATGAAGAAACGTTCTAATTCGGGCCGTGTTTGTAATTGACGCCGTTTACGCGAGTTAAGCCAATTTGTGTCTTTAATTAATGTACACTTCAGTTTTTAAGTATTTTGAAAAATGGAATTATTATATGTTTCAGTCAATGACTGTTTATCAGCAATCTTCAGATAGTTAGTGAACACATTTTCAACATTTTAGGAATTTAACATTTTGGGAAGTTCAACATTTAAACTTCCCAAAATGTCGAAAATGGGTTATTTAATTTTGTAGTTATTCATTTAATAAAGGGACATGCCCAAAACTGTTCAACAACCAAAATTTATCTATCGAATCACAGATCTAATAAGTGCACAAACAACGAAGTTCTCACTACTCCAACCAAACACCACGTATATTTATAAGGCTATTCGTGTTTGTTATATCAAAAAAGAGGTAAAATAAAACTAATTTAATAAATAAAAGCAATCAACACTGCCTAATTTTTATCCCAACACATTCCCACTACCAGCTTAATACAAGTTTTCTTCCTCGCTCCAAGTTTTAAGCCGCAAACAAATAACTTGCAAGTTTACCAAGTTGTGTAGTAGGTACCTATAGTGCATTTGAGCCGGTTATTACCAGTTATTACACTTAGGAACAATCACCATTAGAACTGCAGCAGAACTTGCCCGTTACATATGCATGCAGTTTAGAATTTGTTCGGAGGTCATTCGTAATCTATGTGTGGGGGTATACGGGGTACAAAAATGAATAGTCAAGGAATTTTGTAGTGGATAACTTTTGAATTAACCACCAGATTAGTTATAATAATATATACTAATTAATTAATTGAATTAATATGTACAGCAGTATTGGTCTAGTGGTATATAAACAGACTTAAATTCCGTGCGTCGTGGGTTCGAATCCCGGCCGATCGCTCACTGTTCAAAGGGCATCATTTTCGTGAGAGTTTAATGCTTTGTATTTAACTAATAAGAATAGATTTATAACCAAAAACGAGAAAGAAATATGCAATGAATTTTGCATTTTTGACAAACACATTGGGAATAGATTATCTGAATAAACATGAATGTTATGCAATGATATACATTTAAACCATAGCTGCATATTTATGAATATTTGCAGTTAGTGTGTATTTTAACAAAGTAAATATAAAACAAAAATTGTGAATAGTAATTTTATTTTTGTGGGTTTATTGTTGCTTGAGGCCTTAGAGAAAAACAAAATGTTAAAAAGTGAGATGTCTTCGTTACATACGAAATATCTCGAAACTATAAGTGAGCGGGACACATTTAAACAGTTGGTAGGCAGTTTTGAAAAATGTAGCTCTGAATATGACCGCACCCTGGACAGAATCTGTACGTTGGAGCAAGAGTTGGTTGAGGCACACCGGTACATTGCCTCTCTAGAAGAACAATGCCACAACTACACAGTCACCCAAAATCAAAGTCTATTCGATGAATTAGTTAGTGCGGACCCGAAGTTTGTTTCTAATGGAATCGATGAAAACTGTCCTGTGGTTATAAATCTCACTCAAAATAAAAGAATACCTAGTGAAACAGACGGCCCGGTACGTCTAATCGGTTGCAGTAGAAATAAACTTAAAAAATATATTAAAATCAGTAAATTTATTAAAAAGAAAGTTAAATTAATTAAAATCCATAAAAGATTTTATAAAAGTGTAAAACTAAATACTAAACGATTACAAACTATTGAAAGTCTAAAAATGTACTGTACACAATTAAAAAATAAGCAGCTGAAGTATGAAACTGACACACAGACTTGGGAGTTTGAGGTTAAAGGTCTTAGGGAGTCATTGAACTCAGCGCTCAAGAAATATGAATCATCACAAAGTGTTATCAGTGAGTATTCATTGGCTATGGATGCCCTTGTTAAAGATCTTAAATACAACGCAGATCGATATGATTCCCTAATGGCTTCTCAAACATGTCCATGCCCACACGTTGACCCGACTCCAACAAGCAGTTGTACTAATGATAATCCCTCATCGGTTGAGTGTGACAGTTTCCATAAGACAGCACATTTAAGTAAAAGTAATATAAATACACAAAATAAATTAAATAATGTAAGCCAAAGCAACCTCCTTCTAAACCAGCCATCAATTTTAATGTACTCCGACGAAATCGGCCAACATATGGGCTCAAAATTAAATTTGTTATTAAAGGAACAAATAATAATAAATAACTGTTTTCCTAATACTTGTTTTAAAAATATAATAAGAAAAGTAATTAATTCAAAAAATTCTTTTAATAATGCCTCAAAATTAATTATTTTAGTGGGAGATAGTGGCAATGTGGACAGAAAAGAACTGATATCTTACTGTGACTCCCTTAACAATTTAAATGTAAACAAAATTGTAATGTTCACATTCCCCTACATAAAAAACATGCCAGAAGCAGAAAACCACAAAAGGTACATGCTAAATTGTATGTTACATACCATAGCATGTAATAACAATAAATTTGACCTCATTGATTCTAACTCTATAGTTAGTAATTATTATTATATGACAAAAGGTAAATACTACCTTAATAATAGGAGTAAACGACAGATAGCTTGTTCGCTATCCTATTTTTTAAATATTTCAGCCAAGAACTTGGCTAATAACCAGGCTGTCTCTATTGAGCAGTATGACATTTTGAATAGTGACATTTCTGATGAAAACCTTTCATCGAATAATTTAAATTACAATCTGAGACAATAGAGGTATCCTCTAGCTCATTAGTGGTAGAAAATAATAAGGACATTGCTCAATTTTTAATAGCATTGTCCAAAAAGTCAAATAATAATGGTTACCTAAATAAATGCCCTCAATCAAATAAAATTAAAAATAATACTAAAATTAATTGTAATATAAACCTGGTGCATCTAAACATTGATCGTTTGACAAAGGGCAAGATACTAACACTGGAATTATTCATGAACTCGGATAATATTGATATTGTATGTTTAACTGAGCATCACCTGCGGGCACACGAGCTCATGTTTAATTTCAGCAATCACCAGGTCGGTAGCGCATTCTGCAGAAAGAGCATGGCAAAGGGGGGATCTCTTGTCTTATTAAATAAAAATTTAGTATTTAAAGAAAGAAAAGATGTTGTGTCTCTCTCTGTAGAGAGTGTCATAGAAATAGCTTGTGTGGAATTGGAGCAATTAATAGTGGCTAGTGTATACAGAAGGCCTGTTGATGATAATTTTAACGTATTTATTGAAGTACTTGATGCTTTGCTAGGAAAGTTATCTAATTCTAAGAAACAACTGGTTGTATGTGGTGATTTTAATGTAGATCTCTTTAGAGTTTATTCTTTTTCAAATAAACTCCTAAATTTATACAACACATACAACCTGTCCAATGTCTTCCTGGAGCCTACTAGAGTAACGGATACTTCGGCAACATGTATTGATAATATCTATGTTTCTGAAAGTGTAAATGTAAACAGTAAATGTGTTTTTAAAAAAATTAAATCTGATCACTATGGTCAGTTAATAAATTTCGCCATCGTTATAAAACCTATACCTAAGAGGAAGATAACCTATGTACCAGTAACTTTAGCTCGTCTTGAGAAATTAAAATTAAATTTAACTAACATTATACCATTTCTTCCGTGTGAAATGGATCCAAATGTATTGTATAATAATTTCTTCTCGGTACTCAATGACCAATTTAAATCAATTTTCACTCCTCGAACAATGGTAGTTTCTAACAAACGCGAATTTAGTGACTGGGCAACAGTTGGAATCCATCGAAGTAGACAAAAACTATATGAGCTATATGCGGAAAGACAGTTCAATTTTTCAGAGGAGTTTAAGGTTTATGTTAAAAATTATTCCAAAATATTTCACAGAGTATGTGTGCTTGCTAAATCTTTTTCCATTCAAACAAAAATCAAAAATAGCAATAATATAATTAAAGACTCTTGGAAAATTATAAATGCTGAAACAGGGAGAACCACAGCTAAAAATAGTATATTTAAATTAAAGATAGATAATAGGATAATCATTAATGATGTAGATGTTGCAAGCGAATTTGAATCCTTTTTCACAAGTATACCTATTACTTTGACAAAAACTTTGAACTCCTCAACCCCCATTGCAGAATCTTTGTTAAAAAGTCATGTACTCGAATGCAACACAAAATTTAAATTTCAACATGTAAGAAATCATGATATTATGGTAAGCCTTAAGCAAATAAATCTGAAGAAGACTAAAGATCTATGGGGGATCTCCGTGCCTATTGTAAAGTCTATTATTGAACATATTGTGCCAGATTTAGTCATGATTTTCAATAGGTGTATTGACTGTGGTGTATTTCCTGATCTAATGAAATTAAGTAAAATTACTCCCTTATTTAAATCGGGTAGTACGTCAGATCCCACTAATTTTAGACCAATTTCTGTACTACCATCACTTAGTAAAATCTTTGAAAAAATTATTTTAAACCAACTTTTAAAACATTTTCATGATAATAATATTCTCCACAATAAACAGTTCGGTTTCAGTAAGGGACGTTCAACTACTGATGCAGGTATTGCATTACTTCAAAGTATATATAAAGCCTGGGAGGAGTCACACGATGCCTATGGGGTGTTCTGTGACTTATCCAAGGCATTTGATTGCGTTAAACATGATACATTGATCATGAAACTACATCACTATGGTATTAAAGATAGCGCTCTGGATCTTATTTCCTCCTATTTGAGCAATAGGGTTCAGTGTGTCGATGTCAACGGAAAACGATCCCCCGGCTCTCCTGTAACAATGGGGGTTCCTCAAGGATCCATATTAGGACCATTCCTGTTTTTAGTTTATATTAATGACCTACCTTACCTAGTAAGGGACAAACATGAGATAGTATTGTTTGCAGATGATACCTCATTGGTATTTAAAGTTAAAAGACGCCAATTAAATATAGACGACGTGAACAATGCTCTCTCTAAAATAGTATATTGGTTCAATACCAATAATCTTTTACTGAATGGATCCAAAACAAAATGTATTAAATTCACACTTCCTAATGTTAAACATGTCAAAACTGTAGTGAAAATTAATAACGAGGAAGTCGAAAAGGTTGAGAAGGCTGTCTTTCTAGGTATAACTCTAGACTCTAAGCTTCAATGGGGCCCACATGTGGAAGCTTTGTCCGCTAGACTAAGTTCTGCAGCTTACGCTGTTAAGAAAATTCGTGAATTCACAGATATTAAGACTGCCCGCCTGGTCTATTTCGGCTACTTCCACAGCATTATGTCATATGGCATCCTGCTGTGGGGGTGTGCTGCAGATATTAAGGATATCTTCATTTTACAGAAGAGAGCGGTTCGAGCTATCTACGGGTTGGGCCCTAGAGAATCACTTAGAGAAAAATTTAAAGAAATAAATATTTTAACAGTATATTCACAATATATTTACGAAAATCTTTTATACGTCCATAAAAATAAGGACAAGCTTGTTAAAAATCGGGACATACATTTATTTAATTTAAGAAATAAAGATGATCTAACTGTGCCCTGGAGTAGGCTCCAGAAAATAAACAGGTCCTTCTCTAGCTCATCTATGCTCTACTATAATAAGTTACCCAAGAATGTGTGTGACATGTCCATTAATAAATTTAAAACATATATTAAAAGCAAACTGTACAGGATGGCATACTATAATACATCGGATTATATTAACGATAAAAATCCATGGAAATGAATACTTTATTGAAAGACGGGGACAGACAGGGGCACGATCGCGTTCGCGAATGCTTGGTTCGTTCGGCTCGGTTCGGTTCGTCCTGGGGCGTATTCATGGAGTTCTGTGGTAAAGTAGCAGGATAAGTTATGGAAAGGAGTAAATAGATGGTTCTACCTACGAATTTTATAATAAAATTCTAGAGTGTAGGAAAGGAATGCAAGGCTGGTACCACAGAACTCTGGTGGTGGGTCCCGGGGCGGTTTGGGCGGTGTTGGGCGGGTTGTGTGTTTGTGGATGAGATAGTGTTTAAGTATTTTTTTTTTTTTTTTTTTTATGTTTATTATTTTGTATATTATAATTTATTTGAACAGATAGACAGACAGACAGAGTTACTTTCGCTCTTGTAATGCTAGTAAGGATTATTATAGTAAGTATGGATTATTGCTCCAGTTCCACTTTTCTTCAATAATATTATATATGCGACAATGTAAATCACATGATTACTGCAAAAAAAAATATACAAAAAAAAAAAACCCCATGAGTTTCTTGTGTCTTCTTCTCATGTCATGGAGGTCGCGATCCGAAGACATAGTAGAGTAAATTAAATAAAAAAAAAATGACATGTCAAAGAGATATCTTGCTAATATCCGAATGAATAAACGTACTTTGATTTTTGATTTTTTTTTTTTTGGGGAAAACTCTGCAATTAAATTACCTACTCACTAAACAAAAGCACAGTGTGTCAGACGTTTACTAGTATCTGCGAACAAATTCTCATCTAGACTTTAAAATACTTTGGAGTGAAGCCAGCAGTCTTTTGGCTTCAAGATGTCGTTTGTACCAACTTACCGACATTACAGCTCTATTAGGAATTGTTCAGTTACTTTAATAGCCGTGTGTACGGAATATTGCCCGTTTCCAGTCCTCTGCAGTCTCAGATGGGAAAAGTTTAGAAATTATAAGCTAACTATGCTGGGGGTAATTTCTTTAGTGGAAAGATAAATAAATAAATATTGCACGCCGTTCGCTCCGTGGTCTAGCCCCAAGCTAAGCACTGGGCTTGTACTATAGGTACTAAACAACGGATATACCACACATAATCTATACTTTTTCTGTAATTAGCATAGATCGGATTTTTGGGTGCCGTTTCAAAAATGCGACATCAAAAGTATGGATACGACCAAAAAAAATTCCGAGAAAAATTCCGCGTCTTGGAATTTCATCGTGATTGGGATTTCGATTGAGGATAGGTGTCGAAATCACGAGAACTATCACTATCTAAAGTATCATCATCATCATCATCATTTGTTTTCATTGCTGAAGGCATATTTACTAGAAATATTTTAAAGAAAAAAATAATCTTCAAAATTTAAAATGAGATTCTGTTTACAGGTTAGAGTTATCCGTCAGAAATAAATAAAACACACATATAAATTAAAAGGGTTTAATGTTTATATTTCTTTATTTAAAATACAAACAATGGATAAAATCTGTTCTAAGTATAAATAATTATCACAATTAAGAGAAAACACACCTAAAGCATGTTTGTGGAACAAACATTTTCAAATACTTGTTTATAATAATAATAATAATAATTCATTTATTTCAGATAATTTCAATCCATAAATTGTTAGTAGACAGTTTGTTAGTCAAAAAAAAAAAAAAAAACTTAAATTACTAAAAATTAATTACAAATAACACACTACAATTAGAGAAAGAATAAATTACGATTAAAATTAGCAAAAAGAAATTAAATTAAATTAAAGTCAAAAACAAAAAGGTTAAAATCGAATAAAATTAAACTGATGTCAATTTGAAAATAATAAAATGCATTAAATAATTTAAGAATTGACTACCTATCGCATACAGTGCTCAATATGAATATGGTCGCATCTAGTCATATATGGGCAATCAAATCTATCCCCTATCATTTTCAAAATACTGTTTGAGCTGGCCCTGACTCTGCGCACCAGTGACGTACATTTTTTGCGTATTAACATTTTATTTTTCAGCCAGTATTTCCTTACAAGGGTAGGGTAGAGACAATCCAGCAAAGCTTGAAATATAACAATTTATGTATTACTAAAACCAAAAATGTTCCCTCGACATGGAATTATTGTTGAGAAAATAATACAAAAATACAACTTTCCTTACAAACTGACCGAGTTGGTTAAAAAGGGAAGTAGATTTTTGTACCTCTCAACATTTAAATTGTTCTATTTCAAGCTTTGCTAAATGCACTACGCACCATCTACCTCGGTGTGCGAGCTGAATAGTTCACATTGCGGAATTTAACAACTATGTAATTACTTGGAAACTAATTTTTAAATTTGACCCTTACCATGATCTACTTATTATAATAATAATAATAAGTCATTTATTTCAGAATATTAATTACATTCCATTTGTTAGTATGAAACTTAAAAATTAAAGTTAGTAGGTAGCATTTAAAAATATATTGAAAAATGTCATAATAATTTAATTTACAATTTAGTCGTACACCAGATTATTTCCCGTGATAAGGATGTCACGAAAGTGCCTCTGGATCGGCGACTCAAGCCTCGCAGCCACAGTTTTCAGGATGCTGTTCTGGCTGCCCTGCAACCTGCTGCACAAGGAAGCTGTCTTTTTGCGAATCACTGCGTGAAAGCCATCTGTGTGGGCTAACGCAAACATTGCTGAGGCACTACAGAATCGGGGCAGCCCCAACAGCATCCTGAATGCATTATTATATTGTACCCGAAGGGCATTGAACGATTGTTTAGAGTAACTGATCCACAGACTTGCCGTATATAAGCTCTGACAATAAGCTTTGAAAAGAATAACTTTTGTCTGGTCAGAGCATCGTGCAAATCTGTGAATCAACATATTACTCCTCACAGCCAATGCCCTGCGTTCCCTTTCAATATTTGCATTGTCTTTAAGGTCTTCGGCTATGAGATGTCCAAGATATTTAAATAAGGTAGTTCTCTTAATAGGAAGACCGTTCAACGTTATCACTGGAGCATCTACGGGGTATCTGCCGGAGGCCTTAAAAACCATGTACTCGCATTTATTTACATTATAAATTAGGCCGTGTGCTTTAGCATAGGACTGGCATACCATCAACATTTTGTTCAAAGCTCCCACAGTCGGGCTCAGCAGCACCATGTCGTCTGCGTAGCTAATGTTATTTACGCTGGCGCCATCCATCCTGCATCCGACATTCATGCTGCTGAGCTCGACTATCAAGTCATTAATATACAAGTTGAATAGTCTAGGGGACGCCAGTCCACCCTGTCTAACTCCGCACTCTAACCTGTACGGCTCTGACAGTGATTTAGCCCATTTTACCAAATAATGTAATGTAATCAAAATAAAAAATGATTTAGCCCATTTTACCATTTTACCCATTTATTGCAGGATTTAATTCGTCAGCTAATTAAAAATAAATAAATAAAATTTAAAAAAAACACAAATAATAAAAAAATCACAGAATAAGTTTTTTTTTGTTTTCTGTTGTTTTTTCTTAATAGTCTAAGAAAAAAATACTCAATTTTTTTGCGCAACAAAACAACAAATTAAATAACGAGAAAAGATCATGGTAACGCCCAATATCCAGTTTTACTTAAGAATTACCAAGTTGAAAATAGAAATCTGATGATCATTTTTTTTAAATTCCGGGTCTAGATAGTGTTGTAGCTACTTTTAGATTTAAATTATCTCGATATTTCGGAACGGAATCAGCCTAATCCATAATATCTATAAGTTGTAAATTTGTAGGAATGAAGAAAAAAAATTCTACACTCTTTTTAACAACAAATTATAGGCAAGAACCTTACAGTTATTCGTGTAAGTTTCTTGATTATAGGCTATGTTATTTATTCTATTACAATATATAAAAAATCTACTCACCCAAAGTTCGACAAATGTCAAAGATATCCAATCCAGTTGCAATAATCGTAGTCCGTTTAGTAGCCAAAATGTCAAGTTTTGCAGTGAAATCCAAAATCCAAGTAACGTGCAGGGGTCAATAAACAATAGCATAAAAACACACGGATAGACTGCACTCAACAAACCGAAGTAAGCGAATGGGCTTAAATTGCAGTTTCACTTTTCCCATAGGAATAACGGAATAATAAATAGGTATAAATAAATATATACAAATAGGTATTTAGTCTAAACAACTTCCAATAATTGCTCGAAGAAAAATAAACAAACATACCTTGTAATATTGCCGACAATAGCGACAATAGGTATTGCAAAAGATAAACAATGTTTATGGCCGCTGTCTTCAAAAGACTTTTTTTGTTCAACTTTGGGTCCCTACTTATGGATATTGTTAACTTAAATTGCGAAATTGCATGTACGAAAATGACTCAGTAAGTTTTATGCATTCAATTAAAAAAAACTTTTTTTTTTTAATTAATAGTACAATTTCTACGATACATTTACAATACATTACATTACATACAAACATACAATACATTTAATATTTTTGTAAAGTTTAAAAAGAAATATCGGAATTACGGAATTTACAATTCCGGAAAGTCATATCCATGTTAGTGACAACGTCTAAAACAGCACCCAAAATCCGATCTATGGTAATTAGCGATAAAGGTTTGCCTATTAACGCCAGTGACACCGCGGGGGGGATACTAGCCTATTTTTTTTCTTTTTAAATTACGCAAATTAGTTTTGGCAGATTGTCTGTCAACCTTTTCATAATTCAACATTTTGGGAAATTTAACATTTTAGGAATTCAACATTTTAGGAAATTCAACATTTTGGGAATTACAACATTTTAGGAATTTAAACATTTTGGGAAGTTCAACATTTAGTCACTTAATGGTATTTAATTGGTAGTAATTTCAGTTAATAAAGGAACATGCCCAAAACCCTTCAACAACTGGTCCAACCAAATTAATCTATCAAATCACAGATCTAATAAGTGCACACACAACGGAGTCACGGGAAAAGTGTTGTTCAGAATAAATCACTTGTTCAATTTAGTAATAGTTGGGGTTCCGCAGGCCGCACGCAAGGAACGGAACGCTCAATTGTCGGCTAACGAGGAAACGATCTTGTACCGTACGCGTACCGCTTGCGACGGTAGCTAGTCAATCTCAGCTAGTTTAAAGCTGGTTACAGGAGGATTGATGGAGCTACTTTACGGTTATAAAACTGTTTAATAGTTGATATTAAACTTATTTTTCGGTTTTAATCGCGTGGTGTTTATTACGTTTAGCATTGTTTCAATGATCAACGTTTCGGGTCTCTTTTTCAGGATTGACAGATTTTCAGATCGGATTTTTCAGGATTACAGGTCAATCCTGAAGAAGAGACCTGTAAAAGTTATGAAACGTTGAGCATTGAAACAATGCTAAAAGTTTAGAAATATTTTAAAAGAAAATTCTTCTTTAAAAATCTCGCGTCGAGGTTTGAACTCGCGTCTGAGGATTTTACCCGTATGGTCTATTTAGTTAAGACATTGGGGTACTGACCCAAAGATGCGGGTTCAAACCTCGCCGCGAGTGAATTTTCGAAGAAGAATTTTTCCTTTAAAATATTTCTATAGTAGGTACATTTTTTAATTTCAGACTGTAATCTGACTCTTGTGAAGAGTGAATTTGGCATTTTTCTTTAGGAAGATGTGTGAAATCGTAGTCTACAATTTATAAACGAAATATAAATTAGTAGTTTTATGCACATGCCTAGATATGATAACCGTAGTAAATAGTGTGCACTATCCTTAAGTTATTGTCGGAGAGGAAGAGACAATTTGGTTCGCGTCGATGTGGAAGTAGACTCCCTACGAGTAAGTAAGTATAAGTGGTTGTAACACGACCACGTTTACTTGGCTCAACTAAACTACATTACAGATTTAGTTAGATATGCTTGGAAGAAAAGCAACATACGACTAAAGCTGCATTAAAAAGTTTAAGGATGAAGTATGGGGTTTAATTGTAAAAGTAAAAATGTAATTCCCGTTTCTTAGGTTATTTAGCCGATAGTTTAGAGTTTTCTTGATAAGAAAGTGATTCCAGATGCTCCATCAATCTGAATGTAGTGATTTAGAAGCCGGTAGAAGTCTAAAAATTGGTAATTTACTGCATTCTGGGATACTATTTTGTTTATCATCAATGATGCTCTCCCGCTTACGCCACAGATGTCTACTATAAAATTAATTAAAAAACAAGTGTAGGAAACATTTTCTTTCAATAGTTGTCTCAAAAATAAAAATAAATCATCAAAATTTGTTCATAAACGACGAAGTTATCCGCGAACAACATAAAAAAATATATGCATACGGTCGAATTGAGAACCTCCTCCTTGTTTGAAGTCGATAAAAAACATAATTAGTTTACGTTTGATCACGAGAGAACTAAAATAGGTCGTAGTATAGATTATAACACAATCGCTTGTATGTTTTGACGTACCGTCCGCGCTGGGATGTCTCTATTAGACTCATTCATAGGTCAGACTTGTAGCTCGCTAATAAAGAGAACACAGCTTATAATAATATAAAATATCGGTTTAAATCGCGTGGTGCTTTTAGTATTCAATCAATTAATCAATCAATAATTTATTGCTACAACGCAAAATCAAAACATTGCATTGTTACAACGCTCAACGTTTCGAGATCTTTCGTTCGTTTCGTACCCATAGTACAAGCCTGGTGCTTAGTTTGGGGCTAGATTGCGCTGTGTGTAACGTCGTGCAATATTTATAATTTATTTTTATTTATTCATTTTTTATCTTTCCATGTCCCTTCTTTAGGATAGATTTTCACCACGCGATTCAAACCGAAAAATGTCCTTGATTTCAATACAACATCGCGAAACAGAACAAAAATCTACTTTTAGCATTGTTTCAATGTTCAACGTTTTGAGACGCCAAAATATTGATGTCCTAAAATCATGAATTCCCAAAATGTTGAACTTCGCAAAATGTTAAATCTCAAAATAAATGTGAAGGCACTTATCTTATATCGTGCATCTAGGTATACTCAAAAATGTAAACAAAAACTCATTCATTTATTTAAAAGTGACAGCTCTTTACTTACTTTTTCCTTTTATATTGACATATCTAAGATTCTGTTCTGAAATAGAGTATATACTAACCTAGTCCAGATGTTAATAAGGAAATTGTAAGTCTTATACATAAGCTATGTTTGTACGGAGTTACTTAGGTAAATATAACAATCAAACGGTTTTTCCAAGACGACCACAATTAGTTAAAACTGATACATTTGTGGTTTCCTGAAATAAATATGTAACTACATGTACTTTAGGTAGGTATATACGCCTACCAACTGAATCAACTTTTTTTTTATTATTAGGTATATATTTAAAAATGTTATTTAACATTCGTTCAGTACCTTTTTTTAACCGACTTCCAAAAAAGGAGGAGGTTCTCAATCCGTCGGGTTTTTTTTTTATGTTGTTCTTTAATTAACACCATGTTTGATACACTTAGGCTATGACCCTGTGGTTTGACCACTATCACATCTGAGACAATTTAATCTCCAAATTGGTCTTCGGTCAAATCTTAGACCAAAATATCACTTGCTATCTGATGGCTATGGTCTAAGATGTAGCAAGATAATCTAAGATTATTTCAGTACCTTTTTTTAAACACCATAGATGAGGGTTTGACCACTGTCTCACCTGATGGCAAGTGTCTAAGATGTAGCACGCTTATTTAAAAGAAAGAAGACGGCAGTGGAACAAGATCCGACCTGTCTTAGTACCGTATACTTTAAGAATGTGCAGGGAAACATTACATATTCTAAAATTCATCGCTCGAGGAGGGGAACTCGTGTGGTCTAGTAGATTAAGACATTGGGGTACTGAGAGACGCGAGTTCAAACCTCGCCGCGAGTGAATTTTTGAAAATGTATTTTTCCCTTACAATATTTATACTAGTATACTGGTAGGTATACAACAAGTGTATTTATTTATTTAAAATCAAAGACACTTTATCTCAATACGAAACATATGTAGCTGGCTAGCTACACCAAAAAAAGACGTTGAACAAAAAAAACTACATTATCAACAGGAAACCAAGTCGAGATGTAAAATTAACATTAAATTCCGTAATGAACATAAGTTAGAGGATGTGTGGCACGCGATAACTTGCATGTTTTCCTTCAATAGTTACTGATAAAACACCAGATGTGGTACTGCGAATACAAAGGCAGACTGACAGCGATTTGAATTTCGAAGCTCTTGGGAATTCAAGGTTATGAGAACTTAACCCTTTCTTTTCAGACTCGTTTTTTTTTCTTCTAAGTATGTTTTATTTTGACAGCTCCTAATGTGTAACTAAAATATTTGAATTTTGAGAAAAGATCATTAGTTTAAACAGTTTTTTTAGCTATATGTGTTGCTCTTTTGTGCAAAAACCACTGATATTATTGGAATGATGATTAGGTATAGATAGCAGCTGGGGACCTGGAATTACACATAGGGTAGGTACTTTTTATCCTGATAACTCCCGCGGAATCAAGACAGGAACTACCTTATGAAACTATCAAACAGAAAAAGATGTAGCTAGAGCTATTTTTTTAACTCTACAGTTGAAATCACTGACACAAAAATTCAAATAACGCTGTTCTAGCCAACCCTGGGAATTTAATTATAAACGCAGCATGGCGAAAGTCAGCCTTAGTGACTGAGATTATAACCCCTTCCTATTAACTGATTGATCTGCAATTTGGTACACACCTTTAATCCGTATGACGATGCAATTAGTACTCATTGTAAATCCAAGATGGCCGCCACCACAAAATGGTGGATTACAAGATATATTAAACTAGTATTTATTTATATTTTCTATATAATCATGTGAAGCCAACTGCTCGAAACTTGTACCAACAAAACAATATTGTAACCAGATATGATACTTTATCATTTTTCTGTGCTGGACAGACGGACAAAACGATAAGACTGTTATTGAGTCGTGTGTCATTTCGCAATTTGTTAGTAGATACGTATGCCTAACAAAAAGATTTATCAAACTGGAATAAGATAGAAAGAACACCAGCAAACGCGCAAGCCCATGTACGGCTTCTAGTTTGTATCCTTATCTACCTATTGGGCATGTATTTCTGAAATTGTTTATTTTCCTATAAAATATTTGTCTCTTAGTTGACAATAAGTATAATTCCTCTTCTTTTATGTAAATGAAGTTGACACCACTTCTGTGGCGTGCGCACGAACACCCTGCTGCGACACAGAAGATTGCAACTTCGATTCCCGCCGGGCATAAGTAGTGTCTATTATAAATGTTTGTTTTTGGATTTAGGTGTTTCTTTTTGTATCATATTATGTAGGTAGATACGTATTTACGAAAAAGTATATCTAGAAGCTAGATGGCTCTGTGTATAAAATCGTATTACATTTATATTATTTATTTAAATATACCAAACACAAGACATTAAAAAGTTTACGTCGATGTACTTTTTAAACATTTTTGGTAAAATATTAAACATCTTGAGTGCGTATTGATTGTTTTGTCCACATTAATTTGTTGGGCGTTTCGTATTAGATGAGTTTGTGATTCGATAAAGTAATTAATGACTGAGATATGAAGTGTTAAGTGTTTACATGTGTTTTGTGTCCATTTTAAAACTATTTACCTACGTGACTTTAACTGAATAAAAAAAGAATGGGCTCGTGAATATTACTTTGATTTTTTCCAAGAAAAAATGCTTTGAGCGTAAAGTGATGTAAGCTCAGCCAGTGTTAGAGTTTTAGGTCGCTCTAAGGCCTTTAATTTGACCTAACGACTGCTATCAATGACAATATGATTTTTGTTATGTATACTTTAGTGCTTTGTATGTTAACTTTCCACTATATTTTTACTACTATGTAGGTATATGTTTTTATATTATTGTCGGGTGCTTGTCCAAAAGACGTATTTTCTTTATTTTTTTCAATAACTGGTCCCAGCCAGTTAAAATCCATGAGTAATCAATGTTGAAAAATGTAACTTTTTAATTTTAAGTTACCTGTGCCTATGCGGTGGGTAGGTACAGATTTCTGAAAACTCTACACCCAAACTAAGCAAATAGGCTTGCTTGTAGTAAGTAGGTCCTAGACAATGGATTTAGTACGAATTATACTTTTTTTTTTGTAAAAATCAGAAAATCAGCAGAACCAGAAAATTTTCAAAGAGCCCGTCACATTCATAAAATTTAAAGCTTTTGCAAAGATGCACCAGAGAACAATGTACAGACGACATTTTTCAATGAAAATACCCAACCAAGGTAAAAATTTAATAATTTTGACCTGAATATATCTTTCGTGTCTGACAAACAAAGGGTGGGGTAATTAAAGTTTTTTTTTATCTACACGATAGCGTGGGGGTTTCTCGCATGTCCGCATGCAGAATGCTTATAATATTGGCCATATGTCACAACACTAGATACCGCGGTAGATAATGATAGCTAATAAGCGCTTGTCTTCCAACATAGTGCTCTATGGATGGGGTAGAGGTCAGTCGATATTCTTAAGCTCTGTCGATAAAAAGTTTAGGAAGGTGCTCTGTTGTATGGTTTGTTTAAAAAATATTCTAGACGCTTAGGAAAATTCATGCAACGCTTTCTAGCTCTTAGCTAGGATAAGGCTACTGTTATGGTGGCCAGATAACGCATCAAAAAAAAAATTCTATAATTACACGTTTAGAAAATTTTAACCAAAAGAATCCATAAATAACCTAAATAGGTACATTTTTTTTTATTAAAATTGTCTTTTTCCTTCTTTAGCAATGTTAGGTACATGTTGTATAAAATGGGCGTGCGTGTGCGAATAATAAATAAATAATAAATAAATTCTCCGAACAACACACAGCGCCATCTAGCCCCGTGGTAAGCGACTAAGCTTGTGTTACGGTGACTAGACAACGGATATAATACTTATATTTATTTTTCTTTTGTAAATACATACATATTATACATAGAGGGACACCCAGACCAGACACAAATATTTATTTTTTAAGCATAAATACTTGCACCCGGCGGGAATCGAACCCGCAACCTCCTGCATTGCAGTCGCGCTTTCGCACGACGCGCCACCGAGGTCGTCATATTATATATAAATAATCGTCTTATCTATTTATTTAGCTAGACCATACGTAAATCAATATCTACAGCCCAAAGTCACAGCTTAGTTAATCAATTTATTTTTTCTTTTTATTTATGGCACCTACACTCACTAAACACAACAACAACGACCATCTATCGACTATCGACAAACCAATTACCACTTCTATCGATAAACCACCCTCCTTCCTTCCACCCCAGCACTAAGCGATCTTATCAGCAGTTTTTATTCTCCTGATATCCAGCGATAAGGCTGAAATGTCCTTTTTCATAGAAGCCCAGTAATGGCGGAGAAGGCACGCTAGGTTCGCTTCATAACTTATGTATGCTGATTGCCTTTCACCCTTTGCGACTGTCTGTAATTCTAACTTAATGGCTTTGGTTATTATTTATCTAGGTATTTAGGTAGGTATCTTAGTTGGGATCGGTAATAGCGATCATTAGTGATTGTTTGGTCAAGGAATTGATTTGATTCCTTTTGGGTTTTCCTTCAGATTTGTGTCAATGGGACATTATTAAATAAATAAATATTGCACGACGTTATTTACAGCGCAATCTAGCTCCAAACTAAGCACTAGGCTTGTAGTATGGGTACTAGACAACGGATATACTTACTACAATGTTATAGGTAGGTACATTATTTTTCTAAAAACATTACATACAAAAGTAGCCTATGTTATTCAGGGTGAATATAGCTTTCTAATGGTGAAAGAATTTTTGAAATCGGTAAAGTATTTTGATTTTATTTTTAAAGTGTTTCCTACACTTGGATAATTGATTTAATTGAAGAAAGAGTCCTGTCGGGTGCAATTTTTGAAAAACATTTCTTCAATTAAATCAATCGGTAAAGTAGTTTTTGAGTTTATTCATAACAAACTAACAGACGCACACACACACAAAAATACAAATCTTTCCTCTTTATAATATTAGTGTAGATGTATGATACATAGAAAACATATTTAATGTATTAGTATTTTGGATAACCTTCAGCATTCCACAGAAATCATCAATACTCAATGCAGTAGACAAACCCCTTTTTACCCGACTGCGCGACGAAAACAAGGGTTATTTGTATTTCTTCCATTGACATCCATATGGCACCTACCCCAATTACTGACCCATAGCCCCATAATTCACAGCGGTGAACAGTATGATAAATAAAATGCGAACAGGTAATTATTCTAAGGGTTCCCACGCATACCGATGCAGTTTACGCGAGGGTGAAGTGGTAAGTGCGTAATATTTGCTACTGTTTTGTGGTTCCGTAGGATAAGCGAATTTACAGATCAGTCTCTCTCTCTGATGAGTCTCTCCCTCTCTGTAGTCGGCCCCTCATGACTGATAATTGTAGTCATCAATGGGTCTGCATCTGGAACGGATGATCTGTCTCCAGCGACTCCAGCTCATTGCCTCCATAACGATCTGATATAACTTGTCGGCTGAATTTCACATATTTTTTTTACAGATCAGTAGCTCAGCGATATATGTTTGTATTTGTTGTCATCTCAGCGGATGGAAAGCGATTAGAGGTCTACGATGTAGCGTGCTTGCGTTAAAGAAACCTATTGACTAGACTTGAAGAAGTTTTTGGGTTGTAGTTGTCGTATATTATCTTTTTCTAACGTCCAGAGAATAATATCCTTACATATTGCCAATTACTAGTATCGTCCTGCGGTTTTTTCCGCGTAAATCCCGATTTCGCGGGAATTTTGATACAAAAAGTAATCCAAGCTTTCGCGTTTATGATATACTTAGTAAAATAGGTTAAGAAATAGGGTTAACAGGATAATATTTTATTTCAATTAAAGTAGGTATGCTATCCGTTATCTAGTCACTATAACACAAGCGCAGTTGCTTAGTTAAGTAGGTATAAGTGCTGTTTGTGATGTGATTTTCAATATTTTTTTAATATCAAAAAGGACAATCGAATACTAATTTTAATTTCTATTTATATTTTTCAACTGATAATATTAACTTCGTTGACCTCTTTATACTGAAGATTGATCCCTAATAATTCCTTAGAACAGAACACCATATGGCACCGCCATTATTATTACAACAGATAAAACTCCAAGTAAAAGTCAGTAACGAGTCCAACGGTCAATTGTTACTTTTCCTGTATTTAAAAATAAATACATTACGTATACTTGCGGTAAAGATATTCACCCATTGTAAGGTCAAACTTTCCTAGTAGGTATCAAAATAAATAAATATTGCACGAGCGACGTTACACACAGCGTAATCTAGCCCCAAACTAAGCACTAGGCTTGTGCTATGGGTTTTAGACAACGGATATATTACTCATTATTTATTTTTTTGTAAATAAGTATAAAACACCCAGCTGTTTTCTATGCATCAAATGATTATGTATGGTTACCGCCATGTGTAAGTATTTATGCTTTAAAATTAATATTTGTTTCTGGTCTTTATGTTTTTAAAGGGGTCTCCTCTGGCCTGGGATGGAAAGTGGCCAGACGTATACCCACTAATACTCCTCGGTATCCGTCAAGCCGCAAATTTCGAGGCCAACGGGAAAACACTCTCGCAGAACTGCCGTTGTTCATCAAAGTATAATATGTATCCGTTGTCTAAAACCTATAGTACAAGCCTAGTGCTTAGTTTGGGACTAGATTGCGCTGTGTGTAACGTCTTGCAATATTTATTTATTTATTTCAGTACACAGTCACATATTTAGGTATTTCAGTCTGTGATATATAGGTACGCTAACAGCTCGTCCGCATTTTTGTCCCTATGTCTATACACATTTTGTTCACAGTTTCCTTGGTAATAGAAGCCTTCGATATAAATATACTAAAAATTACCTCAATTAGGTACCTAGAAGATCGAAAGTGGTTAATTAATTTTACATACTTATTGGTGTAATTTTCCGTGTCTGATTAGACCACGTTTATCCCTAATGCGTAGCAGTTTTGGAATGTGTAGTGCATATTTGGAAATGTGATGTAATTAAATATTGTTTTATTAAGTAAAATTCTATTAATATACTAAAAGGTTAGGTTAGATAAACAGTTTTCCCGCTACTGAGTTTGTACTAAAAGTAAAAACAATTACAGTGGCAGGCAGATTAGTTAAAAAAATGGCGAATGCGAAGAAATCGATTTTCATAGATGTCACATGTAAAATGTACTGCGCGAACTTTCCCCTTCCACGTCAAAACTATTCAACTTATTTGCCGGGACCTGTACCTCCTTTAAAACGGGTTTGTCTCGGCGTATACAGGGATCAGATAATATAAGAAACTGATCTCGCCAAGTTGTAGGTAGATAACCACCGATACTGTTTCCAACAAAATTAATAAAATAAATTTAGCTTCGGATCACGGTTTCCGATTATACTAGAAATTAAATAAAGTAAAATTTTCTTCTGCTTTCGCGATGTTGGATAGAAAGGTGAAGAAGGGACCTGTAAATTTCTTGAAAAGTTGAGAGTTGAAACAATGCAAAAAGTAATAAACGCGATTAAAACCGGAAAATAAGTTTAATTTTTAAATAAAGTAATTTTAGAAACCGATACTAAAAATTGAACAGACAGACAGACAGCGAAGTCTCAGTAATAGGGTCCCGTTTTTACCCTTTGGTACGGAATCCTAAAAAATGATTGGGCAGAGATACCAGGTACCTATATCAGTCATGATTGGCTGAACCGATATCAAAAAGTCTTTGGAAATCGGTTCAGAATCCTACATTGTCTCGGTAATGTAGGATTCTATACGATAATGTAGTCTATAAATGCTATAATTTATGCGAGTGAAACCGCTGGAACCAAGGTAGTGTACCTACTAGTGCTTCGGAAATATGCTTCCATTGGCGATGAATACATATTTCTGCCGTTTGTAATACTAACTGACTGTGCCCTATAGTAGGCTCCAGAAAATAAGTAAGTCGTTCTGTAGCACTAGTGTACTTTATTATAATAAACTACCTGAAGACGTATTTGACATGTCCATTACAAGATTCAAAAAATATATTAAACTTAAATTGTGTAATAAGGCGTACTATAGCACGTCGAAATATTTTGATGAGAAGAATCCATGGACATGATTGTTAACTGCTCCTGTTCAGATTAAAGATCTGTATTATGACGATTGTAATATAAAACATGATAAAAAAAAATAAGTAATTGAAAAAAAAACCCCATGAGTTTCTTGTGGTTTCTTCTCATCGGAGGGCGCGTTCCGAAACCTCGGTAAATTAAAATCTCGACGTTTCAAAACGTACTTACGTATGTGTGTATAATATACGTTCTAAATGAATAAAAAATTTTGAGTTTTGAGTTTTAATCATACGTATCAGAAGCATAACGTATGATTAGTATTAGCTTCTGATGACCAAAGGGCTGGCGGCTACTTTGGCCAACGAATAGGTATTGCTATCCAAAGGGGCAATGCAGCCAGCCTTTTGGGTACCATACCTAGGGACTCATTTTTGGATTTTTAATTTTAATTAAGATAGTGAATTAAGTACTATAGGTAATCCTTACTATTCATTGACAAAAGAACAATAAATATGAAGCTAGTGTTGAATAAATCTTATTGAATTGAATTTATCCATCAATACATGCCTTGGTTGGTTGGTAGTATTGTATAAAATGCCTTATTCATTGAGAAGCAATGATTGAGGATGAGATGAGCTCGAGGCCAACAAATGACTTGTGTGAATGAAACTGAGGACGATACAAAAGGACCGTGTTGCAGGTAGAGTTTGAATATGGTCTTTAATTAATATATTACTCGGCTGCATGTTTTTAATGTATGGTTGTAAAGTTATTTACTATCTCGTGTGTTTCAAACGACTGGATGGATTTCGACAATAAGATCTATCGTTCTAAAATATTTCAAAATAAAACATAGTCCTACTGCGTACCTACCTTAAAAATAATGATTAAAGAAACATTAAATATTAAAAACAAAGAGCCCCATTGGATAGTCTTGAATTGTTTATATTAAACACTATTTATTTTATAAAATGTGACTTTTAATAAACTATTTTGAATTTATCACAAAAACTATCATTAAATAATCAGGACTTCGTATATAATGTCTAACAAGAAGAATGTCGCAGAAGTCCCGATCTAGCAGGAATTTTCAAAAACTCTTTTAAAACGGATAGGTACATGACGTAAAGAACACACCCTCCAAATTTCAGCTCTCTACTATCAGCTATTTAGGCTGCATTGATCAGACAGTCAGTCAGGACAAAGCATTTTTTTTATGTGTCCCAAATACTAATACTTATAAACGAATTAAAACCGACCCAGCATCGTTAGGGTTCACATTTGGCACGCAACATAAGTAGGAGGCGAGGCGTGACGGGCTGCAAGTGGACATAGGAAGTCGACCGGCATTGATACCATCGCATCTCATTGTGTGAGTAGTATAAATTGCGACCGGATGTAGCAAGACTAGAGATCGGCGGGTTTCCATTATTGCTGATGCTGTTTCCTCTGACTTTTTTAAATATTAAATTATTTATGAATGTTTTCAAGTCACAAAACGATTTAATAACATTTTAAAGATATTAAAGTAAATCAAGTAGAGAAGCTTAAAACCAAAAAATATTTTTTTTTTTAAATATAAATCCAAAATTATAAAAAAAATATTTAATAGAAACTTAATATAACTTCTGTCTGCAAAAGGTGAAACAAAAGTTTTTTTATCTTTTAAATTCTACCAATGTCTTTTTTAGGGTTTCCTAGTCAACAAGAGATTCTTATATTTTAATGAAATAGTGAGGAAACCAAATGTCCTAGGACCATGATTCACCACGATCAGAAGGCATGGGGCCTTTCACCAATTTGGAGTCCGTTGTGTTTTGTACTGCCTTGCCTAATTCCTTGAGGAGGCCCACGCCCTACAATGGGACAATTTAACGAGCTAACAATATTTAATTCTACCTAAGCACCCATAGTGCGTATAATTCGCATGGGAAACTTTGATATCAAGCAAAACATATGATATTCTAGTTTTTTCTTCTGTTTTCGCGATGTTATATTGAACACCACGCGATTAAAACCGAAAAATGTCTTTAATTTCAATTCTGTTATATTAGCACTGAGGTGATCTTATAAGAACAGAAAAGAAGTCCTAAGTTAGGACTTTAGTCAAGTTAGGACTCCTAACTCGGTTTAACCGACATTTTGAAGAAGGCGTGTAGTCTGTCCAATTTCGAGTATGTAGATAAGTGCCTGCTTAGCAAATCCTTCAACTTATAGGAAAATATCGATAAAAAAAACAATGGAGTAAGTAAAAAGTGAACGACCTACTTCCGCTTCCTTCCTCAGTTTTTCTATTGGCCACACACCATGATACGTTGACAAAGTACCATCTTAAGTTAAAAAAAAACTATTATAAATAAATAATACAGAAATGTTCAGTAAGGTACCTCAAGTCTTCTTTATTTATATCAGTAAAAGGTAGAGTCCGTGGATTTCCCCCTTTCAGAAAAGGAAAACCATACCACTAACATAAAGCTAAGATAAAGCAAAACTAATTTCATACCTAGTAAATATTTCCTTTTGTAATTAAAACTATTGTAGGGTAAGTACTCCTACAATGGAACCGCGCGCCTCATACCGCGTGTCTCACAGAATTATTTCTGACATTTTCAACTTTATTGTCCTCTGTGAATACGAAGTCACGCTCCAAAAGAAATTAATGCGTGGTTTGTTCATACAGCGCATTTGTTAGCCAGCGTTACAGGTTATTACCTGTCTATACCTAAACTCCAATCTCATATAGATAGACACGATGCCTATCTAATGTGGGATCGTACACCGGTAACATCTTATTGGACTTTGTTCCAAAAATCGATCGTTAAATAAAATTACAAATATACAAGAGCTGCATTCTCCAGCAAAATATTTTGTGGGTGGTTACTGGTAGTTTACCCTACTTTTGTTTTAAGTTCAAACAAAGGAATGACCATGAAACGCTACTTTGTAGGATAATAATCATACTTTTATGTCCCCTATTAGAAGACATTACCTACACCCTAATAACCATTTGTTTCAGACAGCATAGTGTATTGAATACCCAAGTAGGTGATCGATTACAAGATAGAAATCTAAATAGTACAAATAAACTAAAATTACACGACCGTTTGTCTAGTTCGAGATCGCAGGACTAAATTGCTTAATTGATACCAAGGTTCTATTATTTTAATGTTACAAAAAGGTATTGACGACAACTTTTTCATGTTTAGACAAAGAAAATTAATATCGAATAAGTATCGCTATCAATATGTTTGTACTCATTGTTGAATAAATAAATTCAGAGTTGATTGTACTATTGGAATGTTGCTGTCAGAATTTATATGTTTTCATTCATTTCATTACACCTAATGTAGTGTGCTCACGAGTTGTGCGCGCTAAGGTCTCGTCGTGCATTGCGCGCGAAGGCGTCAGCGCGCACGACGAAGTGAGCAGGTGTGCTGATCGTGATCGCTCCCCTCCTGTTGCAGAGCGGGCGATGCGTCGCAAGTAGCGCGGGGCCGAGCCCGCTACCCGCCCGGCCAATCCCGGCACGTCTAGCCTATGATGTCATCGGAGGAGGAGGCCGACTCACACGCGCCCTACTCGGATAAGTTTCTAAAGAAACAGAAACGCGCCAGACAGCGCGTGGACGCCGGCGAGCCACGTAATTCGTACTCGACTCTCGCGACGAACGGTACCGCGCCCGCGCGCACCGCACACGGAATGAGTGGCGGACTTTACGGTGCCATCTTCGAGGGCCGACAACACTTTGGCCTCTTCGGCCCCGGTTACGCGCCTGCCGAGATGCTCAACGAGCTCCTCGGCCGCACACCGAAACAGGAGGACAACGGCGATGAAGCAACTGGTGGAGACATCGCTCATCGAGTGCTCCGTGATATTCTACAGAATCGCAAGAAGGAGCTGATGCGACTCTCACCGGACAATAACAATGTGCTCGCGAATAATAACAACGATGAACCCAAGAATGAGAAACGGTCGCCGGAGCGGCCAGCGTCTCGTGATTCTCGTCCTGACCTCGATGATGCGTTGCTAGCACTTGACAGTGCCGGCGACTCTCGCACCTCGCCACCGCCACCACCTCCACCGACGGAGTCCCTGCTCGCGCTCAAGTCGGAGCCCGAGGATCGCGATAGTGACGCCCAGCGGTCATCTCCGCGACCCCTGGATGTGAAACGTGCTCGTGTTGAGAACATAGTGTCGACGATGCGGTCGAGTCCTGCACCTCAACAACCTCAGGTGAACGGTTGTAAAAAGCGGAAACTCTACCACCCTCAGCAGCACGACGGCGCCGCTGAACGGTACGGCAACAGCCACGGCAGCAGTGCGCATACGGTTTCTGAGGACTCCGATGACGATGGTGAGTCTAGACCACCGATACAACAGAAATTAGTAGAAAAGAACGCTTTAAAATCACAACTTAGAACTATGCAAGAACAACTTGCTGAAATGCAAGAGAAATATATGCAATTATGCAATCGCATGGGCCAGGAATCGGAGACGATAGATAACGATGGTGTATCAAGTGATGTAGAACAAAACGACGAGCCCGTCCCAAAATCAGAACCGGCATCACCGGCCAAAGAAATACCGACTCCGATGCCGCTTGCGAACACGCCAACACCGAATATGCTCTCGCAAGTGATGAGTAAAATGATGTCTGCAAAAATACATGCGCACGCGCACGCGGCCGCACATCCACACCTTCCGCCTGGATTCAACGGCGCACTACCGATGATGCCGCATCTCCCACCCGCCGACCACATGCACCCACCACACCCGCACCAGCATCTCAACAACGCCGCCGCTATGTACCTCAATGTCAGCCAAAAATTGTTCCTAGAGCAAGAAGCTCGCATGAAAGAAGCGGCTGAGCAGCAGCAGCAACAACAACAACAAAATCATCATAACAGTCAGCAACATAGGCCTCAATCCAACCAACACTCACCACAACAGCGGCAAGTCGGACACACGCCCAAGCCGCCGATGTCCTCAGAGCTGGCTGAGCGTCTAGATGCCTTGCGGAGTAATGCCGGCTCAGTGGGACCAGTAACTGGCGCAGACCTTGAAGGTCTCGCTGAGGTGCTTAAAAACGAAATTACCACATCTCTCGCGAGTCTCATCGACTCTATCGTCACTCGCTTCGTGCATCAGAGAAGGATTATGGGAAAGCAATCGGAGGCGGCCGCCGCTGCAGCGGAAGAGCTCAACAAGGACCTGTTACGAGCGAGACGGCTCATCGACGGCCGGAAATCGCCGCAGAAGCCGCCAGAAAGACCTTCAGGGCAAATGTCAGGTAATCTTCCCGTCCATCACGCGGGCGCGCCAAACGGCGGCGTTCCGTTCATGCATAACCAGATATTGTTGAGCCAAATGAATGGTCCCCGTGCGCCAGTCGGTGCGGCGTTCCCGCTGCACGGCGAGGCGGGCGGGCCAGGACATGGCACTCACGTGCGGCCCCCGACAGGCTTGTTCCAGGCACCGCCGAAGCCGCTCGCTCCTCTCTACGGGCATATGAACGGGCACTTCGAGCGCGAACCGAGTGCCGAACAGAACGAGGCGCTTAACTTGGTGTCCACACCCAAGAAAAAGCGGCATAAGGTGACCGACACACGGATCACACCTCGCACCGTCAGCCGGATCCTCGGCGAGGGAGTAGGCCATTCACCGGAGAGCAAGTTCCCTGAGTCTCCGTCGCCGCGACCGTATCACGGTGGCATGGCGCTGCCGACCTCAGTAGCGATTCCTAATCCGTCGCTGCACGAGAGCCAGGTGTTCTCTCCGTACTCGCCTTTCTTCGGCGCGGGTGGCGGGCTAGCACGGTCACCGCCGACCGCTCCGGAGCGCGAGTCGCCACCGCTGCCGCAGCCGCCGGCGCTGCTGCATCCAGCGCTCCTGGCTGCCGCACACCACGCCTCCCCGGACTACCTTCGCCACCACCACGCGCACGTGCCGCACCACGCCGCACCCCCGCATCACTCACAGATGATGGACGCTCAAGACCCGCACTCAGACTGCAACTCCACCGACCTGCCTTACGACGGAATTCAGCCTACTATATCCTTTTCAAATAGACCAAAGGTCAACTCACTCGTCTAATAACACGTAACCCGATCTCGGGATACTTACAGGGCACAAATCCGCGGCCACAAAAGCCCACAGATATCTTATTTCTGTAGTGTTTAACCTTATGACTGTCGCCGCCTACTTCCTACTTATCAGATACGTATTACGAATGTGGAAGCCTCACAAACGTTGCGGTTACTACGCTGTCCACGATACTTACTTTTCTATCGCTTAAATCCAACAATAGAAAAACTAAAACAAAAGAATACGAGCGATCCTTGATCTCGGTTACCTTAGCATTTATTGTTATAAGTACTCACTGGCCCTATAAAAAATAGTAACAAAGCTCTAAGTTAATTTAAAATAAGAGCTCTTATGGACGTATTCCCTAGATAAAGCCATTGTATATTGCGTAATGGGAATGCAGATTGCTACTAAGGCACATTATAAGATTAGACAATGCAAACGGATTAGGTATTTGTGGTGCTTCGAACAGCCTACGATGTAGGTACTGGAACTTAATCAGATTTAAAGAAATTTTCTTAAACACATACTACAGTCATGTTCTAGATAATTTACTTATTTTATATAACTACCTACAATATATTAAATACGCAATTAATTACCTTGAACGTTAGAAGTGGGTACTAATTAATATCAGCCAAACAATCAGGAAAATAGTCTTTAAAATGAATACCTAATTGGTTTATAAATGTCCTTATTCTAAGTTTTATTCTTGCAATTAACAATTTATCTTTTGGAACTGGTTCTGTGCGAGCTAAACTTTAAAAAGTAAAAAAAAAATAGATCACTAAATTTTTTTTTTTTTTTTTAATTTACCGAATAAAACTTAAATAACATTGATTACTTAAAATTAGCATAAAAAAAACCACAGAGGTTTAGATACTAATGCTAATAATCTACGTCTATCTAATAAATAAGTATATGGAGAATACAAATAGAGAAAAATAAATAAATATAAAAAGTATAAATAAATACGTCGGGAAAAAAAAGAAAGATAAGTTATTTCGTAAATATTAATTTTGTGGGTATAATGCAATAATTATAAATAATTAATAATTTGAATATTTTAAATTTGGCTGTAACGAGAAAAGACTAGATACCTATACATTTTTCCAAGTAGATATCGATATTTATAGCATTTCTTCTGACCAACGGCTAAAGAACAAATTCCTAAAAATCTAATTTTATTTTCAAAACTTTTTAAGATAAACGTATGTCCAAGATGAGTAGTCAGATATTGAATTTTTTTTCATACCAACCTTAACCTAACAAGCGTCTTTTAAAAAAGGAACGCCAATAACTTTTTAAATTTCGTTGAACATTTTACAAGCCAGTATGCTCCTTAATTCCATTGCACTCCTCAACATTGACGCCGATGCACCTCCGGAAAGCGAAGCTGATGTTCTTCTGGGTGCGGTATCCAAGCTCAGCGGTTCTCAAAATGTACTTCCCTGACATCAAGTTCAACAAGAACAACACTGCGCAACTCGTCAAATGGTTCTCAAACTTCCGGTAAGTCCTAGTTTTACTTTTTTTTCAGTTTTTATCTTTTAATTGCGTTAACCTATTCTTTTTTCAGTTTAAATCGCATATTTCCTTATTCCTGTGACCGCAGGTGAGGCACTAAAAAGTTCTCGAAACGTCTTGCGTTGAAAAATGCAAAAAAATACAGTATCGCGATTGATACCATAAAAGTTTAATTTTATATCAGCATCACACAAATCGAAGAGATTTTGAAATCATAAGTAGATCTAGTATTTGGTTCAATTGGTACAGAGTAGGTGCATACAAACCAAAATAAGAAAATTAAAAAAAACACCTTACCTACCTATATTTTCCTTAAGTGTAACGATATATTTTATTACCTATTTTTTCCATAACCGTGCAGTTGCTATGTTAACATTAACAATGAGGCTCGAATAAGCGTCGACTTATCGCTAATTTAAATTGGCCTTTAAATAATTATTAGAACTTAACTACGCCGTAATCTAAATACCTAATATTTAGATTTCCTCTTAGAAACCTAAATGTCGTATAATTCGCAAAATTGATAAGAAATAATTAGGCCTATGCTTGTAAAATTAGGCATTAATTAGTCGTTGACAATTTCCCGGTTAGATACTAAATTATACCTTAGTAAACTTTATTTAATTTATTTTCCTGACGAATCGCCTACACAGTTTATCGAATTAAGGACACAATTTTCTACTGTCCCCAATAATTTCCCCATTAAATAGGGTAAATTCATAAGCTGGCAACACCGTCTTGCTAACAGTTAAAGGGTTGATTCACTATTTCCTAATTATCAAATACGCGGTAGGGTGGCACCCCTTAACTTAAACCAAATCACTGGTATGACTCGATAAATCGAAACCCGTAAACTCTATTTACTATTAAATTGTTTATGTGAATCTTATTAGAAAACAGTAGATTAACTACAAACATATCGGCCGATTGGTAGGTATCGAATCAAAGATGATGAAGTTCACTCGACATGTTTTATTTCTACATTTTTTATGTGCCAAGGTATAAAAAGACTTGTTTTTCTTTGATACTAAACTCCTTTCTTACCAGTTTACCACCTACCCATCTTTTAATTGTAGACTACGATTCAACACATCTTCCCAAAGAAAAAATGTCAAATACAAAGAACGAAAACGTCAGATTTTAGTCTGATATTAAAAAAAACCGGTCAAGTGCGAGTCGAACTCGCGCACGAAGGGTTCCGTACCATTATCTATACTACAGATTTTGTTTTGAATGGTAAATTGCGGTTTACGATTTATGACGTTTTAAAAAAAACTACCTACTGGATCTGGTTCAAGCCAATTTTCGTTGGAAGTTTGCAAAGTAATGTACATTATATACTTTTTTTAGTCTTATCATTCCATTAATTAAGAAGTTACAGGGGGGGGGGACCAACATTTTACCACTTTGGAAGTGTCTCTCGCGCAAACTACTCAGTTTAGAAAAAAATGATTTTAGAAACCTCAATATCATTTTTGAAGACCTATCCATAGATACCCCACATGTATAGGTTTGGTGAAAAAAAATTTTTTGAGTTTCAGTTCTTAGTATGGGGAACCCCAAAAAGTATTTTTTTTTCTATTTTTATGTAAAAATCTTAATGCGGTTCACAGAATACATCTACTTAACAAGTTTCAACAGTATAGCTCTTATAGTTTCGGAGAAAAGTGGCTGTGACATACGGACGGACGGACAGACAGACAGACAGACATGACGAATCTATAAGGGTTCCGTTTTTTGCCATTTGGCTACGGAACCCTAACAACGTACATAGTGACAAATAAAAGAGCGCGATATTAGTATTTGTCCTGACTTTTTCCCATATTAATATTTCAAAGTTTTTCCATAATGTCTGGTTGCACCTTTAAGCATACACAGTAAGCTTTGATAATCACCCCCAGGTCACAAAGACAGAATAACACTATAATTCTACCCCTTCGATTGAAAATTACACAAGAACTTGCAAATTAATAGTTAGAAAATTACCTACAAAGAAAAATTATAAAATGACATTTTATCGTCAAACAGAAAGTAGAGGTGCCCTTTAATTTTCCTTTGAAGACAAACATCGTAACAACTACTGTAAGCTTTTATCCACCTTGTGTTTTAATAAAACGTATCAAATTATCACTAGAAAGAAATTAATTGAAGCTACGTATTCTGAAACTTTAAAACGATTTAACTTTGTGACGAAAGCGATGTAGATTCGATACCGTTTTCTCTATAAACGTTACTGAATGTCCTCTAGAGAATATAGGCACCTAAGTAGGTATCAAATTAAATAAAAAAAATAAAAGGAAGGATTACAGGTTTTGTTTAAAAAGGATAATTTACCATGTTTTAGTTTGTGTTTTACGAAACTCCCTACCTTCTACAAACAACCAAGACATATCGAAAAGTTTTATTTAATTAAAGTTATTAATAACTATAGAGATATAAAAAAATGGCGTCACAATACGTTGCTATTATAATAAATATATTTCGTATAGAAACGGCATGGAAAAATTGGATAAAGTATTGATTTGTTCAACTAATTCCAACGTTATCTAAGTGTGGTGATAACAGAATCTGCCGTGATAAACACCTTCCCCTTATTTTGTGGTAGGTATTCTATAAGCACCTGGCTATTAAAAAAAAAATCAGCCTTAGCCCATCATCAGCCCATCAGTAAAACAAAAAACAAATATAAGAATCAGACAGCTGCAGTTGGTAATGCAATTATTTTTGTAAATTTTGCAAAACAGTATGACAAAGAGAACAGTATTTATTGTCAAGAGTGTGTTCTATTTTGAAAGTGTACCTACCTAGTGTGCTGTAGTCGACATGTTGCCATTCATGGCGATGCCGCTCGATGTGACCATCGCCATTACTTAAACGTTGTGCGAAGTGGTCTAATAACGAACTCAGTCCCAATTCGAACACAGGACTAGGTTCACTGAGACTGGCCTCACAGAGTTTGATAAAACTTTTTTTGAGTATTGAGACTTAAGATTGGGGCTACTAGTAAGCCCCTCAAACACATACCGAACATATTTACCACCAGCCAACCAACAAATGACACCTTCAAATCGAAATCGAAACGATATCGTCTCTACCAATCAGAATAACCCCGCCACGTGCCAATGTTGTGCAAACACTTGAGTACTTCGATATCGACTTTCATATTAAAGCTTTCTGTTCATATCTCAAGCTTGTATTAGAATTATCTAAGTTTTTATCAAGTTAGATAAAGGCACCGAGTAAAAGCATGATAAGCGTATGTGTTTATAGATAAAGCCTCGTTAGGACTATTGTGTTGCCAATGTTCAATAAAATATATCTAAAGAAGTTTTGTTAAACAACCTGATGGAACAAACTAATACTAAAAGATGACTATCATGGTCAAATAAGTATGTTTTTTTTACTTTTTCATTTTGGGAAATTCCCTGAAAATAGGGATTAAAATTAGGCTTCATCATCCGAGAGATGTTCCCGGTTGCATCCCTCTCCAAAGCCCGGTGTCCGCTTTTCTACTTTTACGTCTTCCACTTCGCACGATCTTCGGCATCCCGGGATTAAAAATATGTAGTAATATCTCCAGCTTTCTACATACCAAGTATCATTACAATCGGTTCATAAGTTTTTGCGTGGAGGAGTAACAATACCCGTTTACGTATTTACTTACAAACTTTCATATTATAATATTAGTAGGATTAGTCGGGACTATCAGTTCCCCATTGAACTGCTACAATTTAAAAATAAAACTCTAGCAACACTTACCAACCTACAAAAAAATGACAACCCTTTTAAAAAGAAAACAAATTTTCTTCAACAAACCCCTAAAGTGTAACTAAGTTAGTCATTACCATTGTGACGCTAATGGTCACATTGTGGACGGAAAACGGTCATTTCCTTGCGATAAACATCTGTGAAAAGGCACTAAAGGGGGAACACACTAGGCGATTGTCTGACCAGCAAGAACTGACCACGTGACATGACGCGAATTGATGACGTTCCAAATTCAAACGTTTTTAAATAAAGAAATTGACAGGTGCAGGGTTAAGCCGGAATTATGGATAAATATAAATATAGGTACCTCTACGCTTATTTTGTACCGAAAGCTTATAAATAAAAACTTCATTAAAAAAGCTTCTGCAGCATTAAATACTTATATAGCGTTTATCATAAATCTTAACAAGTTGGTAATTAAAAAAAAACTAAGTACAGTCTAATTAAATATTGTTAATTACCGTGACAAACAAACTAAGTTATCACTAAGTTAAAACTTAATAATTTATAATCGATAAATGCTTATCGAAATTAGAAGTATAACTTTTTAATTATCACGTAAAAGGGACGATAACGATAAATATTTGTACCTATTGAGGTTATTTTTAAATTAATATTAAATGGATTTGATGACTAAACCTCATAAATGAATGCAGACTGCATGATAATAAATTTAAAAAAAAACAAATATTAATTTTGCTCGGCGACATTAAACAAACTTCAACGACTTAGTTTTTCATAGAAATTTAATCTGATTCTCATTAATTCTCATACAAAGTAATATTAAGCACAAAGACAAGCTTATGTTAGAAATTCCATGTAAAATTGCATTTGCAATATCTCAGTACTAAGAATATTTTATTGGCAACAATTTATATTCTTTACATTTGAACAGGACAGGCAGTTTTTTTTTTAATTTCAAACCGGATAACTGAGAATAGAGAAAAAAAATCGTTAAATGACGCTACGTCAACCTCGAGCTAAGTATAAAGGAAGCTTTCCTTAATTTCAAACCGATTGAAAATGCTTCTTGTGGCTCAATTTGTTTAAGCGAAGGGTTTAAATTCGTTAAATTTTGAGATGTATCTTTTTATTTCTAAAATACTCCAAGTGTTGGTTTCACTTAAAATACATTTTTTGAATAAAGAACGGTTATTTCTATTTAAAAATTAAGTAAGGCGCTAAACACATGCACTTGTCAACGATGTAAGGCTAGGATAGTCAAAAGAGCACTGCTACTAACTAAGAGCTCCTCAAGTCTTTTTATTCCGACGCTTTTTAAAACACTCCAAACACCGTCTAAGACTTAAAAAACAAAATAAGCAAGCGAAAACCTACTTTGCCTTTTTGTTGCGGTTTCTGAAAAAAGAACTTTTCCTCCATCTCTCCGCGTCTTCATAAAACAGACCGCAGCAAAAGTTCAACAAAACAAAGTCTTCACAGAAACTCCCCGGGGCAAAGCAAACATCCTCTAAAGTCGATGCAAAGACAAATTCTTTCGGCGTGCAAACTCAAAGAAATGCGTAAACAAAGAGTCAGTGGCAGAATTAGCTTGGGCCAACGATAGCGCTAATTAGCAACGGTGACTCGTTTAAGGTTTTTAAGTTATTTCGCTTAATTAAGTTGCGCAAGTGGTCTGCGGCTGGCCCGTAGAGGCGTCGTGAACGGTTAGAAAAGCGGGCAACACTCCAATTAATCTTTTTACACATCGCGAGAGGGTTGCGCTGTGCACTTGCCTACTGGTAGAGGTTAAAGCCTTTTGAACAGTTACTCCACAGCCCTAACACAGTACCAGTTGAAGATGTCACATGTTTCTAAGTGAACTTTCCATTTGAAACCACGAAGTACGTGGATTCACGACGTACGTGGATTTTAAATGGACGATTCATCGCAAACTCGCTGGGTATTTCTTAGTGAAAACGTCTTATTTCTCCAATCATTTTTTATTTAAATCAAAACATATAAAAAATTAAAATAAAGTCAGGTTCAGTTCAGGTCAGGAAAATTATAAAGATGTCTAATAGAGTTTAATCATTATCTCTTGGAAGATATCAGTATCTTCTTGAACTTCAAGATCATTACGATGTTTTATAAGGGGATAGCCATTAGCCATATAAATAAATAATAATAAATAAATAAATAAATATTGCACGACGTTACACACAGCGCAATGTAGTCCCAAACTAAGCACTAGTGCTTTAACGAAAGCGTTAATAAAACCAAAATTCTATCATAAATAGCAAAATTTAAACTGAAGGTATATTAATTATATTTTTCAAATTTGGAACGAAGTTACGAGTAAAATCGCTGACACAGCACATTTTGAGCGGAGATTGAAATCTCTCGACTGCAAGGACTCTTACGGGAATGTTGCCAGCCTTACGTACGTCGCAATTGCCACATGCCCTTTTAACTTACCGCGTTCGGTACCGCCATATTTAGTTCAATATTTATCGTGCCTAATTAAAACTGCTCGTCAGTTTGGCGGGAGTTTAGATTAAGTTTATATGTGTATTCTTTTCTGATTAAAATAAATAAAAAAAAAAAAAAAAAAAAAAAAAAAAAAAAACATGCATAAGATTTTTTATCAACTTTCTCTAATTTGGATTGGATAGGGTGACGTATTTCAGAAAGGTCGCCTGAAAGTGATCCATTTTACACTCGCCTCTGACGGAAGAGCTTCACCAGTTCCAAAGTCAAACGGTTCGGAAAATTCCTCACACACCTTTAAAAACGATAGATCAAAATTCGAACATCGTTATTAGAATACCCACCATCTAAGTAATCTAAGGCTAAACATAAATTTGCCACCATTTCCAGTTTTAATGGCAGGTGTAAACTATTCAAGTCTAGTCTAGTCTAGTTAGTGTCACATTCATCCCTTGGCGTGCAAAGTCGCGCGGTGCATTGTACGCGGATACTGTAAAATTTAATTGGTCTAATACCACGAGTCTAATTTACGTGTTAACATTTTTAATAAGGCCGGCTAGGGCGCCAAGTGGCCGGCCATTTAAACTACGCAGCGCTCATACAAGCACCTCCAGTAATTAATACGACCCTTTCGAGGAAGCTTATGAGTAGTTTTCCTTCGAAAAACCTGCTAATTACTCGCCAGAGGAGTTTCACTTGTCGCTAGGACTGGGCCACTTGAAGCTCCAATCCCAAGGTTTGTTTATTTGAAATTAGAATTCGTTTAGATGCGTGCGCGGGAAGGAATTTCGCGTCTTAACTTTAAATGAGGGGTTTTCGGTGTTTAGCCCTTTTTTTTCGATAAGTGGCCCAAAAGTGGCCAAAATTTATAATAAGGTTACATTAAAATAATTAAAAATAACCTTAAATTCAGATTTTTTTTCTTCTAGGAACTTCATCTTTTCTAGAAGAATTTACGTAGAAGGTACCTAGGTATTTTTAAAACGTTTTTTCACATGTGAAGAAATTACAAGATCACAAACAAACCTGTCTTTAGCCGGAGCTAAACTCCCAACTTAAAAAGCGCCATCTATTGACCCATCCGGAACTAAATTTAAAAAAAGAAAAAGAATTCCAACCAACCTCATTGCGTCCAACATGTCTTTACTTCCGAATTAGACAACACACGACACGCAACATGCGTTAGTACTAACCCACGTAATAGAGAAGGTGGGGCCGAATATTTACATATCATTGCGATACGTTAGCCATTATAAAATATTAGCCTTTTACTCGTCCATCGCCGTTAATAATATAATTAAAACACGCGAAGGCGCGGTATTATCGTGCGATCAAGGAGTATAGCGCCTCGTATCATGCTTGTGGGTTAAATTATGTAGGTACTTACTTGGTAGAAGAAAAGGTAGGTCATCATCATCATCATCCAAACGATCATGTTGCATCACTTTCGAGAGCCCGGGGTCCGCTTTCCTACTTTTACGTCTCCACTTCATACGATCTTCGGCATCCCGCGTAGGGAGGCCATTTGCACGCATATCCCCTTTTACGACGTCAAGCCAGTCAGAAGAAAATTGTCTCTTAATGTAACCTAGATGGTGGGTATTCTAATAAAGTCATTGTGGCTTATTATCTATCTATATTTAAAAACAAAGTCGTGTTAGTTACACTATATGGAACTCAAGAACGGCTAAACCGATTTGGCGGAAATTAGAATCAGGAGAAGGATATAGAATACTTTTCATTCCGTAAATCCTGCGGGATCGGGACTTACTCGGGTGAAACTGCGGGGCGCAGCTATTTTTCAATAAAGAATAGAATTCGATGTTATTATGAAAGGTAATTCGAAGTTTGAACATCTCGGAAAACCTACGCTTGCGCGAATTTCGTGCCAGAAGGATTTTTTTTATCGTCACTTTGTTGACTTTCAATTTGTTTTGTTGTTTATAACAATTGTTTAAATACCTGAAGCAGTTTGTAACCGTTTTTACTGAGGAGGAACACTAACTTTTTATCCCGGCAGAGGGCGCGAGTCAATTAATCTTAGGTTTGAATTAAGAACTGTCAAACAGGTGTTTTTACAACTCTCGGCGACAAATTGGCCATATCGGTCTCAGACCGTAAGAAAAAAAAAACTCGGCGTTTTCATTTGTGGAGGACCATCATCAAAAAAAAAAAGATCATCCGACGCCAGCGCCATCTGGTTACAGCTTTGCGTGTGGCACCCCATTGGAATTATGCAACAATGACAATAACTACTATTTATTTTCCTTATGCGGTTCACACCTAAACAAAATTCGTAGGTATTTTAGGTTAATCTCCTATCGCCTGGTAAATTTCCCAAAGCCATTGAGTATTGAAGCAAACATAAAGAAATGATAGATTCTTCTTCTGTTTTCGCGATGTTGTATTGAAATTAAAGACATTTTTCGGTTTGAATCGCGTGGTTTTTATTACTTTTAGCATTGTTACAACGCTCAACGTTTCGAGACCTTTCTGAAAAAATGCTAAAAGCTTGTTTGCCAATGCTAAAAGTAATAAAAACCACGCGATTCAAACCGAAAAATGTCTTTAATTTCAATAAAGAAATGAGTTCGGAAAGTTATTTTTTAAAGTTTACCTAAATACTTAATTTAATTATGTTTTCCTTCTAAGCGATACCTTATAAGGTTAGGTACATATTAGGTGACGTCATTGCAAAGGAAAGTCACTAAAAATACCTAATTACGTCTAAAATAAACGCATCATTTAGGAATGTTTGAAGATTATGGCAAAAACCACAAAAGGAAAAAATAATCCTGAAACATGTATGTAAGTTGGTTAAAATATACCTTCATTGTTATATAGAAATAATTTTCAATACCTACCTACGAACTTAGTTAACTTAATAGAAAATGATTCATAGATAGATGACACATAATATAGCACTTGCCTATGTAAGTATCATCTTTATATTAGAAATATTTTAAACACAATTAAAAATAATAAAAGTGCGAGTCGGGTTTCAAAACAAATAACTTTTTAACATAACAAATCGACTTTATCTTCAACGTCTAAATATTTAGAAAAGATCTTTGAAATTACCTTTTTTTATTAAGAAAATAAAGATAAGCTTAAAAAATAATAATGCAAGCCAAGATTTGTCTGGCGTGCTGAATTTTTAAAATAAAGTCTGTAAACTACAGATTGTAGGCTTATAGACTTACTTATTAGTCAATAGACAAGGTCTACAAAAATCTTGTATTTAAATACATCAAAAACATTATTTAATAGTAGAACACAATAATAAAGAGTTTCTATAATACCTACAAAGTGATTCGTAAGTTCCTATACCTACCTAGTAAAAATCTTGTAAGTTCAAAAAGTTTTGCTGCATAACCTGAAGGTACTCGCAAACAAACAATCACAAATGAAGAACCTCTCACCCTAAATATAGGTAGGTAAATCCGCTTCGTTCCGCTGTGGATAAAGGGCCTTGACAGACAGATAGACAGACGAACAGACGGACATAGTGAGCTTAAAAGAGTAGATATCTTATTTTACTTTTTGTGGTAGAGTAGGTATATAGTCAGGTAATATCGGATACAGAGCAAGACCGTATGACTCAAATAATCCCCCAAAAATAGGTGCCATTTCAACTGCCAGGTGCCACAGATCGGTGCGGGGTGAATTGCTCGTGTGAACACCGTGGCTAATACTAAGAAATATCACCACCAATTTTGGAAGATATTTGAGTCAGCATCCTATGTGTGAACTATCTACTTTTTTTATTTTTTCTTGTTATGTATAGTTGTGTAACTTGTCTGAATAAATTTATATTCTTCCCCCATATCCGATCTTGCCTGACTATACTCTACGGAACCTTAAAAAGGAGCCCTAATTTAAACCAACCGGCGAATCTAACCGCAGAGTACAAATAGCCAGCCACGCACATACCTAAGTAGATATACATACATACAGCGTGTTCCACTAGTAGGTAGTTACGTTACATCCATCAGGCTAATGAAAGAGTAATTAGAAAAGTGCCTGTTTCTTCCAACTACCGACCTTATCTTGTCTTCGATGGGGCATTTCATTTTTTAATTACTCCGCACCCTGTATAATCGCGTTCTTTTTAAGGTTCCGTAGCCAAAGGGTGTAAACGGGACTCTTTTTTACTAGGACTCCACTGTCCGTCTGCCTGTCTATCACTAGGTTCATGAACTAAGAACTAAGATTAAAAATGCCTTAGTTTTTTTTCGATTTAAATGATTGATTGAATAATTATTTATTGTACACACCACAAAAATTACAAAAACAACAACATGAACATCTTAAAACTAGGTAGAACAAAGGGTGGCCTTATCGCTTAAAGCGATCTCTTCCAGGCAACCTTTAGATGGACAATTTTGATCGATTAAAAGCCTGTAATGTATGTAACACAGACACAGAAAGCAATGTTTTACAGTCTACATTATTAATCGTTATTTCACTGTACATTTCAATATGTTAGCACATATCTTCTGACCAGAGCACCAAGACCAGCCACCGTAGAGCCCTCGATACTTCAACGAACAAACGATAATGCTAAGAACAATAAACTCTAACGGCTCTTCAAGATCTGGTCGGGGCTACTTCAGCCTGATAAGGGTACGAAGTGAACTTCCGCTACCGCTGATAATGGTGATTGGTCATAAAAACAAAATGAATACAATGTAAGAAACAATCCTGGTAATAAAATTATTAATTTCATTTTAAAAATTAGAAACACTTGATAATACTCGTAGTTGAAAAAATTATTTGAAACTACTAAATTATTAAGGAACTGCTAATGGATTAAAAAAAAATTGAAAACGTAACAAAAACTATAATTAAATTATCATTAAAAAGTCCTCCCGTGATCGGGATTGAACCCGCTTGCCGAGCGAGCGCGCCGTTTAAAAAAAATGTTAGTAAAGCTTTTTCCGTTCTGCGGATCCCTAAAAAATACCAAGTTATAAGTATGTAAGGTAAATGTCGTGTCGTTTAAGGAATGATACACATGCGAAGGTGAAAAGGCGCGGCATAGGCCGTATACACATGGGAAATTATCCAAGTGCGACAAGTCGTCAGGACGCGCCCTAAGACGTAATTAATTAATGTGTACCCGACCTTATTCTGTTGCTAGTTCGTATGAAGTTTATTATTTTGAAACATGATTTATTGTGACTTTTTGAATTCTTTTTTTTTAGTCATATATTGTTATCTTTAATAATAGGTAGGTAACTTGGGGTGTGAAGTTCGTGACTTATTCGTGAATTTTATCAGATATAAATTCTACTTCATACTAATATTATAATCGCTAATGTATGTAAGTATGTGACTTTGTTACTTTTTCAAGCAAAAACTAGGACAACTGGAAAAACACATCTTTGCATCCCGATTCCACAGGATCGGAATTACGCGGCCACTTCGTAGCAAATGTATCTAGATTAGCTGGGCAGACTTAAGTCGTATTTAAAAATAATAAACTATGAAACATACAAAGTTATAACACGATATTAAACATTACAACTGAATTAAGAACTTACTCCTTTTTAAAGTCGGTTTACAAAAGAGATACTTTCTGTAGCCCTCTACGCTACGCTACGGCGTAGAGCACAGAGTTGAAAAATTACTAACATTATTTTAAAACTGTATATTTTTGACACAATTGTGTCAAAAATTCGTGTCGAAATCTACGGTTAATAACCTTCTCCTTTTTTGTAAGTCGGTTAAAAAGCTACCGCGCTAGGAAAGCGGAGCCCGGGCTCTTGAGAGGTGTGCAACCGGGAACATTGCTCAGATGACGATGATGGTTAAAAAGCTACCGCGCAAGTGAAGCTTACGTAAGCACACGGAAAGTTATCTCAGAAAAAAATACATGATTAAAATAACATCTAAAATCTTTGACGTTATTAATTCCACTTGGGAAATAAACTCAAGTAGAAACCTACTGGCGGTGGTTATTACAAATATATTAAAGTAATTATCATTACACTTTTCAAAATGGCGTCTCTTACTAGATAAAAACTGCTTTTTTCCTTCCAACTTATGTGGATAATCGAACCAGTTGAATAAAGCAGTCGATAATCGACATCTATTATTCGTTTTCCTTTATTTTTCGTGGATGTTTTTGTTGTATTTCATAGTAATAATGGCTTATTTCCGACTGTGCCATTTTTTCCCATTCGGTTCAAAACTTTACTTCTCCCTGACAATTTTTTTTAAATACAAACAGCAAGAAAATACTGAATTAATAAAAACTTTATATAAACAATACCAAACGTATAGTCTTCAATTCTGGACGAAAATGGTTTCTTCAAGGCCAGCATCTTTGACCCCACAATCGCTTCCCATAAGCTGAGGTGAGGTCAAATGCAGGCCTATCTCATATTAAAAAAAATATACCTACATAGAAAAGCCTCCAAATTTCCTCAAAAAAAGAAACTCAATCTCAACTCTTCCACGAAATTAAAAGAAAAACCAAAGCTCAAAGCTACAACGTACTCGTAAGTACATTTTGTAAAAGTAAGTGCTTAGACTGAGTACTTGACGGTGGAACTGTCTCCAGCTACTTAATTATTAAAGCGAGGTCAAGTTGCCGTGAGCGGTCATTCAATGGGACTTAAGAAGGAAAAGCCTCCGCCCACTGTACTGAAAAATACTAGAAAAAAACTGTAGGAACTTAGTGTAAAAACCTGTCACACTTGACGTGATCATTCCTTGGGCCTAATAATGTGAGAGCCAAAAGCAATTAGTTTTTCTTTTAAGTTAGTATCATTGACAAATAATAACTCTATTTCAGAGTCTCAGATCAAAAAATGTAAACAAAATATGTCAATTTGAAAAGAAAAATTAAATAAAAAGCTGTCATTTTCAAATAAAAGTATGAGTTTTTGTTTACATTTTTGATGTAAGATTCTGAAATAGAGTACAGTTATTATTTATCTTATATATAATTTGAGGTATTTTAGCAGTAAAATACCATAGAAGAATTTTTCACTTTTTCAAAACTCCTGCACTGGTCTTCAACATTTTTCATCATATAACTTCATACGATTTTCTTTCCAAATTTTTATAAAAAAAAACTATCCTTAATCGGTATCAAAAACACTTATATGTATATGGGCGGTAAACATTACTCTGTGTACTGTTAACGTTTACCCTTTTTTTTCGAAATTAATACCGTAGTAGTTGGGGGGTAATGAAATCTCAGCGAGCACTCAAATGAGCTGAACTTTTGAAGCCTGGGGTAGAAGACAGACGGGTCAGTGTGGAGGGAGACGGGGTACAGGGACGGTCTCAGGACTGTTACAGCTAATTTACGTTGGGTCAGCGATAGACGTCAGGGACGGGGTTTTCGCAAGTCAGTCGCTGACTTGATCGAAGTTATGAGATACTAAATCAGTTATTAAGTAGATGTTGGAGTGAATACTTTAGTGACTGCGAAAAATAAGATTTGACGAAATTTAGTAGTTACCTATATACTTCGCCGATTTTATTATTTTTATTTTACTTTTGTTTTTATTTTAATCTGTGTAATTTAATTTCAAATTATTTCTACTGATATTGTAAGCTTCACACGTCTCGACAAAATCAAAATTGAAACTTATTTCATCAAAAACGTCTTAGCATTTGCAACTGTTAAAACCGGACCCTCATCAAGATCAATTTTAAATACCAAAATGAAACTGGAATCTAGATAGGTACCGACATGTAGGTCACATGTTTTGAAGCAATTTGTAAATAAAGAAAGCGTTAGTTCTTTTGCTCCATTTACTTGTTAATTAAGTCTTTCAGTATCCGTGTAGTAGCCCGTATAAAAAGTAAAACTTTGTTTTTTAAGTGCGCAAAGATGCGGGCCCTAGACGATTATCAGCGCAATGACGCGACGACTTTAACTAGGTATACTTTCTCGCAAAAAGTAGGTACCTATGAGGTAACGTTGTGTTTTTTTTAAATACGAGTATAATTCGAGCTATTTACTTTTGTACCTGGGCTAACCTAACTTGTATCATGGCGCAGATGGCTGTTTAATAAACGAATAATGTAATTTTGTTAATTTCAGTATTCTAAATTATATCTAAGTATGTGACATTATATTTAAGAAGTTTATTAACATTTTTTTTTATTAACAAATTGATAACATATTTTTTTTATTAATCAGTAACAATCTATATTCATAAAATGCTTTGTTCTGACTAACTGACTGAGTAATCGATCAACGCACAGCCTAAACTGCTAATAGTAGAGAGCTGAAATTTGGAGAATGTGTTCTATAATCTTTGTGTTTTCGTTTTTTGAATTTGACACTTTTCTTCAGGAAGATAGTGTCAAATCATAGTCTACAATTAATAAACAAAATACCTATATGTAATATTTTTTAATTTACACCCCAAGTCCGTCCCTGAACCGGCCGGCGGAGTCTGAAAAAAGTTTTTTTCACTAACTGAAGCATTAATCCGGCCCGGTATTAGTTTACTCGCTTTCCTCCGTCAATGTGTGCGTGTGCCTGCTCGGAGATTGCATGTGTGCGTTGCACAGTGCAACTTTTTACATAGACCAATCGATACTATAGAGATGCCTTCGTTTTTTTTTTTAATTATTTAGGTGGGGTAATACTTACCTATTAATTGTATTAAATAATGAATGATAACTGAATTAGATTATAAATCATAATATCTTAGAAATATTTTAAAGAAATTATACGTCAAAAATTTACTCGCGGCGAGGTCGGGCGATGATTTTGAAGATGCATTTTTCCATTAAAATATTACTAGTACCTAAATGTGTCCAGACCAATATAAAAACAAAATCCGAAGTATTCATAATAGTTTTTTTTACAAATACTCTACTTAAATGTTTGCTCGTGGCTTTTTTTTTTACAAAATTTTGAATTAAAATAACCATTTACTCAATCAAGAGCTCCTAATGTTAAAATTGCATTAAAATCTAAAAATAATGTTTAACAAATCATAAACAAACAGACCAACAAACCTTTTTATACTCCTATCAAATTTAGCTATTTCAAAAAGCTACATTTACACGCTCAGCCAGCATCTGTCACCCCTTAAGCTTTCAGTTTACAGAAAGTTTGATGACAACTCTGTCATTCAAACTGAAGTTTACATCAGTTCGTTTTGAACTGAAGTTGGAAATAGTGATTTTGTGTCCTAAAAAAGATGTGAAAAAATCCGTTAAAAGTTAAATATCAATTCAAACAGTCTGTCACATTACTGATGATGAAACTGTTGTGTGAAAAGCTATTTTTCATGACTTTTTTTTAAATCTGATAGTTTACTCTGGTTACAGTTTAAAGTGTTTAGTTTTGGACAAAAATTTAGGACTCGGATCTATGCCGTTTGAAAATAAATAAATAGGCACCGTTTATTTTATTAAATCATAGGTTTTTTAATCATAGCTTACGTGTAACTGAAAGTCTAACCTACAAAAAAATGCTCTTCAAAATGATAAAGCAATAAAAAAATGGCAAAAAAAAAACATTTGCCATTTCTAAGAAAATAAGCAAGTCTATAAACTGCAGTATCCCAGCTCATTCTGGCGTGCTTCTCGAAAGCTGGACGGCGTCCACTCACACACACATCCAAGACACCCTACACACACACCACATGTATAACGTATAGCTATCATTTACTGGAAGGCATCAGGTTTTTAATAACCATTGTATTTGGCAACGATCGAAATGAGTGTTCCGTAAGTGGGTACCTACCTAAATGTCTGGAAAACTATTTTTCAATGGGAATGGTAGGTTTAGTAGAATTTTTTAATTCGATTTTTGAATTATTGGTTGGATGAGTTTTTTTTCGTTATTGATCAGAAAGTAGGTAGAGAAAGTGGTCTAGCACGACTCTAGAAATTTGTACCTACAACACAAAAAAAAAGTTGATTAGATTAGGTCTGCTTGTGACTAGTGACCATGGGGACTGTAAAGGTTCCGAAATAAAACAAAATAATTTATTAGTTTTCATAAATTTACTTTTGAAAAAAATGCTTTCCAAAATTCGCCAATCGACAAGATTTGAACCTGCAACCTATTGCATCTAACTTATTTTATTTCATCATCACGTCACTTATTTTTTTTAAATTAAATCTTAACTAACAAAAAATATAAAACAGACGGACAAGAAGTGATCTTAATTGGGTTCCTTTTTTGCCTTTGGAGGTACGGAACCCTAAAAACATTATAATTAAATATTAATGCCGTTTTAAGAAATTTACTACTAGGTTATATTATTTTATCTTTTTACTTCAAACAGTTAAAAGTTCCAGAAAATAACAGAAGTTTAAGGAAAAAAATTAAACAAACAACATATGGGTTATCGTTTTACTAATTATTTACATATCCTTAACTTTATTGATACCAGTCTAAGAAAATATTAATTAATACTAACTTCATTTATCAAGTTATATTTTTCCTTGTTTACCTAGGTATTCAAATGCATTGAATTTTATGGAATATTTTCGCAGTCTTACGTAAAGTACTTTAACACCTATTTTATTTTGACTAGCATCGGCCTGCGGTTTCACTCGCATAAGTCCCTTTTCTGTGGAAATATCGAGATAAAAATTTCCCATGTTCTTTGTGGTGTGTAAAATGCATTAAGAAAGGGATTTTGGAAACTCCCGCGGGAGCGGCACTTATGCCGGTGAAACCGCGGGACGCAGCTAGTCAGATTTAAGCGGAACCAACTACACAGAACCAACTTTTTTTCAACGTCAGAAAATGGCTCTAAGACCGTAAGGCCGCTTTCGGCCGTCGAGCGTAGGCCGTGGAGCCTTTCAATATTTGTTTTTCTCTACGGATTAATGCTTGTAGGTACACATAATAATTATTTACAAGGAGTATTATCGAGGTTCTTACCCTCTTATAGCGGTATGCGCCCGCATCAATGGTTGTAAAGATAGACACACGACACTGTGCCCTAAATACCTACTTCGTTTTGCATAGAGAAATCGCAAATTACTTAGGTGTAGGTAGTACCTACTTACATCACTAACTGTAAAATTATCACTTTTAAATAGGCACGTGACTGTGTAGTTATTTTTTAGATCTGTTCAATTTAAAAAAAAAAATATGGGGTACCTGCCATTTTGAATTTTAATTTTATTTTTTATTGAACAGGGAAAAAAGGAAAAGAAATCCAAAGTCAAAAGGAAAACAAAGAATTGTAAGAGTTTTTGGGGCCATTTTAGATTTTCTTTTTATCTTTTGTCAAATTCTAAATGATTTTGGAACTATTTAATTTACAGAAAATTTCTTTAAAATTTATCAATTTAAGAATGGTTTTTTTTATAAGAAGCAGTTATTCAAATTGGATGCAGAGTAATTTAACTTTTAAGAAACTTGACTGAGAAGAAAAACGTTATCTTCAAATAAACAATAATAAAAGACGCTAATGAATGATATTACCAAAAACTTTAAGAATTACGAACATGCAAGACTTCTATAACTTGAAATCGTGTTAAATCAAGTTTTTAATGAACAATAAAACGTATTTTTGCTTTAAGTTAACAATGAGAAGGGTGGTAGAGAAAAAGAACAAATAATTTACCCCTCATGATGCTACGAGTCTCATAGAGTAACGTCTTGGCTTGGCATAGACTTGAGAATGTTTGCGGTATTTTTTATGTTTTAGACATGGCATCGCATAAAAACATGCTTGTAAGTAAATATAGCTAAGTTTGTACTTACTTGTGAGTAAAATTATTGGGTTTAAACATTCGTTTATATTAAAGTGTTATTTTATTAAGTTACTTTTTAAAATGTTTAAGTTACATATTTATGGGCTGGACCTAAGAAAATGCTTTAGAATGTTATATTTATTTTTAAAATGTTTGATTAAAATTAAAAAAAAGTTATGAACTGATTCTCAGGAAGATGTTAACTAAAGAAGGACACGACTTTTTTTTTAAAACAGTAACGAAAACTAAAAAAATAATTTCTTAAAAATAGCATATCGAATGTTTTGCCCTGTCTTAACACTATTAACCCTCTGGCACGACTGTTTCTCACGGGAAATATCTCGAGGGGTAACCACGAGTTAAGATTGTACGACCCTAACCAACTCGAGGAGTTTGTAAGACGAGCGTCACTTCTTTCACTTACTAAAGGTGTTTACTTAGATTCCTTACTCGAGAACTTTCAAAGCAAATTCATAAGTTTGTAAAAATACTGCCTATGTACAAATAGCAATAATAGTCAGAACTTTCAACTTTATTAAGTACCTATGTATAATCCATTTATATACTTAAATTTTTTTACGGTGAAAGATAACATCGTGAGGAAACCATTATATCTACCTCGATCCAAAGGCAAAGAGGACATTCGCCAGTCCAGAGTGGTGTGACTTCTTATATTGCCTAGTGGTTCTGAAACGTGGCCCATGCCCTATAGGGAGACAATTTAGCAGGCTAACAGTGTGCATTTTAATCAATTTATACCAAATTTAATTCAGACATAGGAGAGCATTTGGCCACTATAAATGTATATCTGTACCATCTAACAATTTCTTCTCTATTAGTAATTTGTTGAAGAAACTAATTATTTCGATTTACTCAGAATAAGCTGTCTAAACCTTTGCAGCTTTCAAAAATACAGACCTAAGCTATATTTGCCAAAAGTCAAAGTCGGTAGGTACCTACCTACATACAGCTTCATATCAAACTTCGTCCAAGAAACTCCATAAAAGATACTTTTACTCCGCAAAAAAAAACCAACTGCCAAAACACAATAAAACCAAGACGTTTGCCCAGGTAAACGCAAGATGGCAAATCTTAAGAAAGAAGCAAAAAGACACACGAAATTATCTTCCCTATCGCTTTCAAATTAGAGTCCAAAATCGCTTTGCAAATTTTCTGTGACAAAAAATATCATTGTCCTTTCCAAATCCTAATTTGATTTGGTAATACCAATCGTAATGTTGAGAAATAGAGTTGAATTTAAATTGTCTCGTGAAATGTTAAGGGTAAAGTTAACAATAATATTGTTGAAAACAGCTGATTCTTGGTGTAACGGTTTTGGGATAAATTCCCATGAATAAAGCTAATCGAAATCAAAGAGATTTTTTGAATTGGGCACTGTAACCTACCTAACCTATACCGAAAATCCAAATCTTCTACAAGGGGTAGGTAAAACAGCCACAACTTTATTAAAGCCCAAATCTTGAGGTTAACGTTATATTTAAGACTTTTTGGGGCTGATTTCTAAAAGAAAACTTAAACTAGTAGGTAGGTACAAAAAATAAACCATGTACTTAGTAAACGATCTCGTAAACAAGCCAGTTGAAATGACTAGCGAAATATCGAGCTTCATTAAATTTAAAATTTAAACATGGTAAATACCCCATTATTTAATATTAATACCTACCTACAAATGTTTTAATATAAAAGTGAAAAACAAGTATTTTTTTCAATTAGTGCACTTATTTATTAGTGTAACACTATTTCACAATTAGCGGGGTAGGATGTCGAAGCGAGTGCCAATTAAAATATAATCGACATCCCCAGAGTGTTCGAGAGACTCGCGAACGTTAGAGATGTGTCTCTTACACCAGTTTGTTTAAAAATAATAAGTATCCATGTTTGCCTTGTCTATGTTGGGCACATATTAAATACTCGTAACCACAGCTGTTGTAACTCAGTCGAAACGACTAAGGAGAACAAATTATTTGAATTGTTAGTAAAACTACCGCTTTACAAACTAAGGAAACCTCTACCTAGGTAACCGAAACGTTATCTCTACTACTAAAAACATAACCCTCCTTCGGTAGTAGGGTAAAAACAAGCGATTGATATTACTTATAAAGTTTTTTGAGATACGGAACTCTAAAAAAACAAAATAGGTACCTACCTATGCTGCCAAGTGAATCAGCGTATTAATTTGATAATTCGGTTTCATAGACAATTTGCAGTACCTACACTGCTGCTTTGAGATAGGTAATCACGTTACCACAAAGCAGCAATAATACCACAAAATGACTTTCAAACTCAGTTATCAACTAAATACATAATACGCGTAACTACTTCAACACAAAGAGCGCCATCTAACCAGACAATACGGCAACAAATCAAATCCCATCTCAAAACATTAACAAAACAACATAGGTTCCCTATCGATACAGATTAATTGTCACCAAGAGCCCTTAACGACGAATACAATTTTAACTTGAAAAACCGAATTTACTCGTCTGAATACCGAAGCACTGCGAAGTATAGCGAAGTAAGCGAAGCGGGGTAGTAATTAGCCTCGAGAGAATTGCTCGAACCGCCCTCTAGTGACGAACGAAGCGAAGATACAGAAGTGATGCGACGAGAAAAAATGGCTAATCAAATCCTTCCCGCTCTCGACACGGCATTGAGTGGCTTTTTATTTTCATTGTGCTGTGAAGTGTCACACTCTGGAGTGACGTACATACCTACCGCATCTCTATAGCCTATCTATGTCTGCTATAGTACCTATAGGGTATAGGCGAATCAAGGGTTAAAAAGAATGTCTCGATTTTGTCGACGTAGGCAAACATTCACGCTTAGTTACATCGCTGATTGGTTAATGAAAAGACACCTGCCTGGCAAACCTACCTATTTTTCGTTCAGTTTTTCGGTTCTAATTCACCTTTTACTCATCACCATCATCATCCGAACGATGTTCCCGGTTGCATCCCTCTTGGAGCCCGGGATCCGCTCCTACTTTTATGTCGCGCGATCTTCGAAATTTGTTGCCTATATTATAATAAGCATTTTTCAAAGCCTAACGTTTCGAGGACTTTACACACCTCTTATTAACGAGTAGACTGAATTTGAAAGCCACCTAGATTTAAGATGTTCATGTTATTTATTTTTGTATTCTTTGTGGTGCTTACTACAATAAAGAAATTAATCAACTTTCCTTTCCTACATTAGCTACAACAGCTTACGGTATTTTTTCTATTTTTACAGAGAGTTCTACTACATCCAAATGGAGAAATACGCTCGCCAAGCCATCAGTGAGGGTCTGAAGACAGCAGAGGATCTCCACGTGGCTGGCGACTCTGAGCTCTATAGAGTTCTCAATCTTCATTACAACAGAAATAATCATATTGAGGTGAGGATCTTACGAAAAAAATGTACCTAATTTAAGTTTATAGTTCTCGTGGCGGAGCGGTCTAACGCGTTGGTTTGAACGTTTAAAAATATTTTAAATTCTTTAAAAAAAAAAGTAACCTCGTAATATGTAGGTACCTACTCAAATAAAAGAGAAAACCCATTTAGTGCATCCTCATTGCCCAGTGGAACGATAGATAAAGTTTTTAGGACAAAAATTACTTACCTACTTGTACTACAAAACCATTCCTCGGTGGAATTAGAAACTTTCCCTAAGCATCATTTACTGTGTAACCCACTGAGTTACGTGGGTTAAGCCCACGTAACTCAGTGGCTTTTATTCGAAATTATAGATTTTAAGTCCGGCTAAAACATATTTTTTACCCATGTTTTATATCTGAATTTGGTGCTAATAGTAGAAATAATATAAAGACATAAAATGACATGTCCAAATGACAACAACTAATTTTAATATGTATTGTTTTCAGGTGCCACCAAACTTCAGATTCGTGGTAGAGCAGACTCTTCGGGAGTTCTTCCGCGCCATCCAGGGCGGCAAGGACGCCGAACAGAGCTGGAAAAAGTCCATCTACAAAGTGATCTCGCGGATGGACGATCCCGTCCCAGAGTACTTCAAGTCACCGAACTTCCTCGAACAACTCGAGTAAGCGCCCGATCGACGCAACGCACACTACGTTTCGGCAATTTACAATTGGACGATTGTTTCGCACACCAAAATTTTACGACACTCGCATTTAGGCCTTCAGATTCAAAATTATTAATAAAAAAGTTAAATTAAATTATTTAAATTGTACGTTGAACGTCGAGCGGAGCGGCGCACTAGCCGCAACCCGCGCTATACTAGAAAATTCATTAGGTTAAACGAGTAAGAGAAAATTTAAGTCACCTAGAATTTTATTTCTGCACATAATATATTTCGCTATATATAATATTATTATATTATTATTAAGTATTAACTTAAAATGGTTTTTATAGTTGTGTATATCTTAAAATCATTTATTGATTTATTCTTTAAGGAAAAAACGATTAATATATTAACTGCTTAAGTTTTGAAAGTTCTGTTGTTTTTCTTTTTTGTTTCTCCTTTGTTTCCTTATCCTTTGGAGCATGATTCTGTTGAGTTTGATCCTGTAGTAATTGTTTTAGTTGGCTAGCTTCGCGCAGCCGAAAATTGTCAACCTTTACCTCGTCATACTCATTTATTTTAGGAGTAATTGATTAAAGTTAACCATAGACTTTAGTACAATAGAGCAGGGTTATTTTTCGATCCACAAACAAATAATTAAAAGATTATTTTTATACTGATAGCCGGTTTTAAGTTCTTGCAGAAGAGTTTTTCAATAGAATAAGATGCAGTCACAAAATTCGAAAAGAATTACACATCTTAAGTTTCGATTAAAGTAAACATCTTAAGTTTTCAATTTTAACAAAATATTTCGGCATTTTTCGGATCGCGTATTCAGTTCACTTGTCCGGGATATGCGGGGACTCCCGCCCCGGCTTAGGGTTAAGTTTATTCATTAGATAACTTTCTAAAAACTTTGCGTGGGCCTATAAGCATTTACTGAACAACGAGCGACTGCGGAGCACCATAAAATAGTATCGGTAATTTAAATTTTATTTTCTCACTTTTTAAAACAATAACAGTAACTACCTAAACAGTGTTAATTTTTCCGTTGAACAGGTATTTTTCGTATTATTTAATAACTCTGGCCACAATTTTGGATAATCGCATAGTGGAAGCTCCGCACGCGGGCGTTTCATGACGAACAACATTCTCATAGACATTTTACCAGATCCAGACCGTACAATAGATTGAAGGCAGTACTTATAACCTATAATAGATCTATTCCCCAACAAAATTCAACTAAAATAGAAATCAAATCCAATATTCTTTTTGGTATCCGTTGACAACGCACAAACCTGGGCCACCATGTCCGATCAGAAGTGCCTTCAAAAATATTGAATTTTTATGAAATAAATAAATTAATACAAAAAGGCCCTCAATAGAACTGGCCTCCCAACCAAAGTCGTCATGTGACGCCCGCGCTTCGCTGTCTGCGCGCACGCAGTTCGCCCGTTAAGAACGTACAGTATACATACACACTTACTATTATACTATAGATGAATAATTAGTTCGATTCGTAGTTACATGTAGCACGGCGGGGCCGGAACTTGTTGCTCGACGAGTAACGAGATGACATTATCGAGACACAGACGTCAAGAAAAAGAGTTGAAACCGCGGTGTAGAAAACTACGGCCACGCAATGGGTCAAGTCAGTCGAGCAGCAAGGATCGGTGATATCGCATATCTCGATGTATTTGTTATAAAGTGTAGTTGCTGACCGTCTTCCCAGCCAAGCGGAAACATTTTCAGTTTACATCCTCAGTTTGACAGAACAAAATAATTCATATAATTTTAATGCTTCTTAAATAGATATACTACTATAGATAGTTTGTACAGAGATGTATAGCCGTGTACATAATAACTATAACGATAGTTTTTAAATACAAGAGACTATCTTAGCGCTAATAATATTTACTTAAGACACAATAGTAAAACTGGAAGTTGTGAATTGATTTGCGGAATTGTACAGAAGTTAAGCCATCTTCAGTTCGTGGTAAGTTAACCGCGATGGGTTGGCGGTCAGCCTAGCTAAGCAAGTGTAAGCATTTTTCATTTGATATTACACGTTTGTTATCGTTTCATTTGTAACCATTTTAACTATTACTATAATTAAGGGGTATCTGTTTAGGATGGACCAGCGTCGACTGGTGTAGATGGTTAAGTGAGAGTTAGAGAGATACCGAAGTTTTAAGACATCGACACATAGAACTTACACGCAGCCTCCCCCCTCCTTTGGATTACTGGTTTTATGTTCGAAATTCATATTCCTGAATGTAAACAGAATCAATCGAATTTCAATTTGGAATCTCAATTGATCATCATAATATTGAACTAGAATAAACTGTTAAAGGAAAAGTGACACACTTTTTTTTAAAAGAATTGTAATTCGCTTGTTCTGATGCATTCGACAACCAATCACAGCCAACCTTTCACAGCAATAGCCCAGTTTCATTTTCTACTTACATCGCGTCGGTTTGCAAGTTTGCATGTACGCAGTCGCCGCAGGGCTTATTCAATATGTTACGTTTCTTTCTTCTGTTACATTACATGTTGATTGTTTCTCCCGTACCATAGGCAAGTGGCAATTTAGAGCTAAGAAGATAAGGATGTCTCTAGGAATAAGTTTACATGTTCGCTTGAATTGAATAATGGAATTGAAGCCAGCTAGAGACAGACGAGGTACGTTTACCGCGTTCAATTTATACATTTAAGTATTTTCCCATGTACCCACCCTGTCAGTCGAACAAACTTTTTAACTCTAAGCTGTCAAACACCCACTATTTAATTACACGTATTAATAAGTAACCCGTTATTCCGATCTCATAATAGATTTCTTCATAAAATAGTTAATGCAGGCTACAATACACATATTACAATAGATATGTATTCATTTCCCATACAGTGTTCAACCGACATGCCGTAATTTGCAGATACTTGGAGCCGTTTAATGTTTTAGACTATAATTTTTGGCGATAATAAAAATTATGTATTATAATTTTGTCCGGATTTTATACTTGAGTGATTCACTGTGCATGCAGCTGGTAAGAGACCACAATGGATATAAAAGCGATCAAGCCGATTATAAATTAATTCGATGTTAAATATTTTTTAAGTTATCGGTTGACAATTTTTCGAAATTAATATAAAGACTCAATTTTAAAACATCGAAATAATTAGTCCACAGTGATCATGGGGGCTATCCCATAGAAAAAGTACAAAATTCGGTGTTTAAAGCTCATGTTCGTATGTATAAATAATATGTATTTAGATCTATTGAGAATATTACCTGTATGGTATCACTTCGAAATGTTCGTTTAAATTTTGTGTCTAGATGATAGTTTATTTGTGTTTAAAAAAATTAGGTATCTATCAAAAGTTTTTAATTTACATTTCTAATATTTTCGAATCCGTCTACAAAATGTTTGGAATTAAAAATAACAAATATGTAATTATTTTTCAAAATTAATTATAAAAATAACAATATGTATGTAGAAAAGTTTGGTTTCAAGTTTGGGTATTATGGTTCCTAAATTTTCGAAATTTTAATAGACTCTATTATATGTAGCATTTCGTTTTTTAAAAAAATTAGATGACATTTAGGTGTACCAAATAGCTGTATCAACTTTTTCTATATAAAAATCAATAAGGGAAATGCTGAAAATTAGGTAGTAATGAAATAAGTATCATTCTTATACATATATATCTGATAAAAATTGACAAAATGAGCACGGAAACACTATTAGAATGTCTTGAAACAAAATACTGCCGACGCTTATCAATAAATAAATTAAGTAAGATAAGCTCGATGCCCCTGATGTTACGATACGATAGATCATATTTATCCAAAGTGTTTGAAATAAAGCGTATGTAATTTTGTATTTGAGGTTAAAAATTAAGGTCTTGGAAATATAGGTAAGCGCCTATGTTAAAATATCCTTGTGGTCTTCATTGGAAACAGTGATACACGTTCATTTCGTATTATGTATGTATTGTATCGTTTATATTTTATTTCGTGTGAGCCGCGAAACGATGTGGCATCATTTTCGTATATTTGTAAACTACAGCGAGCGGACGCGGATGTCGGTGATAAAATTAGTGACAAAATTTAAAAAATAAAAAAACGAAATTATTTTAGTATTTGACCCGTCGATTTTTGTCCGTGGTACGGTGGTAAAGTTACCAGTGTGCAGTGAAGCAACGTACTTCGAACAGTATTGGCGGTTCATAATAATTTGACTAGTGTTTAGGCAAAAACGTTTCGGTATCCTCGCATTTCGGCTAAGTGATAATGGCACCGCGTCCGCTTGTTTTGATATATTTAGTACAAATTTCATGATGTTAAGATTACGAGGCTCAAAGCTTTTCTTTTTGGGCGGTCGCGTCGTCGCGTCGCGTCGCGCCTACGATATGAGTCGTGTATAAAATTTTATTCGAAAAAAGTGAATATTTTTGTATTGAATATTTCTAAAGTTGGTGTAAAAAATCAAAATTTCATAAATTATAGCGATGACAAAATGGGACATTAGAAGAAATTTAGAATGTCATACGTTTTTTGTATTTAATTTTAAGAATAGTGTCGGTTAAACGTTTAGGAGCAACCATTTGTAAATAAAGTTTTTGGCGCGATCACGGAGCGGCGACGCTTCAACCATTTATATAATATGTAGGTAAAAATATTATTAATAACTCGAGAAAAGATGTTTATATGGTTCTGGATGTAAAAAGATAAATTTAAAATCAATTTTAAGGTGAAAAGTTAAAAAAAATTGTGAGCGTTAATCGGTATTTGTCTTAGAATGGCTGCTAGAATGGTCACTATTGTAATCTGTGAGCCTCAGACAATTCATACCTAAACACTAACCTAACCTTAATACGCATTAATTATTATAACTACAACAATACTTACCTATACATTAATATAATATCACATTGTCATATTGCTTATAATTTACGAGCGTGTGTCTATGTCCGTGAATGTTTTAGGAAATAAACCACAAATTGGTGTTAAGTGGAGTTAATATTTCGAGAAATAAAATTGTAAATTTAAAATTGTAATCTAACTGTCAATCGATCGTTGGATTGTTAAGAGTACATTGCGTTCGTTTATTGGTAAATAAAATTGGCTATTATAAAAATTTGTTAAATCAAAATTATTCAAAATTATCCGATGAAAAAACGGTGAAACATAATTGTATCTCTACTAGCATAGTCAGCTATTGTTGACTGGTTTCAACTGAGGGATGTTTCTTCGATATACTTAACAAGTAATAAAGCTAAGCTTTTATTTGAACATTTTGTCTTTCATTTACACCTTTTTTATCCTATCCCAATGTTCTTTCATTTTTATTGTCAACGTAGGCAGTTCTAATTTAAAATACGAGTCCCAGAATGTATCTGCTCAATTGTCTTTAGCAAACGATATTAAAATAAAAGACATCGAAATTAAAATCGTAAAGTAAAAAAAATACATAACGTTTCAGCAATGACGTCGCGCCGATAAGATAATATCTTACTTACATCAGTATTAGCTAATTTTGTTAAATATTAAAGATTTATCGAGGCCCAAAATTTTGTCCACAAAAAAAAAAGAAGACCCATTGTGCGGACGAAATTACAAATTTTCGTTACCACTGAGTATACAGGAACCAAGTCTAGCAAAACCCATCTCTGGCGGTATTGCCCATCTAACTATAAATAAACTTGGCAAAGTCATGTCATAAAAATGTTTAAGTAGGTAAGTCCATGAAATTTAACAGAGTAGATTACACTGAGACAAAATAAATAAGTATTCAGGTAAGTAAGTGTACCTACAAAAGGGATTTGAGGCGAACGCCTAATAAAAATATTATAGCAACACCAAACTTACGTGAAAAAGGTTTTGCTAGGCCTTCACCGTAAGTAATAATTGGGTCACGTAATTTTAAGACGAGCGAGCGAAGGTTTCCTCGCGATGTTTTCCATCATCGTAAGAGCGATGTTAATGGCGCACGTATTTTTTTCTTAACTTTTTAATAGAGCTTCTTAGGACTGTGAAAAAAATATATGAGTAGGATGGCGAAAAATCGAAGGTGATCTGGCCTACTGCACTTTCGCTTGGTCCAATGTTGATATAGGGTTCCGTGCCCAATGAGGTGGAACACGCAAAGCTGTAAGCAGATGGCGCTCTAGTCGACTAAGCTTTTTTTAAATTATGTGTTCTCGCCTGTACCTACTGTGAAGTCAAGTTGGAGTTTTTGTATTTTAATGTTAAAATTATTAAAAAGACGCTACACGTCTTTTGGGAATAGATGGATCCTTTTATTTTTGCAATCTGATGCACTACATTGAGATAATTTATTTAAATATAAACGTAAACATAAATGAAAACGGCGAGAGTTGAGAAAATACCTACTATTTGACAGTTCTTATTTCAAACTTAGATTAGTCGACCATCGCCCTCTGCCGGGATAAAAAGTTAGTGCTCCTCCCCATTGTGATAATGGTACAAAAACCCTTCGTGCGCGAGTCCGGCTCGCACTTGGCCGGTTTTTATTTGTCTTTTTGGACGAATTTAGTACTGTGGTCCTTGTTAGGGACATATATCTATAAAATACTCAACGCACAGACTAAACCGTTGATAGTAGAGAGCTGAAATTTGGAGATTGTGTTTTTTATATGATGTAGGCATTCGATAAGCAAGGGCTTTTCAAAATTCCCACGAGATCGGGACTTACACGGTTGAAACCGCGGGACACAGCTAGTATAATACTATGGTATATGAATATGGCTGTCCACTGGTCCATAGGAGGGTTGGTGTCAGGCAGGCGGCCGGCCGTAAATATATTGCGAATTCTATTTGAGGTAGGTGTTATGATGACTTACACCTACTGTGCCGACCCCAAATAATTAAGGGTTTGATCGGATGCAACCGGGAACATCGCTCGGATGAGAAGACTATGCATGGTATGCGACTTAGATAGGGAGCGTGCTATAACAACCTGAGTTGCCATCGTTTCTACCCTCCTTTCTAAGTGGCTGCACCGTCCTATATACTGGTAGGTAGACATAAAAGTGACTAGTTACTGAATCAGCAATCTTACCCCATAAATAACCTATTAACTTGAACATCTAATTAAACACCAACCCTCAACTAAAATGCTAATTTCCTTCAAGATTTTCTAATCTACTGATTTTACTACCCCTACATCTTGAGACTACAAAATATTCAAATTACCCCTAATTTTCATATTAACCTACCTACCCCAGATATTCAAATTGGCCCTAATTTACCCTTAGGGGTGCGTTTGAGTCCTTAATCTTACTAGGCAATTGAATTTTTATCTGATACTTGAAATAAACGAGATAGGTATGTGGAAAATACTTTGACCAACTTCAAAAACAAAAAAAAACCAGCCATGTGTTTCTTTTTCAGTTAGGAAAATGTATTGTGGGGCTCTCCGGGCGTGAAGCGCCACGGCCTACCCACTAAAAACCTAACAAGTTCCTCCCATGCTTTATGTTGGGGACACAGGCGCTATGTAAGTATTCTTCTGTGTCTCCCAACAGCACCGGCCTCTTCAGACCTCCATCTCTCAGAGTTTGAGCTCTCTAACCTAAACACCAACTAAGCTAACCTAACCACCTACAAAAAGCAGATGCTTTGTTTGGCTGTTCGATTATAATAAGTCTTAATAATATGATGTTTGAATGGGGGAAGTTTTGACTTGTGCTTACTAAATTGTATCTCCAAGTGGATTTACATGGACATCTCCAAGTGGTCTTGTCCATGTTCAGATATATAAATAGGCCCACTAAGTTGGGAAAGAAATCATTTGATTACTATATTTACAGCTTTACACCTTGATGGCCTAGATTTCTCCTCCTCATCTGAGGGATGTTGCCGGTTGTGTTACTCCTCGGAGCCCGAGGTTTGCTGAAACCCCATTTTTTTGGTTCAATTTTGTATCATATGGTTGGCGGCCTGCTTGACACCAAACCTCTTAGGGATCAAGCAGTTTATCTGCCACAAATTCAAGGTTTTTTAGCCTTCCCCAGATCCCTTATTTGCCTTTTATGACACCCACAGGAAGAGATAGGGTAACCTTATTCTATGTTGAGGCTACACAGCCTTGGTGGCCAAGCTTTTGGGCATATTGTAAAGATCAAAATATACAATAAAAAATTACATATAAATAAGAAATTTAATAATAAATTAAAGGTAAGTAGTGGGATGCCACCTGTGTGGATACTTTGGCTTCGTCCCATCTCCAGGCTACCCGGGTGCAGGCATGTGCGGCGGCTGCTAGCGTGGAGGCTTTGAAGGGCCGAAAGCATGTTGATATTCCCGGCTGCTACATTTTTACTGCAGTGGGCCTTGAGACTTTGGGTTGTTGGGGCCCCAGTGCAAGATTGTTCTTGAAGGAGATGTCGAGGCGTCTGATCGAGGCGACTGGTGATCCCAGGGCTGGCGGTTTTCTGTCTCAGCGAGTTAGTCTCGCTATTCAGAGGGGGAATGCCGCCAGCATCTTGGGGACCATGTCTCGGGAGGGTGTTATCGACGACGGGTTTTTTTCTTTTTAGATTTAAGTTTTAGTTTTAGTGTTGTTTGCTTTTCACCTTTTAATATTGTTACCTATTCTATTTGTGTGTTGTGTTTTATTGAATAACTGAATATTTAGTAGCTATTTTATCACAACACAAATTGTTCTATTCAACTTTTACCAAATGTTTTTATTTCATCACCAACATTCATATCATGGCATCTTTAGTTTATAATTCCTTTAGTTCATGCATGACATTAAACTATAAGTTCATGTTTTAAAATTGAATACCTACAGCAATTTTCATCTTTTCTTAGTGTCTAACAAATTGTTTATGTTTTCACTTTATCTTGAAGTTCCACAATTCCAAACAACATCAATTTAATATGAGCTTTAGTTTCCGCCGCTTTCTGCAGTATTTCGTTACTTTTTTCTTCATAGGCTTTTATCCGTACATCTAAATATTTGCTCGCCTCAGTGATATCAAACTCTAAGTAATGATTTAGGCCTATATTCATGAGCAATTTTGAAGTGTCAGGTACAGAGGCTTCCATGAAGAAATTGCAGCCGATGTTCACTTGTGTTTTGAAGCCGTCTGGGTGCATTTTCTTATCGGAAATTACCTTCAGTGTATGTCTTTGTTGGATGAGGTCTGATATCTCGCTGTTTACGGCTACTAATCTCTGCTCTAACACTCGTAGATCTTCTTTGAGAACGCTGTTTATGAAGTTCTCGTATTTTAGTATTGTTTCTGGAACGTTTTCTTTGGACATTGTGTGTGTGTGTGTTTATTTGCCGAACACAAGAACTTAACCTTAAAAATTATGATAGAGTAAGGTTCTGATGTTCTGACTGAGAAGAACACGCGAGGATATAACTCGAAATATCTAAACTGGATCAATTATAGAAGAATACAATTTATTCCGCAACCGCAACACAAGAAAACAAACAATGTACACAAGGACGGACATTGACTTTGACATTGTTTGATTGATGTAATGTGACGGGAAAACATTGACACTTGACAGGAATCTAAACATTAAGAATAGCGACATCTTCCGATTATCTGAAGAACTATTTGGAAACTTTTGCGGAAAAGCGCCATCTGTGTGAGCAGTTGCGTTATTAATAAAACATTATTGTAAAAAGTCGAACCTTGCGATATGCAGTGGGGTTCGAAAACTTTCACGAACGAGCTTATCTGTAAACTACACAGATGGCAGCACTTAGAACTTCATGAAAGTTATTTTAAAAACTTTCCGCTAGTTTCGTACATCTACGATTGTTTGTAGATAGGATTATAAACGTTATCTTAATCATTTAATACGCCTAAGTGTACGTAGTAATAAATAAGTGTGTAGTATTAAAAAGCTACACAAGTCTGTATTTTATTTTCTTCATTTATCATGCTTAGGGGTTACCTATGCCTATGCCGAGGCCATATATCCCCGGCATAGAATAGGGTTAGTAAAGTTACACTTACAATGTTAGTTACCCCATCTCGTCTCGTGGCGTCTGTGGGAGATTAGTAGCAAACATTGAGTTCTCCTTGCGCGGTGGCGGGTAAACTGCTTGGCCCCTCCCTAGGAGGGTTGGTGTCTGGCAGGCGACCGGCAGTAAAAATATTGCCAAATCTATTTGCAGTAGGTACTGTCAATACTCAATGATGAGTTGATGACAAAGATGACTCACCTACTGTGCCGACGCCAAATAATTTGGAGTTTTAACGGACACTGGGCTCTTAAGAACAAAAAAAAATATGAAAAATAAATTATGAAAAATTTAGTTTTCTAGTTATTCAAATAAAACGGAGAAACATTTTTCAATGAAAAAAATGTTTCTCCGTTTTATTTCATTTCGAATGAATATTTTGGTAAACCTTGTGATGGGGACCCTTTAAAAGTAAAATCTTAATCCGAATAATATCGATATTAAGGTAGAAAACTAAATTTTTCATAATTTATTTTGGTATTAAGTTTGTATGGAAATGGTAACAGTCGCCACGTTCTTAAGGAGATGCATGAGAAAGATATTCCTAGGGGTTTGTGAGTTATATTATAATAAGTAAGGGGTAGGTATAGGTAAATACTTAGAGCAAAATAAAACAAAACTAGAAACGATACAGGGAATCGTTTATTTGACAAGAAATATTGTAGTTTAAAATATCACTTTTACATTTGAATAGAACCTTCAAACTTTACTAACTTACAATCTTAAATCTAATGTAACCCAAAACAAAAACAGTGACGTCAATTAAATTATTATAAATGATCGTGAACGATTTTACAAAAACATTTTATAAGTTTACACTTCTCGCTCAAGAGATGGCGCTACCAGTACCTTAGTGAAAAAAATGGTAGAAAATTGTGATTTTTTCATTGTTTTACCTTAAATTACTAAATTAAATTAAATAACTAATGTGATGGACTGTCGCTTATATCTAATGTGCTGACTCCTTATACTATATGAAAGAGAAAAAAGGTAATTATCTTAATTTTATTAATATTTAGTTAGGAAGATTGATTGAGACTTATTTTTAAGCACCGAAAAAGATGGACGACTGATATTTAAGTTTAAATAGTAGGTACAATCAGTTTTTACATCTATATTTTTTTAATCTAGATACATTTTAGTTTAAACATTAGCCTTATTAATAAACGTGGTGTAAGATCGGACTAATTTTACCACTTTTTGTTTCTGCCTGTCGAATTTGGAAATTCTTGTCACGGAAAAAGACAAAGCATGTTCTCTCTACTGACTCCACTGTCTGTCTGTCTATCGACAGGCTGATCTTATGAACCGCAATAGCTATACAGTTGAAATTTTACAGATGATGTATTTCTGTTCCCGCTATAACAACAAATATATTGATATTGAGACGATTTAGTTGTGGAATACGAGCCCAGACTTAATTACTTTACGTAAAAAATGAAAGCTCAAATCGGGCTGATTTAACGTATCATCGATATAGCGTACTGTCAAGGTTAGGTTTTAATGCATTCAAATATGATTAAAAGCTATAGACGAAAAAAAAAACAATAATATAAACAAATTAGGTATCCCTAAAGAGTCAAAGCTAACTTGAGACTTCGTTTGGTTGAAATTGTTCGTAATAAAGTCTCATGTTAACTTCGGTGCTTAATAAGCCTAAACTTACTTACGGCGGCACTCAGAAAATTTAACCGAAACATTAGTCAAAGGGTCAGTGACGCTAAATTAAAAAAATCGGTAGGGTAAAACGAAACGGGTAAAAAAATCATCTTCTTTTCGTGTGGCTCACTTAGTGTTAGATTATTCAGGTCGCCCTAAGGCCTCTAACTTGACCTAACGACTGCTATCAGAGATAACAACCGGGACCAACTGCTAATCATGCCTACGAAAGCACGGAGGAGTTCGAGAAAATGTTTTTTTTTTCACCCAAATTAATTAAAAATTAAAAGAAAATTTTGAAACAATGTTTTTGTAGATCTTGTTTCCAACATTATACCTCTAATGGTTTTAAAGTTATTTGGTAAATAAAAATAGATTTACGGTCAGCATAAGCACTTGTCATGGGCGGGAATCGAACCCGCAACCTTCTACATCGCTGCCGAGTGTTAACCCGACGCGCCACAGAGGCCGTCAAATTAATTATTTTTTACTATTGATGGAAGACCTCATTTTAAGTTATTTTGCGATAATAACAAAAATAACTAAGAAATAACTAACTTAACTAACATCTCGATAACAAAGTTCTGAGTACTACATTAAAGTTTTAAGTTATTCTAAAGATTCTTAAAATTACTAGGATCCATTCACAATGTACAAACTAAGTACTTATTACAATATTAATTATTAAAATACAAAATAAAAAACTCAGTTCTTAACCTCTAAATAACAAAAAAAATGTTTGATGACGAAATTCTATTATGATAGGTAACTGGTACCTAAAAATAAATTACTGGTTGACCCTATGTACAAATAAAATTATTTACATAAAATTAATTGTTGTTTTTTTTATTCGAATGCGAATAAGTAACTGTCAGATTGGTTTTAAGCTCTCGACAAATACGTGCGCGTGGTCGAACGACGTGACTTGGACGAATTAATAAAAATAATGCCTTATAAACGCATTAGATTTACTGTAGTCAGGTAAAAAAGGTTGTGGTGTTGTCATGTTGCGGTAGAAAACAATAACCTATTGACATAGGCAAAGGCCAAATTATCTTTGAAACAGATAACTCTTAACCAATCCAATGATCAGCAATAATAACTTATAACTGACTTTTCTTTATAAATAAATATAAAGGTTTGTTAACCACTACCTCATAACAAAATAAATAAAAATAATATAAAACGTGACCTACATTTTTATAGAAATAAAACAATGATTAGGTTTCCTTTATTTTTTCAAACAGCAGCTTGGCAACAACACCAATATTTCGTTTGTTAACTAGTCGCGTCGCGTCGTTCGAATCATGCGAAGTAATGTCTCGTCTGTAGCGACTCCGTGCTTATGTCGGTCAAATATTTAAAAAGCTATCACTAATTTTTTTACACAAAATATTCCTACATGATTGTAGATAAAGCGTGAAGCTCAAAATATACGATGGCACAAAACTTACACTTTACCTAAAACAGACCACACAAGCGCGATTTTCTGCTGTAGGTGTGGACTGTTTTAGGTAAAGTGTCACTGGAAGTGTAATCGTGTATTTTGAACTTTAGACAAATTTTTGAAATTTTATTAGGTAGGTATGAGTTTAGAATAAATTAAAACGGCTTTAAAGATGCCTGAGAAATTCATCTCATCACATTTAGGGCTTATTTTTCATCACATCATCTGGGCTTACATTACATCTTAATAAAAGATATCTGTCATATAAAATAAATTACACCACCTCATATAAACGTCACAATCTATTGAAAATATATCAAACTTTCGAAGGCTTTTAAATTGGAAGAGTTTAAGTTCATTCGACAGATATCTTTTATCAGACAGAGATATCTTTTCTATAAAATGTAACAACGCCTAATAAAAGCATAACAATCTTGTATAAAGAAACGAAGCTTTCGAAGGCTTGCTTGGTCGAGTTAATTTTATTCGACAGATATCTTTTAAAAAACAGCCCTTAATCAGTACGACCAAACTGGAATAAGCAACGAATAGCATTTCCAAGCATTAATCTTCTTTTGTTCAGAAAACTCTCGAGCTTGTCGATCGAAAGAATTACAAATTAATCGGAGAATTGTTGTTCATAGCTTATTCCAGTTGTGTCAAACGTACCCTTAGTGAAATTAATTTTATTTGGTCAATTTAAGTGCAGAAATCATCGTATTTTTAAGAGGAAAGAATACTCGCTCTCCATTTAAACGTAGTCGACTGATTCCTCCCTGGATATAGACATTAGAGCAAACATGTGTATGCCATAAAACCTATATCTGTCATGACCACGCCCCTTCGTCTTGGTTTTTTTTTCGTTTTCTAATTATAATAGAAATAAAATTAGAATATGTAAAAATCATAACTTAGGGGTATGGCCATGACATGGCTGATATAGGTTTTATGGCATAAACATATTTCCTCTAATGTATTTATCCAGAGAGGAAACAGTCGACTACGTGTATAAAGTTGGTATGAAGAAAAGAGTAGATATCCTTTTCCCTTAATACCGGTTCTCAACTTCCTCGACTGAAATTGCAACAATTGCACCACTGAATTAGTTGCACATCTACATTTAAACTTGTAGGCAGATAATTCAACGAAGGCAGTTAACCCACATAACCTCCCACAGCTGATTTAAATAATTGTACATTTTACAATTGTTTATTACTCACAGCTTCTCCGTGAGATATGGTAATAGTTCATTACAGTAACTTTAAAATAAATCCCAAACCCCATCGATGGGGCGACGATTTAATATTATTGCAAACATAAATATTGAAGTATTAAAATTATTGTTTCTCTTGACCTTTTTTTTGGGTGCAAGGACAAATTTATCAAAAATGATGGAGATGTTCCTTCACGGTCAATCTTACCTTACAAATTGGCAGGACTTTTTTGGATGGCAACATTTTAAAATTCAATGATGTTAGAAAGTAATTTATTATTTTATTCGATTGTTTGGAACGGATTATGATTTCTCGCCTTTCTTTTTGTGTTTTTTTATTTGCTTCATATTGTTTAAACCACTTGAAGGACTTTTAAAATTAAGGTACCGTAAAACTTTATTTTTTGATACCCAATTTGTATTTCTTAGGATGGCAACATTTTCATTTTGATGGATGGCAAAAATTTAGTTTTGTTTTTTATTTAGTATTCCTGAGATTAGCGCGTTCAAACAAACAAACAAACAAAAAAAACAAACTCTTCCGCTTTATAATAGTAATAGATTAAGCCATAGAATTTAATATTTGGTAGAAAATTTTAAAATCTAATACGAAACATCGACTTGAGATCAAATTCAATTGAAATTCATTTCATATCACATAATTTTGACAAACTTAACCAATAAATAGGAATTTTAGTTAACTGGGATGGAATGAATTAATTCAGGTAGAATGGACATCCAAAATACTTCGAAAAATCTCGATGAGCCTTATTCTAATGTCGAAATCGGAAATATAGGGCTTTGGACAAACTGGCGCAGGCTAGAGTCAACTTGCGACTATGGACACGCGACAATAACTAACGTTTTGAACTAAGCTTAAGAGGACAGTCTACCTAGTCTTTCTCCATACAAACGTAGTCGACTGTTTCCTCCCTGGATAATGACATTAGGGCAAATATGTTTATGCCATAAAACATGTATCTGCCATGACCATGCCCCTCCGTTTTCATTTTTTTTATTTTCTAATTAGAAAAAGAATAAAATCTGAAAATTTTAAAAATGACATATTTCAAAAATAAATGTTCATGGCTGGCTAACTTATGGAATAAACATATTGTATATGTATTATATCTTTTTCCAGAGAGGAAACAGTCGACTACGATTTTTAAAGTTTGTATGGAGAAAAGAGTAGGTAGACTGTCCTCTTAATGCTGTTTGCATTTTTAACTTAGGTCTGATTTTACATCTTTAAAACTACTTTTCAATAATATCAAAAATAATAGATCTCAGCATCATTTTCGCGCAATTTTCGATTGGGAATTGTTTTTACAAGTCGAGGGCGGGTTTTAATACAACCCCGCCCCGTCCCGCCTCGTTTGCCACCCCATTATTAGGGGTGTTAATATCACTGTATCTCTTTATACGATAAACAGAATTTGAAAACCGTTAGTGCCACTACATATCGATGTTGCACTAAATTGCACTAAGGAAGACGGATGGGATCTTGTTCCAATGCTGTCTTGCTTCTTATAGTTGATCGTGCTACATCTTAGACCATCAGGTGAGATAGTCGTCAAGGTTTATCTTTCATGTTTGAAAAGGTATAATTTAATTCGAGCTTTTCTGTTTTTTTTCTAGATTATTTTGATTTTATTATGATTGTATAAAAAACAATGACCGGATTGACTAACTAAGTAACTTTATGACTGAAATATATTTCAACATACAGCCCAAACTGCTAGTCCTAGAGACATGAGATTTAGAGAGTGTATTCTTTGTCATGTGTAGGTATCTACTAAAAGGATTTTTCGAAATTCCCACGGGATCTGGACTTACGCGGGTGAAACCTAGGGACACTGTTAGTCTACACTAATATTTTATAGGGGAAGGATTTGTATTTTTGTGTGTTTGTATATTTGTAATGAATAAACTCAATTTAAACATCGAATCATTTTAAAAATTCTTTCACCATTAGAAACCTACATTCACCCTGAGTAACATAGGCTAGTTTTGATCCCGATATTCCCACGGGATCGGGCCTTACGCAGGTGAAACCGCGGGACACTGTTAGTTTGTAAGAAAGAACTAGTAATTCAGCCTGCTTTGTCTTGGTTTTTTTTTTAAATAACCTTCACCACAACAACATTATTCAAACTGTGTTAATCGGACACAATGAATGCATAAATACAATACAAACTAAGAAACGGATATATATAAATATTAGTAGAATAAATGAGCATAATTATACTAATTATCAATACTTAAATATTGCTAATTATCACATAGATAGATTTACGTTTTATTTGCACAACTCAAGGTACAATACAAAATGATACAATACATTAAACCTCTTACTTATAAACGAATTCACCTGCGTAAGTCTCGATCCCGACAGAATATCTGGATTAAAAGCCAATGTTACTCAGGGTGAATGTAGCTTTCTAATGGTGAAAGAATTCTTTAAATCGGTCCAGTAAGTTTTGAATTTATTCATAACAAACATACAGACGCACACACACACAAATATTCACTCTTTATAATATTAGTGTAGATAGTGTAAATGTAGATGATAAACAATAGCATAAACTATATATCGTTTGTCTTTTACTGTGACATGAAGTTTCGAATGTGACAGAAAGAAACAAACGTTACATAACTTAGTCATCTGTTAATCATCGTTTATAAGTAAGGGGTATTATTATTTATTTTCTTACCTCGACGTTGGAACCATGTTACAATGGTTTTGGTCGTGAGGGGGTAATGGTCTTGGTCCCCTCGCGAGCAAGACCATTAACATGGTTGAAACCTTAGATAAAAACAAAAATATAGATACCAACGGTATATTCTAACATTGCGTATTCAAAAAATGAGCAGAAACACCTACATGCATTTTTATAAAATTATTGTATTTAAAAACATTTGTCTTTAAAAATGATTCAGGCTTTGTAAATAAGCAAAAAGGTATTCTTATGGATGTCAAAAGGACAATCGCAGTGTAACAGCACGTGCACACGCGGCAATGGTTCGATATACGACTGAGGCTAGTGCGTCAGCTAGACGCAATTTTATCGTCTCATTTTCCGAGACTAGGTACCGTATCTTTAGTATTTTGTTTAAATCTAAGGTTGAAACGTTAAAAGGTAAGAAAATAAATATTAATACTTAGGTACCTAATACGCGATTATGACCTGGGAAAAAGTACCTAACTATGTTAACAAATCGTGTGAATTTAAAAAGTTTTCGTACGTGAAATACCCCTATTTATTACATTTTTAGTGTCGGTTTGTCCATAGCCTTAAGTTTTTTTTTCCACAAATAGTAAAAAAAAAATATTTTTAAATTTAATTTTGGATGGAATTATTTATTATGGATGGGAGATTTAATTTGGCTTAGCATTTTTTTTAATTTAACTTAAATAATGGTCAGTTTCATAAACGGACTTTAATATCGGGCCTTAGACATATAAGGCTTTATGGGCCTAGTACAAGCCACGGTACGCTTATACATAATTAATTATAATGCCAACGTTATAAGTAGTAATTCTGGGTAGGTACCGTATAAGTATTAGATACCGAATTATTTTAACAAGAAGTATTATGTATAAGAAAGTACATTATGTATAGATTGATGGCTGAAAATTCGATTTTAAAATTGTAACAAATGTTTTTTATGTTACAAATTGTTGCCGTGCTGAAAAATGATTCTCAACAAAAAATATTTTTACTGAGAGAGGAGGACTGTGACCATTTTTATGTAAAAATCGTCACACAAACAAAGCTAACAACCTTGTACTAGCTAATACAAAGCTTATTAATAGTCCTCTCCAAAGACTTAGGAGTTTCTGGAATCGTCCAAAAAGAAATCTCAGCCACCATCATTATTCGAACCATAGACGAAACAAAAAACATATTTTGATGTCAGTTGAAAAACTCATACTTAGCAAAGACATATAAATTACTTCTTAAGGACAGGCCTTTAGGGAGCAGTTTATTAAAACTATTAACAGTATCATTAACGTCATTGCGTTTTAAAACCGACTCTATATATATTAACGTAAACATCAAAGATGTGGTGTAAAATATTTATTTTACATTTGTGACTTACGACAGGCTGGCTGCTGGATGTCCATCAGACCATCGGACCCTTGAATCGAGTGGCTGCCTTGACCTACAGCAGCACAAGTGAAGACTGTGCAAATGGAGTCGAAGCTTGCCGTGGCAGGAACCTTACAAAGCCTACGAAGCCTCGATAGGTTCGCGTCACTGCAAGTCTCGATTCCCCTTGCAATTACTGCTTTGCGAGGTGGCATGGCCGCCCAACGAGCCATTCGCTGTCTGTAAAGATCAAGCTCAAGGGCTACTCGAGAGTTTACCGCGCACACAGTGAAGACAATTGTATATAATATGCTCGATACGTGGCAAAAAGACGACAACATTAAGACTATTGAATCAACATGGATTAGACAGAGGCGAACTGCCTTGTGTCGCTCAAGTGAAGATTTTCTGCACCTCACGTCTTAGATTAATGTCGATTTGGGGCTGCTCAAGCAGTGAACTGCAATGCAATAAGCTAAAAAGCACCGTTTGAGCCTCTTAGATAATTTTCCAAACACTGCTTTCTAAAAGCACGTCCTTAAAAATACAATTTATAGGTCTTTGTTCTAATAATGGCTAACCGTAGCCTCTTATAAAGAAATAACATATTTTGTATCATTACTCTGACAGTAACTTTAACTAACACTTTACTATACAGATCTACTAGACAATGTCCACTAAGCACTATTGAAAAGATGTCTAAATGTCTACACACTGAGTGTTTCATCCCACTGAGACCGGTAAGAATACCCTACACCCGGTTATAACTGTCCTAGACTGTCTTAACTGGGTCGGACCTTTACAGACCGGGTTGGTCCATCAGAGTCCAATTAGGACCGCTTTGGACCGGGTCGGAAGCAGCCAGGACCGTTAAAGGTCCTGCAAAACTGTCCTGGACCTTCCCGGACACATTCCAAGATAGGTTTCGATCGGGTAGGATATTCAGGATCGTTTCAGACCAGGTAGGTCTATCCAGGACCGCCGTGGACAGGGTAAGACTGTCTAAGACCGGTCTGCTCGACTCGCCGACGTGGATGCCGTTGGAGCCTCGGTGGGATCTTGCGCCGACTGGAAATAGAAAGAAAAACAATTTAGGAAACCAAGTGTAAAAAGGAAAACTATTTTATCGAAATGATTAGAATTAAGTACACCGAATGTTGGGGACGTGAATTCAAATCATTCTGCGAGACCGTGCTGGGCTGTATTTGGAAATAATAAGCATTGCAATTCAGCGTGGCAATGCGGGCAGCATTTTGAACTCACTCCCAAGTATGGTAGACTTTTTAATATTTAAGTTCTATTTTTATAAACATGTACCTAATCAAAAAAAATATGGTTTTAAGTAAAAAAAGAAATGCTACAAAGCTTAGGTACCAATGGCTTAATGAAAAATAATTAAGGGTCCGGCCTCAATCCTTAACTATGCTATATTCGCAATAACAAAATATTACATTGTTACATTTTCTCAAGTCTTAATCGCGTATTTATTATTATCTTATCTCGGCGTTTCAACCATGTTACAAATGGTCGCGACCAAGACCATTGTAACATGGTTGAAACGTCGAGATCAGAAAATAAATAGTAATACGCGATTAAGACCCGGGAAAATGCAACTATGTTAACAAATCGTGTGAATTTAAAAAGTTTAACAAAGTATTACATACAGGATACGTAATACTTGGTATTGGGAGTTGATACTGCACCCATAGTAACACCGGCTACCGGTTTACCGGTCACTTGCATTTACTAACAAACGAACAAGCATCTCTTTTTACGTACTCGAGTATCCCGTACAAGTCACGTTGCTAAAGTAAGCGCGCGGAGAATTGGCGTGTTTAACCGACTTCGCAAATTGTAGGAGGTTCTAAAAAAATATTTGTGTCTGGTCTGGGTGTTTTCTATGTATCATATGTATGTATTTACAAATAAAAAAAGTTGTCTAGTACCCATAGTACAAGCCTCAGTGCTCAGTTTGGGGCTAGATTGCGCTGTGTGTAACGTCGTGCAATATTTATTTATTTAACAATTCGGTTTATTTTAATATTTATTATTGTTTTTATTGGTCAGGGAATTTTTAATACAAATGTTATAAAAGTAATGTGTCATCAAAAATTCTCCCGGGACAGGATTCGAACCTGTGTTGTCACAGTTAACTTGTCAGGCTTTCAGGTTTACTTCGGTTTATAACCTAACCCTAACCTTACCTATAACTAAATGAATATGACCAATAAATTTATTTAATTATATTTCACACCATTGTTATGGTAGAATGAAAGAAACATATTATTATTATTTAAGACCCTGAAATACTACATTCTTGGAATAAATGAATTTTGTATTTGTATTTATTTTCTTTATAATCGTGATTAGTGACAATAAATGAATATTATAAGACATTGTATAGGTAGATATTGAGTTTAACCCCTCAGGCACGGGAAATGACAATTTCCCTATAAATTAATTTATATATATAATCTAAACATCAGGACCTAAGCCAAAATGGAACAAACACATTTTAGTTTTATTTTAGGCTTCTAATACTATAAACTTATTACTTATAACTTACTTTATCTGCTTTTGTGTATCAAAAGGTAGGTTAAGTAGGTATGTATATTTTTATATAACTTCAAAAAAAAAACCGGTTTTAATCGCGTGGTGTTTATTACTTTTAGCATTGTTTCAACGCTCAACATTTCGAGACCAATACAGGTCTCCTCATCAAGATTGACCTCAATTGAAATTAAACTCATTTTCAGAGTTTAATTTCAATTCAACATCGCGAAAACAAAAGAAAAATCAGAGTCAAATTTCGCCTCCGCCGTTTTCTTAAAATAACCCACTCATTTAATATAGGTATCTTTTAAACACAAAGTTCATAATTATTATACGATATAATATGAGCTTTCTGGTTAATATTATCTGACAATATTATTTCCAATATTAATAACTCTTCAAAAAGATCCTTGATCAAGCATGAAATGTAAATAAAATTTAATGGTCTCTGATTATTATAATAATAATATCTGAGATAAGCGAAACCTATAATTACAAGACATTGTATATATTTAGTACGGTTAGCACCTTATCCAGTTTAATAAAGGTTAACATACTAGCAATTTGCGTTAGCTTCGCTCGAGTTTAATACACTATACAAATGTTTATGTACACAAAAATTAATAGAATAAGATTAAGGCGTTCCTCTTAACCCCTTAAGAGGACAGTCTACCTACACTTTTTCCATACAAACGTAGTCGACTATTTTCTCCCTGAATAAAGACATTAGAGCAAATATGTTTATGCCCTGGATAAAGATATTAGAAAAATATGTTTATGCCATAAGTCCTATATCAGCCATGACCATGTGCTTACGTTTTTTTTTTCATTTTCTAATTAGAATAGAGATAAAATTCATAAAAATTAGAAAATGAAAAAAAAATACAAAACGTTGGGGCATGGTCATGGCTGATATAAGACTTATGGCTTATGGTTTGACACTCATATCATAACATTTATAACTGACATTAATTACTGTTGTATAAGCTATCACCACTCTACATCTGATTAACCAAACGAATTTATTTGTTTACTTAACAATTCAAAGTAAAAATAGCCTCGGTTTACCACCACGAAATTGCAATGCCTGGCAGGGCTCATATGTGAACATATATGCCTATGTAACATCTATTGTACTATATGAAAGCAAATAAATGAAATGAAATGAAATGGCATAAACATATTTTTTCTAATATCTTTATCCAGGGAGGAAACAGTCGACTACGTGTGTAAAGTTTGTATGGAGAAAAGAGTAGGTAGACTGTCCCCTTGAGGAAACTCGAGGACTGTCCGCTTAAATCTTATTTTTTCTTTTATACAAAAAAAACTTCGAAATCCGAAAACCAGAAAAGATTAATAAAAAATGTTCATCTACCTATATGTATTTAAAAATGCTTTGTCCTGAGTAACTGACTGATTGATCTTTCAACACACAGCCTAAACCACTGATAGTAGAGAACTGAAATTTGGAAAGTGTATTCTTTATATGATGTAGGCATCCGATGAGAAAGGGTTTTTTGGAATTTCCATGGGATCGAGACTCACGCGGGTAAAACCGCGGGACACAGCTAGTCTATACTAATATTATAAAGACGTTGTTAACGTCTATGTTTGTATGTATATTGGTGGTAATATCCGAAACTACTGGACCGATTTCAAATATCTTTTACCAATATAAAGCTACATTATCAGGGAATTACTTTTGATCCCGATATTTTCACGGGATCAGGACTTACCCTGGTGAATATTTGATAAAATTAAAAAAGTAAAAAAAAATCCTTTCATTTTCCCTTTTAGATAGTAATAACTTACTTATTTTTAAGTATATCCCTTTATTACTAAATGTAACTAACAAAAAACATAACCCTCCTTCGGCAGTCGGGTAAAACTAACACCCAAATTCAAAGTCAAATAATTCATCAAGAACGATGTAGTATAAGTTACATGAACTTTTAGAAATGTCGAGATTTTACTGTGGTTTCAGAACGCACCCTCAATGAGAAGAAACCACAAGAAACTCATGGGGTTTTTTTTTGTGATCATGTAATAAATTACAATCGTCATAATCCGAATTCAAAACCTCCCTTTTTGGAAGTCGATTTAAAAAACGATGGAAACAATAAATTAAGGTTACCTACCTAGCAATTAACGCATATTGCATTGACAACACAAAGAGGTAAAAAGCTCTAAGTTTTTGTATCAAGATTTCACTTCAACTTCACAATTAATACCCTCTTAATTGAGAATGAATGCGATCTTCATGTGAAGTATTTAAGGTGGGAAGATTTACTGTACGCGGGAAACTTGAAATAAACTCTTGTTGTTTTAAGGTTCTGTACTTAAAGGGTAAAATAAACGGGACCCTATTACTGTGAATCCGCTGTCTGTCCGTCTGTCACAAGGCTGTTTCTCATGAACTGTAGGTAATAGCTAGACGGTTGAAGTTTTCACAGATGATGTATTTCGGTAACCGCTAAAAACAAAAAAAAACTCCCTTGCAATAAACGTGATTCTTGAATTTTAAAAACAACGATATAGCTATTTATTTTTACCACTGGTTTTTACGGTTTTAGAATTTTCTGTTCATATATAATAAAATACATTTCGGGTACAAACTGAATAATTTTACGAAAAACTAAGTTTACATCAAATGCCCACGCACAGACAAGACGTTTACCTTATTGAAAAAAAAAAAAAGTAATTGAGCAGTAACTTTTAACAAACAACCCCACCGCAATGCCTCCCCAAACAATTGCAACATATGCTAACAGATGGCGGTATTGTCTACTCACAATTTATACAATAAATGTATACAATCAGCTTACCAATAACAAGTGAAATAACTGTCTTTTCCAATGACATTATTAGTTATTCGAATCGGATATCAATAGTACTGAGTCGGTAATTTTAAGAAATGCTATTATGTAGTTATGAAAAGGGTATCAGAAATCATTGTGAATGATTTTCTTTGTGTTGTGCTTTAAGGGCCCTATTCTGAAAAACTGATAATCCATGTCGGGCGCATCGAAAATTGTTGATTATTTCATGACGGAATGTCGTAGAACTTTTTTTTGTGTACAGATTGTTGGCGACATTGTTTCCGCTATTTTAGTGCAGTTTCCATACAAATATGTCGAAACGTATTGAAGCCTATCGACATTTTAGCCAAATCAGACATTTTTTGTCTAAAATTTGGATAGGCTTTGCACCAATAGGAGGTTCTTGTCTTAAAACTACACCAAAATGTAGGAAACAATGTCACCTACAATCTGTGCACAAAAAAAAGTTCTACGACATTCCGTCATGAAATAATCAACAATTTTCGATGAGCCCGACAGGGATTTTCAGTTTCAAGGTCGTTGGCGTATATACTCCTCTTAAGGGGAAAGGCTGCCATACTCTTTTCTGCATACAAACTTTACATCCGTAGTCGACTGTTTCCTCCCTAGATAAAGATATCAGAAAAAATATGCCCTACGTTTTGTTTTTTTTTCATTTCCAGTTTTTTTAATTTTATTTCTATTCCAATTAGAAAACGAAAAAAAAAACAAAAAGGCATAGTCATGGCAGATATAAGTTTAATGGCATAAACACATTTGCTCCAATGTCGTTATCCAGAGAGGAGTTATCCATTTCCTCTTAAAGAGAAATTGCCGGCGGCGTTTCATTGTAATTTGTCGTACGTCTTAATTCTAAAGAGGTCATTTAGGTAAGTATGTACTTATTTTTTAATAAGTGTCGTTTTTAGGGTTCCGTAACCGGAGGGTAAAAACGGTGCCATATTACCGAGACTCTGTCTGTCACTAGGGTGTATCTCATGTACCGTGAATACCGTGATAGCTAGACAGTTGAAATTTTCATAGATGATGTATTTCTGTTGCCGCTATAACAACAAATACTAAAAACAAAATAAACAATAAACTGGGGGGCTCCCACACAACAAACGTGACTTTTAAAATATAAACCCAACGTTACCGCGATTTATTTTTACCACTGGTGCCATTAAGTGACAGACTGGCGCTGAAGTAGTAGTACATAAATATATATACTACTAGCTGACCCGGCAAACGTTGAGATAGTAGCCGATTCTCAGACCTACTAAATACGTATACAAAATTTCATAAAAATCGGTCAAGCCGTTTCGGAGGAGTACGATAACTAACACTGTGACATGGAAATTTTATATATTAGATTTCCATGTCACAATGTTAGTTACCGTACTCCTCCGAAACGGCTTCACCAATCTCCACCAAACTCCACATGCGCATTCTGTAGGTCTGAGAATCGGCTACTATCTATTATTTATAAGGCAAAACAACGTTTGCCGGGTCAGCTAGTTTTATATATTAGATTAGATATATCATAATATATAATACTAGCTTGGCATATGCCCAGATCCCACAGGAATTTCAAAAATCCTTTCTTATCGAATGCCTAGGGTACATCATATAAAGAACCCACTATTCAAATTTAAGCTTTCTACCATCAAGGGTTTCAAGGGTTTAGGCTGTGCGTTGGTCAGTCATTCAGTCAGTCAGGACAAAGCCTTTAATAGATAGAGATAACTAGCTGCGTTCCACGGTTTCACCCGCATAAGTCCCGATCCCGTGGGAATATCAGGATCAAAAGCCTATGTTACTCAGGGTGAATGTAGCTTTTTAATTGTAAAAGTTTTTTTTAAATCGGTCCAGTAGTTTTTGAGTTTATTCATAACTAACATACAGACAAACACACACACACACACACACACACAAAATACAAATCTTTCCTTTTTACAATATTAGTATAGATAAATAGGTACGCGTCAAAAATACAATACCAAAATATAAATAGGTATTGCGTAGATTTTTCTTCTGTTTTCGAAACCAAAAAATGTCTTTAATTTCGAATAAATAGGTATGTCTTAGTTTACACTTACTAATCTAATCTTATTTATAGTATACTAGCTGACCCGGCAAACGTTGTTTTGCCTTATAAATTATAGATAATTAAATTTTTCCTGAATTTTCTTTGCTATAAACCTCACGGAGCCCGAGACCTTTCCAACGAATGCAAAACCGTGGAAATCGGTTCGTGCGTTCTGGAGTTATAGCGTCAGGAAGGAAAACCCGACTTATTTTTATATAGTAGATGTAGTATATAATATTCGGTCACTAGGCCAATTCTAAGCGCACCGACTGCACCGGACCACATCGCGTATTGTTGGAGAAAAAAGTACAATAAAACAATTAAGTGTGCCAGCGCAACATTGTTGCAAACCTGTTCGCGGCCAGGGTCGGACTAAGTCGTCAACGTTTTACTATTTCAGATTACTCAATAAAAACGTCAAAATATTTAATACTAGAATAATATAGCTTGTTTAAACGATTAGATTTTATGATGTTTACGGATAAGGATGGGATAAAGTTTAAATACTTAGTTTTCTATGTGGTAATCAATGTAGAAGTTGTCAAATAGGGATTTCTTGTACGTCTGTTTACTTAGCTCTAAGTGACATGTATGTTATAAATGAGAAAAAATGAATTATTAAGTTTAGGATTTAGGGTCCATATAACCCCAATGGTGTAACAGGGATAGTGCTAGCGAATTTCAGATGTGTAAAAGAAGGCGTGACTAAAAAAAAATATACCGTAAAATTAAACAATTGCTAATTACAAGATAACAAAACATTAATTTTGAAAACAACCATGTAAGCTTAGTTTGAAATCGTATATTAATTTTGAAGTTCAAATCATATATTTATGACCTGTATTGAACTAAGATCAGTCCATCTACAAAGTTTTATTAGTATAAGTTAAATATTGACTGACTATAGGTACTGATATTTATTTGTAAAATTTAGAGGGAAGTTTGTGATTTTATTCTATCGAGAAATAATTTAGGAACTTTGTTTTCACACCATATGACTGACTTTTAGAAGTATTGTTTTCGAAACTGATGTTTAAATAGTTTTATAGTTAACCGTCCTGGAAAAATCCGTTCTGGGGTACCTACTCATCATCATCCGAGCGTTGTTCCCGGTTGCATCTCTCTCGAGAGCCCGGGGTCCGCTTTCCTACTTTTACGTCTCCACTTCGCACGATCTTCGGCATCCCGTGTAGTGAGGCCATTAGCACGCATATCCGATCTTACAACGTCAAGCCAGCACTTCTTGGGTCTTCCCAATCTGCCGCGGCCGGGCGGAGGCGCCATAGCAAGACATTTGTTTCCCACGTAACTAGCCGGTTTTCGTAGAACGTGGCCGTACCACCGTAAGCGGCATTCTTGCAGTTTGTCTGCAATGTCTCTGACATGAAGGCTGCCCCTGATGCGGGAGTTTCTGACGCGGTCTTTTCGTGTCACTCCACACATCCAGCGCAGCATCTTCATCTCCGTGACACGCAGCTCCTGCTTATGTCGCTCAAGCAATGGCCACGCCTCACTACCATACAAAAGGGCAGGTCTAATGATCGTTTTATAGACCTGTCCCTTCAGTTTAACCGGCATTTTCGGGTCACAGATGACACCAGTTACCTCTCGCCACTTGGCCCAGGCTGCCGAAATGCGGGACTTGACGTCACAATCGATGTCGCCGGACTCGTGAAGCACAGATCCCAAGTACTTAAACTGGTCTGTCCGCTCGACCATGTGACCGTCTACGCAGACAGGTGTGGGATCTGTGGTATTGCTAGCCAAGTATTCGGTCTTCGCTACGTTGAGTTGCAAACCGCCGTTCTCAAGTGACTCTTTCCACGCATTTACACGCCTTCCAAGCCGTCCCTTATCCGAGTCCGCTAGCGCAATATCATCAGCATACATGAGCATCCACGGGGGCTGCTCGTGTGCGTCTCGGATGATAACGGACAGTGCGTCCAGTATTACGCTAAACAGAAACGGACTTAGGACGGATCCTTGGTGGACTCCGACTGTAATGGGGAAAGATTTAGTGTCACCAACAGCAGTTCGCACCACTGAATCGGAATTTCGGTACATGTCCCTGATGGTTTCAATATAAGTTTCAGGCACCCCTTTGGACCGCAGCGCCCACCAGATCATCACGCGAGGAACACAGTCGAAGGCCTTCTGCAAGTCCAGGAACAGAAAATGCAGAGGCGTATTCTTTGATCTGTATTTCTCCATAACGATCCTTAGGGCGAAAACAGGGTCCATGGTACCATGACCGGGGCGGAAACCATACTGCCCCTCCGAGACAGTGCACTCCTGCCGGATCCGAGAGTCAACTATACGCTCGTAGAGCTTCATGGTGTGGGACATGACCTTTATACCACGATAACTTCCACACTCCTGCACAGATCCCTTGCCCTTGAACACTGGAGTGATAACACTCAGTCTCCATTGGGCGGGGATTCTGCCGGTCTCGAGTATGCGGTTAAAAAGGTTGGTTAAGATGCCCACACCACGAGAACCCATAGCTTTCCATACTTCGATGGGGACTCCATCGGCGCCGACAGCTTTCCGATTCTTCATGCAGCGAAGAGCCTTGCGCACCTCCTCAGGCGTTATCAGTGGCACAAGTCCTAGATTCGGAGGGAGTTCCGGTGGCTGCACCTCTTTATACTGCTTATTGAGCAGCTCGTGGAAATAAGAGCGCCACCTCTCCTTCACCGCGAGGTCCTCGCATAGCAGGTTACCATTAGGATCTTTTACACAGCGGCACTTGGATATATCCTGTGCCGCTTTGATCCTAGAACGTGCCAACTTATAAATAAGCTTCTGCCCCTCAGACGTTTCCAACTTATCGTACAATGGCTGTAAGTGGTCCCGTCTGGCTCTGGCTACTGCTCTCTTTGTGGCACGTTTGGCAGACCTGTACGCGTCGCGATCTTCAGGAGAGTTGGACGCTTGCCACTTTTTAAAGAGGGCTTTCTTCACCCTAGTCTCCCTCTGGACTGTGTCGTTCCACCACCAAGTTTCCTTGTCACACTTGCGTCCTCCCTTAGACATACCGAGGACCGACCGCGCCGAATCAGCGATAGACACCTGAATCCGGTCCCAGTGTTCCTGTACCGATTCGCCTTCAGCATTGGCACATTTGTCGCCGATTGCTGAGGCGAGCATCTGGGACTTGACTTCATCAAGCATCCACCATCTGATTCGGCGCTGACATGGTTCCGGTCGTTTGTCTTTGGTTTTTACACAGAGATCCATGACAAGGATACGGTGTTGGGCAGTGAGACTCTCACCGGGTATGACTTTGCAGTTGGCCACGTTGCCGATATGATGTCTCCTAGTGATTAGAAAATCGATTTGGGTAGCGCGCCCCCCGCTCCGTTCTGGGGTACCTACTGCAGAGGCTTAACTGAGATGAAGGGGTGTTTTTTAAACAAGTAGTAAGTAAGGGTGTAGAATGCTGAAATCTATACTAATTATTACTAATATTATAAAGAGGAAATATATGTATTTGTGTGTGCGTCTGTATGTTTGTTATGAATAAACTAAAAAACTACTGGACCGATTTCAAAAATTCTTTCACCATTATAAAGTAACATTCACCCTGAGTAACATAGGCTACTCTTGATCCCGATATTCCCACGGAATCGTGACTTACGCGGGTGAAGCCGCAGGACGCAGCTTCACCCGCGGTCCCTTTTGGAGAATATTATTATGTTCTTTATTCGATGTAGGCATCCCATAAAATAAGATTTTTGAAAATTCTCACGGGATCGAGATTTATGCGGGTGATACTGCGGTACATAGCTAGTTTAATATAAGCGCAGAAGAAGAAGAAGAAGACTCTAGTACCCTCTCTAACCAAATACATCCCTGTGCAGTCTTAACTGTGAAATATAATGTTTTATTAATTAGCCAAGTTTATTAAACCGTGCGTCTTCGATCAGGGCTCGCTGAGAACTATTATTAATTGTAACCAGTAGCCAGTATTTACGTGGACCGACCTCTTGCTAATAGCTTGACAAATAATAGGCTTCGTATATGGGTACCAGACGACGGAAACACTACGTTTCCCTTATAAGAATGCAGAAAAGGTAATTAATTAATTACATAATTTTATACCATACGTACTTTTTAAAGCTCGGTACCTAAAGGGTTTAGTCTCCACTGTCCGTCTGTTTGTCGTGCGTTTGGGGACACGATCGGTCTATAACTGATCCCGAATGGTAGCTCCTGGGAATGGCCTAATGGTACAGCGGACCCCCTCTGTCTGCCCATCTGTCACGAGACAGAACTATCTCATGAACCGTGATAGATAAACAGTTGACATTTTCACAGATAATGTATTTCTGATATTTAAACAAATGGTATAATTTAATAAAGCCTTTTATAATAAAGACAGATTAGAATAAATATTTAAATGAGGCTGCCATGCCATACAACAAACGCGTTTGACTTTTTGCGACAATGGTATGGACAAATAAAAAGTGCAAAACTAAACAGTCTTTACACGAAAGTAGCTCGGCTCAGACACTGTCCGGTCTAACAATCATCCCTAAAATGTACTATTGTGTTTATCGTGATGTCAAGTGAGCCGTGTGGTCCAGTGGGTAAGACATCCGCTCTGCAAGCAAAAGACCCGAATTTGAACCTCGCAGTGTACCTACCTACCTATACCACAAAATAGTTTAGGTATTTTTAATATTAAAAAAAATAATGATGATTAATTGTGTACCTACTTAATGTTTTATTTTTAACCAACTTCTAAAATAGTAGGTGGATCCAATTCGTTGGAATATTTTTGTTTTTATTATAAAAAATGATATATTTTTTTAATATAAATAATGTTCTATAGGTAATAAAGAGGTCCTTAGAAAATAACTTTTTTCAATTTTTCCGATTCATAAGATGCCTGGGTTCTCATTGCAACCCTGTATGTCGAATCCTGTTTGTGTTGTGTCAAAAAAGCTCAAAATCTTCTTTGTAATTCTTAGAAATCGGTCACTCAATTCTAGATTCTAATTCTTAGTGACAGAGTTTATAATTGAATCGCAATTGAAGGGTCAGGTCGACTGACTGGAGCGTCGTAGCGTACCATGTTGCAGTGTAACGCAATATTATTAAAAAAAACACCGATCACGCCATGAATCGAAATTGTCTTCGATAAATAATAAAATTATAAAAAAATTTGTAACACCTTTTAAACTTGTTTACACGATTTCCGAAGCAAGAAGCACCAGAATTTTAACCGGGAAAGTGGTTTTAAACTCTCATCTGTGTGGAATCTAGTAATAAATGTTTGTAAGCATCGTACGGTAACGCCAAACATATCGCGGGATGTTGTGAGTGTAGTGTGCCGAGGCCCTAATAACTTATTGCGAAATTGAGGGTAGTTGTGAATTAAATACCCACACGACGAAAAACGAAGCTCGCCGCTCCAGTCTTCTCGGGACCACGGCCGATATAACCCGATTGCCGAAACGTCGAGGTATTTAATAACAATGATTATCTATAACGCGATCTAGACCCGTGTCTAATCATAATGAATATTTTTTGTTACGGAAGGCGCCATAATCACCATAGTTCCCCCAGTAGCCGCCAATCAACTACCGTCACCTCACTATAGCCCATGTTATTTTCATCCGTAGATTTCTCAATAGTTCTATCCGATCCGGTGGTTGTCCTTGGCTGCATTTTATAGTGCAGACAGGGATAATCACCGGCTTGGTGTCCACTACATTTTTTTCCGAGTAAAAATATTATTGAAAAAGACCTCTACGTGTTGGCTTCGGCTCCACACACGCCTTCCAAAAGTCCGGGGCTTCATAGCCCCGTGATACCGGACGTATAATGTTGATGTTTTTTAAACCTCCTTCAAAAAAAAAGGGAAAAATAGTAATTGCATGCACCTAATGTAGGTGCAATAATTATTTTTTCCTTATTTTTATGAAGTCGGTTTTTATATTTTTAATTAAAACCTAATTACAATTAAACTTAAAAACTACAAATTTACCAAAACAACAAAGTCAGTCGAACAGGCCACCCAAATTCGTTGCTGGCGCAAAGGACCCTAAAACGCACGCAGCATTTCCTCGTTGGATAGCAACGGCCATCCTCTGCACCAGAAAAGAACCCGAGCGGCAGTCCAAGCCCCGATCTCTAAGCCGACGACCGATCTCCCTCACAAAGGTGACAGCCTCACTCCCCCAACTCCCCAACGTCTCCACGGCCACCGGCACAAATAAATAACTCGCGTGGAGCAGGGCGTACTTGCCATGCTTAGCAACCGCCGCTGTCTCCGCCGCCGCAGCAGCCACAGCAGCAGTACGGGACACATGGCAAGCAGCAACGGTGTTGACACACGTTGCGTCCCAAATGAGGCATCTCCCCTTCGCCCAAGGCACCAGAGTAAGCCCCGTGAGTAAGCCGCGTTTTATATTTTTTAATTAATTTAACATCTTTTTTGAAACCGATAAAAACAGCTGATTTGGGGCATAATTTCGCATGTGAACATTATATCTAAGATCGTCATTTCACATCACAGGTCGGGTCACAACAATGTATTGTAGTGTTAGTTAACAATGTTTCTTTTTGTACCAATTGCAGCATTGATACTAAGTTTATTGTGCTAAAACTGGTTATTAATTAGGTTCATTAGTTATCGTTAATTATTGTTAACTGTTTTTATGCACGATATTAAAGTTTTTTTGACGATTACACGAAGTAAAACCAGACTTTCCGTTTCTAATAATTTAAAAGCTAAGCTTGCTTAATTTTATATGTTTTGTATAACTAAGCAGCTGACCCGTCGCCACTTCCTATCGCCATGAAAAACTTGACACTGGCAATACTACAATGCCATCTTTACTGGAGATTAAAAAAAAGCTTGTGCCCGATTATCATATATTTGAAAATGGAACCCAGTTCATTGGTTACAAAATAAAATGAGACTTTTCCAAACATTTCAACAATTATTATTATAATTAAAGACATTTTTCGGTTTTAATCGCGTGGTGTTTATTACTTTTAGCATTGTTTCAACGCTCAACGTTTCGAGACATTTAGGTAGTCCCTTCTTTCAGGATTGAATTATGAATCACAATTGAATTATTAATTATTATTATTATAAAACAATAAATAAATGTAAATACAAGATACAGTCTCACTCTATTAGTGAAAACCGCATCAAAAACTGAGTAGGTAGTCTTTGAGGTTTGAAGAGGTATTTACAGACAGACTGACAGACAGACTGAACCGGCGGCAGAGGGCTTTCTTTTTATAATTTACAGCTGCGTCCCTCGGTTTCACCCGCCTAAGTGGGCGCCGCCGATCCCGTAGGAATATAGAGATCAAAAGTCCTCGCTAATGTAGCTTACGATGCTTACGGCGAAAGATTTTTGAAATCGGTCAAGTAGTTTCGGAGCCTACAGGTATCAAAGAAATAAATTTTACCTCTTTATAATTTTAGTATTACCTAGATATCTATAAAATGCAATGCCCTGACTTTCTGATGGATCAACCCACAGCCTAAACCTGATTGTAGAGCATCCGATAAGAAAGGGTTTTTTCGAAATCCCCACGGGATTGGAATTTACGCTAAGCGCTTACGAAAACCATACCTACGCTACAAACCAAATTGTATCCGTCCCATTCCATAAAGTTACCAATTGAGGAAGTTCCCGGTGCTCTATCTATCTCAAATTGTGAACCTCCTCCTTTTTATGAAGTCGTTTAAAATTACCTATCTATATATAAAAATGAAACCCGTTCCGTTGTCACGACATCACGCGTGAACGGCTGGACCGATTTTGATAATTCTTTTTTTGTTGTGTTTGCTATTGTCAGGAGAAGGTTCTTATGACAGAAAAAATGCTGAACCGATTTTGATGAATTTTATTTTTTTATACTAAACGACAGGACAACGTCTGTCGGGTCAGCTAGTATCTTTATAAATATGTAATAGGTATAAGTTATCTACCACCTATTACAAAGTCTATTTAAGTATTATTTATTATTGAATTAAGTTATAATAATTGCTTATTCCGCTTCCTAAACTAATAAAAAATAATTTAACAATTTAAAAAACGACTACCTAAAAAAGGGCAAAATAACTTTACCTTAATAAACAATGCCGATGATTTATGTTACTGGCTGTGCCCCGCGGTTTCACCTGCGTAAGTCTCGATCCCGTGGGAATTTCGAAGTACCCTTATCCGATGCCTGTACCATAATTTAAGAACACACTCGAAATTTCAGCTCTCTACTATCAAGCAGTTTAGGTTGTGCGTTGATCAGTCAGTCAGTCAGTCACTCAGGACAAAGCATTTCTACGTCTACACTAATATTATAATGAGGAATAATTTTTATTTTTTGTGTGTGTGTGTGTGTGTGTTTGTGTGGATCGAGGAGTAGGCTACTTTTGATCCCGATATTCCCACGGGATCGGGTCTTACGAGGGTGAAATCGCGGGACGCAGCTAGTCTACACTAATATTATAAAGAGGAAAGATTTGTATATGTGTGTGCGTGTCTCGTATGTTTGTAATAAATAAACTCATAAATTACTGAACCGATTTCAAAAATTCTGTCACCAAAAGAAAGCTACATTATCGAGGAGTAACACATAGGCTACTTGTGATCCGCTGGATGTAGCTAGTTTCAAATAAACAAAAAGTCCATGTTTATTTCATGAGCAATCGTAGACAATTACACCGTTCGCTGGTCGAACACAATCTAAATATTGATGGATTGATTGATAATTACTTTGTACATATCAAAACACATAAAACATATTTATTCGATTTGATTCGATTACTTACGTTAAAGAATTCATAAATCATTCGTTTGCTGAAACGTTTCATACCTACTACTAATTGACCGAACGAGCGAAGTGAGCGAGGTTTAGTGGTGAGATGGGCGCTTGTATCTTTGTACGTTTGTTCGACGATAACTTGAGTACCGATGCACCAATCTTCATAATTTTGGGTATTTGGGTGTTTAAGGTCAATAGTTTTTTTTAAGTTCAAAGATGAGCTGGATCACCAGGCGGGTTACGAATATGGAGGACATGACGAAACTTTAAGAATTTCTTGTAGACTAGGTACAAATCCCTAATAATATAGGTAGATCCCGCGTGGCTTGAATGTGCTATGAAATTAAGTGTTCGTGTTAGAATTACATTTAAGACGTAATCAAATCAATACATTATAATACCAGCATTAAATACCAGTTGGAATTATTCGCATGACGGCACAGGGAACCTGTCTCAATGTATTGTGCTACGTATTGTGTCAATAAGTTACCAATCAATCGATTACTTTGAATAGCTCATCGCAACACGATAATAAATAAGATGTACCAACCTACACTTTGTACAGGTCTGTAATTTAGCTAATCATAAAGCAAAACGAAGAAGACAGCTTTATTAAGGTTTGCTGTTTGATTTAAGCGCTTCAAATGCTTTTTAACCGAGAAGTAAGGAGTACTTTCTGGTTTAGTATTCTTTTGTAGTGGTGTGGCTCACATAGTGTTAGAGTTTTCAGGTCGCTTTAAAGCCTCTCTTGACCTACAACGATTGCTTACAGAGCTTACAACCAGAACTACCTGCTCAATGTGCAAGCTAAATAGTTCATCGACTTCCATCGTAAGGTTGCTTGAAAGAAATTCTTTCGCTTTTAGCAATAAGGACGCCCATTCGTGCAACACAAAAATCTCTGAGCTTTTGTGTTTCTTCAGTTTAAGTATTGTAACAATCAGTTATTAGGATTGTGAGGACTTTTTGCATAGTTCTTTAGTTCTGATGGCAATGCGTGGCTTCTGATGAAAATAATAATGGGCATTTGACCTAAAATTTAAATATTATGTTACTTACATATAACAATATTATATACAATATTATGTACCTATATATAAATTGTTGCCTACTTGACAATTGCTAAACGTAGTCGTGCGTATTAATTTGCCTACTGCACTGGTATGAAAAACACTTTCACACCTTAAGAAGCCGGCGGAGTTAAACTTTTTTCTACAAACGTAATTCCTAACAAAATAGAAATATGAGCGAGACAAAATACTTAGCTAAAGTAATTACTCGACTTATCTAGGTATAAATACGGGGTTAAATCATCGATCTGTGCTTTCAACCCTACGTGTTTCAATCTCCATTTGTTAGCCTCGATTTTTAGCATTTAAGCGATTTATGCTAAATGTTTATCTTCTAACTTTAGTTTGCTCTTATCATTCGTTGTATTTTTTGCAGTGGCCGCTACTACAAATTCATTTTTTCTTGTAAGTTAAACTCATTTTTGGGTTTTGCGAGTCGCGTGGTGTTTATTACTTTTAGCATTGTTTCGTTTCAAACCAACATCGGAAAACAGTTTTTTTTAAACATTCATCTGATACGAAACAAATAATAGTAAGTAATGCCTACTTCCGTTCTATTTAGTATTTACCTTACAATATTTAAAAAACTAAATCTCATGCAAAAGATTCTGCAAAGGTAATAAATAACCTTTGCATCGACGAATACATCGATAAATCAAATACCGCGGCACCGCTGTCCTCTTAAATATCTACAATTCTCTTTATATGTTACAAACGCCGTGAAAAATCCTAACATTCTACGTTTTTACAGCGACGCATTGTTATGCTTTCCGTTTCTGTTCACGTCATAGACCGAGCGGTTACCTGCATTCTCCTCATCTGAGCGATGTTCCCGGTTGCATCCCTCTCGGGACCCCGGGGTGTACAACCACAAATTATTTCGGGTCAGCACAGCAATTAAGTCTTATTTGACCATACCAAATAGATTTGGCATATTTACGGCCGGCCGCCTGCCTGAGCGTTTACCTACACTAAAGCAATATTACGAGTACTATTAGCAGCGTCCCCGTGTTTCACCTGCTGCGTAAGTTCCGATCTAGTAGGAATATCGGGATAAATAGCTTGTATTATTCCAGTTCTACAGTTATCTACATACAGAGTTTCAGCCAGTACAGAGCGACAGCCTCAGAACCTTTTCATACTAGTTTTAAATACCACCGTATAGGCGCAAGCGTGTCCATTGCCACATGTATGTATCTACAAAACAACCGACTACCGCTCGGCCTAGAGATATCGTGGTAAAGAGTAATAAATAATCTAACGGCATATTTTATAGAACAACTGCTAATTAAGATGTTATGATATCGTTAGAAAACTAACGTCGCTCTTCACTATTCACATTATTTCCATATAAAAGGGTTTCATTTTATTTTACAAAACGAATTCTTTGAGAATGTTTTTTGGTTCCGGTTTGGTGTTCCCGTAGATAATACTAGCATACTAGCAATACCGCGGTTTCACTCGCTTAGGTCACTATTCCGCGGGATTTTCCGCAACCCCTTTCTTACCTATTTAAAGACGAATCGAGTAATTACTCTGGCTAAGTAAAATCTCTGTCACATTTTCGCAGACGTTGAAAACCACTGACAAGAGCGAGACAAATGCATTACTTAGCAAAAGTAATTACTTAACTTGTAATTAATATGGGGGGTTAGTGGTAGATATTGTTCTTTCTCCATGACTGCAAATAAAATCGCTCTTGATGACTTTCAGCTCAACAGTTCTTAAAACAAATCTACTCGACAAATCTGTCTGAAATGTTGACTGTAATCGTTGTAAAGATGACGCCATCTGATGGCATTTTTATTTTGCGTCGGTGGTACCCTCAGTCGGTAAACAAGGGTACTTATCATACAGTCCTCGCATTACATCTGTTGTCTAGTCACCGTAACACAAGCCTATTAGCTTACCGTGAGGATAGATGATGTTGTGTGTCGTTCACAGAATTTATTTATTTTAATACTGCAATCGAAACTTTGATTTTCAAAATTTAAAAGGTTCGCATCTGCAAAGGAAAAAAAATGAGACGGTAACAATAACTGCCTAACAAATAGTAGATATGACAGTTATTTTGTATTTTGTTAAATATTCTGAGTTTTTTTCTTGCTCCTTGACGCAAAAACCGCTGAACCGATCGCGATGAAACTCGGTATGTAGATAGCTGAAGACCTGAAATATCGCTTGGACTACTTTATATCCCGATATTCCCACAGAATTTAGACTTACGAGGGTGAAACCGCGAGGCCCAGCAGTTTGTTCATACGTATGTTGTTCTATGCAAAATGTGCCTGTGAGTCACACTTTCACAACGCATAGACAAGGCACCTACAACGAAGTCATCCCGACCGCCATATCTATCTTTTCAAAGAAAACTAATTTCAAAGCACTAAAGTATCACTTTTTAATGTATCTCATTGAATAACCAATAATCATCCGGCGCGAAAACTCGTAAAAATGGCGGTAAAAAGTTTTGCACTCAATGCCGAGGCGAGAGGATGAAGTCGTAAATAAAAACTAATGCATTCATTTTATGGCTAGCTTTGGTTCTGTTTGGTCTAGTAATCGATTATAGGGTTTTTGTAAACTAAGAGGTATTTCCTGAATTACAATTTGTCTAATATTTCGACATCCCGACTGCAACGCAGAAGGCTGTAGGTTCCGTTCAGTTATATCCGTTGTCTATTTCCCATTGTACAAGCCTAGTGCCACAGAATACGTAAATAGTACAAGTACTAGTGCTTAATTTGGGGCTGTTGATGATAGATAGATAGATTAACACTTTATTGCACCAAAAACACATACTTAATACAAATTATACAAAGAATAACTCAAAACTATAGTGGTACAGTGGGCGGCCTTATCGCCTATGAGCGATCTCTTCCAGGCAACCAATGAATAGACAAGACTTAAGGAAGGGGATGATAGTTAGTTTATGAGCAATTTAACGAAAATATTATATATTATCATATTACCTGTTTCAACAATTTTCTCTTACAAATAGAGTTTAGTTTCAAATAACATGATTTGTTTAATAAAATTAGACATGATTTACATTAAACTGAGTAATGTTTGGACGGTATTGTAAACACAGTGGAGAGTATAAGCTATGTTTAGTACTTGAGCAGAATTATACAAAATGATAATGTTTCTTGGGAAAAATCTACTATATTGTGGATATGGGTGAGGTTTCATAACAATGGATTGTTATCTAGAACTGTAAACCTTTAACTAAATACAGTTTTTTAGAACATGTACCTATTGCATCTATTATAGTTACTAATAAAATTGTTATTATTAGTTGAAAAAAAAAAGAAAAAGTGAAAGAATGATTAAAATGTTGTTAAATTTAACTTTATTTTATTTAGTTAATTTTATTTTTTTTATCTGCAGTTTTTTATTTAATATTAGTAAAATATTTGTAATGGTAATTTTATTTTGTAATTCCCTTTTTTAATTGTAATTGTATGTCTTATTGAATAAACTACCTAATTACTTATCGTAATTTGCTGTATGATTATTTGATGGTCCAAGCAGAGCTTTCGTCAATTATGTATTTGTATATACCTATGTATATGTACTTCTACAGATCGTATTTTCCAACAGACTTTGTTGAAACTTGATATACATGTTCCATGAGCATACCTATAGTTTTTTTATGCAACCGGGATCACCACTCGCACGAGGACGAGATAACAGACAACAACAAAAACAACAAAATCCTAATTACAACAACAACAAACAACAAGGAATCTTATTCAACACTGAAACTAAATACGAACACAACATTCCCAGAAATGTAACATTTACACGTATAAATGTCATTACTGGACATAAAATTTACGACGCGAAATGACTAGAATTATAATTTTAAAGAGGTTTTTAACGATCTGCTCCGGTGTAAGAGGTTATGAGTTGCGTTTGTTGTGGTTTTCAGGGTTGATAGGGTTCTGTGGGTAAAGTCCTAACTTATATAAACTTTTTGAATTCACACGATTTGTTAACATAGTCATTGTACGTGATTGAAATGTCGAGGTAAGAACGTTACTAATAACAAGCGATTAAGACCCGGGAAAATGTAACTATGGTAAAGGATATTTTACTATTTTTATTATTTATTATTAACTTATATCCCCCATTTATACCCAAAGTGGTCATAGTTCGGGAAGTCATAATAATATGCATAGTCTTAGTCGTCCCATAGATCCTTTAGTCGCCTTTTACGACACCCACAAGAAGAGATGGGGTAACCCTATTATATTCTATGCCAGGGATACACGGCTATCCAGTAGGTATCTACTTATTTGATAAAGTTGCCTCCAGTAACTGCTGCGACACTGCTTTGGTGAAATTGACTCTATAATGCATGCCACTACTTTCGTAATGTAAATCTCACTTAAAGCTGGGTGAATTAGAATCCGTTTTTTCACCCATTTAATTCTTTTCTTCCACTTTCTTTACCTGGGCAAACAGCTGGGTGAACAAAATGGAATAGTTTTGTCGACTCATTTCACCTTGAAATCATTAGACCCGTAAATTAAAATTTATTTATTACTTTTTTAATTGGTGACCAAACGGCTAGCGGCAACTTTGGCCAACGAATAGGTATTGCTGTCCAAAGGGACAATGCAGCCAGCCTTTTGGGTACCATACCTAGGGACTCATTTTTGGATTACTAATAATTTTACCTAATTAGTTTAACTTATAAAAAACAAACATTTTCTTACATTCAATCTATACTAATATTATAAAGAGAAAAGATTTGTATTTGTGTGCGTGTGTGTGTGTGTGTGTGCGTCTCTAGTTTGTTATGAATAAACTCAAAAACTACAAAATTCTTTTACCATTAGAAATAAATAATAAAATAGGAGTTTTAAACAAAACACACCAATTTGTTAGAACCCAATACAGAAGGATAAAGTCGTAAAGAACAAACTCAACTAAAGCACCAATCACATCGGAACTGATCGTAAAAACTGAGTAAACTATTAAATAAAACTCATTTCAAATTAAAGCAGAACGAACAAAATTATTAGTTCCGAACTTAAATCCCTGGTTTTGACCAATAAAATCGGTTTTCTGTAAAGTTTATAAAATAAATTGGTTTTGACTATTTAGCTGCATTTCCAATAATACGTAGCTATGTATGTGTTTGTCAGAACCAATGGAATCGTAGGAATCTATTATCAAATCTAATCTTATTTTTTATCTACATCTACACTAAAATTATAAAGAGGAAAGATTTGTATTTGTGTGTCTGTGTATGTATGATTGTTATGAATAAACTCAAAAACTTCTGGACCGATTTCAAAAATTCTTTCACCATTAGAAAGCTACATTCACTGCTATTTTTCCTTGAAAATAAATTTTCATCCTTTATAAGTTAGGGGGTTGAGTAATTATTTTAAAACAACCCCCTAAAGGGGTAAGTAATTGACACCTACTTAGCTCTCTAGACAAGTCGGTAGGTACCTAGGTCTAGTCTAGTTCGATAGAATCAATGAAGCAAAGTTTCATCGAAATGTGAATAGGAGAAGCACGAGTTATATGAATTCACATAAAACCAGGATATAAACGTTGGATCCACTTACTTTTATTGCGAAACTACCTATGAGGTACAAAGACTTTTACAAATTGGTAAAAACTAGATCGGACAACAAAACTATAAACTAAGTACCTATCTAAATTATTTTAGCTAAATAATAGGGTTAATTGGTTTATTCCACTTTCTTCACCTGGGTGAAATGGTTCAGAGGTTAACCTTTGAACCATTTCACGTCTTCTTTTTATTGCTTCATAACTGAACAGGCCAAAAAATCCACTTTATTCAGCCATGTAATAGGATATCCTAGGAGAAAAAAGTGGAAAAAAAGTCGTATAATTTCACCTAAGGGTAGGTCGCTTAGGTATTCGCCTAGTATAATAAGTTCACCCGATCATTTCCGTGTGAACGAGGTGAGTTTTTGACGATACAAAAATAAAGAAAATAGGATCGAAAATATAATTGATTTTCGTGTTCGAAATCCTCCAAAATGTCGAATATTCGGATACGCCACTGCCGCTGGTGACGGCGGAACAAGGGGCAACCCTTGTTCCGCCGTCACCAGCGGCAGGGTTCGATTTCCGCCCTTAAACAAATATTTGTATGATGTAAAGTTATAATAAATAAATAAATAAATAATAATGCACGACGTTACACACAGCGCAATCTAGCCCCAAACTAAGCACTAGGCTTGTACTATGGGAACTAGACAACGGATATACTACATATTATACATTTTTTTTTGTAAATACATACATAATGATACATAGAAAACACTGAATATCCCATGTCTTCGGACCGTGGTGAGTTCTAGGACATGTTGGTTTCCTCACGATGTTTTCCTTCACCGTAAGAGCGATGTTATTAGCGCACATATCTTTTTCTTAAAGAAAAAGACATTGGTGCGCGGTCTGTCTGTCTGTTATTTATTTAAGTTTTGGATTATACATTATATGGATAGAATAGATAAGTAGGTACGTATTACAGGAAAAATAAACATATTAAATAGTCCAACAGTTTTCTCACAATGCATATACCTACCTACTAGTACCTACCTAATGTTAATCTGTCACTCTGTGCAAGTACAATATTAAACATCACTCCATATACCTACTACATAATATAAAACAAATTCCTCTGCCGCGTCTGACAGTCTCCAAAGATAAACTCCAAATCTAGGTATACTGAACGGATTTTCACCCAAAGATAGGGTTCAAGAGGATGGTTCTAGTATGTTTGATAAATTGTAATTTATTTATTTTTAATTTTTATACATTATCGTAACAACCGATATTATGAAATCCCGGCACCATGAAGTTTTGTTTTTTTCCCTCGAGTACCTATGTAACGTGGGCATTGTAGTATTTGTGGTGCTGCTATTGTCAAGTTTATTTTTCATAGCGATACGAAGTGGCGCCGGGTAAGCTACTTTAAAATATTAAGAGGATTTTAGTATCCTATTACAACAATTGTTATTTCTTAAGTTTTAGACTACAACAAAACAAAATAGACTATCAAGGCATTTCTGCGTAAGTATCCTTGAACGAAAACTTTTAGAGAACTAAAATAACAAATAAATCGAACTAACAAACTTAAATGGACTAATATTCAAAACCATTACAAAAGATCATAAATTCAAAGTTTTAATTTATGTAAAACTATAACAGCTTTGATTAACCTATCATAATAAAAGACTAATTTAAAAGTATGTCTTATTCTACCTAAAAAACTTAGGACTAAGGTCTAAAATGCATATTTCTTGCAAATAATACTTCACCGCTACTAACTCCCTAATTTACGGCAAACGCAGGACAGTCCCGTTTTAAATCAAACTGACCCGAGACCAAGTTGTTTTACGAGCGCAAGCGCAATCAACGCACAGAATAAATTGTTTCAAGTGTTTTATATTGCTAAGGACTTTGTACTAATCACTTCGGTAGCGTGTTGCGTGAATTTGAATATTTATAAGAAGAAATATTCCTTGAAATCCGGTAATGTATGGAAAATTATTCAAAACTTTATGATTAAATCTGAAATAGTTAGCGTTTAACTGTCCAGTGCAGTAAAACTTTCAGAGACCGTCAGTAGAGATCTTAGAATTATTGCATTTGTGGCTAGGAACCTATGTGTTAGAAGGAGAAAGAGAAATTTAGCTTTATAAATCTGTGCGTTAGAAGGAGAGGGGAAATCTCAAAGCCCATATCACTTACTTTACATTTTAACACCAATTTTCTTGTTCGTAATAAAATAATATCTTAATTATGCATCAAAAAGGCTTAACTCTTGCTCACCCTACGCCCTAAAGGTGCCGTTAGTCTAATTTATGAATTTCTGCAGATTAGCACTGCGTAAGTTACAAATCTTTATGTGTCTAAGTTATTAATTTACTGACATTTGAATAGCTATTTTGTCTAATATAATATTTGTAAATTATTCTTACATAATTTAAATGGGTTTAGAAACGAGATCCAATCGTCGGTTAAAGCTTTGATTAACAGGACTTGTGCATAAATCTATTTAACGATTACATATTATGCTAAATAATAATTCTAAGTAAGAATAAGCTGTATGTAAGTAATAGGTACTCTTGCTTGGTTAAATTGCTGTATAAAAGTATATTTCGTTTTTTAATTGTAGACTAGGACTTGACACATTTTCCTGAAGAAAAAACGTCAAATACAAAGAAACAAAATGTCAGATCGTAGTCTGAAATTAAAAAAAAACAATGTCTAGATACCTCTCGCGTGATAACAAAGTTAATAAAAAATACGCTACTCGGAAATAACGATTATATGTTTATGTGCTCGAATTTAATGATTAGTACCTTGTTTGTTGCAAGTTAAATTTTCAATTTAAATCAAGAAGTTTAGAGAGGTACCCAGAGTACACACGTACAAAAAAAAGAGATAAGATTTTTTTTATAATAATAAAAAAACTAGAAAGTTTTATTAATAAAAGATCATCATAGTTACAAGCTAAGTGCTTATTTTGGAGCTAGATTGCGCTATGTGTAGCGTCGTGCGTCCTAGAATAATATGTTACTTACTGACTTACTTAACGACACAAAAACGTCAAAATAAAATAAACTACGCAAAACCGGCATCGTTTTGATACGCCTAAGTTCCAATCTCATTCACCACACGATTTTATTAAAACCACCGCCTTTTCAAAGTTAATTCTGTAATTTTCTTTAATAAAACTCGATCGTATACGGCCCGTAGTTTATGACTAAAGGCGGTTCAATCGCGCATAAAGTATATGAAATGCTTTGCAGCCGTGCACTGGTTTAACTTCAGCTTACAATGTTTAATCGAAAACGAAATATAATAAATTTTATTCGTCTTTTTTCATAAACGATGGTCATCCTATTACTAGCGACACTCCCTGGAATTTTTTTAATTAGTAAACTTTGTAGATATTGAGATATGTGTGACTTATATTTTAATCTGTGGCAGTTATTTATTATTATTTTTTAAATTGTATTTTGGTAGTACAAGGTGAAAAGTTTTTATGTCGCTCCTTCACGCAAAAAGCGCTCTACCGATAGCGATGAAACTCTGTATGTAGATAGCTGGCTACTTTTTGTCCCGATATTTCCACGGGATCGGGATTTATGCGGGCGAAACCGCGGGACGCAGCTAGGTACACTTATATTGTAAAGAGAAAAGATTTGTATTTGTGTGTGTGTGTGTGTGTTTGTACGTTTGTAATTAATAAACTCAAAAACTTCTCCTTCTCATCCGAGCGATGTTCCCGGCTGCATCCCTTTCGGTCTACTTTCGGTAGCCCGGGGTCCGCTAAACCCCAAATCATTTGTAGTCGGCGCTGTAGGTAAATCATCATTGGCCATAGGTACGTACTGCAAATAGATTTGGGAATATTTTTACGGCCGGCCGCCTGCCTGACACCAACCCTCCTAGGGACCGAGCAGTTTATCCGCCAGCGCGCGGAGAGAACTTAAGGTTTGCTAGTCTCCCTCTGATCCCTTAGTCACCTCTTACGACACCCATGGGATGAGACGAGGTAGCCGTATTCTATGCCGGGGCTACACGGCTTAACGGGGGCTACACGGCACGGAATAAACTCAAAAACTACCGGACTGATTTCAAAAATTCCTTCACCAAAAGAAAGCTACATTTTCGAGGAGTAACATAGGGTACGATATTCCTATGGGATCGGGAATTACGCGGGTGAAACCGCGGGTTAGTATTACATAAAGTGATAATGGGGTCTAAGATGTCTAGAAGATCTTCACACTTCTTCCCTCTTGATTTGTTCCACTAGAGAAATAAAACTAATAACTAAGGCCGGTACAAACCGCCAAGGCTTCTGCTAGGTAAGTTGGTAATGTAATAACTGTCGTGTGTACGCACCATAAGACACCCACACACGCAGATAAAGTTCATAAATAAGGCCCGGTCCAGACGGCCGGACGTTGTTTACGTTCAAATCACGCGCGCATGACCACACCGGCTTACATTTTGAAACAATAACATTCTAACCTATAGGAATTGTATAGATTGTTCATTGAACACTGTTGTTATGTGCGTACCTATCGATTGTGGATTTTGGTATGTTTTTAAGAGTTCCGTATTCTAAGTGTAAAACGGGACCCTATAAACTCAACTATTACCACTATTACTGTGAGACTCCGCTGTCGGTCGGTCTGTCTGTCACCTGTCTGTATCTTGTGAACCGTTTGAAAAAAAAAACAAATATTTAAAGGGGCATACAATAACGTGATTTCAAAATTGTAAACACAACGATATCGCGATTTATTTTTGCCACTAGCTCCATCTCGCCTTCACCCTTCGCCCACGCCTTCGCTCCATCTTTTTACGCCAATCGTAAAAATAAATGCTAAAGTTGTCAAGGATTTTTTTGTATAGAGAGTGGTACGGAACCCTCCGTGCGCGAGTCCCACACGCTCCCACGCACTTTAACAATGAACGTAGAGACTTAAAGTTAAAGTTTTAACTGAGTATTCCGCAACTGGGCCTTTTACCTGACTGTGTTTGCTTTCACCGAAGAGTGAAGTTAATCAGATTGGTGCGCGGTCGCCCAGGATCCAAACACACAAAGTTTTGAACTGAAAGTCGGGGTATCTGTCACTAGACCATGTTGGTCTAGCAAAAATTTGTCCGGCGGACACGACGCCGTGTCCGTGCAAACAATCCTACGCTGTGTTCGACGAATACATCAGAGTAATATGTGGTCAGCAATTTAACTTATATTATAACGGATGGAAATATCTGATTTATGTTAAAATCCCCTTTTCTACTAACAATCTAATAAGCAATTACACTCGTAAAGTCTTCCTTTATGCTGTGCTTTATGTCTTTATCAAGTTTACAGTTTTCAAAGCAGATCGAATATAAACAACTAATACAAAACTACCATACATTTTGTTCAGTAGTATCTGAAGCCAAACCTAGTCTATCATTAGGCAAAATGCAGCAAGATGAGCAAAAATTTGTCCGACGCCGTGTCCGCCGGAAAAATCCGTCCAAACAACAGATCAAATCCGACACTGTACCCGCCGAATACATCAGAGTAACGTGTAGGCAGCAATTAATAAAAAAAAGGAAATATCTGATGTATGTCAAAATTGCCTTTTTTACCAACAATCTAATAAGCAATTATACTCGTAAAGTCTTACTTTATGTCTGTATCAAGTTTACAGTTTTCAAAGCAGCTTGAATATAAACAACAAGAACAAAACTACCATACACTTTGTTCAGTGTTAAATGAAGCCAACCACAGTCTTTAATTATGAAAAATGCAGCAAAATGTGCCGGATAAATCCGTACAAACAACAGATTTGATCCTACACTGCACCCACCGAATACATTTTGTTCAGTGTTATCTCAAGCCAAATCTAGTATATTAATTAATTAGTTAAAATGCAGCAAAATGAGCAAAAAAATGTCCGTGTCCGCCGGACAAATCCGTGCAAACAACAAATCTAACCCTACACTGTACCCGCCGAATACATCAGAGTAACATGTAGGCAGCAATTAAACTTACAACGGATGGAAATATCTGATTTATGATAAAATTACCTTTTCTACTAACAATCTAATAAGCAATTATACTCGTAAAGTCTTACTTTTATGCTATGCTTTATGTCTTTATCAAGTTAACAGTTTTCAAAGCAGCTTGAATATGAACAACAAGAACACAACTACCATACATTTTGTTCAGTGTTACCTGAAGCCAAACCTAGTCTATCATTAGGCTACATATTTACGATCAATGCGAGTCGTATTTCACTCCGACTTTATAGCCCAATCTTAATGAGAAAAGGGTACGAGATAAAATTGCAAAATATTCAAAATTATATTTTGTTTGTTGTATGTAACATATTATTTCAAAATTGCTGTCAGGTTAATTGCGTAGCGGAAAGTTGTTGACTATTTTAAACCTCATACGGAAAAATAGGGGTGTTATAAGTTTGAAGTGTTTGTCTGTCTGTGTATCTGGGTCGGTATTACGCAATCATGTTTCAATAGTGTGTCGATAGAATATTAATCGTCATATTTGACACATTTGGCAGTTTCCTATTGTAACTATTCTATCGACACACTACTGAGACACCACTGATATGCCACTGATGGAGTCTCGATAGTTGTCAAAACTCTAATGACAGGATGAATTTTTAACAGACTTGACAGACAGACAGACAGAGAAGGTTGGTTACCATGGTTACTATTGCAATTCCACTGAGACACCATTATGATACTATTGAAGTCTACCAAATTTGTCACAGTCTCGATATAATGGCAATAGTGTGTCGATATAATCGTAACAGTATTGTAATCTTGTGTCATTTAGTGTAATACCGGTCCTGTCTGTGGCATCGTAGCTCCCAAACGGATTAACCGATTTTAATATAAGTAGTTTTTTTGTGTAATAGGTGTCGTAGCAAGGACAACTATTATTTTAAAATGACTTTGTGGAGTGGGTCCTCTATTATGTGTTTACACATCTGCGGCTCTACACAGTTACTTTATATGACCAAAAAAATCAACGTTAACACCCTCGCTGCACTCGTGAGTAAACAGTAGAGTCCTTCATTATGCTCAGGATTCAATATGACGCCCGGTACATAAGACACGGGTTTTAGGATCCATTCCATCCTTCTTCTTCTCATCTGAGCGATGTTCCCGGTTGCATCCCTCTCGGGAGCCCGGGGTCCACAAAACCTCAAATTGTTTTTTTTTTCAACAATAAATTTATGTAAACATTATTTATTAGTGTTTATCCACACTTAGGAATACTGCTTTTTGAAAAAAATGCTTTCAAAAACTTTAGTACCCGGCGGGATTCGAACCCGCGACTATTGGTAATCCGAACCAACGCGTTTGACCGCTTCGCCACGGGTAGCCGGGGTAATACATTTATGTCCAAAAATATACATTTTTAACCGACTTTCAAAAAATGAGGAGGTTGTCGAAATCTTGAAACTGATTTAATTGAAGAAAATGTTTAACAGCCGTTATATTAGAAATCTCAATAAAACCGAGTCGTGTACCGTCTATGATTTCCTATAAGAAAATCGTAACCATAAATAACCAGACCCCGTAAATATGATTCTAAAAAGTCTAATAATATTCCTGGTACATGTGTTCTCCCCCTACAGTTGATTTGCCCGATGATTTAGCGTCGTGTTTGTTGAGTGGCATCCGGCGCTGCGCAGGCGCAGCCGATGTATTTGCAAATCTTGCTTTGTAACCACTTTAGTAAAGATTGTAGAAGTGTTAGCCGTATTTGGGGAATAAATTTTTCTTTTTAATTTTTATTATCTTTGTTTACAAGTTTGTATGGTCTTCATAAGACCCAGCTGGGGTAAATTTTAGAAAACTGTAGAAATTCTTGGTTTTTGAAACTTACACGAAGTAAGTAGTACTTATATTCATCTACATTTCCGCGTATTGATATTCTCTTATTATTTAAATTATCTTACTTCGAAGCGGGAAAAATGAAAATTTGTTAAGTATCTATGGATTGGTCATTTCTAACCTTCCGTTAATCCGAAAAGAAGAAAAATGCATGAATGAACGAACGAAAAAACATTTTGCGTCAAAAGCTAGTAAGATCCCCCGATCTATTTTCAAAGTTGCCAACTACTGAATATTCAATTCCGATGTATGCTCCCATAAATTGTTGACACGCATACAAATGGCGTAAATGAATAAATACATTGTTCCATGGACACCATAAAAGCCTACCTACACACTTGTTGATTTAATCTTCACAGTTATTTAAAGCCTTTTTCCAATTTTGCAAATTCGTTTGAGTCAGTAGTCGGTACAAAACGCAATCGAAACGAAAACAAAAGACGATCGAAACGGAAACAAAGGGTGATCGAAATGAAATGTGGATCCGATATGGATTATATGCCGCGGACACTAAGTGATGGCTCTTTTACCATCATACGCAAACAACTCAACCCTCAAATAGTTTTGTAACTATGAATCCTAAAGCAAGTTACATATCACCCACTTTGGGGGACAAACACCCCACCGATTAAAATAAAATCTACCAATATGCTCATCAGGTTCTATGTACCAAGTTCCATGAAGATCGGTTGCAAAATTCGATGTAGTGGACAACTGGTCAAGTCTACAAATTATGTCAATTGGTCAAGCGTGTTTTTACCGCAAATTTTTCGACCTGTAGTTGAAGTATTAACGTATTATACAAACCTACCGACAGAATAAAGCCAATTTCCCAGAGACACTTCGCTCCTTTTGCTCGCTCAGTCAATTATAAATATTTCCATGCTACAATGCTACAAACAAATAAATTGACCAGCGAAATAGATTCCCAACATTCTCTCACAAGAAAGAACACTCCATTAAACCCATTAGAAATCAAATGCATAAAATGAGTGTAAACTATACAAGTTGCAACATACTCGGCTATGAGGGTACGTCGCAATTATTGGCCATGTTGATTTAAATGGGTACCTACATGTAGGGTGTCGTAAAAATTAATGACCGTGTTTTTTACAACACTCACCTTGTGGCACAGTATACATACGCACCTACATAATAACATAAAACATACCTACCTACCAGTTGAGAATAATAGGTTTCATTCAGTAGTTCTCAAAGTTGTCATTTATTAGAGTCGAGTGGACTGTACCTTGTGGCACAGTAGGTACACATACATACGTACCTACATAATAACATAAAAAATACACCTACCTACCAGTTGAGAATAATAGGTTATAGGAATAATAATTAGAAGAAAACCTTTATAATGTACTTGTGGGTTTTTTAATTATAAATCTGAATCTGTCTGGACCACCTACTTAAAAAAACCATAGAGTCCCACCATTCTAATGTGTTTTTTTATAAATGTTGCAGCTGCAGCTCCTGTTTTATACATAGATTACAGGATTACATACAAATTAGCTAGCATTTAGGTAACATAAAGCAGTTAAAATTAATTTCACCTACAAATGCTAGAAGCAAATATTCAACAACATTTTGTCATGAAAGAATCAACAATTTTCTATAAACGCGACATAGATTTTGAGTTTAGGTGTTATAAAATATATCCACCTCTTTAGGGGTGCTTCATTGTCATTTAAACAAACAAGTTTGGTAGGTACTACATTTAAAAAAAAACATTTTTTTTATTAAAAAACATTGAGTTTAGGTTGTGCGTCGCGTGTTGCAATTTATTTATAACGTCTAAAGGGATCCCACCGTTCCCCCCGGGACGGTGGGACGGTGCATAAGGCGCATTTCTCCACCTTAAAAAAGAAAGAAAAAAGGGTCCATCTAACCCTCTCAACTTTGCGGCCCTCTCAACTTTGGCTCGTGACCCGCAACCCATAGTTTGGGAAATACTGGTTTATAATATATTTATTTTGATGGTAATGGAATTGTTTGACTGGTGCGAATGTTGGGATGAATACTTGTTTTACATTATCTATGGCCCATAGACTAAGTGTTCGTTCATTTTTTTACGGTTTACGCTTGGCTGTGCTGCTTTTGAATGTGTCTTTGGGACATTGTCGTAAGCTCAAAATACACGACGGGCCTATACTAACACTCGTATTTATAGTCAATTCTAAGTAATCACTTGTCTAAGTAATGTGTCTGTCACATTCTCGTTGACGTGAAAAATCACTAACAAGAGCGAGACAGAACATTATTACTTAGCCAAAGTAATCACTCAGATTCTTCTATAAATACGGGTGTTAGATAGAACTAGAGCTAGATAGAACACACTTACAGTAGGTACACATATAAAGAAAATGTGCACACATCGTCAATTTCTTTACATTAAAATTTGTGCTATAGGTGAATTGAAGAGGAAAAAAAATATCCATAGATCCACTTGTGGATCCTCGTTGGTGGATCCTAGAGAAAGAGGCATGCGAATTGAGTAATTATTTTGACTCGCCACGTTATCGTTGACGTTGGAATGCACTGGCAAGAGCGAGACAAATGCATTACATATCTTAAAGTAAAAAGGTAGGTACGCGATCTATTATAAATAAATAAATAAATAAATTCTGCGAACAACACACAGCGCCATCTTGCCCCGTGGTAAGCGACTAAGCTTGTGTTACGGTGACTAGACAACGGATATAATACTTATATTTATTTTTCTTTTGTAAATACATACATATTATACATAGAAGGACACCCACAAATATTTATTTTTAAGCATAAATACTTGCACCCGGCGGGAATCGAACCCGCAACCTCCTGCATTGCAGTCGCGCTCTCGCACGACGCGCCACAGAGGTCGTCATTATACACGGCGTAAAGGTGGAAACATATTTATCTGACGAGACGTGTCGTGATTTCGTGATGCGTCAGTAGCCTATTATCGGTTTCATATATTTTGTACGCTTGGAGACACATTTGCATCACGACACGACACGACCTACAAACGTCACGTCAGGTAAATATGTCTCCACCTTTAGTGTCCTCGTGTATTTTGAGCTCTACAGCTAGAAGAATATATTATGTTTACGACAACAGCTCACAGAGAGAGAGATGGATTGATTGAAATGAGCAGGATGGAGAGATTGTCAATTTCTGTGCCTCCGTCTATAGTAGTAGATGGGTTAAGCCGGAGGATTAAGCCATAAAACCTATATCTGTCATGACAATGCATCTTCCTTTTTTTTTTCTAATTATAACATATTTGCTCTAATTTCTAATGTCTTAATCCAGGGAGGAAAATGTAAACTACGTTTGTATGGAGAAAGAGAATGGAGACTATCCTCTTAAGTAATGTTTTAGAAAAACTAAGTTCAACTCGATTTTCCACAACAAACTAAACTAAGTTAGTTTAGCTTAACTTTGCGTAGTTGACCACTTGGTCTACTAGGTATGTGAACTTTCACATAATGTGCTTCAACCGCAATCTATGCTCACTTGTATGCCTACGTGATATAAAAAACATACTCTCTAAATTTTAGTTCTCTACTTTCAGCGGTTTAGGCAGTGCGTTGATCTATCAGTCAGTCAGTCAAGACAAAACATTTAAAAAATAAACAAACAAATCAACAAATATTGCACGACGTTACACACAGCGCAATCTAGCCCCAAACTAAGAACTAGGCTTGTACTATGGGTACTAGACAACGGATATACTACATATCATACTTTTTTTTGTAAATACATACATAATATGATACATAGAATACACCCAGACCAGATACAAATATTTATTTTTAGGCATAAGTACTTGCACCCGACGGGAATTGAACCCGCAACCTCCTGCATTGCAGTCGGGCCTTCCCCCAACGACGCGCCACTGAGGTCCTCATTTTATAGGTATTTTAGGTATAGATATAAGTTACGACCGGTCACCTCCCATCAACTAATTAGCAATCGACAAGAATCATTCCCCATAATCGAATCGGCATTGACCCCTATTCTCAAACTTACATTTTATGCACTCGACATAAAGTATACGAGAAAAATACGCAATAATTCAGTGAAGTCCTGATCCTATCTCCGCCTAGCCGATGGCAAGACCTCATAAAATGTAAAAGCCCTCTTTTATAAGGTCTACCAACGCGAGGTTTAATAGGCACAATATCGTTTATATTGTTACAATAAAAACTCTTTGGTACTATAAAAAAATAAAAAATAATAATATTTTTCAGACTGGCTGGAGTCTTTTTTTAGCCACTATTTAACTGAGAAGGTATATGCGTTTAGGGTTAGTGGTGGTTCGTTTGTTAGTTTGTCTGTGGAAGCTGTGGAAGTTTTAGAATTATTGTGGCTCTAAAACCATCTCGACTATTCTGGCGAGTCGAGCGATGACCCAATCGTGCGACAATTACCGTAGTAAGATTCAGGGCTCGCGTCAAATCACACTTGACATGAGATAATAAAACCCGCGTAGGAATAAATAGTGCAGAGCACGTTAACGCCCGTCTAGATTGAAATAAAAAGCTTATGTAATAAGATGATTAATCAATGAAATGGTTTATTGTCTGTGGATCTAGGTGATGATAAATAATTCTTGTTTTAGCTCAAAATGCTCGTTTTTCCAAAGTCGGGTAAAAACATAGACGTTTGCTCCCACAATTTATCAAAGCGTGATGCTGGTTTGGAACTTAAGAGAATAGTCTCCATTCTCTTTCTCCATACAAACGTAGTTTACATTTTCCTCCCTGGATAAAGACATTAGAGCAAATATGTTTATGCCATAAAACTTATATCTGTCATGAATGACTATGCATCTACCTTTTTATTTTTTTATTTTTTATTATTATTTTAATTGGAAAAAAAAAGGTAGATGCATTGTCATGACAGATATAGGTTTTATGGCATAAACATATTTGCTCTAATGTCTTTATCCAGCGAGGAAAATGTAAATTACGTTTGTATGGAGAAAGAGAATGGAGACTATACTCTTAAGTATAGGTAGTGCGCGTTATGAAACTATAATGAAAAGATATATCTAGTAGGAAGGAACCTATAGGACATGCCTAGTTGCTTAGTTTGTGACTAGATGGCATTGTACGCAACGTCCTACAATGTTTATATTATCTTCATTAAAGGCGGATTATTTCAATAAGTTTTTTTTAATATTTAGTTATAATTCGTTCATTTGTAGTTTCAATTTCATAGGTATTTTTAATAGGTTTTATTGAATGAGGAAACTATTTTTTTTATTCTTGTTTATAAGTAAATCTTAGTACCTATATTGAATGAAGTGTAATGTGAAATAAATAGTTTTTTCATTGCTGCTGCAGACATTTTTTTCATTTTTAAATATTAATTGCAAGTGACTCTATTAGGTACAACAATTAGACAAAAATGTCACAATAAATGGTTTTTAAAACGAATGCATCTTCATGTCCTTCCCCCACATTCAAAGTCATAAAAAATAATAGACACTACAACAAACAACAGACTTCCGCAAAATGCATTGTCATTATTATTTACAATCATTATAATTATTTAATTATATGTTAAGTACGTTTTTTAATAGTTATTAAACACGTAAAATATATTTTTTCACACGCGATTTTCGTCGACAAAGTGGGTGGCAGTAGAATTGGTTTTTTTTTTCACCAACGTTGTAGAATTATGTATTTTACGACCGGCGACATATTTTTATGTGCGGTTGTTTGAAATACGTTCGAAATCGTAAATCATTCGAGATAATTACTAACGCTTTGAGAATAGTACCGCGGTGTGATAAAAAACAGTGGGTTTTATTACCAAGTTTAATATTTTGAAAAATTTATTAATTATTAAATTAGTATCGATAACACAATTAACATAAATCGTCTAGAAGTTGCTTTAATGCTAACCGAAATGCGTACAAAAAACCTAAATATTAAATTGAGACAACTTTATAAAGGTCAAATATAGGAGAACTACTATTCATAAAGGACAACTATTTTGACGGCCTCAGTAGCGCGTCGGGAAAACCCCCGGCTGCAACACAGAAGGTTGCTGGTTCGATTCCATCGGGAACAGGTATTTTATGCTGACCATATATGTTTGTTTCTGGTTCTGAGTGGGTATATATATCATATGGGTATGTCATAGGTATGTGTATCATATGAATATATTAAAAAAAATACAATATGGAGGTACCTAGTATATGCGTTGTCTTATAGTACCCATAGTACAAGCCTAATTGCTTAGTTTGGGCTAGATGACGACTTGCAACAATATTTATTATGGGTTCCCACGGAGAGCGGACACAGCATTCAATAGTCGTTTTCAAAGTCATATAAGACTCTTTCGAGCTCTTTCGCGCTATAAAAACGATCGTTGGATGTTAAACTGATACTGACTTTGCTCCGCTCGCAGTGGGAACTTGGCGTAATAAATGCTACAGGAATTACGAAGAGGCCGAACTGTACCAGCCAAACTATTCAGTCCATCCGGTCAGCCAATTGTGGTTAAATTGCTTCAGTCTGAAGTTCGTTTTATTGATACATAATACGGATTACGCTCTAGAATCTAGTCAAACGGATCTGAAGGTAAAACTGCTCGTATAGGACGGTCTTAATGTTTGTGCGTGGGTAAAAGCACAAAAGCGAAAAAGCGACTTATGCCGATTTTGATAAAAACTTAGTAGCTCTGTACATAGCTAGATAGATAGGTACATGATCAATAAATTACCCTTTAGGTACGGAACCCTAAAAATGGCCTCCTTTATATCAATTTCACAAGGTACGAGTCTCTTTTAAAAAAAGGTAATGTAATGGAAAATTTTCGCACACAATTGCAATGGATTTTTATAAAGAATGCGGTTTCCCATTCGAACCCTTTATCAGTGCAAACAGGAAACCACAAAACTGCATAGTGTGCTATCTATGAGTTATTGATTGCGCAACCATACCAATTAAATGATAGGCGTTGATATGATGATGATGATGAATTAAATGATTATTTCGAGTTTTGGACCATTTTAATAACTGTCTAGCTCTCATGAACATGATTCATGAGATACATGCTGGTGAGTAATGAGTGACAGACAGACGGACAGTGGAGTGGAGTCTTAGTAAAGGGATCCCGTTTTTACCCGTTGGGTACGGAACCCTATAAAGCGTATTTGCAGCAATTTTCACGAAGCTGTAAAGAGCATAATTTGGTGAAATTAATGGAAAGATGTAATCTCACGCCCGCCAATCCACATTTCAGATAAAAATACACTTCGACATATTTGTCTGGAAATTGCACTAAAATGTAGGAAAAAATGTCACCTACAATCCATACAAAAAAACAACAACATTCCGTCATCATCAAATAATCAACAAAGCCGACATGGATTTTGAGTTTAGCTCGATCTCCACATAAACTTTACAAACGTGGTCGGACTGTTTTCTCCCTAGATATTAGACATTAGAAAAAACAATGTCAAAAGTATGACATTTTCATAATTTAAAAAAAATATGAAAATGTCATACTTTTTTGTTTTTTTTCATATTCTAATTTTTTTTCGAATCTTATTAGAAAAAAAAAACGCAGACACATGGTAATGGCAGATTTAGTTTTTATGGCATAAACAAATTTCCTCTAATGTCTTCATCCAGGGAGGAAACAGTCGACTGCGTTTGTATGGAGAAAGAGTAGGTAGACTTCCCTCACAGCAACGCGCGGCGACGACAAAACTGAATGCGTTATTCATTATAATATCTTTTAAAACGCATTGAGTTTTGACCTTTCTCACATCCGGCTGGAGCATGCATCCCCTTAACAAATACAACGACTGTTTCATTGCTAAAGTTAATAGACTAACTAAATAAGTTATAAACGTTTTATAGACCAGTTCGAATTGTACCTTTTGAAACGAACCCGGCCTTTCTGTATTTTTAACTACCTTGTTCTACTTAGTTAAGAGTATTTTCTATTCATTGTATGGAATGATTTTTGTAACTGTGCACTTGTACAGTTGGCATCGAAAGTAGAGGACCACATTTAAATTTAAATTGCTTATTTAAAAAATGCTTTTATTAATTTTAGTAGAAGAAGTAGGAAATACTCCCAACTAGGGAGTATTTCCTACATTGTGAATACTTTAAGAAATAATGTTTACAGATTTAGATTTTCTAAATCGCTATACATCAGGCTTATTCCCGATGTGCCATTTCTTTTCCCAACCTGATATAAAAAGATGGATCTGATAAAAAGAGGATTAAACGAAAGTAAAATTGCCAGTTCTTTGAATACATTTTTGAACTAAGTTTCTGAAATAGAGTATAGACCAAGCGGTTGCAGATATTTTGTCTAAATGACGTCATCTGCATGCTTAAAAAGCTCGTAAAGCTCGTTAAACCCAAACATTGTGTGTCAACGTAATGCGATAATAACAACCGTGTCACAAACGGGTCTCGCGTAAGACCGTGTTAAAAGTGTATTAAATGTATAGAGATTTAACGGAGCTGTTAACGTGTTATAGCGCTTCTTTGTGTCGATGATGTTAGAAATATGTCAGCTGTAAGGACACTGATGCTTTGATGGGTTAGAGCAGGGGTTCCCAAAGTGGGCGATAACGCCACCTTGTGTACGCTGCAGGAATAAAGGGGATCGGTAAGAGACCCAGAAAAAAAATGCGGGCGTTGTGTAGAGGCTTACGATTTGTAATTTCATCTAGCTAGGAGGACTCTTACACACAAACTGAGGTCTCGACTACAACTTGTGGACATCAACTAATATTAGTTAAGAAATTTCCCAAACTAAATCGGTTCGATATTTCTCTGCATGTAATTTTCATATCTGAATGGATAAAATAAAAATCATGTCAATAGGTCGCTCCGTTTTGAAATGAGAGAAGTTAAAACTCCGCTAATATAGCTTACGGTAATTAATTTCATTTGAAGTTATATTGGTTTTTAAGTAGGTGAAAAAAATAAAAAAATATTGTAACCTCAAAGTGGGCGGTAGACAAAATAAGTTTGGGAACCCCTGGGTTAGAGTGTGAAATAAGTGATGTAATAAGTATTGTCGTATAGCAACTTTACAGTGTTTAATACAAAATAGCGTAACGTAAGCGCTGGCGAATTGTAAATGGGTCGTAAAAGAAGCATGTTGATAAGATCTTCTTCTCGCATAGTGGTGTAGCTCACCTGGTGTTTGAGTTTTCAGGTCGCCTTAAGGCCTCGGCCTAACTTGACCTAACGACTGCTATCAGAGATAACAACCGGGACCAACTAACTGCTTAACGTGCCTTCCGAAGCACGGAGGAGTTTATGCGAAATTTAAGAGTGCAAAAATCAACAAATTCTAATTGTCACCCCCGTATTTAGAGACCAATCGAGTACGCTAAGTAAAATCTCTTTCACACGTCAGACGTTAAAAACCACTGACAAATGCACTACTTAGCCAAAGTAATTTTTACTTGTCTATAAATACGGGGGTAAGAAGGCGATTAATTATGACCAAAAGCACTTTTTTAGGGTTCCGTACTCAAAGGGTAAAAACGGGACCCTATTACTGAGAATTCGCTGTCTGTCCGTCTGTCCGTGTGTCCGTCTGTCACAAGGCTGTATCTCATGAACCGGAATAGCTAGACGGTTGAAATTTTCACAGAAGATGTATTTCGGTTGCCGCTACAACAACAAAAAAAAACAAAATAAAACAAATATTTAATAGGGGCTTTCATACAACAAACGTGTTTCAAAAACATCGAATCGAGTAGGTCATGAAATTCAAAATGGCTACCCTATATGTCAAATATACCAGTCTGCCTTCACTTACCAAAGAGTTTCTTAATTATAAGTTTCAGATTGTCTTTGTGCCAGTTTTTTTTTTTTCATTTTTTTTTAGTGGTGTGGTCGTATGATGGAAGTAAGAATCGAAGGTAAATATGTCACATTTTCCTATCAAATTTTTAAATTGGTAAACGATTTTAGGGTTCGGAACCCAATTGTGATAGTGGTATGGAACCCTTAGTGCGCGAGTTTCGCACTTGCCGGGTTTTTTTTATAACAAAAATGAGGTATTGCGATGTCTAAAAGACTCAAGTTCATATCCTACTTCCTACTATCTTCTTTATTATCTCTATTATATAAAAATCAATCCCTATTTCCCTTGGTCACGGCATCACACTTAAACTTTTACACATATTTCGATAATTCTTTTTTTGTTGTGAGCGCTATTGTCAGGAGAAGGTTCTTATGAAAGAAAAAATGCTAAACCGATTTTGATGAATTTTATTTTTTTATACTAAACTACAGGACAACGTCTGTCGGGTCAGCTAGGTATATATAAAAATGAAACCCGTTTTCCGTTGTCACGACATAGCATGAAAACGGCTTGACCGATTTGGCTGATTTTTTTTTGTAGTTTTCTAATACTCTGTACCTACAAGGTTCTTACGGAAAAAAATATTAAGAAAATCTCTCAGAAAATTAACGCTACGGCGGTACGAAGTTCGCCGGGTCAGCTAGATGTGAAAGTTTGTATGGATGTTTCGATGTTTGTTACTCTTTCACGCAAAAACTACTGAACCAATTGCGATGAAACTTGGAATATAGATAGCTTAAGACCTAGAATAACACATAGGCTACTTTTTATCCCGATATTCCCGCGGGATCGGGATTTACGCGGGTGTAACCGCGGGGCGCAGCAAGTTACTAAATAAATCTGAATTCATTTTTGAATAAATAAATATATTTATTCAATCAAAAACAACATACAAATAAAAAAAAACAATAAAGAAAAGGTGAAAAACAAACAAACAACCCTAAAATTAAAACTTAAATCTAAAATGAAAAAAGCCCGTTGAATTTTTGAATTAAAATTAGGATACTGCGAAATACCCCCTGAACATACCACCGGAAAGCTACCTTGTCACGGTATGTCAAGCTGTTTGAATAGCTAAATATTCAGGCAAGTAGGTTACACTTAGCCGAATACAGAAACGCCGCATAATTTTGAGGGATACTTAAATAATGGAGCAGATGCTAAATTTAAAATTTGTATGAAGGTTTTTTAGTTTGAGAGCTGCTTATTCGATTAAGTTCAACTCAGATTTTGAGTAGCGTTCCTGTATTCGGACGTTAGTTGAACGGCGACATTTAGCAAAGAGGCTAGGCTGTTTATTGAGCGAATCTAAGCTAGTTACAATTTCCCGGATCTTTATCGCGTATTGTTACTTATTTTTTTACCTCCGGGTGCGAACAGTCCCCTCGCGACAAGACACAAGGGCCCGGGAAAATAACTAACTAACTAAGTACTATAAATGTTAACAAATCGTGTGAATTTAAAAAGTTTACTAATCTAAGCTAGTTAGTCGACATCGTTAACTCGTTTAGCTCCTTCATTAATGACAAGTTTTCAGTGACATCCGCTTTATCTAGAGTCTAGAGTCTTTTATTGGAAAATAATTTACAAATATGGACAAAAAGTGGTACTTAAGAAATGTAGTTTGCATAAAGAAAGAGTCCGCCCATAGGCTGTGCCACTGTTTGTCCAGGAGCCCTAGGGCTCCGTAACTAGTTACTGGGACATAATATTATGTACTTACTTATTTTACGCCCATAATTACAAATTCATCAAACATAAAATTAAAATGGCGGTCCGAGTAAATTGATATTTTATGATGTAATTCTTCGAATTACGGTGTTCTATATGTTGTACTAGCTGTGTCTTACGGTTTCACCCGCGTAAGACCCGATCCCTTATGAACTTTTAAAAACTCTTTCTTATCGGATGCCGACATCAAATAAACAGTGTGTTCTTTATATTTGTGTCTGGTCTGGGTGTCCTTCTATGTATAAAATGTATGTATTTACAAAAGAAAAATAAATATAAGTATTATATCCGTTGTCTAGTCACCGTAACACAAGCTTAGTCGCTTACCACGGGGCTAGATGGCGCTGTGTGTTGTTCACAGAATTTATTTATTTTATTTATTTATTTTATGTGATGTCGGCATCCGATAAGAAAGAGTTTCTGAAAGTTTCAGCTCTATACTTTGTGGGTTAGGCTGTACATTTATCAGTCAGTTAGGACATAGCATTTTAAAGATAGAGATGACGAAAGTATCCGTTTTCATGTTTATTTTAAATACTCGTATTTACTAGCTGTGTCCCGCAGTTTCACCCGCGTTACGATCCCGTGGAAATTTTGAAAAACCCTTTCTTATCTGAAGTCTACATTAGGTACATAAAGAACATTACTCTCCTTCACCTTCAGCTCTCTACTTTCAGCGGTTTAGGCTGTCCGTTGATCCAGTCAGTCACGACAAAGCATTTGGGTCTAAGTAACGTCGTGCAATATTAATTTATCGCCCCCATTCGGCGCGGGCGGTCATAGTGTAATCGGTAACAAGTGTAAAGAAAACCTTACACTAAGGCGTGTAAATACCTATTAATATACCAATCGACACCGTTTCTTCAATTAATTACCGAAGACAATTTAAAATATGCTTTTACGCAATATATTTGCTTAAAATAAGCGAGGCTTGCTTTACATGACTTATTATACGAAGAGGTAATCACGATCGTCAGTTTTTACGACCGCCAAGTTGGGTAGTCGTAAAATTAATTAAAGCGACCGCAGATGGGTGATGGCGATCGGTCGATGGCAACGTAGACCGTATCATCACTTACCATCACGTGAGTCGTGAGATAGTGGTCAAACCCGACATTTCAAGGATTTTTTAGTGTCTCATTACTTCTATCTAAACAAACAAATAATTAAACGAAATTGTAAGCTTTCGATAAAAAATATTATGCTACCATTTAGTTAAACTTACACCAGAAAAATCCTAGTGATTTTTGATGTTTCGAATGTTATTTAAGTTTTAAATTTGTTTTAAATAAATAAAAAAAAAGATAAATCAACTTTAAGTCGGGCGATCGACTTTGGTCAATATCGGCGGATTGAAAGTTCTGTGCCAAGTCTGCGTCATCCTTCAACTTTAAGGTGTCGGTTTATGGCGGCGACATTTGACTGCGACGGCGATGCGATGCAAGCCGATAGCGCGATATAGGTCCAAAAATGTATGATCCTCTCCAGGGATCATACATTTTTATTGAAGTAATTTAACGCGAACTTGAACAATTTGTATTTTAAATATTTTTAATTAACATCTCATTATTGATACAGTCTCACGGTGGGATGGTTTTAAATGTCATACTCTTCAGGTTAAGTAACTCATAGCTAGTTGATTATAATTATGTATGAGTGCTGGAGGGTATGCCTGCAGATGCGATACTACAACGGAAAGCTGCTCTAAAGTTTTATATTTTTGTATTGAAATTATCAAATTATAGGAATTAATATATCGCCCCGCGAAGTGAAATCACTTGAGTTATTTATTTATTACCGATTTTTTAAGAATTTTGGAATAATAGCTAATGTATTAATAAATTCAGATCTGGTTTTTCTGAAAGCTTTGAGCGAAGGAGCAAACAGACTTTAGTAGGAGAAGATATGCCTACTACATAGTTTCTTAGTTACAGGAAGGGAAAATCAAATAGTGACGTGAAATATTGTGAGATATCCATACATTCCTAATTACGATTTAACATTTTTCTTATATTTTAAATTTTTCATATTACATTTTATCTTTTAAAATAGACAGTTATAAAACGTTCCATTCTAATCATCTTGCTAGATCGTCGCATAGAAACCTCACCTTAAACTAAAACTTTTCGCATATTCGACGTAATTTTATTAACATTATTGAAAGCTCTAGTTTTTGATGGCCTTAAATAACAGAATTTGTACATACTTTGCGATTATAAGCAGTAAATGTTTTGATTTAACGAGTAACATGATCATTATTACCTGGTTACCTACCTATTACTTAGCCAATAAAATTATAATTATTCTAAGGGCTGAACTGTGCTCTAGGTCTAAACTCTAAAGTAATATAGTTAGCTGTATTATATGTAGTATAATCGTTATCTATTACCCATAGTACAACCCTAGTTGCCTGAGTTTTGCTTTGCGCTGTGTGTAACATCCTGTGGTATTTGTTTATATATTTATAAGGTGCTAGCAGATTCCCGCGGTTTCCCGTGAGAATATCGAGATCAAAAGTAGCCTATGATACTCCTCGATAATGTAGCTTTCTATTGGTGAAAGACTTTTTAGAATCGGTTCAGTGGTTTCAGAGATTTCCCGAAAAATATATACATGTTACCAACGTTACAAACGAGACGTAACTTTATTATAAAGATTTAATATTTATAGATTTATTTATTAGTGCATAGGTTCGTAATAAGTAAAATGCTCTACAAATATGGGCATTTCGTAAGTCGGAATAACTTACAAAGCACCTTTATTATTATAGATCACCAATCGATCTGTACAACTAGTGGGAGTTTTTTTTGGTATAGCAAAATAACTATCAATCGGTCTATTATTATATATAATAGAATATAAATTGAATGTGGTCCACTATCGCATTAGGAATTATTGCCTGTAATGATAGTTTTAAGATTTTGTTAAATAAATAAATAAACTCGCACATTTGATTATCACGGTGCCGTAAACGCTACAATTGTATGGAGAGTTGAAAAAAGTGGACGTAATGCCAAGGTTTATCTTTCTTCAGACATGTTTCGCGTTCACGGAAACGTGATCACGATTATTAGAAAACGAAGTTCAAGCGGTAATATGGTTTTTCTGCAGTTTTCAAATCATTTACTGATGGCTTCTGAACGTAGACTAACTAATATTTTGTACAACATTTTAATAAGAGTTTCGTGTAGGAAATTGTTGGGCGTCTTATCGAAATGAAGCAACTCACGGAAAACTAGCTTGATGGTAATTTGCAAAAATGTACTAGGGATCCTGGACTATTAGGCTGCGTCTTGTAAAAAGGCGGTATACTCACTAGAGCGGGTTTATTGATATAGCAATTGTTACTATCAGGTTGGCGTGACGGCAAAATGAATAGTGCGTTTCTTCTTTAAATTCCTATGCCGCTATGTTGGTAGCAAAACAAATAAGTACAGCCTTAATACCTTGAATGTGCTATACCTACCTTGAATTCAGGGAGATTCTTACATTGATTCCCCATAAACAAATATCCCTAAATTCAAGGTACCACATTTAAGGTATTAAGTACGAGGCGACTCTTACCATTTTCATACAAACTTAATACCAAAATAAATTATGAAAAATTTAGTTTTCTACCTTAATATCGATATTATTCGGATTAAGATTTTACTTTTAAAGGGTTTCCAAAACATTCAAATAAAACGGAGAAACATTTTTCAATGAAAAAATGTTTCTCCGTTTTATTTCATTTCGAATGAATATTTTGGAAAACCTTGTGATGGGGACCCTTTAAAAGTAAAATCTTAATCCGAATAATATCGATATTAAGGTAGAAAACTAAATTTTTCATAATTTATTTTGGTATTAAGTTTGTATGAAAATGGTAAGAGTCGCCTCGTACTTAATACCTTAAATGTGGTACCTTGAATTTAGGGATATTTGTTTATGGGGAATCAATGTAAGAATCTCCCTGAATTCAAGGTAGGTATAGCACATTCAAGGTATTAAGGCTGTACTTATTTGTTTTGCTACCAACATAGCGGCATAGGAATTTAAAGATGAAACGAGCTATGGCGATTTTTGTGTGGAAAATTGAAAAGCGCCCCTAGCTGACTTAATGTAAAGCTGACACTCAAAGTATATGTAGTATATCCGTTGTCTAGTACCTATAGTACAAGCCTAGTGCGTAGTTTGAGGCTCGATTGCGCTCGCTGTCCTCAATATTTATATTCATACTTCGACTAAGGGTACATAAACTGTTTGGTTCACCTGTTATCTAACAAGTCTTAGCTGTCAACGAACACAATGTGCACCACAAGACACAAATTATATTACAATATCCTTAGTGATACACTACATCAAATAACCCATAGGAGTTGAGTAGACACTCAACAGTATAATATGTAGTATATCCGTTGTTGGTACCCATAGTACAAGCCTAGTTTGGTACAGATACTTAAAGAGTAGTGCTTACTTTGGGGTTAGATTGCGCTGTGTGTAACGTCGTGCAATATTTATATTCACACTTCGACTAAGGGTACATAAATTGTTTGGTTCACCTGTTATCTAACAAGTCTTAGCTGTCAACGTACACAATGTGCACCACAAGACACAAACTATATTACAATATCCTTAGTGATACACTACATCAAATAACCCATAGGAGTTGAGTAGACACTCAACAGTATAATATGTAGTATATCCGTTGTTAGTACCCATAGTACAAGCCTAGTTTGGTACAGATACTTAAAGAGTAGTGCTTACTTTGGGGTTAGATTGCGCTGTGTGTAACGTCGTGCAATATTTATATTCACACTTCCACTAAGGGTACATAAATTGTTTGGTTCACCTGTTATCTAACAACTCTTAGCTCTGTCAACGAACACAATGTGCACCACAAGACACAAATATTACAATATCCTTAGTGATACACTACATCAAATACCCCATAGGAGTTGAGTCGACACACAAACGCCGGCACCTGTTGCTAATAACAACGGAGACTTACGACCCGTTCGAATTACTACCCTGTCCAGGTCATGAGATAACGCGGAATATGTAGGGTTTTCAGTCGGAATCGTCTCCTTCTTATCCGAGCGATGTTCCCGGTTGCATCTCTCTCGGGAGCCCGGGGTACGCTTAACCCCAAATGTTTTTTTTAATTTAGGGTCGACGCAGTTGTTAAGTCATCATTGACCATACCTTCTGCAATTAGATTTGGCAATCTTTTTACGGCCGGCCGCCTGCCTGACACCAACCCTCTTAGGGTTCAAGCAGTTTATCCGCCACCGCGATCTCCCTCAAATCCCTTAGTCGCTCACACGGGAAGAGATGGGGTAACCCTATTCTATGCTGGGGCTACACGGAAAGGCGGAATAAGACGACCAAATTAGAAGACAATTACTTCTAGTTTGGTCGCCTTATTCCGTCTTTTCTATTCGTCTGACTATTTAAGGGGTTATTGTAATTGTTTTCGGGCTCGGTTTCCGCAAATAGACCTCCTTAAAATTGGTCATTTTTGCGTGAATAGTTAAGGGGTATATAATGTAAGATCTCAACTGAAAATCCCTCTGGGATTCATCGAAAACGGCTGATTATTTTTAATCGACTTGAAAAAAAGAAGGTTCTTAATTGGGTTGTGGCTATTTCATTAATGTTTTTAAATATTTTCTAAATTTTCAAAAATATTCAATTAACATTGCGTCTGAATCCGTAATATTTCCTAAAGACCAACTGAGCGAAAGTAAGCAATAGGCTTGTACTATGGGTACTAGACAACGAATATACTACATATTATGTGTGTATCATATTAAGATACACAGAAAACACTCAAAAACAAACCTTTATGGTCAGCATAAATATTTGTCCCCGGCGGGAATCGAACCCGCAGCCCTCTGCATTGCAGTCTGGGTTTCGCCCCACGCGCCACCACAGCCATGGCCACAATAATTTGTGACATAATATAAACGAATCAATATGCGACAATACATCAATAAATCACCAATTGGCCAATATCGACAAGAAAACAATCGATATTACCCAACTCGATTGTAATTAAATAATCGCCCGCATCGCTATCTCTTACATTTCAGGCCGAAGAAACTGCAACATTGTTGCAAACGAGACATTCATACTCCGTATACGGTAATCGGAATGCCATTTCGGCACGATTATTTTTAATCGATCCTTGACTCGGTTCCATGGGCGATTCGTGAGATGATGTGCGGTTCGGGTTTTATGGTTCCTTGAGAATGGTAAGAAATCCGAATGCTCGTAGATAGTTCTTATGATGTGCAATTTCGGCATCTTTATTAGATCTAAATTAAGGAATTTAATGGCCTATTCAATAATGAAAACGTTTGGGGTGCTTTTCTTTTAATTACAGATAATAAAGTTACATACGTTTACATAAATAATAATTGATAAATAAGTTTACATAAATAATAATTGCTAGAGTTTCCGTCAAAATTTAAATTAAAATTTGAAGTTCGTCACCTAAAAATTTGTCATTTTTCAATAATATCTTTGGAGAATGTCGTTCCACGTTTTAGAATCAATAAAGTTTTGATTGCATTAAGATTGCAGTTCAGTTGCAAGTTATAAGTAATAAGTATCTATTCATTTTAAGCGTATATTGGGACTTAATCTTGGCTTAAAAATGTTTTGTCCTGTCTGACTGACTGACTGAAGGATCACCGCACAGCCTAAACCGCTAAAAGAGGACATCTGAAATTTGGAGAGTGTGTTCTTTATGTGATGTAGGCTTCCGATAAGAAAGGGGTTTTTTTCTCACGGGATAGGACATATACGGGATAACCGCAAGACACAGATTGTTCTCGAAAAAAAATCATTTCAATTTCAATTCAACAAACACATGTGAACCCATGGCGCATACTAACTAAAACGTAGGACAAATTCTGCGAAAGTGACGTTTTGGGAAAATTACATTCTGCAGAGGTGAATTTTTGGGAGTGGCATTCTACGAAAGTGACTTTATGCAAAAGTAACATTACGCAATATTGACTTTCTGCGTCAAGAGCCAACTAACTACTTCACCAATAGAAACTGAAACACGATACCTAGATACTAAATACATTACTCTAACTTACCTTCACTATGTCTAGCTAGACCACACTTGGTGCATTAATAATGCAAGGTGACAGCTTACGACAGCTACACTTTAACGTCTCCTCGCTACTATGTATGACTCCCTACGAAGTTTAAGGAATATCCTACGGAACCACATAACTTAAGAGCGAAATGTTACAACTTATTTACGACTGATATTTGAGCTACGATCTCTCGGAAAATTATGTTGATTATACGTATTTTTGATAAGTCAATTTTATGGGGTTGAGATTTAATTTTATTGGCCTTCGGTAATCGAGTTATGCTTTGATTATAAAGTTATGTCTGAAGGTTAAAATGCAGACTGCAAAGCATTAAATAACCGATAGAAGTTGAGTCGACATTCATAAGTAGGTATAATTATGTAGTATGTCCGTTATCTACGGACTTTTGACGACCTCTGTGACGCGTGGGCGAAGGCCAGACTGCAATGCAGAAGGTTGCGGGTTCGATTCCCGCCCGGTGCAAGTATTTATACTTAACAACTAAATATTTGTTTCTGGTCTGGGTGTTTTCTATGTATCATAATTTGTATATGTATTTACAAAAAAAGGATAATTTGTAGTATTACCTATATCCGTTGTCTGCCCCAAACTAAGCACTAGACTTGTACTATGGGTATAGTACAAGTCTAGTGCTTAGTTTGTAGAGCTAGATTGCGCAGTGTGCAACGTTGTGCAATAGTTACCTATACTCCCTAATATAATCCCTGTCTTCACATTATCGAGGTGTAACATAGGCTTTTGATTTCGATATTCCCACGGGATCGGGAATTACGCGGGTGAAAGATGTTTGTCTCGCTTTCAGGACCAAAAGGCTAAAACGATTTGAATGAAATTTTACATATCGATAAACACGTTGATCGATATACAGCTTAGTATTAGTCGTGAAATGTGATGGTGGAATTAAATTACCTGGATCGGAGACATGGCATCAATCTATTTCTTAGTATACTAGATAGGTAATGTGCTACAAATCCTAATCTTAGTACATAAACTTTAGTACCAAATGGTACCTATGTATACAATTCAGATTTGACTACAGACAAACTATTCGCCGCCGCGGGCGCCGAATACAAAAAAGGAGGAGGTCAATTCGTCGCGTTTGGTATATTTTTAGGGATGTTCACCGATTACTCGATAACGACTTGACCGATTAAGATGTTTCCTTGTGTATAAAAAACGCTACACTAGTTACGTGGGGAACAAATGTCTTCCGCCCGGCCGCGGCAGATTGGGAAGACCCAAGAAGTGCTGTCTTGACGTTGTAAGATCGGATATGCGTGCAAATGGCCTCACTACGCGGGATGCCGAAGATCGTGCGAAGTGGAGACGTAAAAGTAGGAAAGCGGAAGAGACGGATGCAACCGCGAATATCGCTCGGATGATGATGATGAGAATAGAACGCCACTAAATTTCTTATTCTTTTTCCGGTAACTTGACCAACTACTGCTATCAGAGATAACAACCGGGACCAACTGCTTAACGTGCCTTCCAAAGCACGGAGGAGCTCGAGAACATAAGTTTTTCCACACCATTATCGGGTGATCGATAATGGTGTGGAAAAACTTAACCAACTAATGACCGCCCCAAGCGTTGCTTAACCTTAGTCGCCGAATAATAAATTATAAGATCAATCACTCAGAACTATTACTCTAAAGATATCCGCCGCATTACCCGGTGTCATTTCTGCAAGATAAACGATGTTGTCTGATGTACTGTGACATGGAAAAGTGTTCGCGGAGCTGCGCGTGCGATTATTTATTTTGTACCGCGCAATTAGGGTGGACAGTCGCACCAGCGTTTGCGCAGTTAGCGTAAGCAACTGTTTTGTTAATTACAACGAGAAGAGTTATTGAAATTATTATTTTAATATTTATGTAGCTAGAGGTAAGTTTTTTTTTATCTGGAATAGGTTTGCATTTAACCTCATCTCAGCTGTATCCGAATTATTAATCTATGTACCTAGTTCATAACTGAGTTTGTTAGACACTTTACAGTAGGTACTCACATTACGATGTTGAAAAGAATAGCGACATAATAATATAATATGTAGGTAAGTATATGTATTTACAAAAGAAAAATAAATTTATGGATATAATACCTACCTAAAAATTTAAATAGGTATTATATCCAATATCTAGTCGCCGTAACACAATATTACGGGACCCAGATCTCTAATCCTACGCATATTATGTTGTGTATATAACTATGACCAGCAAGGGTATAAAAAGAGGGGCGCGCTGTACCGTCAGGCCACCCCCAGGGGCAACCGTCAGGGATCTGTTTTACACAGATCGTTTCCCCAAATGTTAGATTCGTTGACACAACATTAGTAGCTTACCACAAGGCTAGATGGCGCTGGGTGAATTTATTTATTTATTCTGTCAACGACTTTTGTCACCAACTATACAATGACTTCTAGTGTTTAACTGCCCAACTAAAACGGGCAGAATTAGATGCAGTCGTTAGAAGTAATTGCTTTGTTCTGAGCAAATGTCAATCTCTAATGCGCGTGCGCTGGTTTATTTGTCACTTTGATTATCAAGGCGACGATGGCGGAATGGCGGAATTTAAATTCAATTCTACTTTATTGCAATATATTTTTACTGCAATAAGGATTTTTCGACACGGGTTCTGGACTAACGCAGGTGAAACCGCGGGACACGCCTGCTGTATACATATAAAATTCAAAGTTCTGAATAATTAACTGACTATCAACGCACAGCCTTTTAACCGCTGAGGGGTGTGTCCTTAGTCGTATGTAGGCTATATACACGCTCTCCAGAACACGCTTTTCAAATTTTATGTCCCTAGATCATAGGACGCAGAGCCCATACCGCTGGTCCTAGGCCCTAGAACCAGCGGTTTGAGGTCTGCGTTGAAAGGTCTGTGGTTAGTATATACCACAGACATTCAGTCATTTAGTCAATCACTCAGAACTTATAATTTTATAATATTACTAGCTGTGTCCCGCAGTTACACCCGCCCAAGTCCCGATCCAGTGGGGATTTCTAAAAACCCTTTCTTATCGGACGCCTACATCATCTGTAGAACCCACTCTCCAAATTTCATGTCCCTAGGACCAGTGGTTTTGGCTTTGCATTGATACATAGGAACATTATAGTTAACTAGGTAATCCAAGAAAAGAAAAACACTCAGAACTAAGAATTAAAAAAAAAATTAAACCCATATTTTCGAAAACCATCTCGAAGTTCCAAAAGTTGTAGAACAAAAGTTTTTCGCATAGACCTTTTTTAAAACAACCTTCTTTCGGCTTAAAACCCCCTCCTCGGACACCTGGTATAGATATTAAACCAACTGCTAGGTACCTCAAAACACGTTACCCAGTTACCAAAACCTAGTACCGCCTATACTAGGTAGAGAGATAAATTTAAATACCCAGACAATATTTTATAGCTTATTTTAGGTACGTTTTACGACTGGAGACGGGTGCCTGTAGATGAGTCTGGCTAGATTTTATGGTGGCACGGAGAATGTACCAGAATCGAGACGAACTATCGAGTTGTGAATGCGTATTGTCTTTTTATAGTGCTACCGGGTTTTAAAGTACGACTATGATATTTAAAAGATCCTGTAATTGGTTTTACAATTTTTTTAGGATACAGGGTGGGGGTCTGATATACGTTGTTCTACATGTCTAGGCGAACAACAGTTTAAAACATCCCATAATTGGCTTTTTAGTAGACAGTGTGAGGAGTTATGGAGCAGCTGCTTAGATACGTTGTTCTACACATCTAGACGAACTATCGAGATGTGAATGCGTATTGTCTTTTTATAATGCTACCGGGTTTTAAATAACGACTATGATATTTAAAAGATCCTGTAATTGGCTTATTAGTGTACAGGATGGGGGGTTTTTGGAGCAATTGCTTATTATATACGTTGTTCTAGCTAAAGTAAAAGTAGTAAAAGCGAGGCTTTCAAACTATAGATTCGGTTTAATCTCAAAGTTCTTTTATGCAAAATAGATTATAGTTACCTTATTTTTTAAAGTTGTTCGCCTGGACGAGTAGAACAACGTATATAAGCGGCTGCTCCATGAACTCCAACACCCTGTATTTTTAATCTTTAACAATACCTGTTGGACCTCCTATATGTATATTACTAGCTGCGCCATGCGGTTTCACACGAGCAAGACCCGTCCGCAGGAATAGCGGGAGAGAAAGCCTATGCGTCCTAATTCTATAGCCTAATCCAAATCGTTAGCTATCTGTATACCAAGTTTCATCGAAATCGGTTCAGCGGTTTTTGCGTAAACGAACAATAAACACACACAAACTTACAAGGTACTAAAGTGCCGCTGACTTATCTGCAATGTAATCTGTTGGCTTAGTTTTAAATAAATTTCAAATGATTTTAAAGTACTTGAAACCTGAATAGAAATTAATACAAAGATTTGTTCTAATTTAAAAATGGAACCAATAAACCTCATTGAAGAGGTGTAAAAAGGATCATTCATTATTTTTCTTTACGTTTCCGGTCTAAGCGAAACAAAATACTCCCATACAGCCCTATTCCTATTACTACCTATCAAAAGACGGAATGCCTGTTTTGATGGGCAGTTAATGTTAGATTCTTCTTCTGTTTTCGCGATTAAATGTCTTTAATTTCAGTTAATGTTAAATTTGCTTTCAACGACAAATTTTATTGCTAATCTTGTGTATTAAAATTATTAAGTGACTAGCAGAGTCCCGTGGATTCATCCGCGTAAGAATCGATCCCGTGGGAATATCTGGATCAAAAGTAGTAGTTCCGGAGGTTACCTCCAACGAACATCCATACATCCCAACATTCATCCAGGTAATCTCTGAAACTACTGGACCGATTTCAAATAATCTTTCACCAATAGGACTACATTATCGAGGAGTAACATAGCCATTACATTACTTCCCGATGTCACCACAGGCAGGATAGGCTTTTGAACCCGATATTCCCACGTTACGCGGGTGAAACTGCGGAACGCAACTAGTTTACTACAAAATTTCATATTTCAAAATAAAAATAAGTACTTAACAAGTTATTAAGTTTTCTAAACATTTGAATAATTTTCGCTTAACGACGTAGTAAAAATATGAATTAAGTAGGCAATTGAAAAGGCAATTGTCGATATCGATAAATTTAAATGTTGTTGTGGCACACTCGCCTCGTTACTTACGTTTCTATATTAACTTTACAATAAATAAACCTGAATTAATGTTAATAATAACTATTTACGATAATTGGGTTTCCAAATAAGCAAAACCTAATTTACGACACAAAAAACAACAATAGACTTTTGTTGTAAATATTTTTGTTACAAAAAATATAATAATTATAGAATATTTTTCTCAGACCTGCCTCTTAAAGTTAACATGACATTTATTAATATTGGCATTGTGATTTACTGTTGTATGTATACAAAATGTTTCTTCGTGACAAAACGCGAAAACATGTTCTTTACGAGCGCTCAGATTTTACAGTTCACCGACCCAACCTATATACATACCTATACACTACACAAATGTACGCATTATAAAAAAAACGGGGCAAGTGCGACACTCGCGCATAAAGGGTTCCGTACCACTATCACAATTGGATACGGAACCCTAAAATGGTTTACAACAACCAATTTTTAAATTTTATAGGAAAATATGAAATATTTAGCTTCGATTCTTACTCCCTTCATACGACCATACTACTCAAAAAAAAAAAGAAAAAAAAACTTTGGCACAAAGAAAATCTGAAACATAAGAGAAACTCTTTGGTAAGTAAGGCAGACTAGTATATTTGACAGATAGGGCAGCCATTTTGAATTCCATGACCAACTCGATTTGTCCTCCTGTCCCTGTTCCTGTCCTGACTCCTTGTTATTTTTGAAACACGTTTGTTGTATGGGAGCCCCTTTTAAATAATTGTTTTATTTTGTTTTTAGTATTTGTTGTTGTAGCGGCAACCGAAATACATCTTCTGTGAAAATTTCAACCTTCTAGCTATTACGGTTCATGAGATACAGCCTGGTGACAGACGGACAGACGGACAGACGGACGGACGGACGGACGGACGGACGGACGGACGGACGGACGGACGGACGGACGGACGGACGGGCGGACGGACAGACAGCGAAGTCTCAGTAATAGGGTCCCGTTTTTACCTTTAGGTACGGAACCCTAAAAATCACAGTACATCCAGTGAGCAGTAAAAAGCGCTGTAAATCAATAGTGTTACTAGACGGTAGTAGCACAAAGGGACGTTGCACAGCGCTGCATCTGCTAGCCAATGTCAACGCCGACATTTACGCGCGAAAAGTTTTATGATCCGCAGACGACGAGACGCTTCAAACGAACAGTGAAATTGTACATTCACAGTTTATCGATATTTCATGGAGCGAAAACCACCTTGTTATTTGTTAGTAAATTGTAACTTAGCAAATGATGTGCTGACAAAATATTTCAAAACTAGCTGCGTCCCGCGGTTTCACCCGTGTAAGTCCCATCCCGACCCAGTGGGAAAAAGTATCAAAAATAGCCTATGGTACTTTTGATCGTTAATGTGGCTTACTTTTGGTGAAAGAATTTTTGAAATCGGTCCAGTAGTTTTTGAGTTTATTCATTACAAACATACGATACAAACACACAAAAATACAAATCTTTCCTCTTAACAATATTAGTGTAGATAAACACTCCAATATTGTTTCGAGTACAAATTTTGCAACATGGACATTAAGCAACTTGGACATTCTGCTACCTACCTAAACGAAATTGTGCCTGTCATCAGTTGTAAACAGCCAAAGCGGTAACGTTACCGCAAACTCAATCATGCTTTTGACGTTTTAGTCGTCATTCAACAACTTTATCTTAGCGCTCGCATTAATGCTCATCTTATCATTAAGATAGACGTAACAATATTGTCAGCGCTGCAGCTGCTTTTTGTATTTACCTATTTCACGTAAAAGGAACATGGAACATATAGACATCACTTCTAGTACTAGCGCGTAATATCTCAATGATGTAAATTCTAAGGCAATCAATCGAGGTCTATAAATGGATTTGAAATTAGAACGAATTCGAATCAGTCGAGATTATAAAAACAAATAGTACAGATAACTTAAATATCTGTAAAATTATATCCATTTCTGCAACTTTGTAAGCACTATTAAAATCGACATCTACATTCTGGTTTGGACAGCAATTTCGCAAGCATTATTTTAAGACATATTTATGTTAATTAAGTACTATTAATAAATTGAAAATAAGTTTTCTTCGGGAATAAATACACAGCCATAATACTAGATTTTTAATAGGATCGTCAAATGAAAAGTTAATAAGACCTTGTTTTAATGGTATGGAATAATTAATTATTAATTTCGCTTTATTGACTATTTAATGTAAACTCAATTGCTCATTGAATGAATTTAATATTAATAATTTTATCAATAAATATTAATTTTTATGTTTAATTAATTTTCTCCAGTAATAAATGAATATAGGTACTATATAATGAACTCTTTATTTATAAAAGTTAATAAGCCGTCAACCAGTTCAAAATATCATTTTATGTTGATTTCATGAGGTAGATTTTATATTTGCATCTACAAAAGCATGTCAATACATTGATTAACAAAATCACCACTAATAAACGTTTAAGTATATTAATAATCGTTATTAAATACTCAACTAATTATTAATGTTATCGATAAAATATCTATTCTATCGATATATTTTTTCAACGCAGCGCATCACTCAAAGGTTGATTTTACGAGCGTGTCTCATCGTTACGTACCGCGTTCCATTTTTAAATGGGTCTCGTCTTGTGGTAGGTCATTGAATAACTAGTTTTTTTTTAAATATTATACAAATACAGTAAAACAGCACAACACTACACTTTATTTTAATTTCGAATTAACAATGGTAATGCATGCTTATAAGTTGTGTATAAGGGATATAGATTTTACTAGATAGATAGAAATAAAACAAAATACTTGAGAGGTGTCAAGGGATACCCGGATGGAATGAAGTTCCAAACAAAAAAAAAAGTGTATCCGTTACAACTTTTGGTCTTAATTTTTTCCGTCTAGCCCCCTTTCGCAACGCGCGATAAGGAACTTCGTTCCAATATTTTTGTAAGAACCTATCTCAATGAGATACCAAGTATGAGAATAATTCACTGCAATCGCACGTTGCACTAGATCTACCTATGTATTTAAAAAAAAAGAATCAGCGAATTTCCGCTAAAATAAAGGTACCTATAAATTTTCCTTCAGTAAGACGTAATTTATGAGTAGCCAGTACTAAAACTTTTTGTTGCGAAAAGCGTCGGAGCTATAAAAATTGTCCGTCCTTTTCTGACGCGAGTTTATGGGCGCGAAAACGTGAGATAGCTGTTAGGTGTACCGGGTCGGTAGTTTTATTACTGGCATGCGAGCGATGTGAACTCGGAGGTGGTAGCTTGCCGTTCGTAATTTAAGCAATATGTTTTTATTGCATATTTGAAGAAATATGAATTTTGAATTAAGAACTTTGAATTTCAAATTCGGAGGTTTTGTTTTTGTTTTTATTAGAGTTTGTCTAAATGACAACTTTGTGAATGAATGATTTTTAACCTACTTCAAACAGAGGGGGAGGGGGAGGGGGGGGGGAGAACCTTCGGAACGATGAGCAGAATAGCATCCCACAATGAAGTAAATTAATTATTTAAATTTAAATTTTCAAATTGATGGAGCACCTGAAACCACCTTTTCTTCAGAAAACTCCTCAATGATTAAAGTTACGGTTACAATTTTGATCATTTTTAGTGGCGCTCGAAGATGCAGATGCACTACAAAGGTTAGAATAAAAAAATCAAAACCCGACTTCAATAATAAGGAAAACATAATCTACTCCTCTCGACACTTTAGGTAAAGTGTAATAGCCTTATTAATAAACGTGGAGTAAGGTCGGAGTAGTAAGAACATGCTTTGTCTTTTTCCATGACAAGAACTTTCAAAGTTGACAGACAGAAACAAAAAGTGATAAAATTACTCCAACCTTACTCCACGTTTATTAATAAGGCTATCAAAGTTGACAGACAGAAACGAAAAGTTTATTAATAAGGCTATATAAGTGTTTACGTAATGTATCAGTGTAGGTTAGTGTCATCGTGTGCTTTGAGCTTTAGAAAACTTTCGCATGAAAGTAGGTTCATCACAAATCAGTTCATTAGTGTAGTACTAAATGACTACTTTGCATTTTAAAGACGTTATTAAAGTTTATTACTAGATTAATTACAATAAAGTTTAGAGAAAATTAGTAGAAGTTAGCCGCGCTTAGTAGAATTAGTAATTAATTAATAATTATAAAACTTGGTCATAAAGATGGCTCGCAAAAACAAAACCTAGTTTAGCAGGAAATTTTATATGAAAAACTTAGACCTTTGAACTTAGTCTTAATAATCTAGGTACTTTAATATTATAAAGAGGAAAGATTTGTATGTTTGTGTTTGTGTGCCTGTATGTTTGTTATGAATATTATCGAAGAGTAACAAAGGCAACTTTTAATCCCGATATTCCCACGGGATCGGGACTTACGCGGGTGAAACCGCGGGTCACAGCTAATTTTTTTCCCTATAAATGGGAAAGTTTGTGTGTAAGTAAGCATGTATGTTTTTTACTTCTCGTTTGGTGCGGCCATTACTTGGTTGGGTGATTGATTATCTGTGTGGCAAAAAATCACTTTCTCGAGCCCCTCCGTGCTTCTGAAGGCACGTTAAGTATTTGATTGAGTTTTGACGGGAACGCGGAGACAACGTGTCGTGCACCAATTTTATTTTCATGTAACTATGTTGTAAACCCGATAAAATTGTGTAATTTTGGTAAAATCTTATTCAATTTAGTTGCATGAATGTGCACAAGTGTAGTGAAAACAAAATTGAGTGTTTTAAACATGGAAACATGGACTTTCCTTCGTTCCCTGCAAAGCTCCTTGAAAGTTATGGTAAAGTTGCAACCGCTTCGCCATAGGGTTTACCACCATTTAAGGGCACAGTCTACCTACTCTTTTCTCCATACAAACTTTACAAACGTAGTCGGCAGTTTCCTCCCTGCATAAAGACAAAAAGACGTTTATGCCATAAGTCCTATATCAGCCATGACCATGCCCCTACGTTTTGATTTTTTTCAATTTCTATTGTTTCTAAATTTTATTTCTATTCTAATTTAGAAAATAAAATAAGATCAAAACGTAGAGGCATGGTCATGGCAGATATAAATTTTTATGGCATAAACATATTTTGCTCTAATGTGGAGGAAACAGTCGACTACGTTTGTATTGAGAAAGAGTAAATGACTGTCCTCAATCAGTCACCGTACGTACAGTCGAGGTGATATCCTGAGGGTTCCGTAGTTTGATGTACGGAACCCTAAAAAGTAAAAGGTTGCAAAAAATACTTAATCCCATAATGACTGTAATTCAATCATTTACCAAAATGATTCTCCGTAATGAAAATTAATGGAAGGGACTTGAAGACCGATGGCTAACAGGTTTTTATGTGGACTTAATGTGACAGTAGTCGATTTACCAAAACTGATCAAGAATTTTCATGATAATTTTTATAAATTGACTTTTACGGTTTTGTCTTCGTCAATTGTCTCGGCGATTACAGAAAAAAACTTATTGAAAAATTACGTGTTAACCAGCTTTTGGTTAAACGGCGTTTTTAGTCATACTTCAATGTAAGACTTGGGTTGTTTTTTTTTAATATAACTAATCTTGTTATTTACCAAGTTTTTAAAAACAACTTTATTTAAAAAACCCTAAAAACAAGGCAATATAATCTAAATAATATAAATTGCCTAATTTACGATAATTTACATACTATCTACTGAAACGCACGCGCTTTGGTGCGCAATTCTGAGGTAAAAATTTAAGAGGACACCTACTACTCTTTCTCCATACAAACGTAGTCAACTGTTTCCTTCCTGGATAAAGACATTAGAGGAAATATGTTTATGCCATAAAACCTATATCTGCCATGACCATGCCCCTACGTTTTGTTTTTTATTTCCTTTTCTAATTAGAATAGAAATAAGATACAGAAAAATTAAAAAAATCAAAACGTAGAGGCATGGTCAAAATGGTCATGGCTGATATAGGACTTTTAGCATAAACATATTCTTTCTAATATCTTTATTCAGAGAACAAACAGTCGACTACGTTTGTAAAGTTTGTATGGAGAAAAGAGTAGGTAGACTGCCCCCTTAATACCTACACATGGCGCTACAATCTAGAATCTTCAAAAGATAAAACACTTAGCATATCTATACTAATATTATAAAGAGGTAAGGTAACAACGTATGGTATGTATGTATTTTCCGGGTAATCTCTGAAACCACTGGACCGATTTCAAAAATTCTTTCACCATTAGAAAGCTACATTCACCCTGAGTAACATATACTACTTTAGATCCCGATATTCCAACGGGATCGGGACTTACGCGAGTGAAACGCGGGACGCAGCTAGTAATGAATAAACTCAAAAACTACTTGACCGATTTCAAAAATTCTTTTACCATTAGAAAGCTACATTCACCCTGAGTAACATAGGCTTCATTCGATCCCGATATTCCCACGGGATCAGGACTTACGACACGATTTTGACACGGACTCTGCTTGTTTCTTATAAAGCTAATGAAAGACTTACCTGCGTCGACGCACGTTCGCTTCGCTACAAGTGCGCGGGCGGCGGCGTCGTGCGCTGCGTGGTGAGAGGCAGCGGGAGCAGATGGGGCGCGTACTCCGGCGCCAGGACGTAGCGGGGCGAACAGCAGTACGACCCCTTCCGCGCTTGCAGCTCGAGCAGGGAACACAGGGAGCGCTCGTAGAGCCTCCATTGGTGCACCACCCAGTGAGCTGGAGAGATAAGGTCTAAGTTAAAACTGGTTTGTTTTATAATATGTGATGGCATTGAGTCGTCTTACCCCCTTACTTATAAACGATGACTGAGGTTTTTCTTCTGTTTTCGGGATGTTGTTGGATAGAAGTCAAATTAATTTTTCGGTGTTTTTAATCGCGTGGTGTTTATTAGTTTTAGCATTGTTTCAACGTTGTCACCGGTTTTTTCGCGCGTTGACGACGTCAACGAATTAAATCCGAAAAAAAAATAGTTTGATTTCTAACGATGACTAAGTTTATGAAACTTCATGTCACAGTAAAGATAAATGTTACATAAAGTTCGCATCGTTTATAAGTAAAAGGGTTAATTTTAACAATTTAGTGTCTTTGGAATGCGACCTTCAATGAGAAGAAGACACAAGAAATTCATTGTTTTCTTTACTGATCATGTAATTCACATTTTCGTATTAAAATATATTTTAAGACCACTACTGTAGTACACTTTTTCCCTCGTTGCACACCGCTCATGCGCAGCATTACGCTCGTCCAAAATATCCATGAGTAAGCAAAGAGCGAAATACTCTCTGTACCGCTCCCATGTTTTACGACCCAGTGTGTGCAACGAGTGAAAAACTGTTCTATGGCTACAAACATTTATTAAAGATTAGAATTTTGAAAAAATATTTCCAAAATTAAGCAATGAAATGCGATCTTTAATATAACCCGGACAACCCGATGGATATAAGCTCCAGTGGCGCAGGCGGTAGATGCACTTGCACTGGAACAGTTTTCTACCGGTAGCAGTTTCCAATTTAGATTTTTTTTCTTTATCAGTGCTAAAATAAAGCCTAGCTTTTTAGGTCAACAGGGGTCAAACTGTAGGTTTCAAAACTCTTTCAAATTACGCAGCAGGGTTTTATTACAGCACAAATAAGATAGTTAAGCATTGCAATAAAACACTAATAAAACTTGATCCCTAAATAGTATCGGCGCTTTTATAGTGCTAGGATCAAGTTTCATTGGAAATATTATAATAGCACGGCAAAATGTTTAAGAGGAAACGATACCTACTCGTTTTCTATACAAACGTTGTCGACTGTTTCCTCTCTGGATAAAGACGTTAGAGTAAATATGTTTGTGCCATAAAACCTATATCTGCCATGACCATGCCACGACGTTTTAAATTTTTTTATTATAATAAAAATCAAATTAAAAAAAACATTTCATTCATTTTTTTTTCATTGTTTTGTAGGTATGTGGTAGGTATAAGTTTTATGGCAAACACATATTTCATCTAATAACTTTATCCAATGAGGAAACAGTAGGCTACGTTTGTATGGAGAAAAGTGTAGGTAGACTGTCCCCTTAAGCGTGTTCCTTTTATAACTTTAGGCAATTTTCAACCCCCTTAAAGACCTCGAAACGTCGGGCGTTGAAAAATGATTAACATAATAAAAGCAACGCGATTAAAACGGAAAAAAAAACATTGAGGTTGATTTCAAATTAAATATTAATATCGCGTTAAACGAATAATATCTACAAAAGTTGTAGTTCTGTTTGACATGCATGACGTATGAAACTTCACGACACTATCGTAAAATACCAAACATTGCAAAATATTATTACAGGTATATTATGTATTATGTATACATATTATGTATACCTTCAGCAGTAAAAGGCAACTGCACAATATCATCAACAAATCGATCAAAATACCAACTCAACAATCAAATCAATCAACAAAACGCCGAGGCAACATTCGCAGACACAATACAACTCAATAAACAAACCGACCAACAAATTACAAACTTTACAACCCTCCGGAAAAAGCTTATAAATAATACATTCGCTACATTTAGCAATGTAAGACCCTTAATTCATGTATAGGAATTTATTGGACACGAATATCGTAAAGTTTGTCGGTCGGTACCGCGGGATGACATTGTAGAACCATCTTAGGAGCTTAATGAAGCCTTCGGGGCCTCGTAAAGTATATTCAATGTTGTTGTTTAAGTATTTCATGATTGTAATAGCATAGGCGGCGCGCAGTGATATGTGACTTGCTATTGTATGCCGTATTTTATTGGTGACAATGACATTTTGAGAAGCACCGGTGAAGTTGTTCTGAGACAAATGTAATGGTTCCTATATAGTGTGTCGGCGACGCAATATGGTGTACTGTCGACATCTGCGGCGCGATGGCGAAAGGTCTGAGCGTACATTCAAACTTTACTAACTGTTTGCTCCCTGGATAAAAATATTAGAGCAAAAATGTTAATGCCATAAAACCTCTATATCTTCCATGACCATGGTTTGATTTTTTTTTTATTTTTATTTCTATTCAAATTAGAAATTGAAAAATAAAGCAAATATTGGTTTTATGGCATGAACATATTTTCTCCTAATGTTTACACTTTACAGAGATCCATCGTCGCCGTGGCCTGTATCGCCACGCAGATTTTTAAGTTTACTCGCGCCTATAGATGTTTCACATCAAAACAGTAGCCTTAACAAAAACAGTAGGCATAAACATTGCTAAAGAATTCACAACAAACACGACCTTCGACAACTTAGGAGTCAAGAGCCGAAACAAAGTAACACCTACGCCGTTATCTCAAAGAAATAAGGTTCAAAATGCTTTGTTATTCCGCGTGTTTTGATCCCACACTTTCTGCGGTGCGATGACGTCATTTTATTGGATAAGATGCGTGACAAAGATAGTAATGTCATGAGATCTTGAGACAGCTTGATTTTGATAAAATATTTAGCGTCGAATTACGACTTTTTCCTTTGCTTGGAACGAAGTGGGCATGTATTCTGTAACTAAATCGTCTCAAGATCTCTTCAGTATTGTTGGATTTTTCTCAAAACTGTTCATTTCACTGAACTATTTTACTCAATACCGAATCTCAGTTCGCCGAGTATTGAGTATTTGGTTCGCTGAGTATGAGGTAGGTATAGTATTGAGTATTTGGTTCGCTGAGTACTTTATTCAATACTCAGCGAACCAAACAATACTTAATACTCAGCGACCCTTCTTAGTTCGCTAAGTAATGAGTACCGTGTATAGTACTCAGCGAACCCTAATTAGTTGAGTATCGAGTATTTGTTTCGCTGAGTATGAGTATAGTATTGAGTATTTGGTTCGCTGAGTATTTAACGCAATACTCAGCGAACCAAACAATACTCAATACTCAGCGAACCTTAGTTCACTGAGTATATTATTCGTCAAATAAAGAACACACTCTTCAAAAATGATCTCTCTTTATATATCAGCGGTTTAGGCTCTGCGTTAATCCACTAGGCAGGACAAAGCCTTTTTTATGATAAAGATAATATATTGTCATTAAGTAAGTGAATAAAAACCAGTAATTTTCGCCTACTTATTACTTAAATCAATTACTTTTACAAACAAGCGCATCGAATTCACCTAACTATAGGTACTTAAGTAATTAATTACACATTAAAAGTAAACGATATTACTTTTTACGATGTCTAATTACATATATTACAACAATTAACACTTGCTAGGTAAGTTAAAATTCAGTTTTAAAAGATTGTAATTGTCGGAAAAAATATAAAATTAAAGGTTAGGTTAGTTATAAAATTACTTTATATATAAAACATGGCACCATGTTATTATGGATGTAACAATATGTAAATTAACTAAAATGAAAATTATACTTGTTTGTAGATATTTATTATTATTTCATGTATGACACCGTTACAAATTATTATTTGCAATTAATTTGTGCACCTGGCCCACTAACATAACTTAAAAAATTGAAAACTAGCACACCCGGCGAACTTCGCTCCGAAAAAATCCTAAGTCCTTCTCTCCTTTTTTACGCTTTTTAACAAACATTTCACGGCCCATGTTCTACACACTTGAGAATTGAGAGGAAAGTCTATCTACTCTTTCACGATACAAACGTAATCGACTGTTTTCTCCCTGGATAAAGACATTAGACCTAAATATCTACGGAGACCATGAAACAATACGTAGGGGTGTTCTTTTTCGATTAGAATAGAAATTAAATTTCAGGGAGGAAACAGTCGACTAGGTTTGTCAAGTCTGTATGGAGTAAATAGTAGGTATCCCACCCCCTTAAGAGGAGTATATACGCCAACGACCTTGAAACTGAAAATCCCTGTCGGGCTCATCGAAAATTGTTGATTATTTCATGACGGAATGTCGTAGAACTTTTTTTTGTGCACAGATTGTAGGTGACATTGTTTCCTACATTTTGGTGTAGTTTTAAGACAAGAACCTCCTATTGGTGCAAAGCCTATCCAAATTTTAGACAAAAAATGTTTGATTTGGCTAAAATGTCGATAGGCTTCAATACGTTTCGACATATTTGTATGGAAACTGCACTAAAATATCGGAAACAATGTCGCCTACAATCTGTACACAAAAAAAAGTTCTACGACATTCCGTCATGAAATAATCAACAATTTTCGATGCGCCCGACATGGATTTTCAGTTTTTCAGAATAGGGCCCTTAAGACTAAAATTGCAAACTGTCCGATTTGTTAGAATCGACAACATCTTTCTGAGCTCTGAATCAAGTATTAGAATCACTTTTTATTTTTAGAATTTGTCTCTATCAGTCTTTTTATGGAAAACCATCTTTGGTTTTCGACACATTTCACAGTCAATGAAGTTTCAATTGAAGTACAATTGTATTGCAATTGAAACCCAATCGTAATAATATTGAAATTAATTTTAAGACAATTCTGATACGGGAATCGGGGCTCTGTGGTTGAAGGAAAGAATAGATTTTATCTTATTTATGTTTAGTATTGTCTTGTGTGCTTAAGATGGTAGCAGTTTCATTTTATGTTAGTCATTGTGCGTTGTAAAGAATAATATTCTATTTAGCTAAGTGAGTGAACATTTTTGTTCGATTTGTAGACTTTGCCATTTTCTTACTTTTAGAAAAATTTGAATATTACCTACTAACTTCAAATTAACGACATTTTTGGGTTTTGATCGCGTGGTGTTTATTACTTTTAGCATTGTTTCAATGCTCAACGTTTCGAGACCTTTACAGGTCTCTTCTTCAGGATTCGACTCAATCTATCTTGTCAATCCTGAAGAAGGGACCTGTAAAGGTCTCGAAACATTGAGCGTTGAAACAATGCTAAAAGTAATAAATACCACGCGATTAAAACCGAAAAATGTCTTTAACTTCAATACAACATCGCGAAAACATCGGGCACGCGGTTTACCCGTGGCGTAGCGGTTATCGCGCTGGGACGGAATACCAATAGTCGCGGGTTGAATCCCGCCAGGTACTAAAATTTTGAAAGCATTTTTTCAAAACTCAGTAATGACCTACTTGTTTAGTTTAAAGTGTCGTGGTCTAAAGTCTATACCCAACGCAGAAGTTTCGATTGCAGTTCAATTGATAATCAATCCCAATTGTAACGATATTGAAATTTTTTTAGACAATTCCCATACGTGAATCGGGAACTTTGCAAAACGTATCAGCACTAAAAATACGTCCAAACCCAATATAAACAAGTCTACATTATTATCAGTAAGGAAGCTAAAGCCAATAAAATCAACATTTGAATAGCAAACCGCGTTACAAAGTCACACGATGCATTATTAAACTCTTAACCTAACATTTACCCACACATTCAAACAAAAACCGACATAACTAATTTAAACCTTACCTCCCTGTTTATAGGACTGAAAGTAGAATGTCGTGTTTGAGTCGGATATGACGTTCTGAAGTAAGTATTGATAGGAGTGTGGTTGCGACAATGATAATATTGCCAAGTCGTAAGCGATTCATACTGACCACGTGTAGGCCATTTTATACGTATGTAGGCAATCGGCCAGCGTAATGTGGTATCTGTGAACGCAATCTATTACCTCAGTTGAAGTGATAAGGGAACTAAATAGAGAGGAGAGGCGTGTTTATTTATATTGGACGGTGTTTAGCAGGAACGCTTTTGCCGGTGAAGATTTATTGATGTATTTAGGGTTCCGTACTGAAAGGCTAAAAACAAGACCCTATTACTGAGACTCCGGTCTCTGTTCGTCTGTCTGTCACCAGGCTGTATCTCATGAACCGTAATAGCCAGACGGTTGAAATTTTCACAGATAATGTATTTTTGTAGCCGCTATAACAACAACAACAAAATAAAACAAATAATTAAGGGAGGCTTTCATACAACGAACGTAATTTACATAAAAACGCAACGATACCGCGATGTATTTTTACCACTAGCGCTACACTAAATTTTAAAGTTTAACGTTGCGCACACGGATTGGTTAGTCCAGTTTTAATTTTAGGGTTCCGTAGCCAATTGTGATAGTGGTACGGAACCCTTCGTTTTATTTATTACTTTGACTTATATCGAGACATGTGTTACGAATGTTTGGTATGCTTTCAATGTAGTTCGTGGTTTGAAATGTTCATCAAAAATACCATTTAGAAATGTATGTCCCATAGAACTGGACTGGTCTCTAGTTACATTTTCCCGGGTCTTAACAAATTGTGTGAATTTACAAAGTTTACTGGACTGGTCTCTATTAGAGCCTAGATGGAGAAAGGACGCCTGATAGTGATCCATTTCAAACTCGTCTCTGACGGACGAGACGAGCCAGTTCCGAAGTCAAACTGTTCGGGAAATTACTCACATACCTGATGGAATAAAATTCTAACGTCGGTGTTAGAATACCAACCATCTAGGTAGTCTAAGTGTATGGATTCTTAAGTTCTCCCCTCGCGGTGCTGTATTAACTGCTTGGCAACCCTCCTATGGCTTATGGTCAATAATCGTAATATTTTAGTGGTTTCAGCAAAATAGTACTGAAATCTATAGCTATATGTGTCTGTCTGTGGTCCCTATTATTTATTCATTAATTACATACAAACTTTCACCTTTATAATATTCGTAAGGATTTCCGCAAGAAAAGTCGGATACGTGATAATAAATGTAATATATTGACAGCACGCGCTTACCTACGCATGAAGTTTTTTTCCGGTAAAATGTATGCAGTTCAATACTTTATTGGTTTCGATAAAGTAAATAGTAAGACGCAAGTTTTTTTTTCTTAAAAGAAAATCAAAACAAATTATTGCTCTTTTAATGACCTTCTCCATACAAAGGTTGCCTGGTAGAAATAGGCGGCCTTATCGCTTTTAGCGGTGAGGCTGCTCATTTGTGCATTTGTTTTAATTTTGTATGTTATTTTATTATATTAGTTTGAACAACAAACCTTTATTGTTTGTTGTGCAAATAAAGCGTACATCTATCTATCTATCCACGTTTTCAACACGGGAGAAAGGGTCTTTTGAATTTTTTTAACCCTGCACATATATTTTGAAAATACTATTAAAATATAGAAAGCTATGTTGCATTCTTTTGCGGTTTCACTTCTACTGAAAATCGCAGGAGTTTAATCGCAGTGCGTTCTAAGCCTTAGTCAGTTCACTACAGCATGTGGCTTTTGTTAATCTATATACCGATTAGCATATCCAACCATTATCTACCATATTATTTATTACATACACGAACAGTTATTATTATTACAACAACAATCCATTAATCCTACATTTAGGCCACCCACAGTTAGTTTTTAACCCCAGATATGGTAATCTTTTTGACACTAATGGCTCTATACAGAAACGTTACTCAAAATTTGAGTTTTACTTAAACTTCTTCTCATCTGAGCGATGTTCCCGGTTGCATTCCTCTCGGGCGCCCGGGGTCCGCTAAACCCCAAATTGTTTTTTTTTTATTTGGGGTCGGCGCGGTCGGTTAGTCATCATTGACCATACCTGCTGCAATTAGATTTGGCAATGTTTCTACGGCCGGCCGCCTGCCTGACACCAACCCTCTTAGGGATCAAGCAGTTTATCCGCCACCGCGCGAGGAGTACTTAAGGTTAGCTAATCTCCCTCAGATCCCTTAGTCGCCTTTACGACACCCACGGGATGAGATGGGGTAACCCTATTCTATGCCGGGGCTACACAGCTAATGAGATGGGGTAACAGTTTTTCCAGACCTTTCCAGGTCTCTTCTTCAGGATAGACTGAAGAAGAGACCTGGAAAGGTCTCGAAATTCAATTCACGCGATTCAAACCGAAAAATGTCTTTAATTTCAATTAAATTTTATCAATTTTAAAAGTGGCTTCTCAATCCAAACATCTGGATTGAGGGCCACCTGGAACACGGATATTTAATGAATCTTTGTGATAATAAAAATAAAGCACCCCTGTCGAGTTATAGTAGGTAGTTAATTCAAACGTCTGCTTCGCTACTGCGTATCCTATTGTTCCGTGTCTCAACGACATACTGTTACTAAATCCTCAACTATTTCTTATTGGCTAATGGTCCATTAAGATGTCAATTAATCTAACAGATTTGTGCCAATAGGACGATGTATTGCTCCCTAAATAAACCATCAAATAGAACAACAGGTATCAATGTAGGTAAATCAATATTATGGTGTCGATTTGTCATAGGTTGCATGCATGATTTCCGCGCATTTTATTATGCGAATTAGACATATCGTGCGCGCGTTTTTTTAATTAACGAGGCGTTAGTGGTAGTATCGGAACTTCTTTCTCGATCGAGAAAATGTTTCTTGTACTCGTATGCTACCACTGCAGATCGCTTTAAAATCTCTAATTGTGTGCTTTATATAGGTACTAGCTGCGCCCTGCGGTTTCACTCGCGTAAGTCCCGATTCCGTGGAATATTGGGATCAAAATCCTATAGCCTATAGCCTTCCTCAATAAATGGACTATCCAACACTGAAAGAATTTTTCAAATCGGACCAGCGGTTCCGCTTTATAATATTAGTATACCTACATTATAAAATTAAATGTGCTATGGCAAGCGGAAGATTTTACAACCCTAACCAGGGAGTCCAGGGACGCGGTAGGGTAGGTACCTGAAAACTGTAAATCTTTAAAGTAGAGAAATATAATTAGGATCTAGCCCAGTGATAAGCTATTACGCTTGTGTTACGGTGACGAGACACATTTATGGGCGGCATTATCGTTAAAAGCAATAGCTGTCACTATCTCGACAACTCTATACCTAAATTCTCATCTTAGTCAATCCTGAAAAACGGACCTGTAAAGGTCTCAAAACGTTGAGCATTGAAACAATGCTAAAAGTAATAAACAACACGCGATTAAAACCGAAAAATGTCTTTAATTTCAATTCTATACCCGTTTTTATGGAGAACAATAGACATGCTAGGCTAGATGGATGATGAAAACCGCTGTCAACCAGTGTCATCATTTCCTCAGTGTTGAAGGTTAGTCAGCCATCGATAATCGTAGCGTAGCCAACTAAAATACCGCGATGGCTGCGCTCGCGTCGCTACTGTGGCAATACGCCAATACCTGCGCTTGCGCATTGTACTTGATTAAATAGGTAGTATTCCGCTTCTCTAGTATTAAAAAAAAAAATATGTATGGACATTATTTTGTAGTGTTTACCACACTTACAAAATACTATTTTTTGAAAAAATGCTTTCCAAAAACTTTTTATACCCGGCGGGACTCGAACCCGCAATTACTGGTAATCCGTTCCAGAGTGATATCCGCTAAGCCACGGAAAGGTAAGCCTCCCGCCAAGCCGAATTAAAGCAACTCCTCGTTTTTGTATATTAACGTACATAATTGTAATTCAATTAAAGTGTAGGTACTTCATTATTATTGATCCAGTGGATACCTCAAATTTCTTTCCGAAGGTTATGGTTCGAATCCTGGTGAACCTCCAATATTGGAGGTCGGCCAGGCCATCTGCCAACTGTTTCCGTGCGAAAAACTTATGTGCGCTAATAACATCGATCGCCCCGACATGATAGTTTTGAAATTTGAAACTACATTTTAGTAAATTAGACTTATTTTTCGGTTTAAATCGAGTGGTGTTTATTACTTTTAGCATTGTTTCAATGCTCAACGTTTCGAGACCCTTACAGGTCCCTTCTTTAGACTATCCGACCGACTCTAGATCGACTGATGAATGATGATGATGACTGATGATGTCGATCCTGAAGAAGGAACCTGTAAAGGTCTTGAAACATTGAGCGTTGAAACAATGCTTAAAGTAATAAACACCACGTAAATAAAAACGAAACAGCAGTTTAATTTCTATCTAACATCGCGAAAACAGAAGAAAAATTTAAGGATTTGTGTCAGAAGAAAACACAAAAATGAACTCATGAGGTTTTATGGCTCTGGTAGCCTTTACAGGGCTTCCAGGACCGCTTTATTATGACAAAATTGCGAAAATTTTCCAAACGATTTTGTAATTTGGTGTCAAAAATCACCCAAAATGTAAGTAAACATGTCAGCATGGGTAAGGGTAATTTTTCAAAAGTATCTTGCACGTTAACAACTCTTACACGAAGGTAAAAGGTGCTAAATTTTAATGACATGAACATTATACCTTCTTTGCGTTCGACGAAGTCGGGTAATAACTCAGAGCAGCCGTGCTCAGGGGTAATGATAGGTTCTCGGGCAGATTAGGACGGCCGCAGACTCGAGACACTTTTCAGTTGGTTGACAAATCGGTCGGCTGATTTTTTATAAATTAACTAAAGAGATTTACTTAATAAACGGTAATGTCGCCTGGCTGATGACATTTTGCTGGCAATTAAAATAAATAAATCTAGTGAACATCACACAGCGCCATCTACGGTGACGAGACAATGGATATAATAAGTGCCTTTATTTATAAGATATTATATGTAGACATAAGAGCAAACAACAAGTAAAGAGCTTAGTCGAACACGCGCAAAATCTACTGAACCGATTGCAGTGAAACTTGGTATGCAGATAGCTATAGATCTGGATTAACACATAGGCAACTTCTTTTTTGACAGCCACTGTTACGCGTCGAGCCCGACTGCAACGAAGAAGGTTGCGGGTTCGATTACCGCCGGGTCCCAGTATTTGTGCTTAAAAATAAATATCTGTTTCTAGTCTGGGTGTTTTCTATGTATCATTTGTTCAAAAAAAAGGTAAAATATGTTTTGTATCTGTTGTCTAGTACCCATAGTATAGGCCTAGTATTTACTTTGGGTAGGGCTAAATTGCGCTGTGTAACGTCGTGTATTTTTTTTTTCAAAAGCATGTATGTATGTCGGGTGGTCGGTCAGGTGTGTGGGTATCCAATTTTTTATCCCGATGTTCCCGGTGGGTCGAGATTTACGCGGGTGAAACCGCGGGCGCAGCCAGCAAGTACAATCGCTGTGGCAAGTCTGCGGGTGCCCTTAGATACCATCTAGTCAGTACATAATTGCAGGCTAAATACAATTAACTGCAATTTGCTTTGACTTTATTACCGGAAATCTTTTATGAAGGAAAAATTTGTATCAGCAATAATGAGACACGGTGTAGCGAAACGTTATCCGAGATTAGTGGTAACAAACTAACAAACAAACAGACAGACAAACGGCCGATTACAGAAACGCAACTCAAAATTTAAGTTCTGCTGTATCAACTAAGCAACTCTCAAATTCAAAAATTCCCATACTATTTTTAAATTTAGAAGCTGCTCAATTATTTAAGTACGCCTTAAATTTTAAGTGGCGTTTCTGTATTCGGCTAAAGGTGTTTAAAAACTTTTCTATCGTTTTCAGCTACCGATTTTGAGACGACCTGTCTATTTTTTTTATTAATTTGCGTATTGTCTGTATGTCACCATAAATGTTACTTAATATTATAAAGGTGAAAGTATGTGTGTGTGCTTGTTGCTCATTCAGGCAAAAACCGCTGACCCGATTGCGATAAACCTCAGTATGTAGATAGCTGGAGACCTGGTATATCATATAGACAGATAAATAGCTTTATATGTAGAACATTAGAAAAGAAAACAAAACACAATGGGTGGCCTTATCGCTGAAAGGGATTTCTTCCAGGCAACCCTTGGATGGAACAGATCTGCGTTCGAATCCTGTCATGGGAGAATTTTAAATTTGTATTTCTCCTCAGAAGTATTTATTTTAATTCAAGTGTACCTACCTACCTACCTACTTACAAGAAAATAAAATAACCATCTATACCAGGGGTTCCCTAACTTATTTGAGCCGCGCCCCCTTTTGACCATAAAAAATATCCGCGCCCCCCCATTCTCCACTCCAGATTATCAGGTCAGAATAAAAAAGCACTTATATTCAATAACAAAATAAGTATTTTTATTACTCATTAAAGTTTTACAAAGTCATACAAACGGAATTTAGTAAGTAGTACCAACGTCCTTTGATAGAGCCCGCAACGAGGTGACCGGAGGGCCAATTTAGAGGCAATATTATGTTCTTGACAGGCATTCATCTATACATATAATAAAATCGTAACTCAGCGGTGTCTGTTTTTGAAAGATATAAAAAAAACAAAAATTGGAGGGGTACCTACTAACGCAGTAGAACCCATTTCTCTGGTTGTCTGTTTGTCCGTTTGTCTGTTTGTCTGTGCCTTTGTGCCCGCTAATCTCAGAAACGGCTTAACCGATTTTAACCAAATTTGGAATGCAGATAGCTTTAGACCCCGATTGACATATAGGCTATTTTTTATCCGGATATTTAGTCCGGTTATCCGGATAAAGTGTTTTTTTTGCTTTTACTTAATTAGTTTGAATGTTGTATTGAAGAAATATGTTGTGTGGAATCAATACATGATTAACCGGATATCCGGTCGAAAATAAAAAACCGGATATCCGGTTTTTTTTTCAGGATATTCCTCAAATACCGTATACCTATGTCTGTCCATATATCCGGATCCTTTGGACATACGGAAATTCTTTATAATGGCTGTTTTTAACCGACTTTAAAAAAAAGAGGAGCTGCTCAATTCTACCCGCATATTATTTGTACCTATGTGCATATGTTCACGCCGTACTCCGGCATATAAAGTCCGATTTCGATCATTCTTTTTTAATTTGGAAAGTGAGAGTCCCGAGTTGGTCCCATAAATTGTTGGTGAAGATCTGATGAGAACCTTCGGAATGATGAGCAGAATAGCATCTCACAATGATGTTAATTACTAATTTTTGGACTTCCATCAAGAGAATCGGCTTATAAAGAACTAGGTACAAATTGATGAACAACCTCAAAAAACAATTTCTCAAAAATTCCTCAGTGATTAAAGTTACGGTTACAATCTTGAAAATGCAATAAAATGGATTAAAAAAATATATCTGTAATCGGGCAGTTTTACTGGGTAGATGCAGATTGCATGTAGTTTACGTGGCACAATGGCAGCTATGGATTCCGAGTCGAGGGTTCCGCGTTCGAATCACAGACCGGTGCATTCCCTTTTTAAGGAACGGTGGCCTACCGAGCCGAGTGATGGCTTCCGATTCGATAGCTGCGCGTTCGAGTCACGAGTCCCGGACACGACGTTACGTTTTACCCTCCAGATGGTCGTCCAACTTGCCGTTGTGAGGGGACTCAGTAGCTGAAAGCTAAGAGGCGCACGAGGTGGGAAACCGGGCTTGCCTGGCTTCTAACCCGTAATCCCGCGTCAGCGGGCTCGGGGGTCCTTTTCGCAAGAAAGGGCCCGCGTGGTAGACAACCACTATAAAAATCACCTCAGCCTCTGGCAGATGCAGAGATGAGGCTTGGAAAGGCCGTCGTTGTCGGGATGTAGTCCATGAGAAATTTCCACTGGCTTTGACACTTGTGGAGCGAGGGACACCATGGGGGTTTACATTATAAACCTATGGTAGGGAGCCCAACGAGATTGGCCTGACGGTGACGGACATTAGCCACGTAAAAAAAAAGATATCATGTAGTTAAGCTGCCCGACTTCAGCTTACATAATATAAGTCGGTTGCACTGTATTTAGGAGAGCTCAATATTATTGTTTTGTCCTTTTGTTCGAAGTCGGGTTTCGATTTTTTTTATTTTTTCGATAAAGGCTACTTCTTATAAGCATGCAACACGTTACCTACCGCTGCGCTGTGCTAAATCTACACTTAAATAGACTCTGCCATGATTATTTTCTGCTCAGCAACATACTTCCCTGGTCGTCCGTTCAAGCACAGCGATGGGTAGATCCGAAAAACGCTGACGAAGTCGCGGGCACAGCTAGTTTCAATTAATATCATTGATTGTTTTGAGCAGTCTAAAATGCATACTCTCAGCGATCGCAGGTTTTTAGATTTAATTACACGAGTAGCCTGCGCCCCCTGCAAAGGTCTTCACGCCCCCCTTGGGGGGCCCGCCCCCCACTTAGGGAACCCCTGATCTATACTAATATAAACATTCAATCAAGTCTCGAGTCAAATGTCAGATGCCCAACACGGATTCCGACAAGGTAGAAGTACCACCAGCAATCTCCTAAATGCCATGTCATATATCGTGCCGCATGTAGATACCGGAACACAGGTGGATGCGGCGTACTTCGACTACAAAAAGGCGTTCGATCTCGTGGACAATGATATCCTACTGTCGAAGCTATCCAAAGTTGGGTGCACAACCAAGCTTCTACAGTTTTTCGCCAGCTACATGAAAGACAGGCGCCAATATGTGGAATATGCAGGTCATAGATCGGAGCCTTATTTCACAAGGACTGGAGTCAGTCAGGGCAGTAACCTAGGTCCAATGGAATTTATCATAATGATAAATGACCTTCCAAACGTGGTCCGAGACGCGGAGTGTCTTCTCTTTGCGGATGACCTTAAGCTGCTACTGGCTGTAAAGGATGAAAATGACTCTCACCGTCTTCAGCAAGACATAGATAGGGTTAGCGATTGGTGTCTGAGCAACAATCTTCAATTTAATGTTGAAAAATGCTCAGTAATAACATTTAGCAAAGCCAGGGCACCAACGCATTATAACTATCAACTAGATGGCGTCGCGTTGGAGCGGGTGGGCAAGGTTAGAGATCTCGGTATCCTTCTGAACACTGAATTGACATTTAGAGAACACATCATCAATGTCTGTAAGAAGGCATACAGGAGTCTCGGCTTTGTATTGCGACGAGCGCAAGGTTTCACGAGCATCAAAGCGGTGTCGACATTGTATGATGCACTCATTAGAAGCCAGCTCGAGTGTAATGCCAGTATATGGTCACCGCATGAAGCGAAATATTCTGCGATGCTAGAACGCATTCAGAACAAATACACTAGGTACCTGTATTTGCGGCTATATGGTGTCTATCCTTTTTATCCTTTGATGTATCCAACACTGTTCGTACTGGGCATGGTTGGATACACCAAATTGGAAACTAGAAGGGACCTAGCACTGGCAAGCTATGTATTACAGGTCTTTAGAGGGAGCATATGTAATCCGACTATACTTGAGTCGGTGAAGTTATATGTTCCAAATGAGTACCTACAACGGCGTCGCACTAGGAAGCCAGCACTATTCGCAGCACCTCACGGTAGGACTAACTTAGTAAATAAGTCGCCTCACGCACGGGTTCTACAGATACTAAATTTAGTTGCCGAACAGATTGACGTTATTACATGCGGAAAGAATGAATTTTGTAAAGTAGCACAGTGGACAATCTGCTATAAAATGTAAAATGCCTGTTAATGTACTTTAACTCTTGTTACCTACTCTATTGCATTGGGGGACACTGTAATGATAGCTGTAGTTGTTTTTTGGAAATAAATAAATAAATAATAAATAAATTATTATAAGAAATATAAAACTAAACTAACTATAAAATAACTACATTACCCGAACCCATCCCGAATTGTACCCGGCCCAAAGGTACCCATAACGCTGGCAGCATTACCGCGTTGTATGGCAATAGCTAACCTTTGCACGAGGTACGGGCCGGAGCGAGGCTCGCCTGCCCTCTCCTTTCTCCATGTAAAATATAATTTCTAGTAAAAATGCCTTGAACAATAAAACAAAAAGAAATAGTTATAACCAAGTTATTTATTAATCAACTAATTAAGACAACATATTCATTGAAAACAAAGATAAATACTGCTACAAACTTGAATACAAAGATTCTTTGTGCATCTCTCTCTATCATATCAGTCTAATTTGGAATAATAAAATAATTATTAATGAGTTTAATAACAATTATTTCATTGTGAACTTAATAATATAGATAAGGAGTAATTTATTAAGTATAGTCGATACAATGTTGATGGGACGTCTGTGAGATTGATTGTTTATAGAGATTAAACTCCTTTTTAGGGTTCCGTACCCAAAGGGTAACGGGATACTATTACTGAGACTTCGCTGTCTGTCTGTCCGTCTGTCACCAGGCTGTATCTCGTGAGCCGTAATCGCTAGGCAGTTGAAATTTTCAAAGAAGATGTGTTCTGTAGCCGCTACAACAACAAATACTAAAAACAATATAAAACAAATATTTAAGAAGGGCTTCCAGGCTTCCATACAACAAACGTGACATACATAGTGGCAGACAGCGGGAAGCGACTTTGTTTTTTTTTTTTTTTATACTATGTCGTGATAGTTCATTTTAAATTTAATCGCTATTAAGCAATCTATGTTTGTACTAACTCAGATTGAAAGCGACTAATAGATTGACATTTTAACTGTCAATCTAGGCGAGGCCGATATACTGCCCCGAAGGCACCGTGGGTAATTTTAGTCACGTCACAGACTAAATTGAATTAAGCTATTTACAATGATGGCTCGGTGGAAAGATAAAATGGTTATAGGAATACTATTTTAGATAGAATGCAAAAGGTGAAGGAATTCGCCTTATGCACCTTCTCACCGTCTCGGGGGAAACGATAGAAATGTGTGCCCCCTACTGGCCTAAAGGTGGTAAACGCCTAGCGGTTTACCCACTAAAACTCCACACTTTTGTACCGGAATGTCCCGTGATCGGACCCTCTCCCAGAGAGATATGAAACCTCAATTCGCTTGTGCGGGAACAGGTACCACGCGCGTTCCGATTGGGGCTCTACACGGCGATAGGTCTCCCTGAGTCTGCCGCCTTCAGGACCCATTTATGGAGGCATGAGCCGACGTCTTCTGGGACGTCTACCTTCCACACTAGGTACCTGATCATGCGACGACTTGCAAATGTCAATTCGGTATTTGACAGTTATGTTTTAGAAATAGAGTGTAATTTTCGATATCCCATAGGTAAATTATATTTTAGGTACAAGCCAGGACCTCAAAAGCAACGACTGGCAGGATAGTAATACAAATGATTTGTTGATTCACCCAGCTCGATTTACAACAAATAACAATATTAAAGTTTCTTGTTGACTACAAAAACCTAAAAAAGCAGTTCTTCAAGAAAGTAAAAGTAGTAGGAGTCTTAAAAATAACTTTAGAATAAAATAATAATTTTGGCATTTAATTTATGTTTTAAAAGTTTAATTTAGGTATCTCTATTGAAGCATATGTATTTTACTTCTACGTCGTCGGGTGAATTGAAATGTTTGTTTCGATACAAATAGATTGTGAAGTGTAAATCGTACATTTTATAGAGACAGCTTGTTTTATTAACAGACTCCGATAGTATGGGAGCGGTGTTGCTTACTTTCACATAAACATTTTTGGCATAATCTCAGATTAGCCCAGTCGGGAAAGATTTTTGCGTTACAAAAGGTGGTGTAACAAATATGATTTTATGTTATTTAGGTAAGTTAGCTCAATATAAATCCAAGTTCTTGACCTTGGGGCATGTCAGATATTTTGAGTTTAACATGCCAAAATTCCGTTTTTAGTACATAATGTCTCGATATAAAGGAAGATATGACATGACGACATTTTTTGCCATATAAAAAAAAAGTTTAATTCTTTGCCTTATTCAAAATTAAAACTGAAATCAACCGATTGTTTCTAACAACTCCCGCTTCGTAGAGCATTTATTTCCCGCAAATTGTTTTAAAATTAATGCATATTCTTCGTTTTTTAATTGTAGACTATGATTTATTACACATCTCCCTGAAGAAAAAATGTTAAATACTAAAAACAAAAACGTCAAATCGTAGTCTGAAATTAAAAAAAACGTATTTACGTGTTTCCTACAAATTATACCAGTAATTCGTTAGAATTATGTATGTATGTATAATATTGTAAAGTACATTGGAGTTAATGTCAGCGCAACATAAAAGAACAGACTGCATTTTAAATGCATTATTTAAATTACGCCACACGTGTAGGCTCCATTACTAGTTTATGTACACGGCTTCGTTCATGTTAGTTCTGTGTAAAAATGTTATGGGATTTTAAGGTTCCGTTTTTAAAGCTAGTAAATGTTGTTGGTTGAGAAATGTTAAGAGGACAGTCTCCATTCTCTTTCTCCATACAAACGTAGTTTAAATTTTCCTCCCTGGATAAAGACATTAGAGCAAATATGTTTATGCCATAAAACCTATATCTGTCATGACTATGCATCTACCTTTTTTTATTTTTATTTTCTAATTAAAATAATAATAAAAAGTAAAAAAATAATAAAATGAAAAAAATAAAAAGGTAGATGCATAGTCATGTCAGATATAAGTTTTATGGCATAAACATATTTGCTCTAATGTCTTTATCCAGGGAGGAAAATTTAAACTACGTTTGTATGAAGAAAGAGAATGGAGACGATCCTCTTAATTTGTTTTCAGCCAAGCTTCGACCGCGAGCGGAGCGAAGTTAGTTCAACATCTACAGATTTTTTTCATAGCACAAAAGAGTCCGAAGGGTCGAACTACATACTATGAAAATGATCGTTGGATGTTAACTGACACAGTAAAGACTCCGCTCCGCTCGCATTGGGAATCCGGCCTTACATTCGTTTATAAAAGTAATATAGGTAACATAATGAATGGTATGTAGTCCAAACTAAACAAAAGTTTTACTTTAGGACAATGACCTCTAACCCTAACTCTAACAGCTGATTTCATGTAATTTTCCAAAAACTAGTTCGAATTTCCAAAATCCCGTAGTAATATCGTGACCAAAAGTAGCCTATGTAACCTCCTTGATAATGTAGAAAGAAATTCTATCGATTCTACTGATACTAATTTATAATTATGTATGATTATATTCATAGATTACTATTGGTAAATTTTTGAAATAGGTGGTTTCAGAAATTACCCGGAAAATACATACCTACATACATAAAACTTACTAACGTTACCTCTTTTATAATATTAGTAAGATTATAAATAGAACATAGTGGCAGAAACTACAGTTCAAGCTAGAAGGTTGGAATATATAGGAACTAGAGGTCAGGTGCAATTATACTGAAGGTTCAAGGATTGCTTGCTTACAGAATGCTCATTGATTGTTACTTATTATGATATTATTATGATTTATGTAAGTAGTTTATTACCGGGTTCTAATTAAAGTGTTTTTATTTAATTGGTTAACTAATTAATGGGGTGGCACACGCAAAGCTGTGAGCAGATGGCGCTGGCATCGGATGATCTTTTTTTTTTTGTTGATGGTCCGAAAACGCCGAGTTTTTTTATTCATTCGGTCTGAGACTGATATGGCCAATTTGGCACCGAGAGTTGTAAAAAACACCTGTTTGACAGTTCTTAATTCAAACCTAAGATCATTCGACTAACGCCCTCTGCCGGGATAAAAAGTTAGTGTTCCTCCTCATTAATAGCCCAGCCATTAAACGTATTTTATTTTTTTAGTACTTACTTATAAGAGATGTAACTCGACTACTTGCTTACGATGGTACGGTCACGTTTTACAAGTCGCTTACGGTGGTACGGTCACGTTTTACAAGTCGCTTACGATGGTACGGTCACGTTTTACAAGTCGCTTACGGTCACGTTTTACGAAAACCGGCTAGTTACGGGGGAACAATAATGTCTTGCTATGGCGCCTCCGCCCGGCCGCGGCAGATTGGGGAGACCCAAGAAGTGCTGGCTTGACGTCGTAAGTGCGGATATGCGTGCAAATGGCCTCACTACGCGGGATGCCGAATGCCGAATGCCATCATTCGGAAGGTTATCATCAGTGTTTCACAAAAAAAATTAAATTCACCTTTCAAATAAAACAAAGAATTATTGAAATAGGACTTCATAATATAGAAATTGAAAAATTATCGAAATCGGACGCCCGCACCGGAGTACGACGTGAACATATCTACATACATGCATACAAACAATATACGGGTCGAATTCAGAACCTCCTCCTTGTTTGAAGTCGGTAAAAAAAAAACAAAATTCAAATTCAAATTTGACATCTGTCAAAAAAGATCTTTACAGTTTTCAAAAACATTTACTTTGGGAAATAGTAGGTACCTACAGTTTTGCATACATGTATTAAAACAACACATATTAAAAACACTTTTAATGGTTACTTAACTTTAGTCAATAAAGTTACCTACCAGTGCAATTCATTAGCAAGTTACAGTTTCATTTTGATCGTATTGTTTGCAATTATGATGATGTTGAAATTAAATTTTGGACAATTTTAATGCAGATATTACCTAGACAACAATGACAGTGATTAAAACAACTAATCTATTTATACAAAACTAGCTGCGCCCTGCGGTTTAACCCGCGTAAGTCCCGATCTCGTAGGAATATCGGAATAAAAGCCTATACATATATGTGTTAATTCAGGTCTCTAGCTATCTGCGTACCAAGTTTCATCGCAATTGCTTCAGAAGTTTTTCCGTGAAAGAGTAACAAACATACTTAGGTACCTTGCACACAAACTCTCATCTTTATAATATTAGCAAGATTGATTTATTAAGCAATTTTGTATGTAGGTACTAAATACTAAAGTTAATTTACTAATTATGTTGTAGACGTAGCTAGTATAAGTTTATTTGTAATTTTTTTTTTTATGGAAATAAACATTTATTATTTATTTATTTAATAAATGTTTAAGTATATTAAATGACGAAGAAGAGTCCTGTAAATATCTCGAAACGTTGAGAAATCAAACGTCGAGACATTAAAATCATAATTTAAAAAATCCATCAAGTGCTTTCAAAAGATATAAGAAAATAAAAAGTATTACAAACATACAAGATAGGCGCGAAAACATAACCCTTAGGCCGGCCACAGCTTGCATACTGCATACGAATTAGTCGTCCGTACGTAACGGACGACTAATTCGTATGCAGTAAGCGCGCTTTCTTAGATTTGTTTAGACGGGATTATTCGTACGTCTCCGTAAGTTACCTCACGAATGAAATACGGACAAAATCGTATCAAAAGCGCGGGTAAAATGAAGAACCAACCGAAGCGAGGCATTACGAACGAACAACGTTACGTTGCCTAAAGAATTAATTGATACAAGCATCATCGGGGATGAACGGCCTGCAACATTGTATGGACACCTTGACACCGTAAACTTGTAACTCGATTGCTAATTACGTAACTGTACCACGCTCACCTGTTCGCGGTTACAACGTATTTGTTGCTATCTGCTGGGCTTTGAAAAATTCACGGCTATCATCGCTTTTTTATCAGACTACGGTGAAGCCAAAGGAATGGTTATAATTTTGGCAGTCTTTGTACGTGAACCTAGATAAAATGTGTATAAATTTCACAACTTCGGTGTTATAATAATCAAATTAGTTTCGTTAAAGTGTAGTGAAAATGAAAACCAGTGCGAAATGTGGACTTTTCCGTTGCTAAATCTCATACTTTTTTTTGCTAAATTAACCGCCAATTACTGAGAATCTCCCTTGACTTGAAAAATACCACGAAATGACAGCTTTTCCAAAAGCAAATAACTTGCAAATACTATAAAATATTGACACTGGCTGATTCTCAGATAGCCATAATTTGTTCCGAGACCGTGAAGAAACAAGAAAGATCGCCTGGCGTGGGCATATAGGTATTTGGAGTTGTTCACTAAGCATCCATCCTTGAATTCCTCAAGGAGAGCACCTTGGCCGAGGTATATCCAAGAAATGATGGCGCTATGATCTGATGACTACTAGGTCAGCCATAGCTCGCGATCAGGATATTTGAGATGAAAGAAGAGGGCTCTTGCGCTAATGTAGGACACTATAGGGGCTCCTCTATATGGGCAAACGGCACAAATAGAGATGGTGTAGAGCAATCTACCGGCAATTTTCCGTTACTCAGACCATTTTCCCAGACTAGTCTAGCATTTGAACTTTTTAGCGAGAATTGCCATTTGTAAATGTGTTGATGAGCATCTGATGATGAAGCAGATTAGCTCCCTCTATCCAGGTCATTTAATTAAGGGAACTACCCAATAAGGCCCTTGTTTGATAGTGTGATTTTTTTATCAGATCCCAAAGCAGTTTTTAATCAAAAGCCTAAGAAAGATATGCTAATGCTTCACTATTATAATAAATTAATATTCTACTAGATTCTAGTCTAGCTAGATGTGATGATATTATAATGAGAGGAAAATTTGCATATTATGAAAAATTCCTATACAATATTGTAATCATGGAACTGGACTGGTCTCTATTAGAGACTAGAAAGAGAGGATCGCCTGATAGTGACCCATTTCAAACTCGTCTCTGACGGACGAGACGAGCCAGTTCCAAAGTCAAACTGTTCGGGAAATTACTCACACACCTTTAAAAAAGATGGATCAAAATTCGAACGTCGTCGTTGTTAAACTTAAAATACTCACCATCTAGGTAATCTAAGATTGTAATGAACACATGCCATGCCAGTTTTTGAGGGACCGTTAAGTGGAGTCTCCATTCTCTTTCTCTATACAAACGTAGTTTAAATTTTCCTCCCTAGATAAAGACATTAGAGCAAATATGTTTATGCCATAAAACTTATATCTGTCATGACTATGCATCTACCTTTTTATTTTTTTTCATTTTATTATTTTTTTATTATTATTTTAATTAGAAAATAAAAAAAATAAAAGGGTAGATGCATTGTCATGACAGATATAGGTTTTATGGCATAAACAAATTTTTCCGTAGTGTATCAATATATGGTAAAAAATTGTGAGTGTGTTTGATGCTCTTTCACGCAAGAATTGCTGAACCGATTGCGATGACTCAGTAGATAGATAGCTGAAGACCTGATATAACACATAGGCTACATTTTGTCCCGATATTCCGGTGAAATCCAAATTTATGCAGGTGAAATCGCCAGGCGTAGCTAGTAAGTAAATCAATTCGAAATAGGTACGAAGGATGTATCGACTCACATTTTCCTTAAGAGGATAGTCTCCATTCTCTTTCTCCATACAAACGTAGTTTAAATTTTCCTCCCTAGATAAAGACATTAGAGCAAATATGTTTATGCCATAAAACTTATATCTGTCATGACTATGCATCTACCTTTTTATTTTTTTTCATTTTATTATTTTTTTATTATTATTTTAATTAGAAAATAAAAAAAATAAAAGGGTAGATGCATTGTCATGACAGATATAGGTTTTATGGCATAAACAAATTTGTTCTAATGTCTTTATCCAGCGAGGAAAATTTGAACTACGTTTGTATGGAGAAACGTAGTTCAAATTTTCAACTTATGATTTCAAATTTAAATGAACTCATTACTTATAAACATCTGTTTTAATCATTAATTACAGATGCACTTAATTGTTAACAGTCGATGGTCATTTGATAATCATTGTTTATTATATAAGTGAGAGGTAACATGGTTTTTTTCACTAAGAATATAATTTTAAAACAAGATATTCACGTTTTCGAGCTCCGCAAAATAATTATTGAAATATAATCAATTCCTGTTTTTTAATAAACATAGTTTAACTAATTAAAATTAAATTTTGTAAGCTTCGCGGGCACATTGTCAACTGACATAGTCCATTTCGAGACAAGTAACTTATTATTCAAATTTTTAAATTATTAAGAAGAAACATTATGCGGGTGGCATCGCCTTTTTAAACAATAATTTGTCATAATACAGGACGGGGCAGGATAATAAATTTAAATCCAAACGATATGGACACCCATGATTAAGCAAACAAGTTCCCTATACGAGTGATTATAAGTCGTAAACGTTACTTTTTATTACTTAAAATGGTAGGTGATATCCCTAATCGAGGTTTCCCTTCAATATGTTGTGGTTCTGCAAAAAAGTTGTTCAATTTGATAAGATTCTGTATTGAGAACGTGTTGATGGTTCCTGGGTTTATGGGTTTTGTGACCTTGCCTTGGATGTTGCAGTTTTTGGAAAATAACAGATGGAGCATTAAGAGTAAGAGGAGTATCAACGCCAACAACCTTGAAACTGAAAATCCCTGTCGGGCTCATCGAAAATTGTTGATTATTTCATGACGGAATGTCGTAGAACTTTTTTTTGTGCACAGATTGTAAGTGACATTGTTTCCTACATTTTGGTGTAGTTTTAAGACAAGAACCTCCTATTGGTGCAAAGCCTATTCAAATTTTAGACAAAAAATGTCTGATTTGGCTAAAATGTCGATAGGCTTCAATCCGTTTCGACATATTTGTATGAAAACTGCACTAAAATATCGGAAACAATGTCGCCTACAATCTGTACACAAAAAAAAGTTCTACGACATTCCGTCATGAAATAATCAACAATTTTCTATGCGCCCGACATGGATTTTCAGTTTTTCAGAATAGGGCCCTTAAGGTACGAGTTGGCAACGGGCGACATGAGGCGGCAGCGGACGACGTGTCGACACTACTAGTTTCTATTTATTTCTTTTAAATCTACTTTGAAAATGACATAAACCCGTAGAGATAAAATGGTTTTCAGATAATTCGCTGAAATCATAAGAAATACGAATAATTTCTATATTTTTGAAAAAATAAATGTAATCCTCCCTTGTAAAAATGTAATCACCATTTCTCTGAAACAGTTTAACTTACAAAGCTGTGGAATGGCTTATTTTATGAACTTTATACGGTAAAGTAGAGGTAGAATCTCCTTATCCGATAATGTGTAGAAATCAAGCAAAACGAGTAGTTAAGTCGGCGGTTGTCGTTCGCCTTAAGGGGAAAGCATACCTACTCATTTTCCCATAAAAACTTTACAAACGTGGTCAACAGTTCCCTCCCTGGATTAGAAGAAGGAAGACATTAGAGAAAATATGTTTATGCATACCAAAAAACTTTTATGAACCATGCCTTTACGTTAAATATTTTTATATTCAATTTTTTCTAATTTTTATTTCTATTCTAATTAGAAAATGAAAAAAAAAAAACGTTCGAGAATGGTCATGGCAGATAGGTTTCATGGCATAAAAATATATGCTCTAATGTCTTTATCCTGGGAGGAAACAGTCGGCTACGTTTGTAGGAAAAAAAGCGTTGGTAGACTTTGACTTAGAGACGATGTAATTTATATGAACGAAATAGAAATGTCAAGATTTTACTGTGGTTTCGGAACGCGCCCTCCGATGAGAAGAAACCACAAGAAACTCATGTGGTTTACACTGCAGTGTAAGTAATTACCAAATAATCTGCTTTTCTAATTTGTAAGTAGGTAATCCTTTCCTCTTAAACCCTTAAAATGTAATATAATCAGTTTTGAAAACACAAACTAAAATTTAACGACCGATCAAAGATCATTAGTAAGCGGCATCGTAGAGTTCTGCAAGCTAGCATCCCTATAAGACTATAAACCTACCGGTCATATTACGTTTTATTACTTACAGACATAAAAGTGTTTTTTATTACGGAACCCTAAGTATTTTTAATTAACGCATAACTTAGTAGATTTGATGGGCTATGAAAGGGGGTAGGAGAGGTTTGTTGGCGAAATTGTGCGGAATTTTGTTTAACAACTATGTTCTTATGCCTGATAGGCAATTCGCTTATTTAAATTGTCTAATATTACTTTTTAATATCATTTCAACCAAAATGATGCAGAATTTCGTTTAAAACCTTTCAGTGTTTTAACAACTATGTTCATATTTCTGATAGGCAATTCGCTTTTTAGAATTTTCTAATATTAATTTTCAATATAATTTCAACCAATCTTCAATCTTCTTTATTTCGCGCATTACCTGTACCTATTTCACACATTATTAGGTAGGTAGGTAGTCAATAAGATTAAGAATAATTTATTGTAAATTTACTTCTGTTTTCGCGATGTTGGATTGAAATTAAACTCATTTTTCGGTTTTAATCGCGTGGTGTTTATTACTTTTAGCATTGTTTCAACGCCCAACGTCTACCGGATTGACAATCCATACGAGCATACGAGTACAATAATGTAGTACAAAATTATATTAATACGTTTCGATTACAGTTTAGTTGCAAGTTGTAGTTTAATCGGGCGTATTTATCGCAATTGTAATTACATATGTTGAAATGTTGAATGCAATTTTGGAAGATTTTAAAACAGGAATTACCCCACGTTTGCGATTGTCGGTAACTCTACGTCTTCGAGTACCAGGATGAAACTTGGGGGAAATAGGAAGTGGTTTTTTTTTTTCATATAAATTGCGTCCACCGCAAATTATGGCAGCTGTGCTCACTTGTTTGAAAAACTGGCGAGCTAAGTTAGTTACTAACTTGGTTTGGTTTTTGATGGACGGTTGGCTTAAATTTTGGTGGGCATGCTTTTCTAAACAATTCAAGTCTATACTAATATATTATAAAGAAAAAAAGATTTATTTGTTTGTTTGTGACAAACAGGCTCCAACACTACTGGACCGATTTCAAAAAATCAATAGAAAGCTACATTATCGAGGAGTAACATAGGCTACTTTTGATCCCGATATTCCCACGGCTTCCCGACTTATGCGTGTAAAACCGCGAGACGAAGTTAGTTTATTATACACAACATTGGCCAAGTCGAATTTACCCATACCTAATACAATTTACACCCGATCTATTCCGAGTCGGTGCTACTGCTAACTAGGGTTGCCATCACTTTTTTTTCTAAAATATGGTATTTGTTGTTTAAAAACAAAGTAGGTACACCCCAAAAAAATGTAGTACTTTTGTCGACCGACTAATTTTGGCATTAAACATAAATGCAAAAATTGGTCAGTGTTCTTATAGAATAAAGGTAAACAATTCAAAGGAATTATGTGTGTATATTTCATTTTTATATTTAAAATAACTTAATTAGGTACTTTTTTAAATATTCTTAGATTTTGTCAAGAAATCTGTATCCCAAAAATAAAGTATTTTGCGTACTTTTTGTTTCAACAAAAGTATAAATGACGCTCTGTTGAAATATAGTACAATACTAAATTTTATAGTACGGTTGGCAACCCTAGTGCTAACACCCATACAATAATACATCGGAAATGATATTGATAGGTATATTGTTTACAATAATTCAACAAATCGTCCAGCGATGAGATCAGTATTATTATGTCGATATGAACCGTACGATTATTTGGAAACAGTTTGGCTTTGCTCCTAAATAACTACCTACTACAATTACAACGAGATATATATGATTCTAATTGTTACAACGATTCTGTTTGATGGAGTGAACCTATTTGATGATCCACCTGACATTGTTAAGGATTCTACTAGTTTAAATATCTTTAAAAGAAAGTTGAAAATGCACATCTCTGGGCTGTAATGCTCTTTCTAAAACATACTCCTAAGTGTATGTTTTAGCCCAGAGGCAAACATGTTATTTTGTTTTTTAGGGTTCCGTACCTAAAGGTAAAAACGGGACCCTATTACTGAGACTTCGCTGTCTGTCTGTCTGTCTGTCTGTCCGTCCGTCCGTCTGTCCGTCTGTCCGTCTGTCCGTCTGTCACCAGGCTGTATCTCATGAACCGTAATAGCTAGAAGGTTGAAATTTTCACAGAAGATGTATTTCGGTTGCCGCTACAACAACAAATACTAAAAACGAAATAAAATAATTATTTAAAAGGGGCTCCCATACAACAAACGTGTTTCAAAAATAACAAGGAGTTTAGTACTACAATGTGAGGTCGCTTCTGATTGGTCAGGACAAATCGAGTTGGTCATGGAATTCAAAATGGCTGCCCTATCTGTCAAATATACCAGTCTGCCTTACTTACCAAAGAGTTTCTTTTATGTTTCAGATTTTCTTTGTGCCAAGGTTTTATTTTTTTTTTCTTTAGTGATTCGGTCGTTTGATGGGAGTAAGAATCGAAGATAAATATTTCATATTTTCCTATAAAATTTAAAAATTGGTTGTTGTAAACCATTTTAGGGTTCCGTATCCAATTGTGATAGTGGTACGGAACCCTTTGTATATTATTTAGTTTGTATCTAATTCTATGTGACTTTTTTTGTCATATGAATAAATGTCTTTAAACCTACTTGTAAATATGTATGTGACTTTGTTAGTCTTTCACGCAAAAACTTCTGAACCGATTGCGATGAAACTTGGATTATAGATAGATGGAGACCTGGAATAACATATAGGGTACTTTTTATTCCGATACTCTCGCGGGATCCAGACTTACGCGAAAGAAACTGCGGGACGTTGCTGGTATATTACGATTTAGTTATTTTAAACATGGAAGAAGTGATGGTTATGAAGAAGCGGTTTTTTTTAAATTCTGCATTACACAACGCCATCTAGCCCTGTAGGAAGCAATTAATTTTGTGTAACGGTGACTAAACTACGGATATAATATACTTAAAATCATTTTTCTTTTGTAAATACACACACATTATACATAGAGAGACACCCAGACAAGAAACCAAAATTTATTTTTAAGCATAAATACTTGCACCCGGCGGGAATCGGACCCGCAACCAAGTTGTATACAACAACAACTAGTTTTTTAGTTGGGTCCAGCCAGACGTGATGTCCAGTTCATTGGACATCACGTCTGGCATAGTCGGCCCAAGCGGTGTGGTTAAAATTGTACATTCTCTTACTCCGTGCCTATGACAAGTCATATCACCGAGCATAGAGTAGAGGTCTCTGCATACGTAACGTTTCCCGGACGGGACGTGTCAATTTCTACATATAAAATTCCCGTCGGGACGACGATGGGGGAGATGGCACGGGATTTTAATATGTAGAAATTAGTATCCGACCAAAAGTTCCGTTTCGGTTTCGGTTTCGGCCAAAAATCAAGTTTCGTCGGCAGTTTCGGTTTTTGCCAAAATTGATTTCTGCCGAAACTGATTTCGGAAGTTGTCGTGCACGCTCGCCTAACTTCGTTTTGCGTGTTTCGTTTTAACTTCGTTAAAAAATAATAAAAAATGTTATTTTTTTTTTTAATTATTATATTAAATAAATGATTATAACAAACTTAATATACCTACTGTGTTTCCATTTCAAGTACTAATTAATGCAAAATAATGGGTAAAATGCGCCCAAGTTCCAGTATTTCAAGGAATTTTATACTTGACCACGTGAGTTTCGGTTTCGGCCGAAACTGAAGCCGCGGCCGAATATTCAGTTTCGGTTTCGGCCGGAAAACGAGTTTCGGTCGGACTCTAGTAGAAATTAACACGTCCCGTCCAGGAAACGTTACGTATGCAAAGACCATTTAGTAGGGCTGCCATCCGTCCGGGGTTCCCCGGATTTGTCCTAGTCCGGGGTTTTTAGGCTGCTATAGTTTTTGAACAGACCAATATTAGGTTCACGGAACATCTTGAGCTTATTTGTTTTGTTCGCTATAGTTGTATTTATTTTTAATAGCGCACCACCGCAAAATATAAGAGTTTGGTAGATTGTTTTTGTTAAGAGAGTATACTAACTAATTAATAAAAATCCTCACTAATATAATCCGAAAGTTGTTGTGTAGGTACATTTGTTTGTCCCTCTTTTCGGTCAAACCGATTTGAATTAAAATTTGCATAGGGATACCTACTTAATTTAAGATAAGAGAATGACATAAGGATACTTTGAAGATTTTAGATATTAATTAAGTAAAGAAAGGCATTAAGTAAAGGCAATTCTAATGTTTTATATTACTTCATTATTATCATTATCCTAACCTTATCCAAAATTATTTTGCAGCAATATTTCAGCATGACGACCTCTGTGGCGCGTCGTGCAAATGATCGACTACAATGCAGAAGGTTGCGGGTACGTTTTCCATCGTTGAAGTATTTATGCTTAAAAATAAATATTTGTTTCTGGTTGAGTGTCTCTCTATGTACCTATAATGTGTGAGTAGGTATATGTTTACAAAAAAGTTTTTTTTAAGTTATTATGTATATCCGTTGTCTAGTCACCGTAACATAAGCTTAATAGCTTACCACAGGGCTAGATGGCGCTGTGTGTTCACAGGATTTATTAATTATTATTATTTATTATGTATTCTTCTTCCAATCTTCTCTTTTAGCACCGTGGCTGTTTCCAACAGCTGACTTCCTATTTCATATCTACTGTTAAGTTTATGATCAACTTTTTAACTTTTACTTTTACTGTGTTTTTCCGCAACTAGCCCTATAACCGGGCCTTTTGCGTGACTTTAAACCGTAGGTTTCCTCATGATGTTTACTTCACCGTAAGAGCGATGTTAATACCGCACTTAAATTTTTCTTAAAGAAAAGACATTGGTGCGCTGTCGGCCAGGATTCGAAACCACGACCTGCGGAATTTAAGTCGCGGTATCTACCACTAGACCAACACCCCTCTCTTGAGATCAATGGATTTTATAAATCTTAAAAAGATTACGAAGGCAGGTTTACTTTACAATTGTATTGGTCAACAGAAAAGTCCTTTTTCGTCTGACTGGCTTAGAGGCACCTATAAATTTCAGTTTTATTACAGTCATTATTATTGGTTTGCTCTTTCATCATATAATGCAAGGTTGCCTTTTTAATGATTGTATGTGTAAAGGTCACTACGTAATAAAAAAAAACATGCACAAAATAGTTATCTAGGTACTGAATTACGATGATACTTAGTACCTACGAACGATTAATCGAATCGGCTGCAATTTAATAACAATTTGTTTTATTACGGTAATCTCGTAATTATGATGATTTCAAGTGCAATTTTTGTCATCGCAATGATATTGTAATGTTACTTTGATGTAATTATTTACGAGAATAAACCTGATCAAATCGGCTGCTTGAAGGGCGATGGCCTGGAGGTCGTTTCTTCCATACACAGCACGGATTTATTTCCGGTCAAGCAAAACTGAAGGTAAAACTCATTCCGAAGTCGGAGTGAAACATCAAAGACACGATAACAGGTCAGTATTGTAAGGAATCACTAACAGAAAAATTCAAGTAAAATTCTACTAATATTATATATGTGAAAGTTTGTGTGAATCACTACCACGAGACGAGTATGTTTGTTACTCCTTCACGCAAAAACTACGGAAGTGACTGAAACTTAGTATGCACCTGCATGGAAGCTAGAGATCTAGGTTAACACAAAGGTTTCGTTTATCCCGAAATTCTCATCAGGATCAGGATTTACGCATCGGGACTTACGTTATTAAGTTACTAGCTGCGAAGCTAGTAACTTAATAAGAGTCCCAAGCTAAAGAATCCGTTAAACAAATGGACTGTAATCAATCTCCAATCTTTGGATGTAACAAATCCTCTGGATTATAACATATTCACTAGATTATAACATAATCCACTCGATTACAACATATCCACTCAGCTTTCATGCCCACTGTGCCTTTCCTCCTGCATAAGGGATCGACCTCATGAATGCTACAAATCCCGCCTTGATTGTGGCTGACTTTTCGTCCGGGAAAATGTAACGCAGATTTTACCTAATATTTTATGGCGGTTATTGGTACGTAGGTGAAGACTTGATTATAACATATACTCTTGATTATAATTATAACATTTCTACTTGATTATTACATTTAGGTACACTCGATTATAAGTTTTAATCAAGTGTAGATTTTCCTTCTGTTTTCGCGATATTGGATTAAAATTACAGACATTTTTCGGTTTTAATCGCGTGGTGTTTATTACTTTTAGCTTTGTTTCAACGCTTAACGTTTCGAGACCATTACAGGTCCCTTCATTACACGATTAAAACCGAAAAATGTCTTTAATTTTTAATCGAGTTTTTATGTTATAATCGAGTGGATAAGTTATAAATAATGATCACTCGATTTCAACATACCCAAGACACGCGTAACAACAATGTTTCACCACGTAGGTATGAATCACTAATAAAAGAATGCAGGCTGAATGAGTTGCATAACGTTCAGTAGGCCAACCGAGCGACAATGTAGTGTGTCCTTGACACTGAGTTACAATGTAGCACGCGCGGGTCAAAACAAACAAGACCATCGAGTGAAGGAAGTATCTGATCTTTTTAACTGTTTAAAAATTGTTAAGGAGGTAGTATTCAATTTTCAATTGAATGTCTTGGTAATTACATATTTACTCGGGTCTTGATCGCGTGATTTTACTTTTTTTCATTTACTTACCTCGACGTTTTGACTGTGTTACAATAGTCTTAGTCGCGAGGAGATCAAAACATAACTTAAGACCAAGACTCGTCTTGTTTTATACTAGCTTTGTCCCGATCCCGTGGGAATATCGGGATCAAAAGCAGCCTATGTCACTCCGGTCGGTCTACTAGTTTCGGAGCGTAATCGTTACAACCAAACAAACAAATAAAACTTCCAGCACTTTTTTTATTATTTGCCTGGGTCTGGGTATCCGGCTCTGCCGGGTAATTTAGTAGATACGCAAAGGGCAAAAACGGGACGTACGTGGACGATTGGATGCGAACGCGATTGCGAAGCGATCCGATCCGTTGCGGTGCGGAAACAACAAACAGTCGATAGCTATTGAAGTGTCCTACGTGACCAAATGCACGTAAAGTGCGATGCGGCGCGATTCTCGACTGTTCCTTGTTTCCGCACCGCACCGGATCGGATCGCTTCGCAATCGCGTTCGCATCCAATCGTCCACGTAGGACGTTGCGCTACTAAGACTTGACTGTCCGTCTGTCTGTCACCTGGCGGTATTTATGACTAGCTGCGTCCCAGCGTAGCTGCCTGTTAATCCCGAATATCGGGATTAAAAGTAGCCTATGTTACTCAGGGTGAATGTGGCTTTCTAAAGGTGAAATCGGCACAATAGTTTTTGAGTTTATTCATTACAAACATACAAACACGCACACACACAAAAATACAAATCTTTCCTCTTTATAAATATTAGTGTAGATGTACCTAATTGTTATCAACAGAACTTTCAACTTCTCAATGAGCAACATAGTTGGTTGTTGTAGGGCAACAGAACGACAATGTTGCGTGGCCTTGACATTGCAACACTTGCACGCGAGAAGCCAAACAAATGCAACAGTCAATTTGTTTGATTAACAGAGGATGTAGGTACTTGCTTTTTCCGGACGACTTAATGATCGATAATATCTACTACGTGTGACTACCAACGTTCGAAATCTAACCCTAGTCACTGTTGGAAATACGTGAAAGAATGGACGCGTTTTACGACAGAATAAAATTTAAAAAAAAATTGGAATTAAAATACAACAGTTAACAGGTAAAAGCGGAAAACCTTAAACGGCACAAATATAGTCATCTAGATAGGGGTTACATGTTTGTGCCGTTTGGGGTGGAGACTTTAGGTCCGTGGGGGCCGGCCGCTCTGGAGCTGTACAGAGAGCTAGCTAAACGTTTGGTGGAGGCTTCGGGTGACCGGAATGCTGGCTTGTATTTTGCCCAGAAAATAAGTATTTGTATACAACGGGGCAATGCAGCCAGTATTCTGGGCACTTTTCCCTCCACCAAAAGTTTAGCTGATTTAGATTTATTTTAGTTTTTAGTTAGTTTTATTTTAATCAGTTTTAGTTTTAATTTAGTTTTTAATTTTAATTATGTTTTATAGGTGTTTGGTTTCATATTAAAAATATATTACAGTTAAAAAATGTTAAAAAATTCTTAAAAATATCGTTATAAAAACTTACAAAATTTGAAATCAAGATGTTTAATTCATTTTAAAGGAGCGTGCTTTCAAAGTTTTTTCTGGATTAAAACATACGAGTTTTTATTCAGTCTTCGTCAACATGATTCGTAGAAAATTGTTTAATTTGATTCAATTTAGTTTAATTATGGAGTAGTTATTTTTCCTCCGTCATTTATAATATAGGTAGTAATCACTTTACGTATTACGTAAAGTGATTACTACCTATATTATAAATGAAAAACTCTTAAAAAGAGTTTTTCAAAGGGTTTAGAATCGTGAAATCTTAAATATGTAAAACCGACCTATACATATCTAACAGCCGAATACAGAAACGCCACTTAAAATTTGATACGTACCTACTTAAAATTTGAGGCGTACCTACTTAAATAATTGAGCAGCTTCTAAATTTAAAAATATCTAGTCATTTTGGAATATGAGAAAAGGTATGAGATAATGATATGAGATATCTTAGTTGTTTAAGTATAGGTAACTCAAATTTTGAGTTGCGTTTCTGTATTTTGCCGTAAATTACTTTTTAGGGATTCCTACCCCAGAGGAAAAAAGGGAACCCTTTTACTAAGATTCCACCTTCTGTCTGTCCGTCTATCGCCAGGCTTGACTAGATACAGACCTTTTCTTCTGTTTTTTCAGTTTTAATCGCGTGGTGTTCATTACTTTTCATCACACATCCATCACACATCCAGCGCAGCATCTTCATGTCACGGAGATGAAGATGCTGCGCTGGATGTGTGGAGTGACGCGAAAAGATCGCATCAGAAACTCCCGCATCAGGGGCAGCGTTCATGTCCGAGACATTGCAGATAAATTGCAAGAATGCCGCTTACGGTGGTACGGCCACGTTCTACAAAAAACCGGCTAGTTACGTGGGTAACAAATGTCTTGCTATGGCGCCTACGCCCGGCTGCGGCAGATTGGGAAGACCCAAGAAGTGCTGGTTTGACGTCGTAAGATCGGATATGCGTGCAAATGGCCTCAATACGTGGAATGCCGAAGATCGTGCGAAGTGGAGACGTAAAAGTAGGAAAGCGGACCCCGGGCTCTCGAGAGGGATGCAACCGGGAACATTGCTCGGATGATGATGGTGTTCATTACTTTTAGCATTGTTTTAATGCTCAACGTTTCTTCAGGATTGGATATAAGACCAGTCTAGCTAGTAAGTTGAATTTTTTACTGATTTTAAATTTACCTCATGCGTCGATTTGCCTGCCGAGTTGCTATAGCTACCTTGTATTATGCAGTCTAAGTGGTCTGTTTTTACTCGACTGCGCTACGCAAAGAAGGGTTACGTGTTTATCAGTCTATGTAATGTATGTATGTATGTTTGATTGTTTTAACTGCCCATACGCATGTGGATTATATTACACTTGCTCCGTCCCGCGGTTCCACCCGCGTAAGCAACGATGTGGGAATATCGGGATCTAAAGTAGCCTATGTTACTCAGGGTGAATGTAGCTTTCTAATGGTGAATGGTAATGGTAATGAAATCGGTCCAGCAGTTTTTGAGTTTATTCATTACAAACACACATACACCATACGCACATACAAACAAAAATACAAATCTTTCCTCTTTATAATATTAGTGTAGATGTAGATGTAGATTACGAGCGGACACCGCTGGGATCTGACTCACACACGATCACATGGATAATCGCACACGTTCTCACGCACATGCACCAATTAAAGACTCAACAAAGTAGGTACAAGTAAAAATACAAGATACCTACTAGTCCGCCGCCGGGCAATAAGCTAGTCACAATATTTTGAGCAACAAAGAGGTATTCGCACGAAAGCATGCTATTTAATCATTGAGTTACAATCAATACCTATAGAGCCACAATCTCTAACTGACAACACTCAAAAAATGTTCGAGCGCTTTTCTACATACCTATCAATTTTATTAAAATCATATACGAGCCTTAATCGTAAAAGCAATCAAAGGAGAATATAGCATTGGAAGTTTTCACGGCACGGGACATGAGCTTGCGTAGTCTAGTTGGTAAGGACGTTGGGGTACCGACCCAAAGACGCGAGTTCAGGCCTCGCCGCAAGTGAAAATTTTTGAATGCTATTTTTCCTTGTAAATAAATTTTCTAAACAAAATAGCCTTGAGCTACATACAAAAAATTAATAGAAATTTATAAAATCATATAGTTTTTTAAATGACATTTGCTCGAATTTAGACTTTATCCTACTTGCATAACGTTCAAAGTAGCTCGAAAGACGTAAACAAAAACTTTGCGCACGTGACAGCGTGCGCCGAGTTTTGGCGCGGACATTTTTTTTCCAGTTTGTGACTCTATAGGTATTGTAACTCAATGTATTTGATATTCATTATTTATCCCGCACAGAAGAACACTTACTGTCGTTTACTACACAAACAAAGTTAACAAAAACCGGCCAAGTGCGAGTCGGACTTGCGAACGACGGGTTCCGTACCATTATCACAATCGGGTACGGAACCACTGGTTCGAGTAAAATCCGAGAACGCAAGGATGCACGTTTGCATTTATCTTTACCACTGACGCCAGTTTATCACTAAATGGCGTCAGTGGTAAAAATTAATCGCGCTTACATTGCGTTTTCCCGTGAAAAAATTGTTTGTTTGTTTGTTGTATTGTGTTGCCCCCCTTAAATATCTGTTTTATATTTATTGTTATAGCAGCTACAGAAAATACATCTTCAGTAAAAATATCACCTATCTAGCTATCACGGTTTATGAGATACAGCCTGGTAACAGACAGCGAAGTCTCAGTAACTGGGTCCCGTTTTTACCATTTGGGTACGGAACCCTAAAAAAAACTGGTCAGTTAGGTCTGTTTACGAAAACATTTACACCCGGCCTACAATTGTCTACATTGCTAATGATTATTACAGGCCGCGCCGGTCTACATTTTCTACATTGAATTGCATTTTCTAAATAAAATAAATAAAACAAATAAATAAATAAATTCTGTGAACAACACACAGCGCCATCTAGCCCCGTGGTAAGCGACTAAGCTTGTGTTACGGTGACTAGACAACGGATATAATACTTATATTTATATTTTATTTCATTTTCTACATTGATTATAGATCGTTTAAACTCAAGGACTTATGAGAACCAAAATTAAAAAAAAAAAAACAGACGGAAAACCGAGTGATCTTATGAGGGTCTTTTTGTATGTTTTGAGGTACGGAACCATAAAAAAAAGAAGAAGAAGAACTCAAATTGGTTAAATACCTAAGTGTTGAGAATGTTTGTACAAAAAAACTATCTGATCAAGTGATCACTGATCACGCCAAAACAAAAATAAACTACTTAAAATAACCATGTGTTTGTATTGTATATCTACTTATACCAATCTATATCTATATTAATACTAGCTGACCCGGCAAACGTTGTTTTGCCTTATAAATTATAGATAGTAGCCGATTCTCAGACCTACTGAATACGCATATAAAATTTGGTAAAAATCGGTCGCGCCGTTTCGGAGGAGTACGGTAACTAACATTGTGACATGGAAATTTTATATATTAGAGAAGATTATAAAGCTGAAGAGTTTGTTTCTTTGTTTGAACGCGCTAATATCAGGAACCGCTGGTCCGGTTTGAAAAATTCTTTCAGTGTTGGATAGTTCATTTATTGAGGAAAGCTATAATAGGCTTATTATATTCTCAAAAAAAAATAGGCGGACGAAGTCACGGGCACTGCTAGTCAACGGTCAGCATACACGGTCACCACGCTCCGAAGACATGGGACATTCGCCAATCTGGAGTAGGCTCCCGTGGCGTCATACTGCCACACTACTCAAAAGTATGGAGTCCCGTGGGATCGGTACTTACGCGGTCTTTAAATCAAAATCAAAATCAAAGTACGTTTATTCATTCGGATATTAGCAAGATATCTCTTTGACATGTCATTTTTTTTATTTAATCTACTCTACTATGTCTTCGGATCGCGACCTCCATGACATGAGAAGAAGACACAAGAAACTCATGGGGTTTTTTTTGTATATTTTTTTTTTTTTGCAGTAATCATGTGATTTACATTGTCGCATATATAATATTATTGAAGAAAAGTGGAACTGGAGCAATAATCTATACTTACTATAATAATCCTTACTAGCATTACAAGAGCGAAAGTAACTCTGTCTGTCTGTCTATCTGTTCAAATAAGTTATATATAATATACAAAATAATAAACATAAAAAAAAAAATTACTTAAACACTATCTCATCCACAAACACACAACCCTTTCTTAGTGGATACCTAGATACCTAAACAGCACAAAGAGCACACTTCCAAATTTTATGCCTCTAGGACCAGCGGTTTGGACTTTGCGTTGATTTAAAGACAATAAATAGATAAATAAATAAATTCTGTGAACAACACACAGCGCCATCTAGCCTCGTGGTAAGCGACTAAGCCTGTGTTACGGAGACTAGACAACGGATATAATACTTATATTTATTTTTCTTTTGTAAATACATACATATTATACATAGAGGGACACCCAGACCAGACACAAATATTTTTTTTTTAAGCATAAATACTTGCACCCGGCGGGAATCGAAACCCGCAACCTTCTGCATTGCAGCCGTGCTTTCGCACGACGCGCCACTGAGGTCGTCAAATCAGTCAGGACTTTAATTTTTTACCCGACTGGCGAAGGAGGGTTATACAGGATGCTCCCAGGATAGGGTATTAAGCCGAAAGGGGGTTGTTCTAGAGGTCTAAGCGAACAACTTTTGTTTTTACATCCTTTGAAAATTTTGAGTTTTAAGTTTACGTAAAAATCAGCTTTTTCCTAAAGTTTGCGGTCATTGGTCTTAAGGTGTCCTTTTATTTAGTTTGGACCACTAGATTCTAAACATTAACTTCCCATATTTACCAAATAAGCCGTTTTTTTCTTAAAAAACTTCTAAATTTTCGAAAACAAGTTCGATTTACCTAAAGTCGTAGATCAAAGTTGTTTGCCTAGACGTTTTGAACAACCCCCTTTCGGCCTAATACCCCTTCCTGGGAGCACCCTGTATATAGCTAAGCTACGGTATTCAAATCACGTCTCTAGACAACAACCGCACCGAACCATACATACCATACGAAAACCATACATACCACACAAAAACCATACAAATGTTTGTCCGTGACTTCATAACTTTCCGACAAAAGAAATGTTGACATTTTAAATGTGAAAAATGGACTCGCTACATATTTAATTTAAAAAACTTTGTCGGCTTTTAATGAGAAACATTATTATTTAATTCACTGCAGAATGCGAATCGTTCCAAACAGTATTAAAATGTTATAGTGTGATTAAAAATAGGTTTCAGGGCACGTATTCTATAACTAAAACGTCTCAACAATGTCTCAGCAATGTCAGATTTTTGTTGGAAACGGTAAAGGAATTTTTGACTTTGAATATTTCGATGAAGCTTTTGAAGTGAACTAAATTCTAATAGCCTTATTAATAAACATGGAGTAGGGTCGGAGTAATAAAACCACTTTTTGTTTCTGCCTGTCAACTTTGGAAGTTCATATCACGGAAAAAGGCAAAGCAAGTTCTGACTACTCCTACCTTACTCCACGTTTATTAATAAGGCTTTAAGATTTTCTCGATGGTGGGTACTCTAACAACGACGGCGACGTTCGAATTTTGATCCATCTATTTTAAAGGTGTGTGAGTAATTTCCCGAACAGTTTGAAATTTGGAACTGGTGAAGCTCGTCGGTCAGAGTCGAGTTAGCTTTTACCTTCTAGTCTCGAAATAGAGACCAGTCCAGTTCTATGGTTAAACTATTTTCTAAAATAATTGAACAGAGCAATTACATGCTTGAGAGATTACATTAGGAGAATCAGTGCCCAGCATTATTATTCTAGTATTGATTATTGCTCCAGTTCCACTATAAAAGGTATATATTTATATGAATAATTATTAAAATCTACAATTCGTTTTAATTAAAATAAAAAAGAAACAAATGACAAATAAATTTTAAAAAAAGTCAATTAAATAAACCGTTCTTGATCGTACCCGGCGCAAAGGGCCGAGGATGCTAGCAGCAGCATTGCCTCTCTGTATGGCAATGTCCAACCTTTGCACCAAGTACGATCCCGAGCGGTAGTCAAGACCCTGCATATTTATTATTGTTCAATAATAATATATATGCGACAATGTAAATCACATGATTATACTGCAAAAAAAATACAAAAAAGAACCCCATGAGTTTCCATTAGACACAGTAGATTACATTATAAAAACTGACATTTCTAAGAGATATCTTGCTAATATCCGAATGAATAAACGTACTTTGATTTGATTGATTTGTGGTAGCATTCAAGCACGAAAAACATTTTCTCGATCAACATTATCTGTTTTTCTCAAACGACGAAACAGAGCATTTTTGCATGATCTTGACATGTTTATAGTGTTATTGAACAAAAAATACTGCATTTGGCTCGCAGGAGAATTCGTACATCTTCAGATACAAAAGCTGTCATGTGTAGCCGCGGCATAGAATAGGATTACCCCATCCCGTGGGTGTCGTAAAAGGCGACTAAGGGATCTGAGGGAGATTAGCAAACCTTAAGTTCTCTCCGCGCGGTGGCGGACAAAATGCTTGGTCCCTAGGAGGGTTGGTGTCAGACAAGCGGCCGGCTGTAAAATCATTGCCAAATCTAATTGCAGAAGGTATGGTCAATGATGACTTACCGACTGCGCCGACCCCAAATAAAATAAAACAATTTGGGGTTTAGCGGACCCCGAGCTCCCGAGAGGGATGCAACCGGGAACATCGCTCGGATGAAAAGAAAAGCTGTCATGGTGTTGCAGTTAGAAAGCCAAGGGAGAGTCGAAATGAATGGTAACGAATTTTACAACAACTCTTATTTCTACGAGGTTTGGAAGCATCGGAGAAGTTAATGTTTGCCAGTACATAACAGTGAGCTGAATAACATTTGTTCTATGACTTTTTGAAACTCGAACTGGGTCCCAAGTCTGCTCTGCAAATCGTATCTCAATGGAGTGTCGATGAAATATTAATTGTCATATTTGACACATTTAGTAGAAACAATGTGTTACGGAACCATAGAAAGAAGACGAAGAAACTCTGTTCAACTTTTTTGCAAATCGGTTAAATAGGTACCTAAGTGTTGACGACTGACAATTTTTGTAAAAAAAAACACTGACCGCGCCAAAATATAAACAGAACTTTGTAAATATCTCGATATTAACCAATTTTACTACTAAAAATAACCATGTGTTTATATTGTTTATCTACACTTATACACTAATATTATAAAGAGGAAAGATTTGTATTTGTGTGTGTGTGCGTGTGTGTGTATGTTTGTAATAAACAAACTCAAAAACTACTGTGCCAATTTCAAAAATTCTTCAACCATTAGAAAGCTACATTCACCCTGAGTAACATAGGCGTTTTATCCCTTTTGACACATTTAGTAGAAAACGTCAAATGTGACAATTACTATTCCATCGACTCTATTGAGTTAAGACACGATTTGCAGAGCAAATTAGGAGCCCTGTTTTTCATTTTATTTTTTAAGGTTCCGTGCCAATAGGTAAAAACGGGACCTTGTTACTGAGACCCCTCTGTATGTCCGTCAATTTTTACAAACCCTGTGTATCCAAGACGTAAATACCTCTACGTATATTATACCCAAACCACACTCAGTGTAAATAAGCCCTAAGCCAGTGAGCCATATAGCTTTTGGAAATCCGAACTGAGTCCTAAGTCTGCGCTCGCAGTCCTGTCTCAATATGGTGTCGTTATAATAGTAATTGTCATTATTGACATGTAGGTATTTGATACATTTAGTAGAGAAATGTGGTTAAATGTGTTTATCTGTTTTTCTTAAATGTTGAAACGAATTGCGCTACCTACTTAAAAAAACCCCTGTGTATCCAAAACGTACGCAGTGTAAATAAGCCCTAAACCATATATAACTTTTGGAAATTCGAACTGGTTCCAAAGTCTGCTCTCAAAATCGTGTCTCAATCGAGTGTCGATTGAATAGTAATTGTCATGTATTTGATACATTTAGTAGAACAATCCGTATTTTTTTAAATGTTGAAACGAATTGCGGTACTTATTAAAAAAAACCCTGTGTATCCAAGACGTAAATACCTGTCCATACTCAAACCGCACGCAGTGTAAATAAGCCCTAAGCCAGGTCGACGTCCGCTTACAATGTAAGGCACCTTGAAATTGATACGTAACATCGCCGTACGACCACGACAGACATAGCGAATATTTTTAAACCTGTGCCAGAGGACAGTATTAATAAACTGAGAATGTGTTGGGTTACTGTTAGAGGAAATAACTGGTATTGATAATCTTGGCCACTTTTTGGTCCTAATGGACTTAAGCGATGGATTTTTTTTACTTTATATTTTATTGTGTTTTCTTTTAAGAGGAAAGTTCAATCTTTATAAACGTAGTCGACTGTTTTGTCTCTGGATAAAGATATTAGAGAAAATATGTTAATGCCATAAGTCGTATATCAGCCATGACCAACTATGCCCCTACGTTCATATTTTTTATTTTCCAATTTTTCTGAATTATTTCAATTCTAATTATAAAATGAAAAAAAAAAACGTAATGGCATGTTAAATGTTTATAGCAGATATAGGTTTTATGGCATCAACATATTTGCTCTAATGTTTTTATCCAGGGAAGAAACAGTCGATTACGTTTGTATGGAGAGAGAGTAGGTAGACTGTCCTCTTAACAATAATAAAATTATTAATTAATATACTGATAAGTAATTAATGAATCGGTCACTCAACTTCGTATTATACTATGTAACTATATCTATGTAGGTATATTTGACGACCTCGGTGGCGCGTCGTGCGAAAGCGCGACTGCAATGCAGGAGGTTGCGGGTTCGATTCCCGCCGGGTGCAAGTATTTATGCTTAAAAAATAAATATTTGTGTCTGGTCTGGGTGTCCCTCTATGTATAATATGTATGTATTTACAAAAGAAAAATAAATATAAGTATTATATCCGTTGTCTAGTCACCGTAACACAAGCTTAGTCGCTTACCACGGGGCTAGATGGCGCTGTGTGTTGTTCGGAGAAATTATTTATATTTATATTATTACTAACTGTGTCCTGCAGTTTTACCTGCATGAATCACGATCCCGGGGGAATTTACCAAAATCCTTTCTTTCGGATGCCTACATCATTATAAAGAACACACTCTCCAAGTCTCATCTCTTTACTATCAGCGGCTTAGGCTGTGCGTTGATCAGTCAGTCAGGACAAAGCAAGAAAAAAACCGGCCAAGTGCGAATCGGACTCGCGCACGAAGGGTTCCGTACCATTATCTATACAACATGTTTTGTTTTGTAAGGTAAATTGCGGTTTACGATTAATAACGTATTAAAAAAAACTACTTCTAAATCTCGTTCAAACCAATTTTCGTTGGAAGTTTGCATAGTAATGTACATCATATATTTTTTTTAAGTTTTATCATTCTCTTAGTTTAGAAATTACAGGGGGAGGACACACACATTTACCACTTTGGAAGTGTCTCTCGCGCAAACTATTCAGTTTAGATAAAAAATATATTAGAAACCTCAATATCATTTTTGAGGGCCTATCCATAGATACCCCACACGTTTAGGTTTGATGAATTTTTTTTTATGAATTTCAGTTCTATGTATGGGGAACCCCAAAAAGGAATTATTTTTTTTCCATTTTTGTGTGAAAATCTTAATGCGGTTTACAGACCGCATCTACTTGCCAAGTTTCAACAATATAGTTCTTATAGTTTCGGAGAAAAGTGGCTGTGACATACGGACGGACAGACATGACGAATCTATTAGGGTTCCGTTTTTTGCCATTTGGCTACGGAACCCTAAAAAGGGAAGTGATGGGATAACTTTATTCTATGGCAGGGCTACACGGTAGTTATATTTAGGCACCTAATATCAACTAATATTGGTAGGATTAGTATATTATGTAAAACTTTTAGAAGTAAATGAGTATGTTAGAAACTCCTCCACACAAAAACTACTAAACCGATTGCGATGAAACTTGATATGCAGATAGCTGGAGAATTGGATAAACATATAAGCTACTTTTTATCCCGATATTCCAGCGGGACCGGGACTTATGGAGGTGAAACACGCGCTAGTCGTAAAAAAGAAACAAAAATTGATTTACAGCTTGTGATAAATTAAGTAGACAAATCTTCGAGATAAGTTGTCTAAGTTACGGCCCATGTTCCCATGTAGTATCGTACCTACTAAGTAAATATTAAGTCGTGAGTGGAACGCTTAACCTTAACTCTTAAGTTATTGGCCTAACAATAAACAAACATTATACATTGATTTATTTTGACATTGTAAATAGACAATTTTAGACTTTAAGAGGAAAGTCTACCTACTCTCTCTCCATATACGTAGTCGACTGATTCCTCCTTGGGTAAAGGCATCAGAGCAAATAAGTTTATGCTATAAAACTTATATCTGCCATGACCTTGCACCTACTTTTTTTTTTTCATTTTCTAATTAGAATAGATATAAAATAAAACAATTAGAAATTAGAATATGAAAAAAAAAAAAAAAACGTAGGGGCATGGCAGCTATGAGGCTGATATAGTTTTTTTTGGCTTAAACATATTTTCTCTAATGTCTGTATCTAGGGAGGAAGCAGTCGACTTCGTTTGTAAAGTTTGTATGGAGAAAAGAGTAGATATGGGCAGTTAAACAAAATCATTACGAGTTAATAATAGCAAAACCTCAGCTTACTAAAATCTCGCTGTTCTAGGGACTATAGAATATATTCTAGATTATAATCAAGTTGTCAAACAGGGTTTATCTTCACACTGTACCACTATAAAGTATAAACATAGGTTAACTAAGTGTCAGAAAAATATGCAAATTCTGTTACATATTGAGGAGGCTGTGCCATATTTCTAGAATCTTAAATGTTTTCTCACAAATCATGAGCCCCGATCTGACCATGATTATCCTTGATACGACATAGTACTACACTGGAGAACAGTGAATTGAGAACGTTTGTCATATTTTAGAACACAAAACATCCTCATCTGTTCATTAACACATAACCCGGATACTTCGACATCAAATCGATGGTGCTCACTGACCTCCATAATACACGCTGGACAGGAGATCGCGCACTGAATTTTAAGCCTATTTGATCTGCGCCATGTTGCGCTGTTTTCTATTGAAAGTGATGGTGATCTATTATCATCTCTTTGATCACTATCAATAAAAAACAGCGCAACATGCCGCAAATCAAATAGGCACAATGATCTAATGTCATTTTGTATGGTATAGCGTACCTACTTGTATATATAGAGTTCAGTGATGGTGCTACACACGACAGCTACAACACGCCACATGTCGCGTTGTACTCGTTGCGTTGTCAAACAAATCTATATTAGCAACGACTAATTGACCATTCCCCTGCGTTTTTAACCGATTACAAAAAAGGTTTCTTAACCGATTTCTCAATTCGACCGTAGTATATATTTTTCATCTGGTTATGGCAGATATTAATTTTATGGCTTAAACATGATATTTGCTCTAATGATGTATGAAGAAAGAGTGGTTATCCATTTCTCATAATTACTTCGCTACGCTCGCGGTGAAAACACGACTTAAAGATCCGATAAAACAGTTACATTAATACGTAATTATTGAAATTGAAAACCGAAAAGCTAGTCTTCTTCTTATTCGTATAGTGGTGTGGCTCATCTAGTGTTAGTTTTTAGGTCGCCCTACGGCCTCTAACTTGACCCCACCCACTGCTATCAGAGATAACAACAGGTGCATTGCGAAGCATGGAGGTGCTCGAGAAAATGATTATTTGCTACACACATTTTCGGTCACCCATCCAAGTAATGACCGCGCCAAGCGTTGCTTAACCTGCACGACCGTTCAAGATCGGCAAGTACAGCTAGGCCAATGAGCTCCTCCACAAGTTAGTGGCTGGAATTCATTGATCGTCACTGTGTTGGTGAACTATAAACGTGCAAATGTACCGTACCTCTCGTACCGCGGTCATTTGCAATAAAATTTAAAGGGCCCACTTTAGCGATGATCTAGAACATTTAAAAAACTCGTTTAATTATATTTTATACTGGCTACAATGTTGCAAACAGTGGCACACTAGTAAATTACTTATTTTTATGATCCTACGTGCAACCCTACGGTTATTTCCACGTTTTTGCGGTGTAACTAGTATTTTTAATTGGATATGTAATTGGTAATTATTTAAAGGGTTGTGTGGAGGCATCGGGTGACCCGAATGCTGGCTTGTATTTTGCCCAGGAAATAAGTATCTGCCTGTATACAATGGGGCAATGCAGCCCTCTTTTCCCTCCACGAAGGGTTTAGTTTTAGATTTAGTTAAAAAATTTAGTCAGGTACCTAGTTTTATTTTAATCAGGTAATTAATAATTTTAATTTAGTTCATAATTTTTCGATAATAGCTCTTATTCACTGCATCAAAAAAACTTTACTTACAAACGCTACATAACACCTTCCTAGCTATACGAACGTTCTCATATTTTATTCTGGCAAGACTGCAGTTTCCGATGATTTTTGAACGAAATCGTTCATTCTTTTTGTCATTGTCAATGTTAAATTTCTTACTTTTTTCGCAAATGACAAAAATCAGCTGTTCAACATCCGCCATTTTGTAACGTAGTTATGATCGTTTTAAACAACCCGACCCCCAAGTTTAATTTGACAGCTACTTTACAATAAGTTTACGTAGACTTGTTAAACTTTATTTAGCGTTTGTAAGTAAGATTTTGCCTTAAACAACTGCTATTAAATGCATAAAAGTTATGTTTGGTTTGTAACGGGGTAAATAAGTATTATTTCCTAAGCTGTTGGTTTAAATAAATTTTACAAAATTCATCCAATAAAAAACAGTTCTGGCCTACTGCAGAGGCCTAAAGCCACTCTCAGTTAATAATTTAACATGTTCATACGATAATAATAAGAATAGGAGGTTTTTGTCGTTTGTTTCTGTCTGTTATTAAGTTATTAGGTCGTCAGAAGCTGTGTAGAGGTGAGCAATTAGCACAGTAGTGCGACTGGAGTAGTACAACAACATAATCGTAAAAGTAAATGTAGTACTTCGAATACAAGAGATTTTTGTACTGTGTCATTGTCAGTCTAGAAAATTGTGATTACAGTGTAATGAATGACTCTTCGGTCTGAACGCATCTGTTTTAAATATATGAAATTACTAGCTGCGCTCGCGGTTTTACCCGCGTAAGTCCTGATCCCGCAGGATTTACTTGAAAGAGTAACACACAGACAGACAGAGTAACTTTCGCATTTATAATATTTTATGTAAGAATAGTTAGATGTAGTTAAGTAGATAAATGCTATAATAACAAAAAAATAAATTATATACAAATAAGCGACCTTATCGCTAAAAGGAATTCCTTGCAGGCAACCTTTAGACAGGAACTTTTTTTTAACTCTGTGTAACATGGTCATTATTAAGGTAAATTTATCGAAGGGTAATTTTCCCCTGGTTCATCTACTTAGACCAGAAGACCTCTCCTCAGAAGACTATCTATACTAATATTATACGAGTAAATGCGAAAGTAACTCTGCCTGTCTGTCTATCTGTCTGTTGCGCTTTCACACTAAAACCGCTGAACCGATTTTGATTATTTTTAGTATAGCGATAGACGAAACCGGGACCACGGCCGGTGTAACCCGTTTGCCAAAACCGGTTATTAATTAAAAATATAGTTATCTATAACGCGATCTAGACCCGAAGTTCTAAAATTAATATGGACAGAAATCGTGTAAGTTTAAAACGTGTGAGATAGACGAAACCCTGGAGAAGGATATAGGCTACTTTTGATCCCGATATTCCTGCGGGATCGAGACTTATGGTAAGATAAAACTTCATAACTCAAAATAATAATTGACAAGAGCACCATTAAAGTATGACTATGAAGTCAAAAGGCAAACGGAGCGAATGTCTCGTTACGAAAACTTACGATCGGTAATAGCAGTTATCGTAACGCGGTAACGTTGCCAGTTAATTCAGTGTTGTCGTGTCTTTTGCTTCCGCTGTTTCTGAGTTTCACCCACAGACATAGATAGCGCTAGACCACGGGAATTCATATCCTTCAGTCGCGTGTTCGCGTGTCAGAAAACCCTGACAAAACGTCGCGGTAGTCGGCGCTAACTTTAGTTACCGGACGTCCGTAAAAACTAATAAAATGCCGCGTTGCCTGCCTCGTTGTGTGATTAGTAACTGCAAAATCCCAAAAAATTCAAGCACTAAAGGCAGAAACATATTTTCTGTGGCTGTGAAGTCACAGTAGGTATTAAAAAGTCGGCACGCTCGGTTTCATGGTACATGTGACGTCTACCTATATCTATGTCTGTGGTTTCACCACCTTTGAAGAACGATTCTCTATACAGATGTATGTATTCCCCTGTTTCTTTCCTGAATAATGACTGCAGAGCATTTTTTTGTTGTAAAAAATTAGTTTTGTGTTTTGTTGGAGTTTAAGGGACAGCTGCTTATACATATAATATGTATGCTATTCTATACGTCCAGGCAGACAGTTCTTTATTTTAATAAGAACTTTTTTTCTTAGATTTTTCTTTAGTTTTCGCGATGTTCTATTGAAATTAAAGACATAGGTAGATACATTAAACACCACGTGAAAACCGAAAAATGTGTTTAATTTTTTTTTCTTTGGTTACTGAAAAACAACTGTTTTTGTAAATAAAGACAAATAATGTTTCGATCGTAGTAGTCCAAACTAAAGAAAGTGACAATTTAAGGGCTTTTTAGGCTCCAAAATTTTCGGAAAGGCGTAGTACAAAAAATTGTTCGCCTAGACGTGTAGAACAACGTATAGAAGAAAAACACTGCTGTAACATATTCGCGAAACAAAAAAAAACAAGATACAGTTTCAACGTTGTAGGTAATAAAAATAAGGCGTAAATTAATAAAAATCTGCGTTTCGATAACCATTTATCTCATTCAATGTTACAAAAGATCAACCGATATTGATAAAAATAAACTCGTTTCCGAACACTCGCGTGAGACATACCTACCACGATTTACCACTTTTAAATCCAAGCCTCCAGCAGAACTGGGATAATTATTTTACAAAGTGCTTCTGGGTTGGCTGTATAAAAATAAAAGGGTGCCCCGTTTAATGTTCAGACCCTTTTGTACTTAATATGGTATCATTATGAATCGCTACAGTCTAAAATTAAAGGTGTTTTCTGGGCGCAATTGGCGCTCTTTCCAAAAATATCTGTAATTTCAAAATGGTGGGAAGTGATTTTTAATACCAAGTCTTAGTTAATTGATAGTCAGTTATTTAATCAGCACATCTTTATTTAAGTCGTGGTGGTAATGGATTTTTAATTTGAAGGTCTTAGAATTATAGTCAGTCATGGTTTAATAAGCGACTATCAGGTTTCTTACAAACAACGTAAATGCCAATCACACGATAGCAGCAAAAAACAAACATGAGTTTCTTGTGTCTTCTTCTCATTGGAGGTCGTGTTATGAAGACACACATACTAAATTGGTACTTAGGAGTAAGATTCAAAATGATAATATTGTGAATTCTTATAATAATGAATTTAAATCATTGACGTGGTGGGCATTAGGAGGTATTACGAGCTAAACTCAAAATCCCTGTCGGATTCATCTAAAATATTGTTGATTATTTCATGACGGAATGTTGTTGATTTTTTTTTTGTGTGTGGATTGTAGGTGACATTGTTTCCTACATTTTGGTGTAGTTTCAATACAAAGACTTCTTATTGTTTCAAAGCATATTATCTATATTTCGATAAAAAATCACTGTTTCAGTTAAAATGGGAATAGGCTTTCGATTTCGATACCCTTCGACATATTTGTCTGAAAACTCCACTAAAATGTCTACATCTATAATCCATACATAAAAAAATCATAAGCATTCTGCCACAAAAAAAAAATTAAAATCAACAATTTTAATAATTTTACTATTTTTAAACAAAACGGTGTCGCATGCACCAAATAAAATTATTTAAAAAATATTCTGGAGGCAATATACCTATTTAGAAAAAAAAAAGTTCAGTTCAGAAGGGGTACAATTTGTATGGCGTTAGTCCGAGCACGAGAGAGCTTTAGCCCAACTGCAGTCTTGGCACATACATTTAATTAATTATTCCCGCGTTAGCAAGATTTCCACGGGTAAAACAGTGGGGCGTAATGAAACTAAAGATACGAGTTTAATATCTATGTATTCCAGATACGAAACTAATATCTATTAGAGTCCGACCGAGGCTGGTTTTCCGACCGAAACCGAAACTCACGTGGTCAAGTATAAAATTGGAATTTGGTGCATTTTACCCATTATTCTGGATTAATTAGTTCATGAAATGGAAACACAGTAGGTATATTAAGTTTGTTGTAATCATTTTTAATATTTCAATACTTATAAAAAAATATTAATAGAAAAGTTAAAACATAACATGCGATACGAAGTTAGGCAAGCGTGCACGTCAACTTCCGAAATCAGTTTCGGTTTCGGCAAAAGTTTCGTCAATTGCAAAATGTTTTTTTATTTTTATTTAATTGCTGGCCGAAACCGAAACTGCCGCCGAAACTTGATTTTTGGCCGAAAGTCGGCCGAAACCGAAACGGAACTTTCGGTCGGACACTAATATCTAACTATTCAATAAAGCGTCCCACTAACTGTAATAGTCAGTAATCAGATAAAACTTCAGTGTCCGTGGTGCACCCTCATCCCCGAGGCGGGCACGAAGGAGCAAAGCTCAAGAATATTTCCTTAATCTATCGCTTAAAATATCAATTCTTCCGTTTATTGTTGTTAAGTAGGCGGCTTGGACTATGGTTATCGGTTTCTTAGAATAACGTGCGGGTCACACTGGGAGATAAATGGGACCAGCGGTTCTAACTCGTTGGCTGATATGATAGCGTTATCGAAAAGATGTATAAATTTCTCTAATCTATCGCTTAAAATATCAATTCTTCCGTTTATTGTTGTTAGGTAGGCGGCTTGGACTATGGTTATCGGTTTCTTAGAATAACGTGCGGGTCACACTGGGAGATAAATGGGACCAGCGGTTCTAGCTCACATGCTGACATGATAGCTTTATCGAAAAGATGTAATTATAAAGCTCTATTTATAGAATATTTTAATTTTGCATGTGCATATTTTTATTTTGTATACCTATGCATATTTTTATTTTGCATATGCGTACCCGCAACATATGCTGAGGCTAATCCTTATTAGCAACACACGGCTCCTTAGATTACGGCTTCCATGTTTTTTATATATTTTATTATCCTGTCTTATTGTTGTATGTCTGTCTTCTAACGTGTCGTGTGTTTTAGGTAACTGTTTTCTATTGTATTCTATTTAAAGATTTATTTACTTGCAAACATTAACGCGATTTGTTAACATCGTTTTAGGAACATATCCCAGAAGTCTTCCAAAATGATGGTAACCCTAACAAAGGAATCGGGGCTCAGACCAATTCTACTCTCCTCTTTCCCACTCCATTTCCAACTAAAACCGCCGACAAAGACGTCCAAAATGATGGTAACCCTGTCATAATAACCTTGAATCAAGTCCTATGACTATTAAAACAGCCACAGGCACACAAGTCACGCAGCCATTTACCTCACATAATGGCACAAAGTATTTTACTCTCCCCTTTCCAACTACATTTCGAACTAAAACCGCTGACAAAATATACCGTCAAAGTCCTCCAAAATGATGGTAACCCTGTCATAATAACCTTGAATCGCGTCCTGTGACTATTAAAACAGCCACAGGCACACAAGTCACGCAGTCATTTACCTCACATAATGGCACAAAGTATTTTACTCTTCCCTTTTCCATCTCATTTCCAACTAAAGCCGCTGAACCATACAAAATACCCAAAAAAGTCTTCCAAAATAAGGGTGACCCTAGTTCAGAAATTGGGGCTCTATACAGGGTTACTCTCCCCTTTCCAACTACATTTCGAACTAAAACCGCTGACAAAATATACCGTCAAAGTCCTCCAAAATGATGGTAACCCTGTCATAATAACCTTGAATCGCGTCCTGTGACTATTAAAACAGCCACAGGCACACAAGTCACGCAGCCATTTACCTCACATAATAGCACAAAGTATTTATTCTCAGGCATCCTAGTTTATGTCCTACGCCTCCCCGATTTTACGCCCTGCAATTTCGTATCGACGATGAAATTAAAAAAAAACACTGTCAAGTGCGAATCGGACTCGCTCACGAAGGGTTCCGTTCCATTATCACAATTGGGTACGGAACCCTAAAATAAACACTGGACCAAACGAAATCCGTGAGCGCAACGACGACAAAGGTTTGCATTTTTCTTTACAGCTATAAAGTTACCTTTCAAAAATCACGTTTCTTGGATGGGAAAAAATATTTAAGGGGGGCGGGCCCCTTAAATATTTTTTTGTTTAGTGTTTAGTATCTGTTGTTATAGCGGCTACAGAAATACATCCTCTGTAAAATTTTCAACTGTCTACGATTCATGAAAATTTTCTCAGATGATGGTATTTCTGCCGCTGTAACTACAAATACTAAGAACAGTAAAATATTTACGTGGGGTTCCTATACAACAAACGTGATTATTTCTGATACAAGTACGGAACCACATGAGAGTCCGACACGCACTTGGCCAGTTTTTAAACTGCCCTACGCGAGTTCAAGCCTCGCCGTAAGTGAAAATTTTTGAATGCATATTTTTCCTTAAAAAAACCATCCTCTAGTTAAAATAGCCATGAGCAATAAAAACAAATTAGGAAATATTTAAAAAACCACTGCAACATCTACCCACTCACTTCACAACAGGCGCCCATTAAACATAATCAGTAAGTAATTATACCGTAGTCAATTGTTGCTAGGAATGGTGTCACTTTCTCTGCAATCCGTCACGGAGTAATTTACTCGGCATATTATCGTACGACGGACAGCCGGACGAACTGGTAACGCTAAGGCAGTTTAAGAACTGGCCAAGCGCGAGCTTATAATATTAGTAGGATAATATATCGGAAACAAGTATGTACATGTATACTGCTAATTCTAGAAAAAAAAAGCGATGGGTAGATGTTTGTTTATTTGTTTGGATGTTTGTGTTTTAATCACGCAAAAACTACTGAACCGATTGCAATAAAATTAGGCATGCTAGGTAGATAGATAGCTAGAGATCTAGATTAACACATAGGTTATTTTTTATCCCGTATTCCCGCGGGATTGGGAGTAAAGCGGGTGAAACCGCGGGGCGATTAAAATTCTTTCAGATGTTGTAGAAAAAATTATGAGTTTAAAACTATGGAAAATGTATTTAAGGGTTTTTCGCTCAACAATTGAATGTGCCTTATTTATTATCACGAAACGTGGTACCACAAACAAACTAAACTGAATAATAAACGACGCAATAAAGCATGTTCTACACGCACTACCGCTGAAAAACGGGGAAAACAAGGTTCCCTGTTGAAAAAATGAAGGGAAAACAATTGTTGTTAATGAAAAACTTTTGATTTTTCAACATTGCTGTTTTATGTTGAATATGATATGAAATATGAACTTGAAAATAATGATAAGTGATGATGCGGCCGGGTTGCCTTTAAACCTACTGCTGTCGGCTGAGTGGCTGCTCTGGCCTATCTATCTCAAAAAGGGATTGAGAGGCCGGAGCAGCCGCTCAGGAGCAGTGTGTTATCGCCTTGAGACGAAATAAAAAAAATGCCCTTATGTGTACAGCACTAATCAATATTTGTAAAAAAATGCTTTGGAGTCTATTTTCAGAATGAAAAAAGGGAAAAACGTTAGTATAGAGCGCGCCCGTCCATGCTCTCCGACTTTTCACAAGTGCATTGTGTTTTATACATACCAACCAACTACATACATAATCAACCTCCGTGCTTCGGAAGGCAGGCAGGCCGTTAGAGGCCTTATGGCGACCTGAAAACTCTAACACTAGGCGAGCCACGCGATTACACAATAAAAAGAAGAACCAAAAAGAAAACTCAAAATGATAACAGTATTTATCTCGAGCTCCTCCGTGCTTCGGCACGGAAGGACCGAAGCCAGCCGACGTACGATATCACTATCAGAAAAAAGACCGACTGGTACCGGTTGTTATCTCTGATAGCAGTCGTTAGGTCAAGTTAGAGGCCTTACGGCGACCTGAAAACTCCAACACTAGGCGAGACACACCACTACACGAAAAGAAGAAGAGAAGTGAAAACAGTATCAAAATCTTTCGAAACAGACAGACAAACACAGCAACCTTGCTTTCTAGTAAAGAATTACAATGAAACTATTCTCGATAAATACCGTGTAGTACCGTGTAAGGTTCTGGGTAAACTCAATTACGGATAAAGCCCTAGCTTGGGCGTTCGGCAGGCTTGCCCTGGGCTGGCTGCCTTTCGGGCACTGATATAGACAGAAATATATGCCGATTTCATTGTTGAGTAGGTAAATGTAGTTTTACTAGTATGGAGGATGGATGCGACCTTGTATCATTGTTTCGCTCGCTCTTCATGTGTTGATAGTAGATAGCAATTTTTTCCTGTTTTCGATTGTTAGGGTTCCGTACCCGGGTAAAAAAAACCCTTTACTAAGACTCTACTGTCCGTCTGTCTGTCTGTCACCAGCCTGGTATCTCATGAACCGAAATAGCTAGACAGTGTGTTTCTTTTTGAATAGCTACTCAGTTATCTAAATACAACAGACGGACAGACGGACGGACGGACAGACAGCGAAGTCTCAGTAAAAATGCAGTAAAATGATGGTTGGGTTGGAACTCACCTTTTAATCGTGTTGCCAAAGTTTTTTCCAATAAGGTACTTACAGTATTTTCAAAGAAAATAAATACCATTAGTAGGTACACTGCCAAAAACAATACCCTTCCTTTTTTATTCGCCGTAGTCGGTAAGGAGAAAATGTGACTCAGCCAGCACATCCATACGTGCGAGACTTTTCAAAAAGGTAGCAAACGTTAAAATCTTTTAAGAAAATGCCCAAAATTTTGTGTTAGCGAAAATTAACTTTTTAAGACAAAGTCACGGGCGTATACATAGCCACGATCGTATTATAATCCGCAGCGAATTCCACTATGATAGAGCCCATTTTTATGAGAAGTCATAAATTTTTATGACATACAAGTCCAAGATTGGGTTCGTGGTCGTTTTTCCCTTGCATTTTGCGGGTCTACTTGATAAGATCGGCTGATGAAACTTGTTTCAGAGGTTATAATTACTGTGCCCTGTGATTAGGGACCTAAATAGGTACCTACCGACCTGACTTTAGATCACGCTTAATGCCCGCCCAGTACATAATTTAAGAACATAAAGCAAAGCATGGAAAAAACCAGGATCTCAATATCAATCGTGTCTCAATAGAGTGTTGATAGAATAGTAAGTGTTACATTTGAGTGTATATTTGACACATTTTTGTCTACCAAATGTGTCAAATACACGTTAAATAGGACAATTAATTAAAAGAGGTTATAATTACTGCGCCCTGTGATTAGGGACCTAAATAGGTACCTACCGACCTGACTTTAGATCATTTTTCAGGCCGAGTCCATAATTTGTGAACAAAAAGCAAAGAACACTCGTGGAACGAACCAGGGTCCCAAGTCTGCTCACAGAATCGTGTCTTATAATGGCTACCCTGCCAGCAATATGTGGGAAATTTTAAGCCAGTTTCACGTGATTAAAATAATGTGTAGCAAAACACTAGAAAGCTACAATAAATTTTATTTTATGCTTGTTTGGTACTGTTGTTTTACTTTCACTACACTAATTTTATTTTGCAGAAAAAATGGATTAGTATACCACCAAAATTAAACAATGTATACGAAAATAAAAATTCAGGACGAGACGTCCAAAAACGCGTTTTAAAAAAAAAGACCCAATCGTGTCTCAGTAGTCTCGACAGAATAGTAATTCTCATATTTGACGAGTATTTGACACATTTGATGGACAAATGTGATCAAATGTCTCAATCTCACGATTGTGAGAGCAAACTTGGGACCCTGGAGTAGATCTACGGAAAATATCGTGACCCGTCTGGATGATATAAAGCATTAGGTAGATTAATATTTGTTTCAAACATACTTCATGTTCCTTTACTCGAAATAAAAAGTCTGCAGCGCTGAAAATATTTTTACGTCTACCGTTAAAAGAAATGACAATCGGTAAAGATAAAGCCGATGAATGACGTTTAAAACGTCAAAGTACCTATAATTGATTTTGAGGTAGCTTACTTCAGTGGCTTGTTTCAAGTGTCTTCTTTCTGATAGCATATTTACTGTTTTGAGATAAATGTAGTTTTTTTTAAATACTTTAATAGAAAAAATACAGTTGAGTTATCCGATAACATACACACAAAGAAACATACTACATAATATACATCCGAATTTAAAACATCCTTTTCGAAAGTCGGTTAAAAACAAATCATACTTCCGAACACTTCCGACAACAAAACATTCCACTCAGAAATAAAACCCAAATTGAAACAACATTTCGCTGAAAACTTTGACGAATCGAATCGGAAGAAAACTGCAGCGGTTTTAAACGAAAACTTCTTGAAACTTCGGTAGTAAAATACTAGAAGTACGTACTATCAACAACAAAAGTGGGTATCCAGTTAGCCGAAAGATTCGTTTGAACCGAGCCACCGAGCGCCGAGCGTGGAATAAGCATACTATACACACATTGATATAGGCATATCTATAAATATCAAATGTGTGATAATTATTGTGTATCTAAATTTCAACTCCTTGCGTAAGTGTCTGGTTAGCACAGCGGTCTTATTGGATTGATTTTAATATAAAAAGCAATATCCGTACTGAGGTTCGATCCTTGTAAGCGAAATTAGACCTTACGGTGTATAACCACTTTCGTTGTTACTAGTACATTTAAGGGGGTTTTACACTGGGAGTCTAGAAGCGTTTTAAGGCGTCGATTTACGATGGAGAGTGTCGGTATAATTAATATAGTTTTAATTAGTTTATACGGAAACGTTATTGCACTTTTACGGTTTTACATTCTGGAGTTGGTACTTTTAGTTTTTAAGTTTAACTGTCATACCTTCTTTCCTGTAAACATTTTTCTTATAAACATTATTACACTTTCGAAATACTTTCAAAAACTTTAGTAACCAACGCGTTTGACCGCTTCGCCACGGGTACCCCTTCCGCCAGGTCGAAATTAAGAAAGCACCTCCTCGTGTGTTCTTGCGAGTAAGGCCTCGTAGTGACATCTACCGGCGAACTTTGCAGTTCAACTCGGCTTGTAACTTCCCACATTACACGAAAATGACAACAACAAGAACATTTATCAGCAACAACAAAATTAGCAACATTTATCTTACTTAGATTTTAGGCGATTAAAAGACACTAAAGTTGATGAAGACGCTTTACATTTGCAGCCATTGATACCTTAACAGTAGATATAACATTAGAAGGAAGATTGGAAGGCAGTTGTAACTAAGCCACTGAATTAACGCTACATTAAGTTCAATGACACTTTTTGACGTTTAAACTTACTGTACGATAATACCTATACCTACTGTATTTATTCAGATTTTGAGTGTTATTTTGATCATCGATATATTGACTATACCTCTGAGTCTCCCCAGATCGCTTAGTCGCCTTTTACGACACCTACGGGAAGAGATGGGGTAACCATATTCTATGTCTGGCGTACACAGTTATGCCAGTGATTCACAGCTGCGTCGTATGTTTGTGTTTTAAAAAACTATGATGTGTAGTATATCCGTTGTCTATAGTACCCGTACTACAAGCCTAGTTGCCTAGTTGTTGTTTGGGACTATATTGCGCTGTGTGCAAAGTCCTGCAATATTTATTTATAGTAATTATTTACAAGAAAACACATTCAGATTTGATAGCGAACACAAAAGGTAGCTCACAAGCGTACATCGTTCATATAAAACGGCACAAGATACCGAAGTTTCATCTAAATAGTTGAAGTGTAAGTGCGAGTGTTAAGTCACTAGAACTAGTTTATTAGACACCAGACGTGTCCTCGTAAAACGTTTATGACATTTTCTCTTCGAGCGAACATTGACGCACTAATTGCTGACTAGTGGCAAAGCTAGTAGTGACGACACGACGAACGTTTGTAAACGAAGTTTAGTATGTCGCCTTAAGAACGCGGCGACTCTTGCCATTTCCATACAAACTTAATACCAAAATAAATTATGAAAAATTTAGAATATTTTGGAAAATCTTGTGGTGGGGGGACCCTTTAAAAGTAAAATCTTAATCCGAATAATATCGATATTAAGGTAGAAAACTAAATTTTTCATAATTTATTTTGGTATTAAGTTTGTATGGAAATGGTTAGAGTCGCCACGTCCTTAAGGGGGCAATTGGTCACTATTGGAAGTTTTTCTTTCTGCATAAAAGGCCCTACGGGTCACCCTTAAGGCCTTTTATGCAGAAAGAAAAACCTCTTTTCTACTCCTTAACATTGTACAGAAAGATAAACCTCTTTTTCTATTTAATAACTTTATAGTGCAGCGACGATTAGTAACGGTTTGTGACATTTTATCTTCGAGCGAACATTGACGCACTAATTGCTGACGAGTAGTGACGACGAACGTTTGTATGTCGCCTTAAGGGGACAATTGGTCACGTGACCCTTAAAGCCCTTTATACAAAAAGAAAAACTTATTTTCCATTCCTTAACATTGTACACTAAGAAAACATAATCACTGTTAAAACACACCTAGTATGGTTTATGACGCATTACTTGCTGACGATTGACGACACAACGAACGTCAGGCTTCGCGCAAACGGGCCACCGCCCACAGCCTCTGGTGGCCACTGGCCAGCGACAGCGACTTACCATACTTTTTCACTGCTGTAGCGAGTGGTCGCCATTGACTACACGTGTACGGTGCGTCTATACAAAATATATAAAATATAGTCGACAGCGCCTTAGCATAAAAAGTATGCTAAGTCGCTGTCGCTGGCCATCAGTGGCCGTGGTCGGTGGCCAGTGTCCGCAAGACCTATGTAAATGAAATTCGATACGTCGACTTTGGATTCCATTTATTTGAGTGTCAACTTAACCCACTTAGGCCGACTTGCGCTAGACTGCTTTATAAATGTTATTTGTTCATTTTTGAAATAGTTGTGTCTATATAGTCTGTAATCAGCTGAGGCATAGTTGATACATTTTAGTTATGGAATAGATGGCCTGTTCTTAGATTTATGTTCAAAATTGTAATATATTTCTTAGCTATATTGAAAAGTTTTAAACAATTCTCAAGGCAACTTCACAAAGCGTAATATCTTCACCTAACCCAGGGCTTCCCAAACTTATTTTGCTTACCCACTTTGAGAATAAACTATTCTTGAGCGCCCTCCTTTTTTCACCTACCTACTTAAAAAACACTATACCTTCAAACTAAATTAATTATTGTAAGCTAATCATAATATAATAATTATGTACCACAAGGGGGCGTTATCGCCCACTTTGGGAACCCCTGATTCTAACCCCATACAAGCTGTAGGCACAACTGCACTTGACGGTAAATAGCACATAGCACACATCCCAGGCTTCTGAACGCAGCCCTGTCCCATATGTCAGTTTACTTCGATCATTGGATCTGGAAGACGCGTCGTAAAAACGAAGTCTGAAGACTAGAACGGAAGGTAAAGTAGAGATTCAAAATGGGTTTGAATTGAAATTATAATTTATGAAAAATTATGAAAATCGGTATACATTTTACCGGGTTCTAATCCCGTATTATTATTTACTAGCTGCGCTCGGCAGTTTCACCCGCGTAAGTCCCGATCCCGCGAGAATCTCGGGATCGAATGTAGCCTATGTCCTTCTCCAAGGTCCGATTTACCTTTGTCCGAAAATTTATTAAAATCACTTCGGCGGTTTAGACACGACAGAGTTACTTTCGTAATATTTGTAAAGGTGTCAGGATGCTAAGGATTTTCTAACCTCGACGTTTCATCTACGTTGCAATAGTCTTAATCGCGAGGAGACACCAAGTTTTTTTTTTAAATGTTGAATTAACGTTGCCGAATGATTTCGACAATTTTAATTCAATTATCAAAGAACTTGAAAGAATGTAAGCGAACTTTCGGGACACAACACATTTACTATAGACTAGTAGCTCGTAAAATTTCACATATGTTTACCGGGGCGAGGTGCAGTACCTTAAAAGCATTGGTAATAGAACAAAACGTCTGAACCGAAATTACCCATAAAAGTCGGACGGCATTTTCTAACTAAAGTCATGAAACTGAAACGGCGGGAGAATTTACAATGGCTGCCTTCGTCTACATTTAATGTTCGTGACGTACCTAGGTTTAATTAAAGTGGTCCAACGATCTAGGAAACTTTCGTATGGTCGCATCTAAGCTGCGTTCTGACCCTGCGATATATGCTACGTAAACAAAAAGGTTCATCAAAGCTGCGTTCCGAACTTGCGATACATGAAGGTAAACAAAATGGTAATCAAAGCTGCGTTCCGAACCTGCGATACCTGAAGGTAAACAAAAAGGTTAATCAAAGCTGCGTTCCGAACCTTAACGCGTTATATTAATTTTTAAGCATAAACACTTGAACCCGGCAGGAACAAACCCGCAACCGGTCGGCAGACGCGAAACAGAGGCCGTCAACTCGTAAATTGAACGATAGCATTGTGCGTGAAACGTTGCCTGGCTGTGACTACGAATAGCTCTTTAAACCAATAAATAAGAATGAAGCTGTTAGCGGAGGCTTTAATTATGATCGCAAATGTAACACCCTTGCAGAACGCAACCTGCAATTTATTAGTATCTGATGCAGGGAGCGGCGGGCGCGGGCGCGCGGGGGAGTGCGCGGGCGCGGGAGCGGGAGCGGTGGCGTGCGCGGGCGAGGTTCGGCAGCGTGTGCTTATTGACAGCAGTCGTTAAAATGAAGGGTGCGCGCCCGAAGGCTTTATATTGATACATCTTGCGATGGGTGGTCTGGTCAAAATCCTACTATCCTCTTAATATTTTAAAACCAAATGTTTGCAAGTATGTATGCTTGCATGTATGTATGTGACATGTAATATCTACCTAACCTACCTATTAATAAATGTGGAAGGGTTAATAATGTATTTACGATTGTACGTGTACGTTATCAACATAGACCGGGTTCTAATAAATAACATGTGAAAAATAGTAAACAATAGGTAAGAGTAACTAAATATATACAATTTATTTAAAAAACTCGCCCCTAATCCTGTGCCTAATCGTTATATCCAGGTGCAAAGATTCCCATAACTCTAGTAGCATTGTCACGTATCAGTCAGGAGTTGCAATTTTATATTTTAAGTACTAACTGAACCGGCGAACTTTGTTCCGCCTTAGAGGCAAAAAATCATTGCAAAGATCCTATGTCCTTTTCCTGTTCTAAGCTACCTCCCCACCAATTTTCACTCAAATCGGTTCAGCCGTTCTTGAGTTATAAATAGTGTAAGTGTAACTAACACGACTTTCTTTTTATATGTATAGATATACTTTTAGATTGAATTTGTGGCACGCGTTCGTTTTATTAACCGACTTCCAAAAAAGGAGGAGGTTCTCAATTAGTTGGATATGTTTTTTTAACTGACGCTTTGTTAAAATACAACCTTAACAGATTTATGTTTAGTTCTACTATCAGACAAACAGACAAAATTTTCAAAAAAGTAGCGTGGGTAGATGGTAAACTCATCGGTATTATTTACCTATTTGACTGATGTGAGACTGTATTTGTGAAATTGACTTTACAATGCAAGCCACTGGTCCTTTGGTGTTCGAGGTCCCATGGACCTTTAGAAGTCGATTCGATTGAAAGATGTTCAAAAATTAGTAATTTACTTCATTCTGGGATGCTATTCTGCTCATCATTCCGAAGGTTCTCATCTTCACCTTCAGGATCTTCACCAAGATTGAGATTTAAGACCAACTCGAGACTCTCACCTTCCAAATAAAAAAAGAATTATTGAAATCAGACTTCATATGCCGGAGTACAGCGTGAACATATCCACATACATACAAACAAATACAGGTCAAATTGAGAACCTCCTCCTATTTTGAAGTTTGTTAAAAAATATTGTCGTCATTTTCGTTAATCGCACTTTATCGCCATGGTAAAAACATTATTTTAAAAAAAAGCCGACAAATTATATAAGTAGGTAATTTAATTATATTTTATTTTTTCTTGTGTGCTTGTCTGAATATTTTTTCATCTCCTTTTTTCTTTCAAATTAAGAACTTGCTCCTTTTTTTTGCATTCTATTAAAAATGGTTTCAAAACCGCATCGCAGCGATCACTTCAGTAATCTATCTTCTTCCCCCTAATTAATGACAGAGCGATTATCTCGGCAGAATGCTCGACGGTCGGCGCTAAATGTTAAGATGTAGGTACAAATTGCAAGATAAACAAACGATAATGTGGTAAAATCGATTTGTTTAAAGCTAACCGTGTGTGTAGTTTTAATTACACTGTAGTCGCGCCACTTAGTGTTGTTTGTGTTGCCCGTATTTATAGACGGAGTTCCATTGGGCTAGTCTTGCGTGCAACTTGCGCGGAAATATGTCTTGTGTTGATACAATTTAGACTGAGACGTCAGGTAGGTGGGCTTTATAATAATGGGTAGTTGAGTATGAGAATTGAGAGAATTGAATATAATAAAGATTCCGAATAAAATCGCCTCCTTGGGTGCAAAGTCTGCTCTCACAATTGTGTCTCGATCGAGTGTGTATTCGACACATTTGGAAGACAAATGTGGTTAAATTTGTCTATTACACGTCAAATATGACAATCACTGTTCTATCGACATTCTATAGAGAGACGATTGTGAGAGCAGACTTTGCACCCAGGGCGGCGATTTGTTTTTGGACTCTTTATCACAATATTATTTCAGTTAGATTTAATATGTTTTTATTTACCTACTTATTACATAGTTTTAGTATTCTATGGTTAATTATTAAAGAAAATTATTATATTTAAATTGCAATTTAAAGTAGGTAATAAAATCTGCTAGGCTAGCACGACAGCACGAGAGCACCTTTTGTCGAATCGACATAAAGGATTCCATTTTTTTTCGAGAAACGACGAGTCGTTTAAGAGAAAGAGACGAAACTTTTGATAAGTTAATGCTTTGTAATTTGGTTTTCTTTTACTCATTTAAAATATTTCAAGTAAATGCTTCTGTAACACCCGTACTTAAGATCGAGTAAAGACTTGGGCTAAGTTAATCCTCTGTTACATTTTCGTTGATGTTGAAAATCTCCAATCGGCGCGACAAATGCATTATTTAGTAAAGTAGTTACTTATAAGATTCGTCTATAGATACGGATGTAAAATGCTTCCTTGTTTGTTTATAAAAGAAATGAAAAACCAATTGAAGAACTAACTTTTGTAGGATTTTTGTGCAACTCATTCGCTTTGGATTAAGAAATTTAATATTTTCCGTTTCTGTTAGACGATTTTGACCATCAATTTTGATGCATTTCTTACATTACATTATGACTTATGCTTATGTATGGCGCTACATACATTATACTCTGATCCAAATCCCAGGATTGGACTAACACGGATGAATCCGGACTTACACGGTTGGATCCGGACTTACACGGATGGATCCGGGGCGCACTAGTTCACAAATAAACTGGAAAAGGGTCATAAGTAATGAAATTTTTTATTTTATCTACAACGCCATTCCTGAAAGGAAATTCTCGTAAATATATTCAAGGCAATAAAATTAAAGTATTCAGTTATACGGTTACACCGGACGAGCGGAGCCGGTAGCGAGCACTAGTTTGCAATTTGATTTATTTTTATGCGGTTACATTTGTTTTAACGTTTAAGAGCCCTATAGCCGCTATATTCAAAATCCATGTAGGGTTCATCGAAAATTGTTGATTATTTCATGACGGAATGTTGTTGAACTTTTTTTTGTGTATGGATTGTAATCGACATTGTTTCCGACATTTTGAGGTTTCCGTTTTTATCCTTTTGGGTACGGAACCCTAAAAAACAGTTAATTTTTACTAAAAATTTGAACAATGAAAAAATTGAAACTGGCAAAAATGCCAAAATGTGAAAACACACTTGAATACTAACTATCACGTAAACTGTGCCGGATTTGCGACATTTTAGTCTGATACTAAATACAGCTGCACAAATAAGTTTGTCTGTTTGTTATTGAGTATATGATTCATTGACCGTTACATCGTGGATCGTTAATTAATATTTATGAGCACTTAGATTACTTTTAGCTTCAACATAACTAATTAAATTATTTTAGAATATTTAGAAATTGTGCGTAGAGATCGCGCCAGAACTGCGCGTGGTCAAAATCGGAACTTATCGTTGTCCGCTATAACATGACAATATACTCATATTGTCATATTATTAACTGTCATTATTGTCCTACAAAATGCGTGGTACGTTATCCCGGTCCTACGCTCAAAAGTAGTAGTACAGATCCTACATCTGTTATCTACCACAATCGAGAGTTTCGTATAGGAAATTGTTGGGCGTCTCATCAAAATGAAGCTACTCACGGAAAATTGGCTTGATAGTAATCAATGGGGTGCCACGCGCAAAGCTGTTTGCAGAGGCGCTGGCATCGGATGATCTTTTTTTTTTTTCGATGATGGTCCTCCACCAATGGAAACGCCGAGATTTTTTTTTATTCTTTCGGTCTCAGACCGATATGGCCAATTTGGCGCCGAGAGTTGTAAAAAACACATGTTTGACAGTTCTTAATTCAAACCTTAGATTAATCGACTCGCGCCCTCTGCCGGGAAAAAAAGTTAGTGTTCCTCCTAATTGCAAAAATGTACCAGGGATCCTGGACTATGGCACCATGAATTTTTTTTTTGTATAAATTTAAGGGCATTGTAATGCTGCCAGGGTCAAGTTTTTTTTTACTAAATGGCTCCGTGTCAGCTAGCCATAAAAAATACCTAGGTATAAGACTTAACCATACTTACTCCGGATCTTAGAAATCCAGAGTCAGCAAGACAAATTCAATCTTGGATACGGGGAAGCAATAAAAATATGCTATGTTCCACAAGACATAAAACTCGGAACGACATTGAATTTCTTAAAAAGATTATACCTATGTATCTACCTTTCTATGCTCTTTATAGGGTATATTTAGATTACTCAATTTTTATCGGCCGATGGATTGAAAACCGTTCAAATTGATGACACACTTGTCTGTTATTATTTTTAGGTTTCGGGTCTTCAAATAGCATAGGTATATTTTTGTAAAATATAAAAAAAAAACAATTTATTTTAGAATACTCTTGATCTAACAGATAAAAAAATGCAAATATTAATTAAATAAAATTAAGTGTCAACTAAGTAGCTTTACTTTTACATGACAACAGGAGTTCATTAGTGTGAAAAAAAAAACTATGATTTTTTTAATGATTTTTCTTCTGTTTTAGCCTTCAGCGATATTGGATTGAAATTAAAGAAATTTTTCGGTTTTAATCGCGTGGTGTTTACTTTTAGCATCTTCCAAAAATCGTTCTTCGTTGAGCGTTGCAAGAATGCTAAAACTACTAAACAACATGCGATAAAAACCGAAAAATGTCTTTAATTAAAAAAAAACTATTTCAATATTGTAATTAAGTTTTATTTGAAGTTTTCTGTGACTTCGTTCTTATTACATTTAAAATAAAGATCCCTTTACGATGCACTGCTTTCGCCACGGAAGCAACTTTCTCAGTCCAATGGAAAAAAAGTCTTGTTCGACATACAACTTAGTTGACCGACGATCTATCAACCAATGACGAATCAACCGACACTAAATTGACTTTCTGCACACGTAAGAAGGATAAGAGATCCGCGGCAGCGCGCGTATAATAAAACTTTTGATAGGTTCCGCCGGAATCCAGGATATCGGACGAAAGTGTAGACTGCTAGGTTTTACTGTCGCGCGTTGCTCGCTCTGCTCTACCTAGCCGTTGTATCGACTTAACTTTATAGGTTACGTTTTAAAATTTTCAGATTTTTATACGTTTTCTCCTTTGTGTAGGAAGCGAGCGAGCGAAATGAGATAGGAATTGACAACCTTACCTAAAATCTAATGGTGTAAGATAAAAACTTTATAGGAAAAGGAAATAAAGTAATAAGTTTATACAAAAAGCGCACACGACTTGGATGCATAATAAATACTATTTTGCTCCCTTGTCATACAATCTACTATTCCAACATTCTAAATTTAAAATTATTTTGTAGTAAATAAATAAATAATTAGCATTTTATTTTGTCTCACTGCAGGGTACAGGCCTCCTCTTAGTGTCGGCGCACACGAGCCACCGGCCACAGCCACAAAACGCCGCCACCGGCATATTTCCTGTAGTTTTCATACATTTTATATGGACTCGCCGCACACGGTTGACGCCGGTGGCCGCCACACGCTTCTTATCGTCGCTGCTCGCTGCTTGTGGCCCGTACCGGCCGCTAAACGCCGACACAAAACGTCGCCACATGCCACTCGCGCGATTCCGCTCCCCTCTCTCTCTTCCCCAGTTAACCTGTTCTAGTCGGAGGCAACGCACGCACGTAGTGTTGTCTCGTGTTGTTAAAAATATGGATGTCAGCTACCGACCACAAGTGGCGACCACACCGGCCACAAGTGGCTGTCGCGCGTTTCAGCTACTTTTGTAGCTGCATCTAGCTTCTCGTGGCGGCGTTTGTGGCTGTGGCCGGTGGCTCGTGTGCGGGAGCCCTTAGAGGTGTCAAGCAGTAAGACGCCACGGGAGCCTACTCCGGATTGGCGAATGTCTTCGAACCGTGCTGAGTCCTAGGACATGTCGGTTTCCTCACGACGTTTACCTTCACTACCAGTTTGTAGTAACGTAACGTATTTCTAAAAGAACAAAAAGTGCCTCCTAAACTCAGACAGACAAAACAAAATAAAACCCCATCCACACAATTACTCCCAACTTAATGAACAATCAGCCGTGTATTAAACTGGACACAAATAAACTTGTGTTACAAACTGACCGCACTCGCGAAACTTGTGTCCTGCGTCCATTTTGCGTTGATTGTTTTCGTAAACGCAGTGAGTTGCGGTTCCCGCGGTCGCTGCGGGGTGGCGACAAACTTTGGGGACCACTGTCCGAAATACACCGAGTTTCTACCTTGTTTGCACCTTGTTCCGGTGTGACATTCGAGAATTATGGTGAAAATAACAGCCGTAATCACAAATGACGCTATGCGTGGGTTAATGTTTTGTCTTGCTCTGGAGAGTGACGATCTACGTCAGCAAAAATGTGACAAAATGTGATACTGAGTCCCGCGGTATCACTCGTGTAAGTCCCGATTCCGCAGCTTTGTTTTAAAATCCCTTACTAAGTAGATATACACACCACAAAGAACACACCAATGCAAGGCAATTTGGGCTCTGCGTTGACATATTATTAGTCAGTCAGGACATTAAGAGGATAGTCTCCATTCTCTTTCTCCATACAAACGTAGTTTAAATTTTCCTCCCTGGATAAAGACATTAGAGCAAATATGTTTATGCCATAAAACCTATATCTGTCATGACAATGCATATACCTTTTTTTTTTGTCTAATAAAAATAATAATTAAAAAATAAAAAAACAATAAAATGGAAAAAATAAAAAGGTAGATGCATAGTCATGACAGATATAAGTTTTATGGCATAAACATATTTGCTCTAATGTCTTTATCCAGGGAGGAAAATGTAAACTACGTTTGTATGGAGAAAGAGAATGGAGACTATCCTGATAAACTTTATAAAGCTACAGATAATGCTGTGTCACCAAGTGTTGGGCAAAAAACATTTAAAATTGAGTCTTTGACACGAAGAAGAAGAAGACTTTATTAATTAAAAAGATTAAAAAGTTGCAATGAATCATGCATGTTACAGGAAAGAATGAACTTGGCACGTGAACACAACCGCAGGACATAGCTAGTTCTAATAAATTTAAGAGGTCATGCCCAAAAAAAAAAGAATAATATAGTATATCCGTTGTCAAGTACCCATAGTACAAGCTTAGTACTATAGTGCGTCATGTAACGACAATCGTACGCATGTATAATCAAAAGTATTTTTATAGCAATAATAACTATTTAGTAAAGACTTCTTTAACAGCTAAGGATCGTAAAATACAAACTTGATATAAATAAATGGCAATCGTTTTGATTAAATCGAGTTATCTGCATTAGTTGTTGCAATGAACATCGATTAAAATCTTATTTTCTCTTTTCTGTAGCGTGGAAACAACGAAGATGTAAAGCTAACAGAAGCGGCTCAAATCTGAGCGGTTACATTATTTCGAATTCGTTTTTAGAGTTCCATACCTAACGGGTTAAACGGGATAAGGGGAACCTTTTATTAGTAGGGTTTTAGAAGGGGCGCAGGGACTTTTGCAGGGGGGCGCGGGCTACCTGCAATCGCCGAGACAATGTATTCCAGACTACGACCTTAATATACATTAATACGACCAATGAAATTATTTGAAATTGACGCCTATGTCAAGAACATAATATTGATTCTTCAGTGTGCGAATTTCTGAACTATAACAACCATAACAGCCCCTAGACTAGCCCCGCGCCAACCTCACGGGAGCTATCAAACGCATTTGGTACTACCTACTTATCTAATACCTTTTGTTAAACTTTAGTGAGCAATAAAAATATTTATTTTGTAATCGAATCCTTTTTAGGGTTCCGTACCCAAAAGGTAAAAACGGGATCCTATTACTGATATTTATTCCGACCTGATAATCTGGACTGGAGGAAGGGAAAGGGAGCCGCGGATTTTTTTTTCGGTCGAAAGGGGGCGCGTCTCAAATTAAGTTAGGGAACCCCTGCCTAGAATAATACTTCAATAAGCGTCGTCACCATCTCGACAGCACTAAAGTGATCTCCCATTCAAACGCTTACCTTGCCGTATTCAGCAACACAAGCTCTTCGAAACGTTTGTATGTGACACAAATGAACGATTTCATCGCCCTCGCAGTCGGTTGTATTAATGGGACGGCCGACCGCGATCCATTACTCTGTTTCATTTGCATTTTGTTACTAAACAAATCTGTCCGAGTCGAGATAAAAATACATTTTTTGGGCAGTATTTGTAACTGCTCGGAATAAATTTTTTTAAGCTTTGTACAGATAGAGGGGGTAAGTCGCCGCGAGTTCGACGATTTTGTTTTTTTTATTCTCTCTCATCCGAGCGATGTTCCCGATTCCATCCCTTTCGGGAGCCCGGGGTCGGCTAAACCCCAAATATTTGGGGTTGGCGCAGTAGGTAAGTCTTAAGTCTAGAAGATTTTGTTTTTTTTTTATTAATGGTAGGTTAATAAAAAACAAAATCGTCGGACCCCGGGCTCTGCTTTTACGTAATTTTTTCGAGTTCAGATATTCAATTTGACAGTTACAGTCTTACAGTTGCTATTTTCAATTGCGATTTTTTAGCGACAGTACGTGTCGAATTGTATACCTATCGTAATCGAAATAACACCTTAGCGTCCATAAATTACATGAGGTGTTTTTTGAAATTTTCTGCCCCCTCCTCCCCCCCTGGTGAGATGTCGTGAGATTTTAATCAACCCCCTCCCCCATCCTCCAATCTCACGTGAGATTTTTCAAAATGTGGGTTTCTTACGTAAACGCGTTGGATTGTTATTGTAAAAAGAAAAATAAATTCTAATAGACCGTTGCAATAACGAACTAACAAACTGTAGAGTGTGTTCAGTTACTGGAGCTATTGTTACTGGTAAAATACAGCTCCGGTAGCAGATTTTTTTTTTCAGTGTGTATAATCTGGATTAAATGGACCAAAATAGTATAATTTTTTTTGTTTCAATCAGAAAAAAAATTGCGTGATATTTGCCGAGACCCTCCCTCTCACCAAAGTAAGATTAGATGAGATTTGACTCGACCCCTCCCCCCCTTAAACATCTCACGTAATTTATGGACGCCCCCTTACGTATCTAGTAGCAAAAACACAAAAAAAATAACATCCGAACTGATAATCTCCTCCTTTTTGGAAGTCGGTAAAAATTACGCGAAAACAACAAATTGTATTAATTTCAATCGAATGTTCAGAAAATTCTACAAAATGTAAATGTCAGGAAAAACAGTCTCAGGCAACTGATTCCATTTCCCCGCAGTGCGAAGAAGGAATGACGCGATACGCTTAAAGTGGGACTCACGGAATTCTACCACTAAATCGGTAGGAGGTCGCATATAGGGTTGCCAGATGTCCGCGTTTTTACAGTCGGAGCCGGCCAAATATATACAAGTCATGTCCGGCTTTTGTTAGGCTTTTGATCAACCCCGTCAGTCACGCGGACACGCCTACAGTTTCGTAAAAACTCAGGCGAATTCACTCCCGTTGATCGATTACCGCTTGTTGGTTAAAGGTAGATTTTGTAGGTAGAGTACTCTTTGTATGTAATTCATAAAAGTACATAGGTGTTTTTATAAGCAAATGGGCCGCAACATGGCACGCGCGAAACCAATGTGTCAGTCTTTTAGGGCAAAATAACCGGCTAAATATTTATCTGTGTCAGGATTATTAATTTTTGGGCCTGACAACCCTAGTCGCATATCAATTTGTCTCGATTGTCGATAGTAGAATGCAAATGCTAAGTTTAGATTGTCCAATGAAGATGCACACTCTATTCATATATTTCGTGACAACTAGCTGAATCACGCGGTTTTACCCGCAAAAGTCTCGATCCTGTGATAATTATGAAAAACCCTTTCTTATCATCATATTATTTATTTATTTATCATATTATTTAAAGAACACACTCTCATCTTCTATCAGCGGCATAGACCATTCGTCGACTTGTCGAGATTAGGTAGATCGCGATTGCAAATATAGGTTTGTACGCAGCTTAAAACTATTTTGTTGCATTGTGATTGTTCGATTGGGTGAATGGTTTTATTTTTGTTTAGTCCTACTTTATTGGTATTGCATTTTTTTATTTGAATATTGAAATAAATGGCTAGGACCCCCTTTTCTGAATGCCATTTTTTATGGGAATAGGTATACCTACTATCTAAAAATACAAACAAATGTTATTTGCGGCGAATCAGTGAAACAATATTTTGTTTTGTTTTCGCGTTTATTGTAATTAAACTCATTTTTCGGTTTAAATCGCGTGATGTTTATTTTTTTAGCATTGTTTTAATGCTCAACGTTTCTAGACCTTTACAGGTATCTTCTTCAGAATTGACTGAGGCAAGAATCTCATAGAGAGAGTTTGATTAGTTCAGATAATCCAACATCGCGAAAACAGAAGAAAATATGATACTGTATAAGGCAAGCCTACTCCATCTAACAATGTCCCGGGCACTACAGCGCCATAAAAAGCATTGATTTAAATTTGCTTGCGCTGTTTAGAATCATGTAAAAATTTGATGAAAAGGCCAATTATTATTAACTAGCTGCGCCCCGCGGTTTCACCTGCGTAAGTCCCGATCCCGCGGGAATTACGAGATAAAAGTAGCCTATGTGTTATTCTAGGTGTCCAGCTATCTATATTCCAAGTTTCATCACATTCGGTTCAGTAGTTTTTGCGTGAAAGAGTAACAATCATCCAAACATCCATACAAACTTTCACATTTATAATATTAAAGTAGGATAGTAGGATAATGGCTGCATCAAAAGACTGACGGGAGAGGAATTTACGCAGGTGAAACCGCAGGGCGCTAGCTAGGCTAGTACTAAAACACTTGACAAACTAGATTTCTATCTAGGTCTTTTGTTTTGGAGAACACTAGGCACGTAAAAGTATAGGTCTTAGATTACCTACATAGTGGGTATTCTAACAACGACGTTCGAATTTTGATCCATCTGTAGTTTCCCGAACAGTTTAACTTTGGAACTGGCTCGTCTCGTCCGTCAGAGACGAGTTTAAAATGGATCACTATCAGGCGATCTTTCTCCTTTTAGTCTCTAATAGAGAACAGCCCAGTTCTATGCTACGTTCTTAGATAGATCTTTTGTTGTAGGAGAATACTAGGCACGTAAAAGTACAGGTCTTTCATCGATTTAGTACATCCAATTCGCGCGAAGCATCGAGCGAATTTCTTGCAAATTGACCTGTTATTGGAAAATTACATATTAACGTTATATTATTACTGTGGTAATTTTCCAGACACACGTTCACTGAACACGATTAACACATTATTGTAAGAAGCGAGCGCAACTAAACAGCATCGAAATCGTATCATCATTGACATAATGACGCAATAATCACATGAATACTTGAACGGAAGCCACCCAAGCACTTAATAATAAAAAAATCAACAACCGAAACAATCATATCAGGAATCCTTGCAGATAACAGATTTTGTATCGGCCAACACGTTGAAGGCTATCGAGAGAATGTTATTTAGCAGACAAATTGCAAAACCAATGAAGTTCATAGATAATATTACCGGTTCGTAGTTAAAAATCTCCACAAATTATTATGCCTTCCATCAAGAAGTCTTCAAATTATTTTTTAAGTTTTTTCGAGGTATAAACATCGGATAAAGTCGTTAAAATATCTAAAAACCGAGCATCATACAGTTTATCCTTACTTGTTTTCAATTTGGGATTTGACAATACTTTCGCTTGCGCTTTTGGCGCTGGTCGAAAGAGTAGACAAGACTACAAAGTAGTGTAATGCTTTTGAAAAAATGTAAAAATGTTCTCAAAAAATTATTAGTATCCGGCGGGTCTTGAACTCGCAACTACTAGTAATCGGAACCAATAGTACCAGTTACATCTCCTCATAACAGAGAAACGATGAGTTTTTAACCGAACCGTCACACTATCGGTCGATAATAAATCTCAAATCCAACAGAACTAACAACTTTATACAACCAGTGATTACGGGACACCGGCACCACCCCTATAAACGTATTACTCCTATTATCCTGCTTTCCGCAACAATTCAGGACATAAAGCTTGTATCACGAACCTTTGTCATTTCACAAAAGCGCGGATTTCATACAGTATCCATAATTTTATTTAACTAGATATACCGCAAGTGGTTTAAGAGGTAGGTATATGAGCTTACCTTAAAATCTTACTGGTTTTTTTTTTATGATGTGAAACATCTATAGGCGCGGGTAAACCTAAAAATTCGCGTGGCGATAGGTACAGGCCATGGCCACGCCTCGCCACACATGTATATATACCTGCCTATATGATGGAATAAAGTTAGTGCAGTTTCCAGACAAATATGAAGGGCGTTGATCCACATCTTAGCCAATATAGTCATTTTTTGTCTAAAATGTGGATAAGCTTTGAAGCAACAAGATTTTTTTGTGCTCGTGCTCTGGAGACGTCTTCTATTACACAATGCCTTATCTTTGCCTCAGCTCCATTAATGTTGGCAACTTTGCATCAAATCACTAGCACTTCAAAAGCTTTAGCAAAACTTTCAAAATTTGCCGAACCGTTTTCGAAATAAAAATAACAGAACTGACGCAACAGTTAAAACATTTTAGATGCGCCCGCGCCGGTGACTTATGAAATTTGCATATTATTATGCATTTTATACATTCCTTTCCAACTGAGGCATGTTCGTTTGTTCGTGTGCTTATTTTATTTTATTGATGTAGATGTATTTTTCCTTGTCTAAAATATTTCTTCCGTTTAACGTAGATATAGATAGGTATATAATATCCGGAGTACTACTCAAGCGAAGCCGGCTCGGTTCGCGAGTTTAATACTATTTCATCGGGTGACCGGAATCCTGGCTTGTATTTTGCCCAGAAAATAAGTATTAAAATTTGTATACAAGGGGGCAATGCAGGCAGTATTCTGGCCACTTTTCCCTCCACCAAGAGTTAAGCTGATTCAGATTTAGTTTAGTTTTTAAGCTATTGGATAGCTTTTATCGCGGGCTTTGAAGTTTGAATGAAGAAATTTCGTAATAAAAAATACCTAACACCCCCCACTAGGGCATGCAATATCGGAAGGTTTTCAATCTCGGGACGATATCGATATTAAGAGCTCAATCCCGGGATCCCGGGATTGATACTGAGATTTTAGATATCGTTAAAAAGGCGAATTTAATACAATAAAAATGTGTTAAATTTAAAATATTTAATATATTTAAGACTCTAGTGGTTTCATTACGTAAATAAGTTACCCCGAGGGCCGTCCACCCCATCATTTTGGAAATATGGCGGACAAATACCCTAAACCCGAAAATGTCTAAACTTTCGCGCCAAATTCTAGGCGCACCACTAAAATGATGTTAGCAGAAAAAAATTGCATGCGAGCTTGTATAAAAAATAATTGTCTTAAAAATTGCAATGAATCACGTTACTTTTATTGTTTTAAACATTTTACCAATTCACTACGCTTCTAAATCTTTACAGATCTCTTCCTCAGGGGTAGACTAATTTGGGTTTAATTTTAATAGTTCTATACAATCATTCCATGAGGAAAAATATAGCTAAAATCCTTAATTTATACCCAAATAGTAAATTGCTCAAATCTCGATATCGGATCACTCAATCCCGGGATTATAATATCGAACTTTTGCGTCCGAGATCCCGGGATTACGATATCCCGGGATCCCGGGATTCATGCCCTACCCCCCACTTCGCCTAAAATAAAAAAAAATATTATAATTGCATAAGTTGATAAAAAATGCTATGCAATAGCTTTTTAGTTACATTTTGGTGTCTCGTTCATAATAAGCATCACTTCCACAAATAATCAAAACTTGTTTACAAATATGCAAGTTATTATGCAAATATGCGTTTTACATCAAAAGACGTTATTTACGGTGGAAACCACTCCTATATTGATACACTTATCGTCGTGTTATTACAATATGGGCTAATAAAAGACGTCCCAACTAAATTCTAGGAAATCATGAAACCTGGTACGATGGCGAAAATGCATCTCGGGAAATTTCGTCTATTAAAAATTATTTAAGTGCATGTTTTACCGCTTTTTCAAAGTGACCTAGATTATTGCTTACAAACACAGGCTTTTATTCACTTTTATATTATAAGTAAGCATAAGCATCTGTTCATTATCTTTCATGTTAAAACCGAAGTAGGTATTAAGTTATTTAAAATAATTTGACGTTCAATGTAACTGAAGGATCTATAAATACGGATTATATTTTTTTTTGGTGAAGCTCGTCCGGCAGAAATGGAGCACTAACAGATCAGGCGACCTTTCTCCTTCTAGTCCTTAATAAAGACCAGTCCAGTTCCATGACAGAAGAGTTCGCTTGGCAATACGACTTAGGCCAACAGATGGTCAACAACAACTAAATAAGAAGTCAAATTAGTTAACAAAAAAACTACCGAGACACATAATCAAGACCGAAGTACTTTAGGAATAAAATTAGTTGCACTACAAAATAAGCAATAAGCTTTGAACTATTCGCGATCTAGTCGTAAAACTACGTCCCTGTCACACACGTGCGCGAGACACGAGAGTGAGAGGGACGTGACACCGCAACATTGTAGCCGTATGCTGATATACAGAAATAAGAAATGGCAAATGCGCCGTATGGACAACATTAATTTTACGTTTGCGTTTTAATTGTACTTTATGATGGAGGTATTAAATTTTGAATTTAAGTTCAGGAAATGTCGGTTTTAAACGTTGGAAAATAAGTTGTTTGGTCGGATTAAACTTCCGTTTTAGTTGAGTTTACCCAACTGTCACCGGCTGCTTTGACATGGTGGCTGTTGGGAACTTACTAATCTTGTCCCGACCATTTGTTCCTATCGGCCACCAACACTATCAGATGGTGGTCTATTCTGGGCCTCTACTTTTATTCTACGAACGATAATTCCAGAAGAAAATCTGTCATCCATCCGTCCGATTTTTTTTTATTTCAGACTTTCTTTCTTTCGTTTGTACGTTCGTAAAATTAAAGTACCTCCTCAAATAATTTGGAATAAGGACAGGAAGAAATAGTTTGTTCCTCAATTAATTTGGAATAAGGGCAGGAAGAAATAGTTCGTTCGTTCGTAAAAATCTAGTAGCCCCCCAGTGTCACAGTTTATCTTCTAGTCAGTCGATAAACTGTTTATTAATTAGAGATCTCATTAATACATCAAATGGTATAAAATGTATACACGTGGCGATAAAAGATGCCAAAGTGTTATCAACAACAGTGGCCTTGGCATGTAGAATGACTTTGTATCGATAGACATCTAATCGAATTATTGTATCGAACTATAGACTTTTTGTACGGCTTCTTCTTTTTCTTTTTGTGTAGTGTAGTTTGGTGTAGGTGAGCCACACGCTCACCTATAGTCTTATTAATAAACATGGAGTAACGTCAGAGTGATTTTACTACTTTTTGTTTCTGTCTGTCAACTTTGAAAGTTCTTGACACGGCAAAAGACATAGCATGTTCTAACTACTCCGACCTTACTCCACGTTTATTAATTAAGGCTATGTTTAGACTTAGAGTTTTCAGGTCGCCCTAAGGCCTCTAACTTGACCTAACGACTGCTATCAGAGATAACAACCGGGACCAACTGAGTCGAAGCACGGAGGAGTTCGATAATGTCGGTCACCCATCCAAATTATGACCGAGCCAAGCGTTGCTTAGCCCGCCTACAATTCAAGATCTGCAGGTGTAGCTAGGCCAATGAGAACCAATGCTCCTTTTTTAAATTTAGGTACTGGCCCTGATGGCACATCTATACTAATATTATAAAGCGGAAGAGTTTGTTTATTTGAACGCGCTAATCTCAGGAACCACTGGTCCGATTTGAAAAATTATTTCGGTGTTGGATAGTCCATTTATTGAGGAAGGCTATAGGCTATTTTTGATCCCGATATTCCCACGGGATCGGGACTTATGCGGGTGAAACCGCGGGGAGCTGCTAGTATAATATACTAAAAATAGCCTATAGCCGTCCTCAATAAATGGACTATCCAACACCGAAAGAATTTTTCAAATCGGACCAGTGGTTCCTGAGATTAGCGCGTTCAAACAAACAAACTCTTCCGCTTTATAATATTATAGTATAGATAGGTACCTATCTACCCTATAGCAATGCAGACCACACAACACAACCATTCAAGCTGTTTGTTGTTTAAAAACAAGCTAAGTATTGGTGGTCTCTTAGTACAACTATCATAGCAACTATGTGTCTAACCACAGATATTACCCCCATCCCGTATGCATTAGAAAATTGTATTTACTACCTATTTTGTGACACTTCACCTATACATTTATATTAGATGTTTTTATGTTATTCGCTGTGGAGGGTCCGTGAAGGAACTCTATAGGTTCAATTGTTTTATGTTGTAAAGGGAAGCGACGTGGTGTCAAGTTTCAAAAATTTAGGTTTGTAGTTTAAAAGTTTGGTTAGAAGAAAGAATAGAAATCCAACGGTAAGGCCAGACGAGCGTAATTCTTTGAGTTGACTGTTGCGTAATTTCTATCGCGAAATTCATTTTCCATCTCAAATTAACGCTCGTCTAACCTTGAAGAATAAGCCGTTTCAATAAAACATAGCTAAGAAAACTTGCGCATACGACACTATTAACAAAACAAAAACACAATTTATAAATGTGTCTACTTTTTATGTCGACTTATAAGGCCGAGTGTAAAACTAATGGACGCTGCTGGTCAATTACAATAAAAGAAAACATGAAAATTGAATCAACGAAATTATCAAAAATAAATAATATCGCCAGACAATCAATACGAGTAACATAATTGCAATTTTAATATGTAGTTCTCAGAATATTCGAGAATATAACAATTTTGCGTACACGCCATTCATTACGAAGCCTTTACAACGTACGCCATTACATGATTTCATTTAGCATTTTTACAATCTCTAATTGCATATTATAAAATTGTAAACGACTTCAGGTTATGGCAGGTCTCGGGGGTAGCCAATAAAACATTTTATATGGTATACATACATGTAGAAGATTTTAGTATAGGTATAGTTTGAACGGGTGTAGTGCATAATATCGACAATCACTACATCGAACGTCGCCATGTCGAAAAGCTTCATCGACGGGTTACTGGGTTTTAAAATGAAACGTTTTAACTATTTATTTAAAGATTCCGGTATAAACTATAAATGTGGTAAAAAGTTTTATACCACATTTAATATATTTCGCAACTAGATATGGTTAACATGTAGAATATTACAGCATAGGTATAGTTAGAACGAGTGTAGTCCATAATATCGACAATCGTTACATCGAACGTCGCCATATCGAAAAAGTTCCATCGAAGGGTTACTGGGTATTAAAAAGAAACGTTTTATCGAAAGATTCCGGTATTTATCTCAACTATACCGGAAACCTAACAATAATTTACACAGTCTTAGTTTTAAAATACAAGGCTATATTTTAGATTTTATTATGTTTTATAGATTGATATGCACTAGCATAGGTGATGTCAAGGTTCAATGTCGATATTTTATGATAATAATTAAATGGGTTAATAATTCACTTCGATAAATTGATGTGGAATGAAATCTTCATAATACCTAACTATCGTTAAAATAGTAATATTAGTTTTCAATATAATGAGTAATTATAATTACCGATACATAATTATCGATAAAATAGTATTAATTATCGATAATATGAAATTAGAACTCACAGAAGTTATCGTTAAATAGAAGCATCAATAAAATTAAGTCACATTACCACTTTTCTGCCGCCTCTTTTTTACGCCTCTTATTTTATTTTTTTACGCCATTAATTTACTTTTTACACCGTAATTTATTTTTCACTTACCGTACGTTTTAAGCGTTATAAAACCGACGTAATTAAATATTACCAAATATTAATTTACCACCAATCATTATTATGTTAAATTAGACTTGACAGAAATCTCATTTGTTAAACCCCGCTATTAAGTTAAAAATAAGCAGGTTTTATTCAGTTTCCATGTTCTGGTTACCCTTTAATCTTCGAAATACGATTTTAATCGCATACCGGTTCGTAGTAAGTACCGGTGTGCATCGTAAAGCAGTAGGATAACAAATTGTGTTATTTCATAGTAGCACTTTATGTTACGAGAAAACGGTAACATAAAATGTTAGTATGGAGACAGTAAACAAAGATATATCGGTGCGGAGTAAAGAGCGGATAATTTTAGGTACCTACTTACTCATACTCATTTCTTCAGACCATAGGAACATTACAATAATTATTTATTATCCGGAACACTCGGTCACGTCAAAAGTAATAAAATAAAAATATAACATTATGTAGGTAGGTACCTACCTAAATTGATTTAAAATAAAATAAATCACAATTGAATTAAAAACAAAAGTGAGTATCGGTGTTGCTGCTGTAAAGGGACATTGGCAGAATATATATTATTTATCCTAATTTACCTATTCAAAGGGATAAAAAAATAATATTGGTCTATTAAATCCACATATTTGAGTCATTAACTCTTACAACCTGTATAGGAAAACACAAGAATGGATTTCAATGTTAAATGGAATGCGTGAATTTTGCGTGCTCGATGGTAATGAATACTAGAATCTAATGTTTACCATTTTAATTATAAACATTTTACTGACTAATATAGGTAATATTCGATTAATTTTTTTTAACGTTAAATAACGTTTACTCAGTAAATTCATGACTTGTCTCATTTTTGAGTTACACTTAGCAGAAGATTGACGATTCTAAAAGGTTTTAACGTTTATAAATAATTTGGTTGGTACAATTTTTTAATCGCACTCACTACAACGCAAATAAATTTGAGAATGCACTCTTGTGTTTTCTTAAAATATAAATTAAGACTTACCAATACGTCCAGTGGCACAGAAAAATAAATGTCCGTCGAAATTCGCACTGCATCGCACAGCAAGCGTTCACACAACACACGGCACTTGTAAAACAAAGTATCATTCGCAAAACAACTTCATCGACGACGATAGTACACCACTTATATTATTACTACTAATTTCCGGCATTGTCCTACAAAAAAGAAAATAACATAAAAATAACATCGATATCACTGGCACAACACTATTACTGAATGAACGTAGTGAATGGAAAGAACAGAAAGAACGTCAGTTTTTAAATTTCGAACTTAGCCACCTTCGTCCGGTCACTGCAAAGTGGAAATCACGACTGGTTAGTGTTGTAACGAATGATTCCTTCGAATTGGCCACTTTTATCGATTTGTCTTACAATTTTGTTGTGTCGTGACAATGTTTGTGTTGTTGTTTGGTGTGTAGAAAATGAATTTGCAACAATGTGTGACGTTGTGCGGTTACAAAATAATTTGTAAGGCAGTATTTTTATTGAATTAGTTAAGTGTAAAATTAGTAGTTTTTATACTTTTGTCGCTTTTTAATTGGTCCCTCGGTCGTTTAATTTCTGTTTTAATTATTTTTTGTACTGAAACTTAGGCTTTAATTGGCCTTAAGTTGACTAATTAAGGCAGGGGTTCCCTAACTGGGGGGCGCGCCCCCCAGGGGGGCGCAGGGACCTTTACAGGGGGGCGCGGGCTACCTGCGATCGCTGAGACTAATGAAATGATGAACATAATATTGATTCTTCAGTGGACAAATGTCAATAACCATAATTGTCTCTAGACTGGGCCCGCGCTAACCTCGCGGGTGCTATCAAACGTATTTGGTACTACTTATCAAATACCTGTAAAACTTTAATAAGCAATAAAAATAGGTACTTATTTTGTTATTCAATCTTTTTCTATTTTGACCTGATAATCGGAACTGGAGGATGGGGGGCGCAGAATTTTTTTAAGGGTCGAAAGGGGGCGCGTCTCAAATAAGTTAAGTATAATAAGTTAGGGAACCCCTGATTTAAGGGGTGGTCGTGACGCAGAAATAATTTTGTATAATCGATCTATCGCTGCAGGTGCTGCCTTTGTCAAATAAAATTTCACATTTTTACACGATAAAAGTTGTCTTTGGAGAATACCGTTTAAGGAGTAAAAAGTTTTACTAAGACTCCACTGTCGGTCTGTCTGTCTGTCACCAGGCTGTATCTCATATTCCGTGATAGCTTGAACTTGACTTGAAATCTCATCATGTATTTCTGTTGCCGCTGAAACAAATACTAAAAAACGCAATAGATTAAATATTTAGGTGAGGCTTCCATACAACAAACGGTTTTTTTAATGATAATACTGATAATGTTACGGACTCGCACTTAAATGCCCCAGTAGGTACAGGTAGAAAGGACAAACAGAATGACAAATACAGACAGATATGTTGCAATAACAATATTCTTCTTATACAGAGAAAGAAAGGATAAAGTACGAATTTTCTCCTGCATTATGACCGCCCTTTTGTTGATACGCAACTTTAGGGCCTAGAACATAATATTATTCCTCAAATTATTAATTAAAACATGCAATTTGCATGTAATTAAGGACCCTACCTACACTGACAAAGTGCACAAACCATGCAATGTGATAAAAGGGGAAAATAATGAATGATTAGTCTGATTGGAGGGTAATGTTATCACATTACCAAGAACCAGTGAGAATCAGTGACTACGCAGCCATTGATTCACAGACGTCGCCAGACGTATCATTAATTTTTAATTCAATTTTCTAGACAGTGTAAATAAGTATTCACGCATGGTAGATTGTGTAGGCTTTGTTTTAACATGGCGCCTCCATTTTAACGTAATATGCAAACTACGTTACAAAAAAGAGAGTCTTCTTTGCATTTCTTTTGAGTCCTTTCTATTATTTATTGTTATTGAAAATTTGTCAACGGCCAGTTAAGGGGTGGTTCTACACGTCTAGGCGAACTTCTTTTGTTCTACAACTTTGAAAAATTTGAACATTATTTCGAAAATTCTGTTAAAATAATATGTACACTTAATAGCTGTTTTTCTATTAAATAAAAATATAATATTAACAAACAAATTATAAAATATAAAACTTCAAGATCAACGACCTTAAACTCCAAAACAACAGCTGATTTTCGAATAAACATACTTCGTATTTAACGAAAAACAAAGTTTAAATTTTCAAAAGTCGTAGGACAAAGCTTGTACGCCTAGACTTGTAGAACAGCGTCTCAACTTGCCATTAACAAATTAACAATAACACTATATTTTGTAATACTAAACTTCGATTTTCAAGTCAAACTTGAAAAATTAAGCTCGAATATGCAAATTTCAGCTCAATCAATGACCGGGAAGTGGGTCAAATTTAACTTGCAAGATTTGTCCCATACTATCTAACAGGGCAAGTAGAATAAAAACTTGTAAAAATCAAAAGTCGTAGAACAAAAGTCGCTGACGTGTAGAACAGCGTCTTAACTGGCCATTAACAAATTTACAGTAACAATATATTCTGTAATACTAAATGACATTATGAAATGTATCTGTCTGTACGATTTTATTCACAAATATCCTGGCAAGAGTCCAACGATAAGATTAAAATGTCATAAAACAACAATGAGAATATGCGTGGGCTTTATTGAGTATTAACTTCTAAGAAGTGTCTCGGGTAAATCTTTGGGCATTAAACGATTTGATACTTATTATTCACATTTATTAATCGTGATAATATTGGTAATGATTGTTAGAATATATTGGTTGAATATGTTCGGTTGTGAAAGTGTAGTGAAATTTTATATCGACAGAAATATGTCGTATTTAAAATTAAACTTATTTTAATTTCGGTTAAAATCAGTTTCTTTGTTACACAATTTAACGTCAAATATTAACGATCGTTGCAAATTCATTTTTCTTTGTGTTAGGTATGTGTGTCATGTGTGAGAGAAGAGTTTTTGTGTTTTTTTTTTTTAAATTTTCATATTACGAAAACCAACTTTGAAATGTTTATTCATTTTCATTTTTTTATTGTTAAAGAAACAATGTTGTTGTTTATTGTTTTTGTCCTTTTATTTTTCCTATTATATGTATATGAACGCCCAGTGCAGGCACTTTATTTGAGCACTTAAAATAAAAATAGAATATTATTTATTGTTTTTCAGTAGAGTGTTGGTTTAGTAAAAAAAAGTATTATATTTTGTTTAGAAAATTTATTTTCAAGGAAAAATAGCATTCAAAAATTTTCACTTGCGGCGAGGCTTGAACTCGCGTCTTCGAGTTCAAGCCTCGCCGCAAGTGAAAATTTTTGAATGCTATTTTTCCTTGAAAATAAATTTTCTAAACAAAATAGCCTTGAGCTACATACAAAAATTAATAGAAATTTTATTATATTTTGTTTTCGTTGTTTTGTTTTGTACCTATTTATTATTCCGTAAATAAGGATTTAATTTTAGTACCTATATATTGTTACTTTGAATCATAACAAATACGATTTTTTGTTAACGATTAATAAATTAAATATTAATCTCTAACTTATAAACGATGATTAAGGGATATTTTTTTTTCTTAAATCTGTCACCTTCAAACTTTATATCACGTTTAAATACAAAACATTGTGTAACTATCTAAAGCGATTGTAATTTATAAGGAACAAGGTATATAAATGCCTATAAAAAAAACAAGAGTAGGTAATTATTCCGAAGGACAATTTATAACAGCTATTACAAAACCTATAACATTTATAAGTTCAAGTTAATATTATATTTTAATTATCCCATGAGACAATAACTTTGCGTTTATATTGGGGACGCATGAGCGCCTTTATCTTCGCGCTTTATGAAGAAGTGTCATATTTATGACTTTTATATCTTAATGTTGGTAAATAGTTAAATACGTGTTTAGTACGCAATTAAAAGTGGGTTTATTAGTTGGTATTTTTGCATGATGGAAGATAATTATAAGTTCTTAAAGTGTACAATATTCTATTTAATATTTCATTATAATGTTGAAGCCGTTAACGTTAACGATACTGTAAGTTTAATTTAGAAAAGTACGTAGATACCGGTACGTCGTCTTCGCATTTGTTTATATTTATAGGTTTTTTAGTCGTACTAAAAATAATTTTAATCGACTTAAAAAAAGTAAGGGTTATCGATTCGGGTGTTTTTTTAAACTTGATTTTGGTTTATCTTGTCATGTCAGTTTTTATTTTAGAATTTATTCTGAAGTTCAAAAACAACGATAAAAATATCGATAAATGATTTTCATTTATCTACTTTTCCTTTCACTATAGGTAATGTTAATTATTAAGTATTTTTATGCGTCAGTAACTTGAAGATACCAAAGTTATGTTTTTTAAGCTTATGGTTTAATTATAATAGTTGTGTATGATCGATCATTCTGATCATTTTTTGTGTGTTGCTGTACGTAGATAGTGGGTGTGTGTGCCTATTACATGTTTCATCATGTTTGTGAGTAGTGTTTTACTAAACCTGTCTTGTTTTTATATAACAAGTTTGTATTTAATTTACTGGTTACACAATTAAAATTAAAATTTATGTGTGATCTTTCTTTTTCGTGATGTGTGTGTTTATCTATTCTATGTTTGTGCTGTGAGTAGTGTTTTTGAAGAACAAGTTCGTGGTGGTGCACACTGTTTTTACATTTTAAGTTTATGCATAATTATTTTTTTGTGTTTTGGTGTTTGTGTGAACTTGTATCTTTAATGGTTGTGTTCTATCTGTGGTTTTAATATAAATAGTAAATAATAAGTTTTAAAAGTAAGTCTGTATTAGTATCTATCTACCGAATACATTTTAAAATATTAAATGTGATCTTTTTTTTTGTGTGATGTTACTGCTATCTGTATGCTTGTAAGTGAAGTGTTTTTTTTAACTAGAAAGGTTGGGATTGTTTTTGTCCTACATGCAAATTGACGAGGTTTTTTTGTCTACCGATACTACATTTCAAAATTAAGTGTGATATTTTTTTTGTGTGTTAGATGTTGTTGCTATTTGTACACGTGTGAGTGAAGGGTTTTTTTCTACTAAAAATGTGTTGATTATGTTTCTCTACATGTAAAATGGGCGATGTTTTTTTGTCTGCCAATACGACATTTTAAAATTAAGTGTGATAATTTTTGTGTGTTGTTGTTGCTATTGTAATCTTGTAAGTGAAGTGTTTTTTCGACTAAAATGTGTTTTTTATTGCTCTACATGTAAAATGGGCGTTGTTTTTTTGGTCTACCTTTTAAAATTAACTGTGATGATTTTTGTGTGTGAAGTTGTTGTATGCTTGTAAGTAAAGTGTAAGTTTTTTCTACTAAAAATGTGGTGGTGGTTTTTGAAAAACTTATTACTATTAAAGTCCGTACTGGCGAGTCGAGGTCCTCAGTTCTAGACCGTCGAAGATGTTGAGGTGGTGCTTCCTTGCGTACTCGTTGATTATCATCTTTCCTGTGGACAAGGGATGTTAACATTTTGAACATTCGCTTAGGCTGGATGTAAAAACAATTGTAAGACTGTGTTTTAAGGTTTCTACACAATAAGTCTGACTATGGAAATTCAACAAAAAATATTTAAATTTAATAACGATTTGACTAAAAACACATCAATTAATAACAATTTTATTTACTCATAGCACAATTCGGCACATTTTACAACCCAGAATGCTTACTGTTACAGAAACGATATTGGGGTTAAAGGTGCGAAGTTCTTTAGAATCACAGAAAAAATACTGTTTTAGTAGAATTATTTTTAGTTAAATTGTGTTTTAGACGATTTTTCCTTAAATCCATTAAGCCGGTAGTTTTTGAAGCCCGGGTCATAGTTTTAAGATGAAGTGTAAAATTTATGCATTTTACTCGATTCGAGTCCAAAAAGGCGTCGAAATTATTCAAAATAGTTAGTTTGAAGGATCAATTTTTCACGGGGTCATATTCGCGAATTATTATTTTTAAATTGTTTTACCTCGACGTTTCGACTGTGCTACAATAGTTTTGGTCGCGAGGAGACTGAAACAGTGAACCGGGATCACTGTATATTCAGGTGTGTTAATATTTTATGTAGATTCCTAGCGTAGCGGGAATAGAGCACAGTGAAACTAAAGGTAAATAAATAAATAAATAAATAAATTCTGTGAACAACACACAGCGCCATCTAGCCCCGTGGTAAGCGACTAAGCTTGTGTTACGGTGACTAGACAACGGATATAATACTTATATTTATTTTTCTTTTGTAAATACATACATAAAGGTTTCTGCATACGTAACGTTTCCCGGACGGGACGTGTCAATTTCTACATACGAAAATCGCGTCGTCCGGGGCGAAGATGGGCGGGATGGCACGGGATTTTTGTATGAAGAAATTGACATGTCCCGTCCGGGAAACGTTACGTACGCAGAGACCTTAAGAGGACAGTCTCCATTCTCTTTCTCCATACAAACGTAGTCGACTGTGTCCTCCCTGCATAAAGACATTATTCATGAGCATGACTATGCCCTTACAAGGGCATAGTCATGCTCATGACAGATATAGGTTTTATGGCATAAACATATTTTCTCTAATGTCTTTATGCAGGGAGGACACAGTCGACTACGTTTGTCATGTCTTGTCAATGTACGAACCTTTTTTTTTTCTAATTAAAATAATAATAAATTAAAAAAATAATTCGGAAGATGAATAGTCATGCCAGATATGAGTTTTATGGCATAAACATATTTGCTCTAATGTCTTTATCCAGGGAGGAAAACGTAAACTACGTTTGTATGGAGAAAGAGAATGGAATAAACGCCCTTAAGTATGATTCTAATTAAAAAATGAAAAAAAATGGTTTTATGGCATAAACATATTTGCTCTAATGTCTTTATCTAGGGAGGAAACAGTTGACAACGTTTGTATGGAGAAGGAGTATGGAGATTGTCCTCTTAAGCCGTTGTGTTATGTTTATGTGTGATCGATCACTTACAGATAGTCCCTACGCGCCGCGTATCGATCATTTGTCAACACGAATTATTTTACTGTGAAACCGAGTGCTGTTTGAAAAATAATTAAAGTGTTATATTTTATGTGTGATCCTGATCAGCAGAGATCGGAATTAGGTGAGTGAAAATACCTAAAGTTTGCGGGACATATATGGAGCTGTTACAACCAGTTAAACCGGTTTTGGATTTTACCTATTTAGTTTCGGTTTTTTTTTTTACATGTTCTTTACCTTTGAAACACCGAACTATAAACATTTACAAGCTGCTAATACAGTTCTAAATAAATGTTTGTTTTGTACTTTTCCAGTTAAAATTCGGTCTCTTAGTCCCAATTGTTCTTTATCGGTCAAACACAGAATTTTATATATCTGCAAAATGCTAATGCGGTTTTAATTTCTTTTTTTGATGTGTATTTTAAGTTAAAAAGTTTTGCTACAGATTGATGCAAGGAAAACGAACATTTTCGCGTCTTTACATAGTTTTGAAGTCGATTTTTTTAAATTATTAAACCTGCACTGCATCAAAAAATTAATTAAAAACATTTATTTCAATTGCAAGAACGTTGTGCGTAAACTACTTTCCACATTCAGAGTTCGGAACATGCAATAATATTAGTTTTTTCCTAGAAATGATAAATATTCTTCTAATGTTCTTCGCAGTACAAAAGCCCACGCTAATCCATTCTGTAAAATTAAGTAAAATTCTGTGTTTGGCCGACAAGAACAATTGGGACTAAAAAACCGAATTTTAACTGCAAAAGTACAAAACAAAAATTAATTTAGAACTGTATTAGCAGCTTGTATATGTTTATAGTTCGGTATTTCAAAGGTAAGGAACATGTCAAACAAAAAAAAACCAAAACCGGTTTAACTTAAGTGGTCGTAGCAGCTCCATATTATGTCCCGCTGCAAACTTTATTTTCACTCACCTAATTCCGATCTCTGCTGATCAGTTAACTAGTTATAAAAAAAAGTATATCTGAATATTGATAGGGATGGGGAAATTAAAAGCGATAATTTGTAAACACGGGTCTCGATCATTAAAAATAATAACATTTTTAACTTCTTAACTTTTACCAATTCCAGCGATTTTTTTGTGCAAAGTATCTCTAAAAAACCTAGGCTTATAAGATTTCCTAACATCAATTTAAAAAAAAGGAAGAGCTTTACCCTGGTTCTCAATGAGTTAATTACACCAAAAAAAAACACCGGAATCGGAAAATGTTAAGAAGTGGCAAAGAGGAAGAAGAAGAAAAATGACGAATTTAAGAGGACAGTCTCCATTCTCTTTCTCCATACAAACGTAGTCGACGGTTTCCTCCCTGGATAAAGACATTAGAGTAAATATGTTTATGCCATAAAACCTATATCTGTCATGACTATGCCCCTACCTTTTCATTTTTTTCATTTTCTTATTAGAATAGTAATAAAAAAAATAAAAAAAAAAGTTGGGGGCATAGTCATGACAGATATAGGTTTTATAGGATAAACATATTTGCTCTAATGTCTTTATCCAGGGAGGAAACCGTCGTCGGCTACGTTTGTATGGAGAAAGAGAATGGAGACTGTCCTCTTAAAAGAAAGACGAGCTATTTAGGGGATTGTATTGATGAAATGTTGAATTTCAGAAATAGAAGTTATTTAAATGCATAGAGTACCTATAGGTGCCTAAGTCTGAAAAAACAGATTTCAATTGTTTTTACATTTTGAAATAAAAGTCTAACTATCCATTTTGTTGATTTCTTAAATTTTAATGGCGTTATTAATTGGGTTTTATACCTATATAATTTTTAAGCTAAAAAAAATGAATACAAATCAATCATATACATTTTGATAGTCAATTATTTTGAATAGGAATCAACAAAACAGATGATTATATAAAACAACATTCGCAGTTAGGGTTACCAAATGAAAAAAACAAAAGTCCTGATTTCCACCAAAAAATCCTGAGATTTTTCACACTTTGTTTTATTTTTTTCCCATACTTATTTACAATTTTAATACTCGTAATGAGGGGGGGGGGGGGGTGTTGGCAGCGTTATAAATAGGTGTTAATTTTATGCAATTATTACCAAAGAATCATTATTAGAAGATACCAAATGATTCTGACCAAATGGTTAATTTTAATTGTACAATTATTATCAAAGGATAAGTTACTAAATATTAGGTATGGTAAAACTGATTAAGTAGGTATCTCTTAGCAGCACTATTTATTGAAGTACTATAAAATACAGTCGTAAGTAATGCTCATTGAATTCAAGAAACAATGCACCAGTAGTAGGTTTCTAATTAGCATTTTTAGTTTGTTTACTTTTTACTAAATAAATCTTTAATTAAGTTGGTATTTTGTTGAAATTTCTAAAAATCCTGAGATTTTAAGAGATTTGCGAAATCCGCCCGCAATCCTGAGAAATGTCCAAAAATCCTGAGATCTCAGGACAAATCCGGAGATCTGGTAACCCTATTCGCAGTTGTTTTTAAAATATATATTTCTAAGTCATTGTTCATCACTTGCCTACCCACCTAAGATGTTGAAATTTAATAGGTATACATAGTTACTTTTTCCCGGGTCTTGTTCAGGTATTGTTATTAAATAAGACCCCGGAATATTGTAAATATGAGTACAAATCGTGTTAGTATAAAAGTTTATTTTAAAGTTAATCAAGTTAAAAACTAACTGTTAAGCGAGTAGGTAGGTAGGTACCTATTTAATTTAATTAGGGAAATTAATAAAAATAAATATTTTGTTGCTAATATATTGAGTGAAAAAAATTAATATCTTAAGTAAGTCGGTGAGCAATTGAAACAAAGTTGTTTTTTTTTAAGGTGCCTATATACGTAACATGTTTATCCGTGCCAATGCATGCTGAACGGAAAGTACCTATCGATTTCTGCATTTAAAAACCCTGTCCCACCTCTTTCATTTCATCGTCAAGAGTATTTCATTACTATAATGTTTTATGCAAAGATATTAAAAAAAAAGTCATTATCGTCCGGCACTACAAAAAAAAACGTTACGTATATACATACGTACCTTCGGGGTTCAAAAGGTAGTTTAGGAGATTCTGCAAACAAATAAGCTTTTAGACACAGTCACAATAACTGTGCATCTGTCAACAACGACAGTCGAACCGCCCGAGTCTCTGATATGTACCAGCCAGCTGCACTGTTATGGTGACCGTGTCCAAAAGAAGAATTAATTCCTCAACTACTTATTTAACCCTGTTTTAAAAAAAATGTTGTGATTGCTTACTCTAAAACATGAAAAACAAACTAATAAATTAAAAGGTTTTAAAATTATAAATAGTTTTCGCTATGCAGATAAGAAGTTTCACTCATTTTTCGGTTTTAATCGGGATGATTAAAATAATAATAAAAACGATTAAACTGAAAAACGAGTTTAATTTCTATCATTCGTTTTTGATTAATCGTAGATAACCGTTTTAATTACGAAGTATCAAAACGTCAGATTATAAGAATCAGAAAAGCCGACAAAAAAAAATGGCGGATGCGCAGAAGTCGAAGTTTCATAGAAGTCGCACGTGTACAGCGCAAACTTACCCTTCCACGTCAGCTTTTTTCAAGATATTTGCCGGCACCTGTACGTTTGTTAATTTCAGACTATAATCTGACGTTTTGGTTCTTTGTATTTGACATATTTCCTTCAGGAAATCCCAATATACCTACATAAAAAATTAAATTAAACATTAAAAATAAAAAATGGACAGTTCGCAAGTGGGCTCTTACCTTCGTCAATTTTCCTCGACGCCTCGTCGAGGTCCGACCCCGCGTAGTTCAGTATGACCAGCACTAGCGGCATCATCTCCCAGGAGTAGTGGAACTTCTCCAGGAGCTTCTGGCAGTTCTCCACCAGCGTCTCCAGTTGCACAGCTGTTGGAAGACAGAGAAGGAACATTTAGGATAGATAGATTAGTTAGCTACCAAAACATAAATTACAAGAGATAATAGAAAGAAAAACTGAAAACTAAAGTGGTACAATGGGCGGCCTTATCGCCTATGGACGATCTCTTCCAGGCAACCAATGGATTCAATAGGATTCATATTGCAAGAGTTTGTTAGGATTCCGTACCTAAAAGGTAAAAACGAGACCGTATGGATTTTTAAAACAGAATATTTCTTACAGTTTTGAATAACTGGGCTTGACCGGTCAAAGCTAATTGCAGATGACGCTAGCATAGACGGTTTATTTACCTGACATTTTAGAATCATTTGGAAATTATTTTAATTTTTTTTCATATTTCTGAGTCATGGCATATTTGCTCTAATGTCTTTATACAGGGGGAAAACAGTCGACTACGTTTGTATGGAAAAATAATAGGTAGACTGTCCTCTTAAGGAGACATCTTTATTAATTGGGAGAAAATAAATATCATAGCCCATATCAAATTATCCATGTTTTTGCGAAATTACTAGGATTTTCTCGAAAATCCTGCACAAAAGATAATTTTGACTAGAAACCAGGGACGCATCGCTCGCTCTGTCAATTACTTGCCGACCCCTGGCTTAGGAGACAGCCTCGGAAACCGGCACCGTCTACATACCCACCGACACTTAACTTTTAATCAGAAGGAACTTAAACCAAACAGTGTTTCCAAGTAACGTCAATCGGCACTCTGTACGTTTTATGTTTTTGTTAAGTTGAAGTGTCTTGATACTTGAGAACCGTAAATATTTATACTTATCGATAGCTTACTGGAAGTGGTATGATCTCAGGTGCATTTTGATATATTACAAGTTAGGTGCTTAGACTTAAGTTTGTATGCGTATAAAAGCTATTAATAAACATGTTCTAAAGTCGAGCTAGCGGAAATATGTTTGTTTTCAATCTTTTCACTTCGTAAATTATTTTTACGATAAGAGACTAAACAGGGGTCCACCTAGTTCTACCATATAGTACTCGAATATTAATATAAGCCCTGCTTATTTTGTTATCCGACTATGGCAAAGAAGGGTTATGATTTTGTTTGTCTCTGCCATCATAACGTCTACAGTCTACACCACTTATCATAATTTATTATCATAGCATCTTCTTATTAGTGGAAGCGTTTCTAAACCCAAAAATCCCAACATAAAAGACGATTACAACAAATCTATAAATTATGTATAGTTTCATAGTAGCACAAGACACATGCGCAAAGGAAAGAAATACCGAGAGAAAAACCATGTTTTCAATTCTAAATAAGTATATTTTTGGCACCATTCTTTGAAGTAAACACGATAACAAACGCAAACGGCCTTTAAAACGTACAAAAATGTCTTTTTCAAGCGAATGACAATGAAACACAATTGCACTATCCATAAAGGAGGATGTGCACATTATAGGTGGTGCTGGCCTGTCATAAACTTAGGCACAACTGCGCCCATAAAGCCACCTCGAGGTTTTAAAGCCTTTGTCCGTTGAAAAGTACTCAGAAAACTTCGAAACAAGAATAAAATTCATTCCTTCTCTGCAAATGGGGCAGTTCGAATACGCACCGAATTCGCAACCCTACAGCTTTGAAACTTCTGTCTCTTTCACTCAGTATACTTTTAGAAAGAGACATGGTTCCTTCGTTTATTTGTTGGGAATTGCAGAGCTTGTGTTGTGTACGTGATGTGTGGTAGATTATAAAGGGGCAGCGTCGCCCTGAGGCTACTTGAGCTGAACGCGATGGCGTAGCGTAGTGGCTCGATGGCTTTTATCATTTGACGACAGTCAACAATTGGGTGACGAATAGAAATTGACAGCTGTTTTCGTTTATGTTGGAAAATTGCTGCGAAACAAGACAAAGTGCGAGGAGTAACTTCTTTTTTTACGATTCTACCTAATAATTTGAATGGTTTTATTATTTTTGCTTAGATTTTTTTTAGGTTTTCGCGATAATTAAGTATAGTAAATAACCAAACATATTTAGTAAATGCATCTACTATTGTCAGAATATAGTTATACAACTTTTTAGTTTCCATCATTGATTTAAAATAAAACTCATTTTGTTTAGGGTTTTAATCGTTGTAGTGTTTCTTTTATTTTAAGCCTTTTTCAACGCTTCTTTTCGAGTTCTTACTAACAGACTAGGAGGTCTGATGTAATGGCCACTGATCGGAATAGGTAGCAACCTATTCCATACAATTTTACTGGACTTTAAGTACTACTTTTTAATATCGACGCATTGTTTCTGAATCATTTTAAGTACGGGTGTCAAGTTTGTATCTTATTGAGCTTAATTTATGTCCACGTTGTTTCAATTATTTATATATAACTTTAAAAACAATTGTAAGAAATAAATAAATGATATTCTAAGACATGATGAACTTGTTTTTTTTTTACCTTTGCACTTCTAATAAATATAGTAATTATGTTATTAATGCTGGTGTTATTTAATTTCGGAATTAACAAATTCCAGAAAAATAATAAAAAAAAAAATTTAAAAAAGGACGACTCCGATGTGCACTTTTGTTCCTCGAACTTTAGCACTACCTATTCCGATCAGTGGTAATGGCCCAACAGGAGGCCCAACGACCTCAAAACTCCGGTAAAGACCACGAAATCAGGCGTTAAAAATCCTTAAAATAAAATCAAAGCGATTAAAACCGAAAAACACCTTTAATTTCACATCAGCATCGCAAAAACCGAAACAAAATCTATTTTAACTTCAATTACAAACACACCTTCCACAAAAACATATTTCATCCCGTCAAACGTTCAGCTCACATTAAATTCCAGACCCGACCATAAAATTCGAAATTCCAAACCTGGACTCAACCATGAATGCTCCACGTACTAGATTTTGAAACCCCAAACTATGAGGAAGGAATCGATTCGACTCCAGTGACCGATTCTTCGTAGTTCCAAGTTGTTCAGAGAGCTATAAACTGGAGAACATTCCATCAATCTCCTAGCGATTCCAGGAACGTTTCATTCGACGTAGTACCTACCAACTTCTACGTAAAAAGGAATTGTCGCAATGCGCCAGTCCTAGGTTTTATAGCCAAGTTTTACGAGAATAGGTATCCTATTTCGTGCTGAGCTAGTTACTTAATTAACTTAATTCTTTGGATAGGTTTCTGTTAGGTTTTATTTTGCACAAGTTTGTTTTAGCATAGTAAAACTATTTTTCTAGTAGTACCTAGTCGTTTGATTTGATTGAGCTTCTTAATCAGTTCGTAGAGAATTTCTTTTCAAACTATTGAGATATTAATGTAGGTAGGTAGGTACTGGCACTATCTAATCTAATATATAAAATTTCCATGTCACAATGTTAGTTACCGTACTCCTCCGAAACGGCGCGACCGATTTTTATGAAATTTTGTATACCTACGTATTCAGTAGGTCTGAGAATCGGCTACTATCTATAATTCATAAGGCAAAACAACGTTTGCCGGGTCAGCTAGTAATAATATGTAAACCAACGAACTCAGATGTAAACATTAATAAAATCTCGTCTAAAGAGATTACGCCTGGTATCACACTGAAATTAAAAAGTGATATCTCAAAAATATATTCAATGTTCTTTTTACTCGAAATAAATATAAAATCCCGCAAATTTGCTTTCGTTCCGCAATAACTACTGAGCTGATAGCTGGAGATGTGGATTAAGACATATAGGCTACCTACTTTTAAAATCCCAATATTTTTAAATATTTTTAAATTCACCCTCTCTCTACTCTCCATAACAATAGGCATTTAGATTTTTCTTCTGTTTTCTCGATGTTGGATTGAAATTAAAGACACTTTTAGGTTTTAATCGCGTGGTGTTTATTACTTACTTTTAGCATTGTTTCAACGCTTAACGTTCCGAGACCTTTACAGGTCCCTTAAGGCATCAGGATTGAACAGACTTTTATTTTTCTTTTGTGAATTTCAAACACATTTTTTAATCAATTAAAAAAATATATTATCATTTTGTCGTTTCATTTTCTAATTTAAAGGTTCATAAAGTTTTAAACGGTTATTTTTTTCAACTGTAGGTAGGTATTTACAATGTAAGTTTAACGATAGCTACATAATGTAAAAGTGTGTGAGATTACAACATTAAATTCGTACTGTTTTCCGTTCCGTTGGCAAAAACAATAGAAATGTATCTTTTACGACTTAGAACACATTATGTGGGTGGTTTTATTTCTTTTTTTTTTTCGTAGAAGTAACGCCCCTATTCTATTAGTAGGTAAGTAAAACATTTAAAATTGACACTTTACAGGTTGTTTTTTTTTATAATTAGAATTTGCTTCTAAGTACTTACCTACCTACGGTGCAAGAATACTATAACTACCATACTTGGTAACGGTTCCGTTTCATAATGTCTCACTATGATAGTACCCATAGTACAAGCCTGGTGCTTAGCTTGGGGCTAGTTTGCGCTGCGTGTAACGTCGAGCAATATTTATTTATTTCATAGTTATTTTTGATTGTGTTGGGTTCTCTTCATTTTACACACATTTTGCAGTAAGTTAGACGATTTTGAAGGGATTGTAAAAATATTACTTAAGTAGGTACATTTTGTGGTGGTGGCGCCACCCTTAGTTTGTATTCTACTAATGAAACCCTTTGTTTTAAACCCATATTGAGTTAGTTGAACTATTGTTATTTACCATTTTATGGCGGTGGCCATTTTGGATTTATTTAAATAAATTGGAATATTGAATTACCTACCTACTGCATAAATTGAATGAGTACTAAATAGTAGATCAAGAAGCAATCAAAGAAATAGGTAATACAATTTTAATTACTAGATGTGGCCCTCACAAGAAAAATACCTTTTAAAATTGTTATTGTATGGTGATTGAATAAAAAAATGTTGGTAATTAATTATCTAGAAAATTAATCCCTACCATACCTACATAGGTAACCAATTAAAATAAGATTAATATTACAATAACAAGCAATCGTTTCAGACACTTAGTCAGGCCATTAGTCATTACAGTCATCTTTAAGACCATAACATGTAAATACACCACCTTAAGCAGTACTAATAAATAAACAATTCTACTCTGACATATTTACCACACCGAGGCCCTTCAAAATTACGCATAATTATCAACAAGTATCAATTAAACAGATCGAGCTACGTTTCAATTCAAGAAAAGCGTTAAACCGTTACGTGTACATGTAATAGCATTATAATCGTGCTATTCATCTGTTGCCACGGACTGGGGAGCGAGCCAATCGCGGCGCCTCGCCCCGCCTACCCGCCACGCTATTGGTCGATCGCACAACTTTGAATATAGAATCACTTTTTTCACTCTAACGCCTACGCGAGCTTCGTAGCGAAGGTTGTTAAGAAAACCTAATATGAATTTCCAAAGGATTAATATAATGTGACTCGACTATAACTCTATAACAAATGTTTATGCTGCATCCGCCATTTTATAATCGATGCTACTTCAAGTAAATCTCTGTGGGAAAGCATTATGAAAATGGTTGTTGAGGAAGAATTATTTGGTTAATAACTTAAGTTGATGTTATGGGTTCCTGTATTGAGAAAAGTTAGGTGTTTTAAGTAAGAGTAAGTAAGTGTGCAGTAAGATTTTCTCTGTATAAGTTTTATGAGGTAGGTTAAGACTGGGAAATAAATGTACGATAATAAAGTACCTTAATAGCCATACCTACTTTGATTTTTAGTTATAGATTATGATTTGACAGAAGTTCCTGAAGCAAAAATGACAAATACTAAAAGCGAAAACGTCAAATTAAAAAAGTAGGTAGAGGTACTATACAACCGAATTGAGATTCTCCTTTTTTTTTGAAGTGGGTTAAAATACGGGCCTTAAATATACCCACTTCATTTAAGGCTGCTTTCAGAAAATGCAGAAACTAAAACCCGAGAGAAAACTCAATAAAACAACTCTTCTTCTTTTCGTAGTGCAGCTCATCTAGTTTTAAGAGTTGTCAGGTCGCCCTAAGGCCTCTAACTTGACCTAACGACTGCTATCAGAGATAACAACCGGGACCAACTGCTTAAAACGTGTCGCGCCGAAGCACGCGAGACAATGATTTTTGCCACACAAATTATCGGTCACTATAGATTTGACACAATTGACCACATTTGACTACCAAATGTGTCAAATGCACGTCAATTGTGACAATTACTATTCTATCGTATCGACACTCTTTTACAGTACAAATAATTTGTACTGTGACTCTATTGAGACACGATTGTGAGCGCAGACTTGGGAGTCTTAGGACACAGATTTCAAAAACTTTAAATATTAGTCTGTTTTTCGGACTAACGTAATAAGTCATATTAGATAAGTAGGTAACAAGACAATTTTAAAAAATTCTTAAGGTACTCATTACAAAATTAAGTCATATTATTACGTTTTAGACCTCAATCTACATCTACACTAATATTATAAAGAGCCCCGTGTCGTATGTTTGTAATGAATAAACTCAAAAACTACTGGACCGATTTCAAAAATTCTTTCACCATTAGAAAGCTTTCACCCTGAAGCTACTTTTGATTCCGTTATTCCCACGGAATCGAGACTTACGCGGGTGAAACCGCGGGACGCAGTATCAAAGTAAAATTGAAGAAGGTTCCTGGTGTTCGATCAGACGTATTGGCCATCTGAGGGAACAGCGTATTAAATTGTCCAAAATTTCGTTTTAATACCACTACAACATCATTGCAGTCAATTTACAATTTCAAATTTGACGTTCTTCCAATAACATTTCAAAGTCAAAAATATTTATTCATTTTTATACAATAATTACATGATCGCTTAGAAATGTCGAGATTTTAGTGTAGTTTCGAAACGCGCCATCCTATGAGAAGAAACCACTAGAAACTCATGGGGGTTTTATATTAGTTATATTGCTAATTAGGCAAAACTGTTACCTATTGCTTATTTATTATTTTATATTAGGTACCAATATGAAGTGCAGATTACTACTAACTAATCAAAATCATTACAGGAAAAAAAATATAAAATAAAATATAAAAAATATCCCGTTTCGTTGTAAAATGAAAATCTTTGATTTTAACGAGTTGTTTTTTTGTATTGTAAAAAAACTATCAAAATAAAGACAAACGAAGGAATGGATATTGTAAGGAATGGCAGGTTCAAGATCTATCTAATCCTATTAATACATGTGGAGTAAGGTCGAAGTAATTTTACCACCTTTTGGTTCTGTCTGTCGAAAGTTTTTGTCACAGAAATAGACAAAGCATGTTTTCACTACTTCCATCTTACTCCACGTTTATTTATAAGGCTAATCGAGTGCAGATTAAAAACAAAAAAAAACTAATAAATGAGTACCTAACTAACTAACTAAGTACCTACATATATTTTGAGTATTTATTTAGAAATATAGAAATTGTACAATTCCTCTAAACCGTACGGTGTTCGCGTTAGCAGTTGTCGTTAACAATTTGTCCTTGAAGCCGGAGTTAAAGTTAGTTTTATGAGTTTTTCATGACGCCTTTAACTCTGTTGGTTAATTATTGAAAGAACAATGTAGCGAATACTCGACTCGAAGCACGAAGCGCATTATCAGAAATTTTACACCAGCGGCTCTCAAAGTTTTTCATTTTGGAACCCTAATTTTAATTAAAAAGTTTACTGCCGAATTGTGGACGTTCAAATGTTATATTTTTTAAGTGGGTTAAAAATTCAATCTGTTTTATAAAATTTATAGGTGATGATTAGTTAGGTAGTTACTGATATTTTTTTATTTTTTAAGGCATTCTACTAGAGTCTTTTCTAAAGAAGAAAGCATCATCAAAAAATCTCCCGTGATGGGTTCTGCTTCTGCCCCTTACTTGCCACTAGAGAGGGTTCTCATCATTATTAATTCACTGTATCATGTGGGTACGTAAAGCAGTGAATTAATGATGATGCACTTCTTTTTTCCAGGGGCATTCCAGCCTCATAATGACAGCGCTCTTACAGTTGCCCAAATTTCAAATAAAATATGTTTCCCGGTCAGTCTCTTAATTATAAAAAGTTTACACTATGTTGTAGGAAATTGTAGCCAATAATATGACACATGTCAAAGCTCGTTTTCAAAACACAGGAACGTTTGGAAACTATTATTTCAGTCTTCTCGGGACTACGGCCGGTATAACCCGTTTGCTGAAACGTCGAGGTAATTAAAAACAATGATTTTATCTAAAACGCGATCTAGACCCGTGTCTAATAATAATGATGGACGGAAATCTTGTAAGTTTAAAAAGTGAACTATTATTTCTTTCTACAATGCTTAAAGTTTGAGAGCCACTGCAAAACAATAAACTTACGCCCGTCGAGCTATTTATCGATTGTACGACAGTTTGTTTGTACAACACGTTTTCACGACAAAAGAGAGAAATAAATATAAATTTATGAAACTGTAAAGATAAAGATGACATAAAACAACGTTCCTGCTAACACAAACAATTCAACGGCTATTGTGTTCAACGAAGAATATTACAAATATCTTCCCTTTATCTAAGTGGAAATGAAATTCTGTTTATATTACCTATATGAACGTACTACTTAGGTATAAGATGTACCTTAAGAACGTGGGTACTGTTACCATTTCCATACAAACATAAAACCAAAATAAATTATGAAAAATTTAGTTTTCTACCATTAAGGTAGAAAACTAAATTTTTCATATTATTCGGATTAAGATTTTATTTTTATAGGCACCACAACCAGATCACAAGGTTTTACAAAATATTCATTCGAAATAAAAATAAAACGGAGGAACATTTTTTTCATTTTTCCAGCGTAAATTACTAGTTTACATCTCATTTAATTTTGTTTTATATTATTCCCAATAAAAAGTAATTTCCGCTGTAAAAATGTAAAAAATGTTCCTCCGTTTTATTTCATTTCGAATGAATATTTTGGAAAACCCTATAAAAATAAAATCTTAATCCGAATAATATCGATATTAAGGTAGAAAACTAAATTTTTCATATCCACCGAACTCCCAAATCATACCATACCACAGTACTCCCGACCAATCAAACAGTACTCCAGCACCCAATATTAGAAACAATGGGCTAATGTCCCTCCCGCGTCCGGCCGATAACTTCTCTCACAACGGCCCATTGACTACATTGTCGGAGCTGACGTGACTCGAACCAGGAACCCGCAGGAAGTCCGCCGATAAGGATATCAGTGGACTGGTCTGAACAAAGCCTTAATTAGTGTTTGCTTTGGTATGTTTGGAGTGCAATAGAATCGAGGTTTGTCATTTATTTTGATTCTTATTTGTCCCGTTGGAAAGGTTCTGCGGAAAAGGAATCAAAGTGTGCGTGTGCGTCCACACTGAATGCGCTATGACTAGAGTATGGGTATGGGTGTGCATGAAATAAATAAAATTAGAGAAAAGAGCAGTGATTTTTTTTAGTTTAAATAAATTTTTGAGGTACACATTCTTTTGAGAGCGTCATTTCAGTACACTCGGATGTCTGTGTCAACATTTGATTACCATCCTGAGATCCTAAGTAAAATATACTTTCGGAACAGTATTAGTATTAATTCCGAAATACGGAAATCCGTAATAGTACCAAAGTTATCGACACAGCTCTCAAAATGAGAAGACTGAAGTGGCAATGAGCAGGTGATATAGCTCGAAGGACTGGTAAACCCTTTGGGAGTAACAGTCCTTGAGTGGCGACCACGATGCAATGCGAAACGGAGTGTTGGAAGGCCACCGATGGACCGACGACATTGTAGCGGTCACAGGGAGTCGTTGGATAGAGGTGGCTCGCAATCGCTATTTGTAGCGTCGTAGGGAGGTCTATAGGATCAGTAATGGACGGATAATGATGATTGCATAATAGTACAGGTAGCAGTGATCAGTTCAGTTCAGTTCTTTAGTTATGCCAGCATTTAAGGGCAATTTGGGCCAATATCACGCGAATATAACACTATTATGTGACATTTAGAATTTTTACAATGCGGGTAGGAGTGTACGAAAAAAATGGTGGCGAATTTTTTTGCAACTCCATGTGAGCATCTGTTTGTAACGCGATCATTCCGTGTTCGTAACTGTTATTTTATTTTCACTACACTCGTTATCTGTCATGAAACTAAATTGATTATTATACCACCAAAACTAAAACACTTACACGCAAATAACTAGGTTTCACGAAAATAAAATTCAGGACCTCGCGTTCACCAAGACCGGCGTCCCAAACAGAACTCTAGCAGTGATCTTCGAGATCTATATTTCAGATGACAGCTGTCAAACTGACTAATTAGATTCAAGTAATTTTCTGAGCAAGTGTGTTGATCAGAAAAACAATTAATCCAGATATTTACGGTAAAACGTTCAAGTAAAAGTTCAAGTTGTTTAACTTATTAGATTTATGAATATAACTGGTGTATAATTAAGTCCCAAGTAGTGCCAACCACCTAATAAATTTACTAGGCTAGATTTCTTATCTCGTAGTTCTAACTACAGTAAGGGTGTGGCTTATAAACCCTGTATTAACTAATTACATTATATCTAAGAGATAACGGTGGAAATGAAGCCGTTAGTTATTAGTAGTTTATTGCTTCTTTTACAGGTTAGTTAGTAGTGTACTGTGGTTTCACCCGCATAAGTCCCGATCCCGAAAATTATTTAGTATCGGATGCCTAGAGCAAACTTTCAAAGAACTATGGCCAATCCCCATACGTCATTTAATTTGACTAAAAAAACGGTGGCTACTGAAATTCTTCCACCTATTGTGATGAGATGAATGATGATAAATCTTTTAACCACTGTGGTTTTTTTAAACATATTTTGTATTTATTTGTTGCTGATTAATATTTTTTATTTACTTAAGATTTTTAGTTCAAATAATTTATGACCATTGTTCTTTCAGCTCTCTACTGTAAAGTGGTTTGGGCTGTGCTTTGATCGATCAGTCAGTCAAGACAAAGCCTTTTAGTTTAATATATAATTTATATTCAGTTATACAGTAATATTACTTTAATTTAACCTTCGATCATATTATATAACCTACATAGATGCACGGTCGCCGCTCTAGAAATGGAGCCGTCAAAACAAGGCATATTTCAGCCGGTTACAGCGAAACAAGGCATATCGCTGTCAGTCGTGCATAAGTGTTTTACAACCTTATTGCCCAGTGATTAAGGTTTACATTAAACTGTACTATGTCCGTATAAGTAAGCGTTGAAGTAGTGCCGTTTTTTGATTTCGATTTTGTATGGGACCGTGTATCTATAGTTTATATGTAATCGAAGAATTTAACTATATATTTTTTCCTAAGTTTGCCTTTACTTAGACATACCAATTTAGTATTATAAAGTATTTCATAAGTTTAAATTTGTTTCTAATTTTAAGTGATATGATAATTTACGTTTCTATTGTCTGCCATTCTCGCCTGAGATACAGGATTTTTCTAGTTCAGGCATTTGTGTAATAAATTTATTTTATTTTATACAGGGTGGAGCAAAATTTTCATCCGATATTTTGAAACTGTCTTTTTTATGAATAAAAAACTTTACTTTTAATTTTGCTTTGTATAATGGATAATGGACCTACGCTTTATTTGTACAACAAACGTGAAAAAAAAAGTTTCACAAATGTGCGAATAGGTATCGCTGTATATAATGTAATATATAGTCTCACCCACATTCGAAAAAACATTTTGAACAAGAAGAAAATTGCCACAATCTGGAATAAGCCCTCACAAGCGCACAGTTCATCTTCGCAAGCCACCTATTTAAAAGCATAAAGATGGCGCTATTAGCAATGTCCTGTAATATTTGTTTATTTAAAAGAGACTTTATAAATAAAATTATGATTGCGCTATGTTGTTAGGCCTATCATAAGGATGTGTTAGGTAGGCCCAGTAACCGTGACGAGAGGGCGGACTGAACTACCTACGCTATTAGCAACAACAAGATGGCGCCGCGCAACTCTTTAAAAAGTAATTTAATTATTTACGTAGGTAAATTACCGTTTCCATTTCATAAATTAGGTACTTGATATACTTTTTTAAAGCTGATTTTCATTTTATGTTAGACTAGCAGATTCCCGCGGTTTCACCCGCGTATGTCCCGATCCCGTAGGAATATCGGGATCAAAAGTAGCCTATGTTACTCAGGGTGAATGTAGCTTTCTAATGGTGAAAGAATTTTTGAAATCGGTCCAGTAGTTTCGGAGATTACCTCCAATATACATACATACATACATGTTACCAACGTTACCTCTTTATAATATTAGTATAGATATGTAGGCAGTCCACTTAAAACCCACTTACTTATAAACGATGACTAAGTTTAGGTATGTAACGTTTACAAGTGGCATGAAGTTTCAAGTCTTAGTCAGCGTTTATAAGTAAGGGGGTAAAAGTTTGTACGGTCATACATTTTCTAGAGCTACTCCAACACTAGGTGAGATTGTGAGATACACTGCTATACGAAGCGATAGAGTTAGTTTTTCATCTAATTTTTGGAAGATTTTAACAGTGCAATCAACTTTTAATCCACATTCTTTTTTATGGCGCTGTACTGTCCGGGATTGTTAGATGGAGTAGGCTTGCCCAGCACCTAAAAACCACCCTCCCACCCTAGTCAGAAATGTCCAGAGGAAATACCAGGTCAATACGTCTGGAGCTAACTAAGCTGTGGGTTTCCTCACGCTGTTTTTTAAGTAAGTTTTATAATAATGTTTTATCATTTTAACCATATTTCGTATTTACCTAATAAATTGTAATAAATTAAATACTTAAGAGAATACTAATTATATAGGTACCTACTTAAATAGACCATTTAACACGATTACCTCTAGTAAAAAGACAATTTAAATAAAATATTACAACTTCATTTTTAAATAACAATAAATAAATATAAAACCGGGAATTACAATACACAATAAAGCACATTCTTATTACTATTTATTACATACTTATAATATACTTAACATTAATCACATTTACTCCAAACTATTCCAAACAACTTCTATTGGAAAAAAAATCATCATTTATCATTAGAAGGCGTTGCGTTACGGGCCATTGCGATTACCGGGGTACTTTCGAATTCCTTAAAACAAGAGAATTAAGGTTGATAATCGTTTGAAGCGATGGCTTGGTTAAGTTTGTACCGGCGTAATGTGACTGCGCAAATAGGAGGGGCCTGAGCTTGACAAGTATTAATGATTGTAGCCTCCAAGTAGGTAAATGCGGACGTTTTATTGCCAAAGGCTGTCAGCCTATTGAGGCGAGAACAATATTGTGTGTGTACTGTTCTAAGCTGTTCGACGCTGTTTACTTAAGTTTTAGACTAACTTGTATTTTGTACCTTTTTTGTGTTTTCTAATTCAAAACAATACCTACTTTTTCCCAATTTCAGTTTTGATATTAGGTACGGACTTTCAAATATTACAAGTCGTATTTAAAACATTGTGTTCTCTGGTTGGTTTTGTATTGTATTACCTACAGGGTGGAATTTTTGACGGATTTATTACGGAAGAGATTTAACTCAAAGTCTAAAGAAACAACATACCTACTTACTTAGTATTTTATTCAAAACAAAACTCCGCATTCAAATATAATTTCGCTTGGTAATGGACCCGACGTTAAATCGAAACTACATGGCTACGTTGTAAGTCAAGAAATGGGTGGTGACCATCTTAAACTTTAATAAAACAAAATACAGGTGCCGGCAAACAAGTTAAAAAAAAATGGCGGATGCGCAGAAGTCGATTTTTTATAGAAGTCGCATGTAAAATGTAACTTACTCCTTCCACATCAAAATATTTCCATTTCTTTGCCGCGAGCTGTACCCCTTACCCGATAATTCAAACTCAATTACATGTAAGAGTTTTTTTTTAGATTAATTATTTACATATATTTACATAGGTAGGTACATTATAATAAGAAATATAAAACTAAAGAAACAAAATAATAACTTATATTAAAATAACCCACTCCGAATTGTACCCGGCGCAAAGTTACCCATAACGCTGGCAGCATTGCCGCGTTGAATGGCAATAGCTAACCTTTGCACCAGGTACGAGCCGGAGCGAGGGTCGCCTGTCCTTTATATTATATGATTAAGTATAGTAAATTTCCTAAACGTAGTCAAACACTCATATATCGTATGTAAAAAAAGCATACCACCTTTTGATGGTATTTTTCAACGGCATACCTACAATACTGGAACTCACCCCATTTTCCAATACTTAATATTATGAGTCTATATGCCAATACGACTATAAACTAGAACTAGGACTTAATCCCTAACAACGCAAGCTATACCAACCCCCAAGACCTCCCAACGTTCATCCTAAACCCAGATCCACAGAATAATCAACCGAGCGGATGAGGTATAACCTCATGCGCTCGATTGATCACCTTTTGATAGTATTTTTGAGGAGTATACGTAGGTACAATAGACAACTCACTCACCCAATATTCCAATAATTACGAGTCCGTATGCCGATACAACTGTCCACGACTATAGACTAGACACGACTGTACCTAGACTGGAACTGGGACTTAATCCCACAACGCCAGTTATACTAACCCCAAGACTAGTCCACCTCTCAACGTTCATCCTAGACCCAGATCCACAGAATAATCGATCGGTTCTGTTTTATGGAGTCCCGTAAGCCACCTTGCGGCACTCCCGTCGTAAAACCAAGATAAACTAAGGTTTAACTTAAACCCTCGCTAAAGTTGACGGGAGCCAATGAAAAGTTTTTATTGCAGCTATGAAAGTAGCGGGCTAGCGGGCGAGAGCCCGTACTATGAATGCGAGGATAAACTAGATTATGTCTACCAATCAAGTATTAAGTGTGATAAAATGGCGGATTAAAGGATATAGGAGTGGAATTTTTTGAAACCTTTTGGAGGAAACTTACCTACTCTGAATATTTGAAATAGTATATTTAACTTAAATAAAACTTTCCATTTTTAGAGGTCCCGGACATCAAAATGTAAAAAGGGGTGATATTTTAAGGGTTAATAGGATACTCGCTTGTCCGCCTGTTTGTCTGTCTATCTGTTTTTTATTAGATAATCTAAATCGCCAAATTGGCGTGCCTTCGAACTGTCGTGAATCGCCATGTCGGTTTCGTCAAGTTATTTTTCTTCACCGAAAGTGCGATATTAAAATAGTAAATAAGCTTACCTATACCTTAAAGAAAATGACATTAATGAGTGGTTGGCCGGGATTCGAACCCCTCTCAATTATTATCGTTAGAACTAATGGTCCAGATCGCGTAAAATCGCGTTGTATCATTACCTCGACTTTTGCGTGTCGGTAGAGGAGACGGCCGCGCATATTCTTTTGAAATGTCCTGCATTGGCGGAGTTAAGACTAGCAACTATTAGTTACGTAGAAAGACTTCCACAAATTTAAAAAAATCCTCTTCTAGTCGCAAAAATAGATGAGCTGGAGAATCCCACTAACCAAATGAACCATAACGCAAAAAGGACCCAATTTGAGGAGGTCTATTTGCGGAAAACGAACCCGTAAACCATTTCAATTACCTCGACGTTTTGGCAAAAGGGTTGCACCGGCCGTGGTCGCTAGCAGACAATGACTATCTACAACGCGATCTAGACCCGTAGGTCTAATAATAAAGATAAAAAATAGAACAAGTTTGACGTCCACCAATGAGATCGACGGACGACTTGGTTAAGGCCGCGGGTTCACGGTGGATGCAGGCCGCTTATAACCGAAGTATCTGGAAATCTACTAGAGAGGCTTATGCCCAGCAGTGGACTTCTTACGGCTGAAATGATGATGATGATGAGAACTAGTTTGTACGAATCGAGAACCGGCGGTACCACAGTCGCAGCATGGCACAGACTGTTCTTGTTAACTGCTTGCATACACAAGTAGATACGGTCTCTATGTGTCTTCACGACACGTCTTAATGTGCTACCTTATGGAAGATAACACGGAAGAGAGCGAGGAAATGTCCTGTTTTGTCACACTTTGTGCTTGTTGTTTCATTTAATATAACGCCGGGTGTAAAGAAGAATTAAAGAAATGTTTATTAGATTTTTCTTCTGTTTTCGCGATGTTGGATAGAAATTAAAATTTAATGGTTTTAATGGCGTGGTGTTTATTTCTTTTAATAATAAACACCACGCGATTAAAACCGAAAAATGAATTTAATTTCTATGTTTATTAGGACTAGCACACAACAACAAGATGGATAGATAGATTAACATCAATATAAAATTACAATTTGAAGTAAAACATAAACTACTTTTATCTGGGTGGCACAATAGGTGGCCTTAACACTTAAAGCGATCTTTTCCAAGCAACCTTTCGATGGACGAGAATTAAAAAAGATGAAAGGTAAGGTGTTAGACAAAAAAGAACTTGAAAAATATATTAATAATTGTCTGACACGCATACAACGGACAATATAAGATGGTTGGTACAGAAACAAAAAATAATAAAAAACAATGTCACAACACAATACATTTAACAAACCAGGAAGACGTGTGCGAACCCTAAATGGGCAGACCTCAGCAAAAGCTGTGGCCAGCAAAGGGCTAAATGGAATTATTTGTTAGAACTCAATCGAGACAACCCTTAACGCAAACGTGATAATTTTAACAAACTCGCACTACGCGTACAGGATAAAACAATCAACACCTCTACAAGTGGAGTAACAAATTACGTCAACCTTATAAAATCTCATTGTATTTAAACTGCGGGCTCTAAGTGAAAAGATCTACTATAATAGTACTGTACTATAGTACAGGAGTGTTTGTAAACTTAAAACGATGTCTCAATGCTGTATTGTATGTTGTACTAACAATCAGTGATGTCAACGATGGACGATTACCTAACTAACGAGTGTTGAAGGGCAGAATGTTGTTTTGTTTGTGTTTTTGTTAGGTAAAATTGTTTTATGTTTCTACTGTGTCGTTTAAAAGTTCATTTGATATTCCACTATCTTATCCGTCCACTGCTAAACATAGGCCTCCCCCATCGGTTCGGTGTTGGTCTAGTGGTAGATATGGCGACTTTCATTCCGAAGATCGTGGTTTCGAATGCTGGCCGACCGCGCACCAATATCTTTTTCTTTAAGAAAAACGTATTAGATCTATGTGTGCTATGAACATCGCTCAATCTTACGGTGAAGGAAATCATTGTAAGGAAACCCACGGCTTAAAGTCACGTCAATCAAAAAGGTCTAGTTATAGGGCTGATTGCGTAAACACACAGTTTCAAATTTTTTAGACCTCCATACGACGCTACAAATAGCTATCCTAAGCCACCTCCAACCAACGACTCCCCGCGACCGCTACAATGTCGTCGGTCCAATGAATATGTGGTGTTCCAATACTCCGGCTCGGCGGAAGCTTAACCGTGGCGTAACGGCTAGAACGGAATACCAGTAGTCGCTGGTTTGAGTCCCGCTGAGTACTAACGTTTTTTGAAAGCATTACTTAATCTTAAGGATCAAAATGTTCAATTTCTCAAAATGTTAAATTCTTAAAAGGTTTCGGTTTGTTTCGATAACATCCTGTGTGACCTTGGTGTTCCTCAGGTGTGGCGCACCAGGAGGGTTACTGCGGTTCTTTCGTCACGACAACGATACGATAATTCCAGCCGATACGATGATTCTACTGTCGGCCTACTATCACAGTGTGACAGTAAAATCATCGTATCGGCTTGAATTATCGTATCGTTGTCGTGTCGAAAGAACCGCAGTAACCCTCCAGGTCTTGATACCGTACGAAGCCGGGGCCCGCAACTAGTTACAACACAAAGTTTTACAGTCCACAACAGAAGCTTAAAAAACTTCCAAGTCCATTGTGCAGATGCAGGCCTACCGCGATGACACCTTAATAAATTCCGAGCACAGAATCGTATTCAGATTCAAACGCGATCAAGACAATTTGTATGCACGCAGTCGTCCCAATTATCATGCTGAATGATTCTGCGAATTTTTTGTTTGACACTTGCGTTCTTCATGATGAAGTGGTAGGTACTCTGTGGTACCCTAGGCTTAGCTACGCTTCGATCGTCTTTTATTTCTACGTTTCGATCGTCTTTTGTTTCTACGTTTCGATCGTCTTTTGTTGCTACGCTTCGATCGTCTTTTGTTTTCGCATTTCGATGGTCGTTTGTTTCTGTTTTGATGTAGCGTGAGTTGTGTTTCTGATTGATTAAGTAGGTATTTTTGTAAATTTAGTTGCTTTTTGATTGTTAAGAAAATTTGACATTAGATATATATATTAACTTCCTGTTTATACCTAGTTTTAAAAATTCCCCTTAAAATAGAATACATTTACGACTGTAAAACCTTTATGTAATTTACAATTAATTTATCCATTATTTTTTATGTGTTATTTTAATTGTAGCTTTCGGTTTAAGTATCTGATATAATAATTTAGTTTGTATTAATTTAGTTCGCATTATTGGTACGAGCTGTAGAAGTTAAGTTATTAGGCTGGATTAGGCAGTCAATTGTGGATCGTCAAACTGAGAGGTTGAAATAAACAAAGTAATTTACAATATGACTTGCATGTTATAATGACTATAATGACTTGCGTAGTCTAGTTGGTATAGACGTTGGGGTACTGACTAGGGTATCGAGAACCGGGAACTTTTTTAAGAACCGGGATTTTCGGTACCAGGCTAATCAAGAACCGGGATTTCCCGGGATTTTCTGTAAAGTTGTCTAAGATGCTATACAGGGTGAACCATTTAAATGGGCCTTCAGGGGGATATCCTAAACTATAAGAGATAGCGAAAAATGCTGAAAGGAGTCGCGTCCCCGATTTTGACTAAAACTAAATTGGCATATTTAGATTTTTGAAAAATGCATTACCCCGGCCAGGAATCGAACCTTGTCTTTTTGCAAAAAAAATAAATATCCTATATTATTATACCGATCGATAGTGTTGCTGATAAAGATCAAATCCTGGAAACAAACATAGTATGGTAAATCGAGAGAAATGGCTATTTTTGAATAAAAATATGGAACATTCAAGTATTTGGTACAAGTACTCGAGCGTTCCCCGTATTAATTACCACGGCCTACTCGATTTGAACGACTGCACTAGCATTTATCATCATGTCCCAGACTTTTAAAATTATTGATACCATTGAGGCTCAAACAGCGCCTGTTACGAATTGAAGTCAATTCGTAAAACGAGATGGAAAATTTGTGGCCTTCATGTAACATTTTACGTAATTCTTCCCTTAAATGACTCTTTATTTTATTAGCTTCTTTGACAACTATATTTCTTATAGTATCGGCGCACAGTGGCAGTTTTTTAAAAAAGCTCTTAAATCTTCACATTCAATAAAAGTTCTGAACGAGTACCCATTTAACGAAGTCATTCTGGCAATCATGATTTCCATAGATCGATCGACTGAGACTTGACAGTTAGCGTTTACTTGCACTCCCATTGTCACAGTGACGGCGTCAATGTAGTGCTGGTTAATAAAAAAAAGTTTTTATCTTAGTACCTGCTTTAAGGCACAAACCTAAATTTTCTATAAAATATTTCAAATTAATCAATTAGGATAACAGAAATAAAGTGTAAAAAATAATAATAGTAAAAAATAACATTATTTTAGCTTTCTAATTGTGTTCACACGATATATATTTCTCCCGAAATTCCCGGTTCTTAGGTTTTTAATCCCGGGATTTCCCGGTTCTCTAGATCAGCAAAAGAACCGGGAAATACCGGGATTTTCGGTACCGGGATTTCCCGGTTCTATTCCCTAGTACTGACCCAAAGACGCGAGTTCAAGCCTCGCCGCAAGTGAAAATTTTTTATTGCTATTTTTCCTTGAAAATAAATTTTCTAAATAAAATAGCCTTGAGCTACATACAAAAATTAATAGAAATTTAATTTACAATAGTTTTATTATACGTGCGAGGTGCTGCGTCTCGAGTGCCCGCGCCCGCGCCGCTAGCTCGGTTCGCTTTTAGCTGTCAATATCAATAGAGTTAATAGCACTCGCGTACGATTGACTCGCATGTTACGTCCACGACAAAACAGTGCAATTTACTACAGCTGATTCGTCAGGATGGCTACCGTACGGTAGCTCACACTGTGTTAAGACGGGGAGAGATGATAATCAACTGTCCTTTTTCGGTTGCATAGGAGTGAGTGGGATAAAATTGTATAAAAAAAAGGATGATTAGGTACTCGTAAAATGTACATTATTTTATCAAAGGACGATGTAGTGATGTAGAGGACCTGAGTAATATAGTTTTATACTATAATAATAATATTTTGTTTATTAATTCTCAGAAAGGACGTTACAAACTACATAATTATGTGATACAAGCAATTAACAAAGACATAGTATCCTTTGTGAGAGACTGATGTCTGTATTAGGATAGTCATATCCTGTATAATCAGCCTCTCACTCCAGCAGCTATACTATGTATTAAAATATTGACTCAGTTATACGCAAATATTTGGATATAAATTGATTTTAGTTGAAAATTAGACGTAACTTTGTAATTATTTTTTATTGTTTAAAATGTAAAATTTCATGTTTTTACTATGACGAGGACAAAAAACAGGTTTCGGCGTAAAAAATTGTTTTCAAGATCGACATTTCACATAGGTCGCGCCCTTAATCCAGGGTTACAGCGGGGCGGCTTAAGCAACGCCCGGTGGGGTCATAACTTGGATGGGAGACTGATAATTTGTGTGCAAGCGATAAGCAGTTGGTTTCAGTTGTTATCCCCAATAGCAGTTAGGTCAAGTTAGAGGCCTTAAACTCTCTCTCTCTCTCGAAAACTCTAATGCTAGGTGCTGATAAAATAAAGTAGGTACCTACCGTGCAGAAAGACGACAAGCATCACGTATCTATGTAGATCTTATTTATTTTATAACAACATCCTACCACGAAACTTTACATAATTTACATGGTAATTACCATTTTATCCTTCAAAAGAGGAACCGTCTTCGCAAATCGGATAAATATGATAATACATCAGCCATTCCGATTCTAAACAGACTAAATTAATATCCTCAATATTTCTTCCGAGAAACTATATCGAATTCGACACCGGATGCTTCTGAGACCGACAGACGGACGACTTATTTGTATAAATATTATTGTTAGGTAATAAATACTACTAATATAGACAAAACAATGAGTTCTTAAGTAGGTCCTAAGTGGTTTAGGCATCCTTGCAGCCTTTTCCGCTTAATCGCGTGACAGGGATAGCGCTAGCGAATTTCAGATGTGTTAATGAAGGACGTAAGATGCTAGTAAGCAAATTTTTAGACCGTAACCTATACTAATATTATAAAGAGGTAACGTTGGTAACATGTATGTATGTATATTGGGGGTAATCTCCGAAACTACTAGACCGATTTCAAAAATTCTTTCACCATTAGAAAGCTACATTCACCCTGAGTAACATTGGCTACTTTTGATCCCGATATCCCCACGGGATCGGGACTTACGCGGGTGAAACCGCGGGAATCTGCTAGTATCAAACAATTGGCACAGTTCTGGCCTACTATGACCCCATAAGCCTCTGCAGTATAGTAGACCAGAATTGATTTTACTCGGACGGTTAACTATAAAATTTATTTGAAACAACAGTTTTGAAAACAATGCTTAATAAAGTTAAGGATATTTACTAGGTCATCTATGATGTGAAAACTCGATTACATAATTTTTTCTCGATAGATCGATAGATACAAATAAATAGAAATAGTCAGTCAATATTTTACTTATACTAATAAAACTTTGCAGACGAACTGATCTTGATTCAATGCATGTCATCTATGATTTAAGATTCAAAATTAATGTTTTGTTTTCTTGTTATTAACAATTGTTTGATTTTACGCATTATGGCATAAACATATTTCCTCTAATGTCTTTATCCAGGGAAGAAACAGTCGACTACGTTTCTAAAGTTTGTCTAAAGAAAAGAGATCCACTTTCCTGGCCTTAAAACAATTCTGTAACAAGAAGTAAGAAATAACCCTAACTAATTACATAGTTTACGATTACCCTTACCACATTGAGTTGTCTTCACTTGAGTGATACATACGCAACTGCCCTGGTTTATCACATGACGCCGCCATTGAATCTCAACTGTAATTACGGGGGGATTTGTTGGTTTGTCTCTTAATTAAATTTACTCTGATTGTTTGAGTATTTAGCGCAGAATGTTGGGTTGTTTGAGGTTTCTTGTGTAGTGCCGTCAATGATGCGAAGAGAGATGATTTTTTAATTGTACTGAGTTAGGAGTCAAATAAAATTGGTAATTGTTGAGTCCTGCTTATATTTATGACTAACAGTGCCCGCGACTTCGTCTGCCTAATTTTTTTGAAAATATAATATAGCCTTCCCCAATAAATGGACTAAAGATTTTTTTAAATCGACTAGCGGGTCCTGAGATTAGCGCGTTCAAACAAACAAACACTTCAGCTTTATAATATTAGTATAGATGAGTGATACAGCCCTTAACATCTGACTGGACATAATTCGAAATATTTTCAAAGAAAATTACATATACTTAAACATTATTTCTTAGTGTTAATCCACACGAATCCCAACGGGTACTAACGTTTTTGAAAGCATATTTTCAAAAAGCAGAAAATTACATCTTCAAAAATTAACTCGCGGCGAGACTCGAACTCACGTCTCTGCGTTTGTACCGCAGCGTGTTATCGAATTTCACCACGCAAGTTTCCATCCCAAACGATGAAAATGAAAAAGGAAAGAAGTTCGATGGGTAGGTACTTTAATTTCTACGAACGAACGAACGAAAGAAAGAAAATCTGTCATCCGTCCTTCAAAACCGTCAGAAAATAAAATTTTCGGACGGATTTCTAGTAGTAGGCTAGAGCATTAAAAATAAGATAGGAACTAGTGGAAATAACTCACGAAAGTTCAGTCTAAAACAGTCTCGATGACCATTAAATCTTTAGCACTAAGGTACAAGACAAGACACTAAAACACACTTACGATCAATAAATAAAATATCTGACACTAAAGTGTTGATGTTTGCACTGTACTTATCTGGTAATGGCATATTTCAGGTTTATTTGTACTATTCGTAGTTACTACTAAAATTGTTAGTTAATTTACTCTAAATCGACCTAAAAGTACCTATCTACATTTTTAACTTTTAGAAGCTTTAACAGACAAAAAACACAAAAAAATGAATTTAATAAAAAATAGGTATAAAGTAGGTATATGTAATGTAATACTACTACTATCGTCTAATACCCATAGTATCCACCCCGCAAAAAACCTGTTTATTTAATTATCCTACGACACACACATTTTACAAGTACATATAGTTCACGCAAAACTTAATGGCCCCTGTGATCTAGGAACGTAGCACTCACACAGCTGTACGCGTTGCTGGATGGTCGCGGGGAACGAGCGACACGCGGGGAGGGTCGGTCCCCTCCCAACGACCGTACCTTTATCTGGCGCATCTATAATTCGCGTTCTGCGCAACTACCTGCGCCTAGATCACATTAAGTTTTGCGTGAACTATACCTACATATTATCGATTTTTCAAACAATGCCATCTCGCTCATTTCTATAAGTAGGTACAACCCAAAAATCGATTGTTGCTTCTATGCATATTGCATATTACACTTAGAAACATTGCACAACACAAAAATAACTCATTTATTTGCATTTTTCGCATACGGATGCACCAATTCCATAACAATTGACAGTCAATTAGCCAGAGGTTACTTTCATAATATTCACGCAATTGCACTGAAACAAAAAGTATTTGAACCCACCGCAATGAATTTATGTTTTCCTGAACCTAATCATGTGTAAACTAGAGGGTGATTATGAGTTTTGCCCTTGAATCGACTCAATGTACCGGTAAACTTTGCTCGAACAGTTTTATTTTTTAATTTTACGATCTCTACAATATTTTACGACTTATGTATGACTGTATCGCAATGAGTCGCATCGGTTTTTAGGGTTCCGTGCGCAAAGGGTAAAAACGTGACCGGGACCTTATTACTGAGACTCCGCTGTCTGTCTGTCTGTCACCGGGCCGTAATACCTACTTTTAGCTAGGCGGTTGAAATCACAGATGATGTATTTTTACAGGCGCTATAACAACAAATACTGAAAACAAAATAAAACAAATATTTCAGGGGGATCTCATATAACAAACGATTTTGACATGAAAATACCACGATACCGCGATCTATTTTTACCACTGGCGCCATCTAGTAATTAAGATAGTTAGACGAGTGATAAGTGATAGACTGGCGTTAGTGGTAAAATAAATTTTACCGTTGTGTTCACGGATTGGTTGATCCAGTGTTCATTTTAGGGTTACGTTCCCAATTCTGATAGTGGTACGGAACCCTTCGCGCGCAAGTCCAACTCGCTCGATCGGTTTTTATAATACTTTAATTTCACCGCCAAGAAAACCATAAAAATATGTAAATCGCAAATAAAAGTCGTCCTTGTGGCAACAATAAAGTGCATTAATCCGAAATACAGCGGATAACTTACGATACAGTTCATAAATTAATATGTTTGTCAATAAAACTAAACTTTATTACTAAATGTAGTGTAATAATTGCTATTTTATTTAAGTATTTGTATTTATAGTTCATTTATTAACATTTTACGTTTAATTGGAGAGTCGTCCTACTACCTAGTACCTAGTTACTTATTGTTGTAGGTACCATAAGTATCTACTTACATATTATGTTAAGGTCCCTAAAATTAAATAATTGTTAATTATTTCATGACGGAATGTCGTAGAACTTTTTTTGAGTACAGATTGTAGGCGACATTGTTTCCGATATTTTAGTGCAGTTCCCATACAAATATGTCGAAACGTATTGAAGCCTATCGACATTTTAGCCAAATCAGACATTTTTTGTCTAAAATTTGGATAGGCTTTGCACCAATAGGAGGTTCTTGTCTTAAAACTACACCAAAATGTAGGAAACAATGTCACCTACAATCTGTGCACAAAATAAAGTTCTACGACATTCCGTCATGAAATAATCAACAATTTTCGATGAGCCCGACAGGGATTTTCAGTTTCAAGGTCGTTGGCGTTGATACTCCTCTAATAAGTACCTAGGGGAAAGAAACTAGAAATTTTACAAATGTAGTCTGTTTCCTCCCTGGATAAAGTTATTAGAGAAAATATGTTTATGCTATACTAGCTGCGTCCCGCGGTATCACCCGCGTAAGTCCAGATCCCGGGGAAATATCGGGATCAAAAGTATACTATGTTACTCAGGGTGAATACAGCTTTCTAATACTGTAGTCCAGTAGTTTTTGAGTTTATTCATACCAAGCATACAGACACACAAACACACACACAAAAATACAAATCTTTCCTCTTTATAATATTAGTGTAGAAAACCTATATCTGCCACGATAAAGTCATTAACCTAGGAGGAAACAGTCGACTGCGTTTGTTTGTTTGTTGTTTGGGGACGTCTATAACATCTATTATTATTATTAGACACAGGTCTAGATCGCGTTATAGATAATCACGATGATGATAAGTTTTCTCGGGACCACGGCCGGTATAACCCGTTTGCCGAAACGCCGAGGTAAATAATAACAATGATTTATCGATAACGCGATCTAGACCCGTTTCTAATCCTATCCTATCTTTCTTCCTATCCTATCCTACTAATATTATAAACGCGGAAGTTTGTATGTATGTGCCTTTGTTACTCTTTCACGCAAAAACTACTGGACCGATTGCGATGAAACTTGGAAGATACACAGCTGGAGACCTAGAATAACACACAGGCTACTTTTTATCTCGATATTAATAAATAATAAAATAATAAATAATAATAATGGACGGAAGTCGTGTAAGTTTAAAAAGTGTACTTTCACATCTCTATTATGTAGATCAGTTGTTGCTGGGGTGGCCGGAGCTCATCAGGATACCTTTCGTAGGATCATCAACATCGCCCTAAGGCCTCTTAACCTAACGACTGCTATCGGATATAACAACCAGGACCACCTGCTTAACTTGTCGTAACGTAACCGAATAATTAGATAGTATTATATTATTTTATTTATTTACTGTTCATTGTTATACTTAATGTTGAATTATGACATTATAATAAATAACAAGGTTCGTAATTATTAATTTCTTTCCATTTCATTGCAGTATACACAGTTATTACTACAAGGCATGTTATTAGTACTTAGTACTTATTACAGTATTTATTAATTAGGTACTTCCTTATAAATTTTTGCGAGGGTTATGAAGTGGGCTGTGGACCCTGGAGGGTTACTTCGGTTCGTTTCGATTCGACAACGATACTGTCATAACGATGGTTCTACTGTCACCCTACTATCAGAATGTGACAGTAGAATCATCGTATGACAGTATCGATGTCGTATCGAAACGAACCGCAGTAACCCTCCAGGTCCAAGCTAAACAATGCGCAGAGATCCCTCAAAACAAGTGAAATAAAATCCCTTTTTCTGGCTCCTATATAGAACAGTTTGTTTAGTATTTGTAATTAATTGAAAGTAATTTTATATATTCCCGGGTCTTAATTCCGTGATTTTTACTTGTCCCCTCGCGACCAAGACCGTTGTAACATGGTCGAAAGGTCGAGGAAAGAGAATTAAAAAGTAAAAATCACGCGATTAACACCCGAGAAAATATACAATTATGAGTTCCAATCGTGTTAGTTTAAAAAGATTATTAATTGAAAGTAGGTTAGTGGCTCTAGTGAATAAAGAACAAAGTGATCTTATAAGGGTTCCTTTTTTACCTTTTAAGGTACGGAAACCTAAAAAACATATTTTTAAATCTCATTTAACGTCAGGATGAATTGATAAAAAAAAGTTATTATTTGTAGATTTTGATGTTGACCTTATAAATGACCTAGATATTGTTAATTAAAATGTTGTTAGTCTTTTTTACCCGACTGCGCGACGCAAAGAAGGGTTATGTGTTTATTTGTTAGCCAGCTAATTTGTCCCACTGTAGGACAAGGGCTTTCTCCCATGCCTTGCCTTAGATGGGGTTGAATTCTTCTCTCGACGGACCACTAAATAAAACTGCACTGTACACTGTTCTAAATCTTCTGGTTGACTTTACTAACCCATATTTAAAAAATCAACATTTTCCCTACCAAATCCTAAGAACGCAACGTCAGCGTGTTCTAAATTGCATAGTGTCGCCATCTCTTAGCCAAAACTTAGAACTAAACAAACATACTTAATTGTAGCTTGATGGGTTAGGCAGAGACGCCTTCGGGAGCCTACTTCGGGTTGTCAGGTCTGTATTTCTCTTTTTCTAAGAGATCCATAATAAATTTAAGACATTTTTCGGTTTGAATCGCGTGGTGTTTATTACTTTTAGCATTCTTACATCGCTCAACGTTTCGAGACCTTTCCAGGTCTCTTTATGTCTTTAATTTCAATACAACATCGCGAAAACAGGAGCCGAATCTAGATCCATAATATTTAACAATACATATTTTAATCGCAAAATACGATACGATGAATCATTAAATATAATTATTATTAAAGTATTAATTACTCATTTAATTTTGTTAGAAATAAATTAGAAGCTGCGGTAGGGCAAAACTGTTGAATTGTCGTAAAACGAATACCTTTTTTAGTTACCTTACATTTATTGAGGAATTAACGACATATTTAAATTGTAACAAAGATTCAAGATAAAATACCTAATCAAGATCTTAAAAATAAAGGCTTTTAAAGCGGTTTGTAACAAGTATTTAAGAGGGACAGTCTACCTACTCTTTTCGCCATACAAACTTTACAAACGTAGTCGACTGTTTCCTTCTTGGATAAAGATATTAGAAAAAATATGTTCATGCCATACCATAAATCCTATATCAGCCTTAGATTAAAACAAAAACCTAATATCAGCCATGTCCATTAATGTCCATTATTGTCCATGGCCCCACCTTTTGGTTTTTTCATTTCTAATTTTTCTGAATTTTATTTGTATTCTAATTAGAAAATGAACAAAAAAACCCAAAACGTAGGGGCATAGTCATGGCAGATTAGTTAAACATATTTGTCTGTTTGTTAAAGATCTAATGTCTTTATCCAGAGAGGAAACAGTCGACTACGTTTGTATGGAGAAAGAGTAGGTAGACTGTCCTCTTAAGAGGGCAGGCGGGTGTACGCTGCTCCATATAAACGTATTTCCTGAATTTTGCCTCAGATCTTTTTTTTGTGCATGTACTGATTTCTAAAATTTGAAAAAGTGAGCGGTTGTCATAATTTTATAAGCGAGCGGAGTGAGCGGTTCTCAGGCCAGAAATATAAAGATAGGTCTTAGATGAAAACAATAAACAGCAGATACGTTACCTAGTCTCGGAATATGAGACGATAAAACTGCGTCTAGCTGACGCACTAGCCTTAGTCGTATGTTGCCGCGTGAGCACTTGCTGTCAAACTGCGATTATCTTTTTGAAATCCATAAATGAAATGAAATGATTCTGAATCATTCTTAAAGACAAATGTTTTAAAATACAATAATTTTATGAAAATGCATGTAGGTGTTTCTAGCTCATTTTTCGAATACGCAATGTTAGAATATACCTACCGTATCTACTATTTTTGTTTTCATACTCTAACTGATCCGACGAAATTTGTTTCGCCTTAGAGGCAAAAAAAAGTATCCTTTGTCCCCACCTATTTCCCAGCCGCTCTTGAGTTCTAAATAGTGTAACTAATACGATTTTCTTTTTAGATTACTTAATCCGAGGCCAGGCTTTAGCGACTTTAGACGCCAGGCCAAGCCAGGCTACTCTAAAGCCAATTTTTAGTAGCATAGTAAGTATACTGTGCATAATACTTGACCTCTATACGACACAATGACACAAGTGCCTATAGTCTCGTACTAGTCTAATCACGCGCGAAGCGACCAGGACTCTACCGGCCAGTCCCTACTCAATTATCGGACTGACCTATTGTCGCCGTAACCTATTTCAAAGGAAATTGAGTTTGGACAATTCCATCAAAATTCCGTGTAGACTCTTGCATTGTAAAACAGATCTGGCTATGTATAAAGCTTGGTATAGTGATATAAAGGCTATATTTGACGCTCTGCTGGGATCAGAGATGATCTGATGTTATTATTTTGTGCAGAGCAATACATACAGAAATAAGTATTAATAATTAAATATTGCAGGACGTTGCACACAGCGCAATCTAGTCCCAAACTAAGCAACTAGGCTGGTACTATGGGTACTACGGATATTACTACTGCATATACATACATACAATATTTTTTTTTATTGTAGGTAAATTTGTTATACCTACCTATCTAGTTGTGGATACCCGTTATTGGCTTTCCTATTTCTATTGTATTTTTAGTATGTATTGTGATAGCTGTTGGTTCCCTGAAATGTAAAAATAAATAAATCTATAAATATATCCTACTTAATCATCTTACGTAGATGTTACTTGCCAATAATGATGATGATGATGTACCCCTTATAGTGGAGACCTTGTTTAGTTGGGGTAAAGATGCAAGAAAACGACTAAGAGCTAAGTTTAGGAGATAATTTTTCATTTTTCTTCTAATCAAATTCATTTTTTACCGAAAAAAATAGTAGGAATGTACAATTTTAATTCAACGTCGCGTCGCTGGTAAAAAATCTAGAAATACATTATATAAAAAACCTCCTTCTGAAATTAAAGACATTTTTCGGTTTTTATCGCGTCATGTGGTGCGAAAAATGTCTTTAATTTCAATACAACATCGCAAAAACAGAAGAAAAATCTAAACTTCCTACTGTTAAATTTGGTTTCCTCGGCTACACTAAGTCGGCGGTCATGGCTCGATATGTTACAAAGTGTGAGGAAAGGTGTTAACGAACACACAGACAGCATGTTGTGCTGCAGTTTTATTGTCTTGACACTGTGTCATGGCGATCGCCATTCGATTCAGTAGCGATGCTGTAGCGCGTTGCAAACGCGACTGTAAGTAAACACAACGTTATTTTTGTTTAAGAGCACAGTCTCTATTCTCTTTCTCCATACAAACGTAGTCGACGTTTTCCTCCCTGGATAAAGACATTAGAGCAAAAATGTTTATGCCATAAAACCTATATCTGTCATGTCATGACTATACATCTACCTTTAAATTTTTTTATATTTTTTAATTTTTTATTACTATTCTACTTATAAAATAAAAAAAATCAAAAGGTAGATGCATAGTCATGACAGATATGGGTTTTATGGCATAAACATATTTGCTCTAATGTCTTTATCCAGGGAGGAAAACGTCGACTACGTTTGTATGGAGAAAGAGAATGGAGACTGTCCTCTTAATTGTAGAGCGAAGTTATTCAATTTTCTTCTGTGAATATGCTGCATAAGTGTACCTATATAAAATCACTGTTTTTAAGAGTTCCGTACCCAAAGAGTAAAACAGGATCCTACTTCTGAGACTCCTATGTCTGTCTGTCTGTCCACCTGTCACCGGGCTGTAGGTATCTCATAAACCATAATAGCAAGACAGTTGAAACTTTCACAACAAATACTAAAAACAAAATAAAACAACCACACATAATAAAAAAATAAAAAACTAATGTGAACTTAAATTTAAGCCTTAAAACTTAAGACTGGCTGCAATAATATTCAAATGAAATTATAAACATAGTTATAAAACGTTATTTACCATCTTTAGGCGAACCAGGAAATACCGCTTATTACCGCTACCGCGACCTGTTTTCGGGTAACAAGGTGCATTAGAAACTCGTAGGTACAGTACAAAAAAACTGCCTTTAGGTCTCAGTAATGTACGCTTTAGTGGCTGCACCGGCCTCCATGCTCCTTGTACCCATAAAGCACTACAAACTGCGTGACCAAAGCTGTTTAAGCTTGCGTGGTTCTATAATTGGCTTTTAAAACACCGACAAGTTAGTGATAATTATATGAAACATCGATGGTATTGTCGATGTGTGATTTTCGAAATTTTGCGTGTCAAGGAGTATTATTTAAGTTATTTCGGACATTGTACCTACCTTACTGAGCGATATGTTAATTCCTGTCTGTCAAGTCTGAGTGATGGCTGCAAAGTGCCGACTGTAATTCCAACTTTGTACCTTATTTAAGCCCTTATTAGGGAATTACTTACCTTTAAAATTATATAAGTCAATATAAGTACTTAAGGACATAATTAGCCTTATTAATAAACGTCGAGTACTTTGTCTTTTTCCGTGACAAGAGCTTTCAAAGTTGACAGACAGAAACAAAAAGTAGTAAAGTTACTCCGGTCTTACTCCACGTTTATTAATAAGGGTAAATATGTTTATAAACCTTATGTACCTACATATATTTAATTAAATCTATTTTAGTTAAAGTTGTCATGTCCAATGAAAGACATCTGTCAATCATATTTCACTAAATGTGGTTTAATAACAGTTTTTGTCAATGTTAATATCGAAGGTTTCGGTTCCGGAACCGGTTCAATGCTCATTCCGAATTTGACTTCGATTAGAGTTAAAATGAATTTTTGCGAAAGGGACTTTTTGCGACAGTGACATTCTGCGAAAGTGGTAATTTGCGAAAGTACTTTTATGAGAAAGTATCAAAATTTGCTAGAAACACTTTTTTGCGAAAGAGACTTTCTGCGTCAAAACCCTTCAAACGCGATTAAAATGTGCTACAGTCGCTACAGTCGGAGTTTTTCTGTTTAGAGCCCTCGCCCACGGCGACTTTTTGTAGCGATACTAACGCGCTTCTGCATCGATACAGTCGCGAAGCGGTCGCAAGCTGTGTGCCCTCGCCCACGGGGCGCTCAGATTTAGTAGCGATCGCCATTCGATTCAGTAGCGATGCTGTAGCGCGTTGCAAACGTGACTACCACGCGTTAGTAGCGATGCAGTCGCGCGTATGCTAAACGCGCGACTGCATCGCTACAAAAAGTCGCCGTGGGCGAGGGGTCTTAAATAGCGTTGCTTTGATTATTTTTATTCTTCGAAAGGTCCAGTACCTCCTGTCAGATCACGGGTAGACTAACTTCATATCAGAATCGCGAAAACTGAAGAAAAATCTAAGCATTTAAGTTCTAAAAACAAGAAAAATCTAAGCATTCAAGTTCTAATAATAATATAATCAACGGTTATATTTAAAATCGAAAAATGAGTTTAATACTTTAGGTCGTACCATAATACAATAGTGTGTGAGAGATAGTGCTAGCGAATTTCAGATGTGTAGAAGAAGGACGTACGATGCAACTATGCGAATCTTTAGAGCAAAAAATCAAATATGAGTTACTAATAGTATTAGTTAGGTACAAGTTAACTAGACAATCTATCAAAAAATTACTTAGTTTAGCATATTTACGAAATAGTTATATTATTATCGAATGTGATTAATTTACATCGACTCCCAGACAGAATTACTTTCATATTTGCAATATTATTGATAACGATTCGAGATACGAGTAACATGGGTTCCTTTTCGGCCTCATAAAGATTCTTGTCGTAAGTACTTACCTTTAATGGAATAAAGGTACCGAAAATTTCCTTTACATTACTTAAGTGGCGCATATTGGCCTGAAGGTGCTATAATGGAATATAAAGACGCCATTCTAGACAATGTATGGAAATATTGCGATTTAAGTCCGTGGTTCTGAGTAAAATTGTACCTTTAGGGTTAAATCATAATATGTGCGTTAACATACCGGAAGACTGCTTTTTAAGACAGCTAGCAAAGCTGTGTCCCGCGGTTTCACCCGCGTAAGTCCCTATCCCAAGGAACCCTTATCAGATTTCTACATCATAAGAACACACTCACCTATCAGTTTTCTACTATCTGCGGTTTAGGCTGTGCGTTGATCCATCAGTAAGTTAGTCATAAGTATAAAAGTAAGACTTATTTTTTAGATAATTTAATTCTGAACATAAAGAAAGAAATTACGCTTTAGCTCAACGTTTCGATACTGAAGAAGGGACCTGTAAAGGTCTGTAAGGGACCTTTACAATGCTAAAAGTAATAAACACCACGCGAATAAAACCGAATAATGTCTTTAATTTCAATACAACATCGCGAAAACAGAAGAAAAACGAAAAAAACGTGTGGCACTCGGGGACTGCCTGCATTTTTTATCAATTTATGCAATTACAATTATTTTTTTATTTTGTAGCACGTTGTCATGGTTACCATGTAGCTCGGCCGAGCGTTAACATGGTAGGCGGAGAGGGGGGTGTTAGGTTTTTTTCGTTACGAAATTTCTTCATTCAAAGCTCAAAGCCCGCGATAAAAGCTATGCAAAAGCATTCCGAAAGGTTTTTTTCTACATTTTGTGCATAGGTAGGCACAAACACACAAAATAAACTTTTGAAACTTATACTATTTGTACCTATACCTACTTACATTTCTTCCCTGGAGGGTTACTGCGGTTCGTTTCGATACGACATCGATACGATAATACGATGATTCTACTGTCACATTCTGATATCTTATTCTCATGACCAGATTGCGTTTTTAACTCGACGTTTCGACAATGTTACAATACTTTTGGTCGCAAGGAAACCGAGAAGGAGACCAATACGCGAATAAATGTGAATATGAACACAAAATAAGTACTTATTTAAGTTAATCGACACGCATTTGGTACCACTTCCTGTGGTTTTCACCCGATTATTTACCCATAAACGAATTACGCAGTTAGTCAGTTAGGACCATTTGGTCAAATTGAAAGGCAATAAAGCAAAGGCTTCTTTGTTACCCGTTTGGAAAGTTACCATTCGACTTATTGTTGTTTTTGACATGCAATGTACGAAATTATACAGATCTCAAATAAAAAACGCCTTCAATACTGCAGTACTATACTTTAAAATAGGGTCCCGTTTTTATTACCCTTTGGGTGGGTAAAACGAATTAAATTAAGTTATTTGCACTAATTCATAATAAATAATAATAAATAAATAATAATAAATAAATTCTCCGAACAACACACAGCGCCATCTAGCCCCGTGGTAAGCGACTAAGCTTGTGTTACGGTGACTAGACAACGGATATAATACTTATATTTATTTTTCTTTTGTAAATACATACATATTATACATAGAGGGACACCCAGACCAAACACAAATATTTATTTTTTAAGCATAAATACTTGCACCCGGCGGGAATCGAACCCGCAACCTTCTGCATTGCAGTCGCGCTTTCGCACGACGCGCCACCGAGGTCGTCGTAAATTGTAGGATTACTAGTTACGCCCCGCTGTTTCACCCGCCGATCCCGCGGCAATATTGGGATAAAAGTGGGCGCCTATCCAGATCTCTAGCTGTCTGCAACTTATTATCATCGGTTCAGAAGTTATTGCGTGAAGGAGTAACAAACATACAAACTTACACACAAATTGTCAATGTTAGTAGAATTTTAATCGCGTGGAATGGGTGGATACGTGGCGTGTGGAGTCAATCCTGAAGAAGAGACCGATTAAGCTCTCGAAACGTTGACCATTGAAACAATGCTGAAAGTAATAAACACCACGCGATTAAAACCGAAAAATAAGTTTAAATTCAATCCAATATCGCGAAAACAGAAGAAAAATCTATTATTAACCTATTACTAAACTTTATTTTGTACGGCTTAGAGACACATTTGTAGGTGTCAAATGTGTCTTTAGGTGTACAAAATATGTATATGAAACTGGTAGGCTACTGACGCATCACGACACGTCTCGCCACGTAAATGTGTTTCCACCTTTATTTTTCCCGTTCGATATGACCGATAAATAAATAAATAAAATAATAAATAAATTCTGTGAACAACACACAGCGCCATCTAGCCCCGTGGTAAGTGACTAAGCTTGTGTTACGGTGACTAGACAACGGATATAATACGTATATTTATTTTTTTGTAAATACATACATATTATACATAGAAGGACACCCAGACCAGACACAAATATTTATTTTTAAGCATAAATACTTGCACCCGGCGGGAATCGAACCCTCAACCTTCTGCATTGCAGTCGCGCTCTCGCACGACGCGCCACAGAGGTCGTCACCGATGGCGACACAAAGTGCGCCGGGCCAGCCCAGTAATGAGATAAAACATTTGCACTAACTAAGCTTGAATCCCGGCAGGCCCACCTTCCCATTAATATTAAATGAACAGCTACCTAGCAATACGGAGATTACAGCTTACTTTTCAAAGACATATTTATAGTAATTGTCTTCGAGAAGTTATTAGCGGAAGGCTGGGGGTCACTAATTGAATAATAATCATAAAGAACGTGTTAATAAATTGTTAGTAGGCACGCCATTGCTCTGTACTGTACATTTACTTTGTTAGAGATAACGTTTTCCAATTTCTTCGTACAGAATCGATTTTGCTCGGGTAACCACTAGTTGAACAGCTGGCGGGATGCAGCCTATAGGCCGGAGTGGATGGAGGAACCAAATCCCTCGATTTTGTTCCTTCTTTATACTCCGCAATTATCATACCACTACTGGGCTAAGGCAGTGCTCAGCAGTAGTACAAAAATTGCTAAAAACTTTAAAATATATTAGGTAGGTAAACAGCCCTACATACCATCGTGGTCAAAATCATAATCTCCCTCCTTTTTGCGGTTATCGGGTAAAACCTGCCCACACACTACGCAAAGTTGTCTGACAGGCACATTTCTGACACTTAAATTCGTAAGGCCTATAGTCGCCTTTACGAATTTAAGAGTGTCGCGACAACAGGTGTTATAGTCGCTTTAGTAGCGGTAACATCTATGTAGCCAAAACTTTTACACGCAAAGTCGTTAAGCGGGTAATCCCGGCATAGAATAGGGTTATATTATAACTGTCGAAAATATATAAAATATTCCATATTCAATAATTCAAGAACATAAACAATTGAGCTACACTGTATGCACTAAATTGTTTGACATTTAACTTCTCAATTACAATAATTAAGATAAAAATAAGACTTTCATATGACGTAACTCTCTGATAAGATACAAAGAACACTAGTCACTGTATATTGTATGCTAGCAGATTCCCGCAGTGTCGCCCGCGTAAGTCCCGGTGCCGTGGGAATATCGGGATCAAAAGTAGCCTATGTTACTCCTTGATAATGTAGCTTTCTATTAGTAAAAGAATTTTTTGAATCGGTTCAGTGGTTTCGGAGATTACCCCCAATATTACATATTTACAAACCAACGTTACCTCTTTATAATATTTGTATAGACTAACTAGTATTCTTTATCGTAGGTCAAGAAAAAAATATTCTTGCATTCGCTTTATCCGTTGATAAGAAATATAAATACATTTTAATTGAATTGGTACCTATGTTTTTAAATTGAAGTATGTCTTATTTTCGTGTAGTGTGGCTCAACTAGTGTCAAAGTTAGGTCGCCCTAACTCGCTTGTCCGTCTGTCTGTCGATCTGTCTTTTGTGTACCTATACATTCACCAAATTATATATCATTCATTATAAATGTACAATATCTGTGTATCTCCGGCATATAATAGGGGTAAAATATCTCTTTCCGTGGGTGTCGTAAAAGGCGACTAAGGGATGAGAACGAGAACTATCCTTAAGTTTCCCCAGCCTGGTGGTGGATAAACTGCTTGGTCCCTAAGAGGATTGGTGTCGGGAAGGTGGCCGCAAACACACGCACACACATTTTTACATTTGTTTTATTGTTTGTTTGTTTTGTAAAGCAAAAATCCCTGCCGAGAATAACTAATGTACGATATCCATCAACGGCAACACCGAGATTTACCTCTATTGTTGTTTCAAATGTATCCTATTTGACATTTACTAATTTGTCGCTTTGATAATCAATGGCGATCCATCAAGTGGATAAACAAATGAAATTGTTCGCAATTTGTTACAACGCCGAGACGCCTAATTATATACAGGCCAGAACGTGTTTTAATCTAAATGTGGTATGATCGAGAAAAAAACTTATGCAATTATAATTATTTATTTATATTGTACCATGTTGCCATGGTAGGCGGAGTGGGGGGTGTTAGGTATTATTTTCGTTACAGAATTTCTTGATTCGGTGGTCGCGCTTCAAGCCCACGATGCAATAGCTTAAAAATCGGTTTAGCGAAAAGACAATAGAATCAATTGACTGCTCATAAGTTTACCCCCCTCACTAACATGGTACGTCGTCGTTTTAGTAGTAGTAACTGAAGGTACCTACTTGCATACTCCAAGTATAGATAGGTAGAGCATCGCCCAATCACAAAGTTTGATTATTACCTCACCCTCTGCCCTCTATAGTGAGTAGCGTTTTGTAGAAAAAATCGCGGTATTACCAGTTAATTGGTTCTAATGTCTTTGGTTTAGCGGATCCCGGGCTCGCGAAAGGGATGAAACCGCGAACCACGTTGTGGCCCATTTGCTTATAAAAAACATCTTAGGTACCTATAGGTATGTAAGTACCTACCTATTTTTATGAATTACATACAAAGAGTACTCTACCTACAAAATCTACCTTTAACCAACAAGCGTTAACCGATCGACACGAGTGAATTCGCCTGAGTTTGTATGAAGCTTTATGGGTGTCCGCGTGACTGACGGGGTCGATCAAAAGCCTAACAAAAGCCGGACAGGCCGATCTTGTATATATTTGGCCGGACATAACTATAAAAGCCGGACATGTCCGGATAATGCCGAATGTCTGGCAATCTTACTCAGACGAGAAGAATTAATGTACGATATCTATCAGACACGGCACCGAGATTTGCCTCTATTGTTGTTTCAAATTTACCCATTTGTCGTTGATAATCAATGGCGATCCACAACAACAATCAACAAATGAAATTGTTCGCGAGACGCCTAATTAAATACAGGCCAGAACTTACCGTGTTTTAATCTAATTGTGGTATGATCGTAAAAAAAGTGATTAAGCACATGTTATCGCCAATGTTACCAATTCGAAAAATCTTGTTTCACTCAATTTTACTTTCTGATTAAAAGTTGATTTTTACGGTTACTAGCTAGAGTATATGAGTTTATGGCGGTAAGTACTGTATGGCACGTGGAAAGTTAGACTAGCTGATTTTACACGCCTGCCGGCCTTAGCCGAGTTTCCACCGGTGAAGTGGAATAATTTAGGAATGCCTATATAAATAAAATAAGTTTGCGTTTCCACCAAGTTTAGACGTGCGCAAAAGGGAAATGAGCGGCCTCATTTATATTTAAACCGCGGTTTCACCCGCGTAAGTCCCGATCCTGCGGGATTTTCCAAAAACCCTTTCTTAGTGGACACCTACACATCACAAAGAACACACTCTCCAAATTTCCAGTGTCTAGGACCAGCGGTTTGGGCTCTGCATTGATATATAGATCAGTCAGGACTTTGAATTATTTATACCTATAGACATAGATAAGATGCTTTATTGTATGTAAGCTTAAGATGCTTTACCGTAAAATGTAAGTAAAGAATGGTTTCAGTTTCTGTACGTACACATTTATAATATGTAGAGATATACTAATTTTCTTTTTTCAAGAGTTTACTCTTTGTTGGTGGAACTACATACCTATTGTATGTAGTTGTGTATTGTTTATGTATAGTTTTTTTCTTAGCGTTTTCTAGTGTTCCTTATTATTATTTATTTATTCGTATGGCATTACAATATTAGGTATACTAATAACTAGAATCAAATTATAAACTAGAGATCCTTGTTTAGTTATTTCAGCCATTTGATGGCATCGTCGTCCAGGTTGTTCCTTATTATTGCTAAAGATACTCTTTTTTCTTTTAAGTATACTAGTATTTTAATTTAAAAACTACTAGTTATAAATAACTCAAAAGATGGCACACTAGATAAATCAACATTTTATCCTTAAAATGTGACAGAAACAACCGTGTCGTACAAAAGCGCAAGGTAAGTCACCATAAAATGTCCATGACGAATATCCAGTAAGGCAAGTTGGCACCGTTTATTACTGACACATACAACATCTTGCGAGTCATAAAGATTATCCTTCAAAATCGTCATCAAAGAAACCAGCAAGAAACTAACATTTCATAATTTATTAGACAAAGCTTTGTCACGTCTCGAAACTTTACAACAAACTAAATTTTAACGAGAGACAAACAATAAAATGTTAGAAATAAAAGCAAGAGAACGTCTCACGGTGTTCTTGTGAATTTCTCAAGTTTAAAGCCTGTAATGCAATGAAACTAATAACACAATATGCGTCCAATTAAAAGACCAAACAAAATACTGAACGACACATAAAAAGGTGGCACAAAGGTTGTTCGACATTGGTATAAAGGTGTAAGGCTTTGTACCTCTGGGGGAAAAGAGGCCATTCCGCGAACGCGGAGTTATGGGCCCACAAAACGTCAGGGCGAATCATCAATGTTTAAATCGCAATAATTTATTGAAGAATTTCGCAATTATCATATTTCATACTTATTTACGACGTCTAGGTCTCCCTCTGACGTCTGCCCTATCCTTACGATCCTGGGAGGTCATAAAACGAGCCACTAGCAATAAACGTGTTTTATTCCGCCAATAATTATGTTTGTTTTAGATTTTTTCGTGTAGTTTTACATTCTGAATCTTTAGTGCTTTACGCGTTGGTCAGAATGGGGCCACTGGATTTAGTGAGCTGTTAAGTATGTTGGGTCATATTTAATACATTGATCTCGACCTTTACAAATACATACGAGGACATATGCGTCTCGTTGAGGTGTCTGGTGACTTCAATTTCCAGCACGCTTAACACACACGTTCGTAAAAAAAAAGTAGATTAAGTCTCTTTTTCTCGAACTTCAAAATAAGACGAGAAACCTATAAAAACCCTTCGATCTTGTGTGTAAGGGGCTTGCAGGGCTGACGGTTTTTTTTTGTGCAAGCGGATTAGCCAACTATCCAGCGCGAGCGCCCGCGCAGGAGCGGCCGCTAGCACCTTAGACACTACGACTGCGCGGGTACAACTTCTTTCATATTCGTTTTTAACCGACTTCCAAAAAAAGAGAAGTTTCTCAACTCGTCGAGTATGTATTTTTTTTAAAGGGATGATCACCGATTACTCTAAGACAGTTGAAGTCTGAAGTCGGGCAGATGAATTATAAACAGATCCTACGTGAAACTGAACGACTTCAGTCTTCAGGCATTTTTTTACGATTTTTTTTTATTTTTGTCCGTATTTGAAGTCTGTTTTTAATTTATTTCATAATTATTTACTTATTTAGTAAGAAAATAAAGTTTTATTAACTTAAATATTTAATTTCTTTGTACAAGTAGGTACATACATAGTATGTAGTTAAAAATACTTGAACAATTTAAGTGCGTAAAACTGCACTTCGCAAGAGATATTTAAAAGTAATAAAATGCAGCATTAACAGCAAGCTTGCTCGGCAAGCAGGTGGTGCGGATTCAATTCTCGTCGTGGTGACAATTTTTGAGACAACTTTTTCACCGAAAATAATTAAGTTCAACAATTAGGTGTACTATAAGTGATTTTATTGCTTCCGAAAACACTACAGACCTAACTTATTATAAAAGACGTGTGATGGATAAAAATAAATTAAATAACAAATGTTTTAATAGCTCACCTAGCTTACAACAATTTGTGCTTATGTTTTGTTTCTCTCTGTTAAGAGGACAGTCTACCTATTCTTTTTCCATACAAACGTAGTCGACTGTTTCCTCCCTGGATAAAGACATTAGAGCAAATATGTTTATGGCATAAAACTTATATCTACCACGACCATGCCCTTGCGTATATTTTTTTTTTCATTATGTAATGAGAATGGAAATAAAATTCAGAAAAATTAGAAAATGAAAAAATCAAAACGTAGGGGCATGGTCATGGCTGATATTGAACTTATGGCATAAACATATATTTTCTAATATCTGTATCCAAGGAGGGAACAGTCGACTACGTTTGTAAACTTTGTATGGAGAAAGAGTAAGTAGACTGTCCTCTTATCACAGAATATTATCTCTTATCTCTCTTATCTTATCCTATATCTACTCTTATCTCTTCATGTCACGGTAAAAGACAAAACATTGGGTGACTCGAAACTGTGGCGTGTCCTTCAGGACAGAGATGAGGCCTGAAAAGGCCGCCGCAGTCGGGGTTGGTGGATTGAGTCCGGGAGGAATTCCCGCTATCCTCGACACTTGCGGAGCGAGGGACACCGTGAGGTTTTAGTTGGTAAACCACTGACCTCCATTATAATAATATGGACAAGAGATCGCGCACTGAATTTTGTGCCTATTTAATCTGCGCCATGTTGTGCTGTTTTCTATTGAAAGTGATGGTGACCGACAACAGCCCAACATGGCGCAAATCAAATCGGCACAAAATCTAATATCATTTTGTATTATGGCAATTCCAGCGTACTTGTATGGATAGAGTTCAGTATGGTAAACCTATAGCAGGGAGCCCAACACACCTGGAGGGTTACTGCGGTTCGTTTCGATACGACATCGATACGATAATAAGATGATTCTACTGTCACATTCTGATAGTAGGGTGACAGTAGAACCATCGTATTATCGTATCGTTGTCGTATCGAAACGAACCGAAGTAACTCTCCAGGCCGCTTGCCGCCGAGAGTCGCCTGACGGTGCATAAAGAGGGAAAAACAAAGACAAAACATTATGTAAGTATTCATCCTTTCATCGATAACAAGTAGTCTAATCATTCTAATGCTTAAATTTCGATTATGACCAGTGTAATAAAATAATTATATAATATTATCGTAAACAAATCGGCTACAACGATATAATAAAGGCCTATATGCACTAGAAAGGCATATAATTACAGTCACAAAGCGCCCATTGTTGTGGCGAGGAAAACAAATTAAACGCCACAAAAGGGTTTTACAGTCGAAGCTGTCGATTAATCTTCATAACCTCGTATATTATACGAGACATTTTATTTCTGAAATAACATAAATTCTTGTGAATGTATGTATATCTTTAAGAAAAACACAAATATTTCGTTTTCTTTTTCTATATTGATTTTGTAACCGAAGGTTGCTTGGAAGATACGAGATTTTAGCGATAAGGTCGCCCATCGTACCTTTATTATACCTAAATTATTTTGCATTTGTCTCACCTATGTTAATTCAAAATGTGTAAAGATCATAATTGGCCATTCAGAAGGGAAATGCGGCCAACATAATGGGGAATTTTGGCCGTAATGGACTTAGTCAATAGAAATTTTAATTAATATTTATTTTGTTTAGGTATGTACTTTTAATAGATTTAATTTAGTTTCTGTCTTTATAATTCAACAATTAATTTTTCCCTTAAAATGTCTAAAAAAAAGAAAATAACTATTATAGGTTTACATTTGAAAAATCGTTTCAAAATTCTGTATTCGCGACAGAATTCAAACCTGCAGCCCGTACAAATCCGCCCCTACAAATACTGCCCATAGCATCAGGATGAAATTAACTAGGTACTATATGGCTTCAAACTTAATCACAAAAGTGCACTTAAAAATAATAATCTATATCATAGGTTTACTAACTCTCGTATTTATAGTAATTTCAAATCGGACCAGTGGTTCCTGAGATTAGCGCGTTCAAACAAACAAACAAACAAACTCTTTCGCTTTATAATAGTAATAGATTCTAAAGGGCATCATTGCTTGGCCAAAGTATTCACTCAGATTCGTCTATAATCCTCTAATTGGCTCTCCGGTTTTTAGTTTTTTAAGTTATATTATTAAGCAGCTGTTGGTTCTCCTAAAAATAAATAAATACGGGTGTAAAACTTTACGAACCTAAAGTTAAGTTAAGTGTTAGATTATGTTTATTAGCAAGTTGTAGAGACCAAAATCAAAACACAGCATTCCTATTAAAAACACGCTACACCTCTGCAAAGTTGAAATGATCTAGATAAAACATTTCAGACAATTTTAATTACCTTAACGTAGGATATCTACAGACGTATCCGAACCCTTTTAGCCGGATGGTATTATACAGGGCGTCGTAAAACTGTTTATTACCTATAAAAGCAAGTGGGATCTACACTGCCGTATGCATTTCGTATTACTTGTTGCAGTTTTATACGCAATATATTTCGGTTTGATTTGCAACTCCTGGACGAAGCGAAATGGTACTTTTTACTCTATTTGCTTTTTCTTGGTACTCTGTTTATTTTATTGTTTTCTTTATTGATTTAGTGTCTACGCCCATAGTGGGCTAACGGCCAACTGCTGTGGGCCATCCAAAAATGTATACATTTCATTTTGGAAGACTCGTTGCCCGTAAAGATAAGACGTGAACGCCACTACAGTACGTTTTTTCATTTCAGACTATAGTCTGACGTTTAAGTTCTTTGTATTTAACATTTTTTATTCAGGAAGGTGTGTCAAATCTTAGTCTACACTTAAAAAACGAATGGTATACTTGGTGTTGGCGTTATCAAACGTTTACGTAGACGTGCATTCTTAAACATGGAGCAAACGTACTGAATCCGAATTATGTTTTCAGATTAGGTATAAAGATTCGGTTTTCCGTGAGACGAGCGCAAACGCCCGTTATTCGTATTAGGATTTTTAATACGATCAGTAGTGTTGCCGAACTATCGATAGTTTATTGGGTATCCTATCGATAGTATCGGTACTATCGACAGTATCGATAGGAAACCTTATGCGGATTCAGAACGTTTGCGCCAGGCCTAATACGTAAATCATATAGGTAACAAACGTTACTACCATTTTTGCGGAAACGAATAGTATCTAAGGTAGGTACAAAAATCGTTAAAACTCTTCCATCCAACATAAAGATGGAATGTAGGGATCGGGATATACGCGAGTGAAACCGCGGGACTCTGCTAGTCAAATATATGACAAGATTTTTCAATATTTTTAAATATAAGTTACATTATTTATATATTGTTTATATTTTTTTTTTTTTTTTTTTTTACTATACATTATACTTTTATTTTAAAATAATTTAAATTAATAATCCAAAAATGAGTCCCTATGTATAGTACCCAAAAGGCTGGCTGCATTGCCCCTTTGGATAGCAATACCTATTCGTTGGCCAAAGTAGCAGCCAGCCCTTTGGTCACGAGAAGTCAATAACGAGACGACCTGCAAAAACATTATTTTTTTTAGATTTTCGCTATAAAATTTAAATAGCTCATAATAAAACTTGACATGCGTACTTATTTACATACGTACCTACTCTATGAAGGTACGTATATAAATAAGTACTACTCTACGTATACTTCACGTCAACAAAAAATATTTTATACTGAAATATTCTTTCAAATAGGCTTTTTAATCTTGCAACATGACTTTCTGCTTAGTGTCAAGTGTAAAAGTTCTGCAAATAACTCAAATACGCGCTCTCGAGTAAATTAAATGAAATTTTTCATTTTTCTAGAATACTCGACAAGTCGTTAAGCCATGGCTATGCCAGTAATAATTATGAAGAACTTTGTCGAGACCGGAGAAACCTACACTAACCACTCTATTTACGATATAGTATAAATATTTCAATAATAACAAATTTATTTGCAGATTAACACTTAGGGTGGAAATGGATTATAGATTTTTAATCGGTCGATTCGACAACATGGCTGTTCTCTAGTTGCTAAGTAGATGTAGGTACCTATTTTTAATCGGTAGATATCGACGTTCTTGCTGTTTCAAAGTGAAAGTTCGTTAAGGTGCATTTTAATTTTCTTGATGATTTTTTTCAAGAGATAAAGATACCAATGCCGATCGTCCGCCGCCAATTTTACTATCGGTCGGTCTAGCTTAGCTGGGCATAGTCAAGCCAGTTTGTTATCCTTGCGCTGAACCCGTAGGCCGGGGCCTCAGCGCGAACTATTTAAATTACCTATGCCAGCTATGTTCACTTGCGTATGAACCGCCGCGGCTGCGGTCTACCGGGGTCGAAGGAGACAGTTGACAGCCCCGTTAAGTGTCTAGCCGTCCCAGTAGGTCGACAAAAAATCGGTCGTTGGAAAAACGTCTCGTCTGTCGTAACCCTAACTGAATCTTATATTAATAACGTTACCCAATTTGGTATGAATAATATTAAGTACCTACTAGGGTATCCTACTTTGCCTCATTATATTCGTGTAAAATATTGACTGGCTTCTCACCTATTTGAAGATAATATTCCATGAAAGGAAAATAATTTGTTATTGGGATTTGTCAATTTACAAAAGCTGGTAGTATTTCTTGATATTTTTACATTTTCACCTCAGGTTTGTGGTTGGGAATTTTGCTGAGAATTTTTATCGTAGGTAGAACCACAGGTAGAACTATGATTTAAGACGATATCTGCTAGCTAACGAGTTGGCGAAGTTGTGGTACTATGATTGATTTTATTTTAAACTAGCTGCGTCCCGCGGTTTCACCCGCGTAAGTCCAGGAGGGTTACTTCGGTTCGTTTCGATACGACAACGATGGTTCTACTGTCACCCTACTATCAGAATGTGACAGTAGAATCATCGTATTATCGTATCGATGTCGTATCGAAACGAACCGCAGTAACCCTCCAGATTTCGTGGGAATATCGGGATCAAAAGTAGCCTATGTTGGCTTATGGTGAATGTAGCTTTCTATTGGTGAAATAATGTTTGAAATCGGTCCAGTAGTTTTTGAGTTTATTCATTACAAACATACAGACAGACACACATACAGAGACACACACACAAAAATACTAATCTTTCCTCTTTATAATATTAGTATAGAAGTACAGATAGTATAGAAGACTAGAAGTTAAATACATGTTTCGGTTTTAATAGCGTGGTGTTTATTACTTTTAGCATTGTTTCAACGCTCAACGTTTCGAGACCTTCACAGGACCGGTATTACACTAAATGACACAAGATGACAATACTATTACGACACACTATTGCCATTATATCGAGACTTGTGACAAATTTGGTAGACTTCAATAGTATCATAATGGTGTCTCAGTGGAATTGCAATAGTAACCATGGTAACCAACCTTCTCTGTCTGTCTGTCTGTCAAGTCTGTTAAAAATCCATCCTGTCATTAGAGTTTTGAAAACTATCGAGACTCCATCAGTGGCATCTCAGTGGTGTCTCAGTAGTGTCGCAGTGGTGTGTCGATAGAATAGTTAACATAGGAAACTGCCAAATGTGTCAAATACACGTCAAATATGACGATTAATATTCTATCGACACACTATTAAAACACGATTGCGGAGCGTAATACCGACCCAGGTCTACACGTGTTAATGTTAATCTTAATATTTCAAAATTATTAGTTTTAGTTTCTGGTGATCAAAAGGCTGGCCTTTTTGGCTGCTTTTTTGGCCAACGAATAGATATTGCTATCCAAAGAGGCAATGGAGCCTGCCTTTTGGGTACCATACCTAGGGACTCATTTTAGGATTTTTAATTTTAATTATTTTAGTTCTTTACTAGCTGTGTCCCGCGGTTTTACCCGCAGAAGTCTCGATCCCGTGGGAATTTTCAAAAATCCTTTCTTATCGGATGTCTACATTACATAAAGAACACAATCTCCAAATTTAAGTCCTCAACTATCAGCGGTTTAGGCTGTGCTTTGATCAGTCATTCAGTCAGTCAGTCAGCCTGTCAGGACAAAGCCTTTTATAGATATAGATTACATTAGTTGGAGGGTAAGACCATCTCAAATCTTTGCAGCGAATTGTGGTCTATTTCTCTTTTCAACCGACTTACCAAAAATTGAAGGAGAAGGGTTCTGAATTCGTCGCTATGTGTTTTTTTGAAGTGAGTTAACAAGAACTCGAGAGCTCCTTGCACCTGATATGTCTCAGAATGGAATTCTTTGAAGCGTACCTACTTAATATGCAATCCACTTAGACCAAGTTCTTAGAAATACTAAGCTTATTTACCTACAAGTTTTAGCAATAAATCCCTATAGCTTGTTCAAAGAAACGTTTAATGGTGTTGTTTGGAGAAGGGAAAAAGTAATACTGAAGTAACTGTACCAAAGATAGTTTTTAATAATCTTAAGCGGATAGTCTCCATTCTCTTTCTCCATACAAACGTAGTTTAAATTTTCCTCCTTGGATAAAAAGACATTAGAGCAAATATGTTTATGCCATAAAACCTATATCGGTCATGATAATGCATCTACCTTTTCATCTTTTTTTATTTTCTCATTAAAATAATAATAAAAAAATAAAAAGGTAGATGAATAGTCATGACAGATATAAGTTTTATGGCATAATCATATTTGCTCTAATGTCTTCATCCAGGGAGAAAAATGTAAACTACGTTTGTATGGAGAAAGAGAATGGAGACTATCCTCTTAATAAGCTGTAGCTGTTATTTTTTTTATCGAATAATTTCTTCAGCAAACTAGAAACTGCAAACTTTAGAGCAGCTCCTTGGCTTCTTGTAGTCGTGCGGGTTAAGCAACGTTTAGCGCAGTCATTACTTGGATGGGTGACCGATAATTGGTGTGGTTGTTTTTTTTTTTCCTTTCTTCCGTCTTTTGGGTCGAAACGCCACCACCAGAAGGATTTAAGGTCATAGCACACTTAAACGACTCTGCTCCCACCTTTAGTCGGAAGACTAGCGTTGCGGTTGCACTACGTACCCGCAACATATGCTAAGACTAATCCCTATTAGCAACACACGGCTCCTTGGATTGCGGTTTTCATGTTTTTTATGCATTTATTTTTGTTGTCTAATCAGTTGGTCCAGGTTGTTATCTCTGATAGCAGCATAAGAAGAAGAAGAAAACACAAACAAACAATAACTTTCACACAAATAACTTTAAACTAAAACTAATTGATTTGAACATATCCACCAACGGAGGTAGAAACGACGTAATTTTCTACAATTTACCTAATTAAAAGACAACAATAGCTCTTGTAAATTAACCATTTATCAAGAAAAATAACCCTTTTTCTGTAACAAATAAGTTCTTTGTAATGTTGGAGTTAATTCTCTTCGGGCTTTATTTATGGTAGTCAACTCGTAACCGCTTTTTGCTGTGTATTTTTAAGGGGAAAGCTCCATACAAACTTTACAAACGTAGTCGACTGTTTCCTCCCTGGATAAAGACATTAGAGCAAATGTGTTTATGCCATAAAACCTATCAGCCATGACCATGCCCCTACGTTTTGATTTGAAAATACCGGGGTAAAACAAATGGAGGGGCCTATGTTACTTCCAATGAAGCAACGTAGGATTCATATTGACGACCTCGGTGGCGCGTCGTGCGAAAGCGCGACTGCAATGCAGGAGGTTGCGGGTTCGATTCCCGCCGGGTGCAAGTATTTATGCTTAAAAAATAAATATTTGTGTCTGGTCTGGGTGTCCCTCTATGTATAATATGTATGTATTTACAATAGAAAAATAAATATAAGTATTATATCCGTTGTCTAGTCACCGTAACACAAGCTTAGTCGCTTACCACGGGGCTAGATGGCGCTGTGTGTTGTTCGGAGAAATTATTTATTTATTTATTATTTATTTATATTAAATTTCATTAAAATCAATCCAGTGGTTTCAGAGATTACCCCAACATATACATATACCAACGTTATTTCTTAATAATATTAGTATGGATTCTAATTTATCTTAATTTTAATTTCTATTCTAATTAGAAACCTTAGTTAGGGGCATGGTCATGGTCATGTGCAGATATCGGTATTATGGCATATACCTACATATTTGCTCTAATGTCTTTATCCCGGGAAAAAACAGTCGACTACTTTTGTACGAAGAAAGAGTAGGTAGACTTTCCTCTTAATCACTTTTGAAGTTTTTAGTGAGATTCGCGAATGTTCAAATTGATGTAACAGAAATTGTTGCTTTGCAGAAATTTTGCAGTAAAACATCTTTATTTTACTGCAAAATTTCTGACAATTGTGAGAAGGTCTCAACCGTTCCGGTGTGGGGCATTAAGGGATAAAAGTATGGATAACAAATACAGATTGGTTAGGTCTCATCCGTCCCGGTCACAATCCGGACACTGGGACGGATTACCCTAAAGGTCCCATCGCAATCTGTCCCGGTGAGGTGTTAAGGAGTAAAAGTATGTATAGCAAACAGATTGGTTGTGTCTCTTACGTCTCGGTGATGTAATAAGGAGTAAAGTATGGACAGCATGGACCAGTAGATAACCAGTATGGGCTGGTTGGCTCTCATCCGTCCCGGACACAGTCTTGAAACCGGGACGGACTTATTCGTCCCGGTCGTGAAATCTTCGTTGAAACGTTTTCGAAAATAGAACATAGTTGAGGCCTACCTAAGATAATTCAAATGTAGTATAAGACCACTGAACTAAAATGACCCTTATAGGATACTTTTATCCTGATATTCCCGCGGGGGGCACCAAACGTAAAATAACTCCAAAAATAATAAATATTGCGCGACGTTAAATTTTAAATTTTCTTTTGAAAATACCTACATACAAATGATACATAGAAAACACCCAGACATGAAACAAATATTTTTTTAAGCATAAATACTTGCACCCGACGGAGATCGAAACCCTCAGCATTGCAGTCGGACATTCGCACAAGAAGAAGATTTGCCGAAGATCGTGCGAAGTGGAGACGTAAAAGTAGGAAAGCGGACCCCGGGCTCTCGAGAGGGATGCAACCGGGAACAACGCTCGGATGATGATGATTCGCACAATGCGAAACAGAGGTCGTCAAAACTTATCTAATAAGAATAACTCATCTCCGTACCCATTCATGTGCTAATCACCAAAAAACGAAAACTCATTATTTTCGCTATAAAACGTTTTCCGTTTAGAACTGGATCGTAAAACCTTCCGATTGAGATCTTCAGAACATCATTTACATAAATATTGCGTAAAATTTCAGATTCAATGAATAACGTATTAAGTTCAGTACGTATGTTTGTAGGTTGGAATTTTAAATGGTTTCAGTTTAACACTTTTTGATGAACCGGGAGCGTTTTGAGGGAGGGATTTTTTGTAACGCACTATGTCACACTAAAACCGAGTTTTCATCGCTAAAGTCAGGTAATATAATGTTTTGACTCTTTCAAACAAATATCTATTTATCTCTCATCGCATGGCCTATTCTTGTATTAAAATAAAAAGCTTGCTTATATAAACTTTAAATAGTACCTATGTAAAAATTGCAGAGATAATTAAAACTGAAAAGTAAATAAAACATATCTAGTAGTCACGGAACATAGCGAGGTTAATAAACAGTCGGGACCCATTATTGAAAACGTTTTTGTCTAGCTAGCTAGATATTCAATATAAAAACATAAATTAACCCTTTTCTTGCAGCCGAAATATAGTAATTTCAATACAATTGCAGTTAAACTTTAATTTCAAATTTGACGTTAGCCAAGCAACATTTGGCATTTTTTTCCAAATAAAACTCTTTGAACGGTATTCGGTTTTCGATACGATTTTTTGAGAGAATGATTGTTGAGGGTAATCTCCGGAACTACTGAACTGATTTTAACTATTCAACAAGGTTCGGTCCCTCACATAGTCAAGAGGGAACACGTACTGTCATCAAAACTACAGGTTTTCAGCAATTCTTAAAAAGAAAACTTTAAAAACAACCTTCATTACCTTAAAATGTCTATGAATAAAAAATCAAGCCAAACTCAAGTAGAGAAATCTACATTTTTACCTCAAAATTCCTCCTTTTACTTAAAGTCACAGGAAGCAAGCGCAAACGCAATTTCCCGCTATATTTTCCTTGAGAAAACTAGTTTTCTTCGTCGGATATCCTGAAAAACTTGACTCGACTGAGATATTATTTATATTTTACGGTTTGTGATTCTACCTTGTATTTATTACTAGCGGTTTCGGAGATTACCCCCAATATACATACATGTTACCAACGTTACCTCTTTATAATATTAGTATAGATGGGAACTTATTTTAATTTCAGCTTTAAAATGTAGTAACTTTTGTTAATACTATATCTTTTGTTTTCATTGCTCAAAGCATTTTTACTAGAAATATTTTACAAGGAGAAATGCGTCATCAAAAATTCTTCCATGAACCCAGGTTCGAATCCTGTCAGGAATTTTTTTTTTGATTTTTAAACGTTTAGCTGTTGGTCCCGTTTGTAATCTCTGATAGCAGTCGTTGGGTCAAGTTAGAGGCCGCAAAACTCTAACACTCGGTGGGTCACACCACCCACTTTACGTGAAAGAAAGAATATAAGGGTTCCGTTTTTTGCCATTTGGCTACGGAACCCTAAAAACGTGTTTTTTTGGATAATGGTACCTACGCGAGTCCGACTCGCACTTGGCCGGTTTCTTGTATATCAAAAAAGTAAAATAAGATAACAATTTTCACACACCCATATTATTATGTGCATATCTGTATGAATAATGTGCGTGAAGTAAGCACATTGTAAGCTTAGATGAAAACAAAAATAGTAGATACGGTATATTCTAACATTGCGTATTCGAAAAATGAGATAGAAACACCTACATGCATTTTCATAAAATTGTTGTATTTAAAAACATTTGTTTGTAAATAAGCAAAAAGGCATTCTTATGGATGTCAAAAAAGATGATCACAGTGTGACAGCACGTGCTCACGCGGCAACGGTTCGACATACAACTGAGGCTAGTGCGTCAGCTAGACGCAGTTTTATCGTCTCATTTTCCGAGACTAGGTAACGTATCTGCTGTTTTTTGTTTTCATCTAAGATTGTAAGTACGTTCTTGACGCACACAGTTGCAGTACTGTGTGTTAATTAAAGAAGTTATGAATGACCTGAGAGAGATTATTACTATATTATTTCACATTTTTCGTCTGCAACTCTGAAACATGACTAGCAGAGATATATTTTAAATGAATATGATATTCATTACCTTATAAATAAGGTTTATATTGGCATTTTTACAGTGACGTATAGGTCATTTTATTTCGATGAAAATGTGGTTTGGCGGTTTGCCAGGGTTCACGTTTATTGCCAAATATGCTTCGAGCTAGTTGAAAGTTTTGACGCGTCTCTTTGTTTTAGCTAGATCAAAGACAAGCTAATAATTAATATTGTTCGACATATTATAATTAAATTAAGTTCATTTTAAGGGTTCCGTATCCAAATGGCAAAAAACGGAACCCTTATAGATTCGTCATGTCCGCCTGTCTGTCCGTTCGTACGTATATGTCACAACTTTTTTCGGTTTTAATCGCGTGGGTTTCGAGGTCTTTTTGTCAAAGTCGCGTAAATATTAACGTTATATTTACTCGAAATATTTAAAATTTTAAAAGGTCGATTATCAAAATCTGGCTTATCATATTATCACTAAGAGCTTAAAATTTTAAATTTACCTTTGAAAATTGATTGGAAACTTGACGATTCTTCCAAACAATTTTGATTTTTAAAATTAAACATTTTTACACGTTTTACAATTATTTAAAGTATAACTGTAGAAAGGTTAGTCAAAATAACCTAACCTTTATACAGTGCTATTGACTTATCTGTTACGTTGAACTAGAACAGGGGTTCCCAAACTGGGGGGGCGCCCCCCAGGGGGGGCGCAGAGGCATTTACAGGGGGGCGCGGGTCACCTGTGTAGTTAAGTATTAAAACCTGAGAGAATGCATTCGATACGACCAATTAAATTATCTGAAATTGACGCCTGTCAAGAACATAATATTGTTTCCTCAGTCGGCCAATGTTAAGATCATGTTGACTTTATCAGCCTCTACCTTCTCCTTACAGGCGCTATCAAAGGTATTTGGTACAACGTGCCTTTTGTATGACTTTGAAAACTATAATGGGCAATAAAAATACTTATTTTAAACACTTTTTATTCTGGCCTGATAATCCGGAATGGACGGGGGGGGCGCGGAGTTTTTTTTATGGTCGAAAGGGGGCGCGACTCAAATAAGTTAGGGAACCCCTGAACTAGAACCTAATACATTTCTAAAAGAAAAAGAATCATTATAAAGACCTCAATTGGCGGAGATATCCAGCATCACTAAAAAAAAATAAACATCCGAATTGATAACCTCGTCCTTTTTTAAAAGTCGGTCAAAAACAGCTGACGCTTCTATTTTCGTTAAGAACAGTGAAGTGAAATAATGTAATAAACGCTTATAGATGAAAGGACATCTTATTTATTTGTTTGTTTGCGAGAACCGAGGTTCGAGGGAACTTCGCTTCCGACGCAAAATGCAAGGTGGCTTTATTCGTTCACTATCGGTAACTGATACGTCTTTTCTAATCTATTCGATTAAAGGTTCATTTTTCAATCTCTAAATAAATAAGATGTTGCTTTCTTCCAATAAAAAAGTTAGTTTAACATTAAAATAACTGGCAATACAAAACTATAAATTTAAACGTAGTTTTTAGAGGTAAAATTAAACCTATCAGACGGCAAATTTCAAACGAAAGATTGCATACTGTTATTGACAAAAAATAATTTGTCGAGTTGACAATTTCCGAAGACTTGACAAATTGACACAAAACAAATACTTGACCAATGGACACAAATGAACGACTAGACAACTTGACACTATTTCACTGCTTGACGAATTAACACTATTTTCCTGCTTGACGAATTAACACTATTTTACTGCTTGACAAATGAACACTATTTCACTGCTTAACGAATTAACAATAAAATTTGCGATAAAACAAGCTTGACCAATTGACACAATTTGTAGGCTTGGCCAGGTCCTCTACATCTTTTTTGGCAAATCTTTGTACGAATTTCATATTTTGCCAATCAAAAATGCACCGTAAACGTTTTCAATAACCCATACCATAACATCATGTTCGGTGGTCATATACATTTACAAAGGTGTTCGAAGCAATGACGTCTCCTCTGACAAGACAAAAGAGACTAAGATAGTGGAAGTCACTTAGGTAGGACCATAGCTTAGGACAATGGTTTACTTAAGTTGACTTTGTACTTTAATTAAGAGGAATACTTGTCGGGCTAGTCGATGCGATTTCTCCATACAACAAGGGTAAAAAGAAAAAGCTCATTTCCAGTTCCACGCCTTAACATTTTTCGATTCCGGTGTTTTTGCCTATTTAATTGTCTCATAGACAGCCAGGTTTGAGGGTATAACTTTTTTCAGTTTTTTTTAAGACAAAAAAACTAAACTTTTCGTTTTTTTTTTCTTAAAAAAGGAACTCTTTTAGACCTAGGATTATTGTCATTACATATCAAAAAAACACCGGAATAAGAAGTTTTTTTTTTCTTTTTGTAGGGAAAGTCACGTGACGTATTTATTAGCCCCAATAACTCATAAGTTTCGTTAAAATGATTCCACATTGCCAAATGAGAACCAGTACCTACAAATTAAGATCGTAAAACGCAAAAATTCAATCAGATCAAAGTATTCAACGTAAAATTGTAAATTCACATTTTCACATGAATTGAAGAAATAATGTGGTTCGCCAAAGAAGACTTACATTCTAATGTAAGGCTGCAGTCACACGAACTGCAGTGCAGTTGAAATCAGAGTACGTTTAGTTTAGATACTTTAGGTTACATATAGAGTATTCTGGAAAAGTACTAATTTTTTTTTTGGGACATCCGAATTCAAGCAGTTTATCCGCCACAGCACGGGGAGAACTTAAGGTTGGCTAATCTCCCTCAGATCCCTTAGTCGCCTTTTACAAAACCCACGGGAAGAGTTGGGGTAACCCTATTTTATGCCGGGGCTACACGACGCACAAGGGCAACGTGTAAATGAATATTTGTACCAGCTTTAGTTACCCGACCTGTAAATTTGAAACAGTCGCCATTGTTTCAAATTTTTGTTGGGAACCTTTGCAAAGGGGACAATTAGGGGCAGGATATTTGCGGGGCGGACTAGGGGCGCCTCGCACTTGGCTTTGGCACGTTCTTTACCATTTTATCTATTTTCTCAAGAAGGTCGTGGTAAACAAACATACTACAGATATTTTTGTAACTGCAGTCCGTGTATCTAAAACCTAAGAATTTCAAGAAGTACCTAATAGCAACAGAAGGAACTTCTGTCTGTTTGTAGTAAATTACTTGAATAACTCGAAGCGAAAGTACTTGGGAGTACAGACAACGTTTTCTTCCTGGCTTGCATTTTGTTGAGATTCTAAATGTTACAAGGAACACTGGAATTCTGCAGTGATAGGTATATAGAAGAAAATAGGTGATTTAGATTTGTAACTCGCGCATTTCAAACATTATTTTTAGGGTTACCTTGGGGGAATATTAATTTGTATTTGGAACAAATGCTTAGAGCAAAATGCATTTTATTCTAAACACAAATTTTGTTAATAAATTTGCAAACAGGCCTATTAAGAAACGCGCACTAAAGTAGTACTAGCAAAACCGATTGTTAGTGGCAAAAATCACTTTCTCCAGCTTCTCCATGCTTTAGAAGGCACGTTAAGTAGCTGCTCCCGGTTGTTATCTCTGACAGCAGTTAGGTCAAGTTAGAGGCCTTAGGGCGACCTGAAAAACTCTAACACTAGGTGAGTCACATAAACGAAAAGAAGAAGCTGGACCGATGTTTATCTTATAATATCTAGGCATCTCCTCAACGCCAAACCTCAATATAGTGGTTATCCCATAAAAAGTCACGGCCGACCCAATTAAAAAATTACCTCCAAAATACACATCAGTTCACAAAAACCTGTCCCCCACGCAAAAGAGAAGAAATACTTCCACTCCAACGATTGCAGGCTCCAAGCCACGTTTACGTCACAAGATAACTGCAAGGTCGCATCTCAGATACACGTGTCGAGTGCAATGAAGATAATTCTGTACTAATCATATCATTACGTTGTAATTACATTGCACTTGATTGCAATTATCACAATGTTTGCGAGAGGATTTCTATTTAGTAATGTAGTTTCTAATTTGAAATAGATTTGTCTAACTTTGGTATATTTTATTAAGAGGAAAGGATCGTCTCGTTCTCTATACAAACGTAGTGGATTGTTTTCTCTGGATAAAGACATTAGAGCAAATACGTTTATGCTATAAAACCTATACCAGCCATGCTCATCCTTTAGTCCCAAAATATTGAATTCGCAAAATGTTGATATTACCAAATGTTTAATTTCCCAAAAATCCCAAAATGTTGGATTCGCAAAATGTTGAATTCACAAAATGTTGAATTCCAAATATGTAGAAAACACTTAATAAATAAAATTGGGTTAATATACTCAGACAAATTCAAGTCAAAAAGATCAGAAGTTTTGTTTGTTTTCTTATACTTATTCTATTTTTTTCTAAACTTTATTTCTATTCTAAACATAAACATAATATTTCCTCTAATGTCTGTATCCAGGGAGGGAACATTCGACTACGTTTGTATAAAGAAAGAGACAAATTTTGAGTCAAAATCTCCACAAAATCCTGTAAATATTTTAAATAAAACGTCCGGGTTCAAAGTTAATGGAATATGTAAATTGTGAATGTAGGAAGACAGAAGCGCGACTCTACAGTTCGTCTGCAACCAAGTTAACTTATAAGCAAGATGTCCGACCTTGCCCGACCGATCTACTGCCCGGAATAAGGGACGTAAAATGTTAGCTTAGGTCTAGGGTTGTCGAAGCTAAGTTAATATTAAAAGTTCTTATTTATATTTAAAAATAAATAAATATTAATAAACCTACATCAGTTTAGAATATTTTTAAGGACGAGACCAACCAACTTGGAATTGACGTTGGGGTACAGACTGAAAGACGCGAGTTCAAGCCTCGCCGCAAGTGGAAATTTTTAAATGCGTATTTTTCCTTTTAAATTCTAGATAAAAACTGCTTTGAGCAATAAAAACGAATTAAGAAATATACCTACATCAATTTGTCAAATTTAAATGTCAAAAATGAGTAAAAATTACAAATTTTAATTAAAAGTTCATTAAATCGTCAAAAGAATAGAAACATTGCCTAACAAGCCACTGTCAGGCAGCCTGTTCTCTTGGCTCCTATAAGTCGTTTTATTTTTACTTATAAAAAAAAATTGCCCGACCGATCAACTGCCCGTAAAATGTTAGCCTGGGTCTAGGATTGTCAACGGTGAGTTAAACTTCATATTTAAAGTTTTTTGCTGATAAGATAAGTCGTCTGTTACTAAGTAAACTTTTACTTTTGCAAGATTTTTCCCCGACAGATCCACTGCCGGTAATTTTACCGGCAGTGGATCTGTCGGGGAAAAATTTAAGTGATACTCAATAACCTGCTAATATTTATTAGCAGGTTATTGAGTAGTATCACTTAAATGATATAAAAACAAATATCCCTTGGTCGCCTGTTACCAACTTAACTTTTATGCAAGATTTTTGCAACCTTGGCGCGGCCTTAAAAACGTGAAAATTATGATGAAAACTTGACGTTGTTTTCCAGACACCTGAGACTCTGCTGAAAGTTCGGATAAATTCGATCGCGACCCCTTCCTTAATTAAAATAATATTATCTACAATTTCATACAAACACAGTTTTTATAAGCAAGCAAAATTTTGCGACCTTGCCCGACCGATCCACTGCCCGGAATACGGGACATAAAATGTTAACTAAAACTAGGGTTGTCGAGGTTAAGTTAGGTCCTTAGGTAAAATTTATCTTATTAATTTTAATCACATATTTAAAAACTCTATATTTATATCACCTGGGCAAAAATACGCGTGTTATTTCATTCATTCAGTTAAAATGAATTTACAATAAAAACAAATGTGAAAAGTCGTCGCGTCGATCAATCAACGTAATTGCATTGAAACATTTTTGAGTAAGTAAATATAATAAGTAGGTTAAATTATATCACATCAATTTGCAACAATGACTCATTTAAACACAACACAATTCACCAAGTAACAAGATAATGCAGAGATAAAACGCATAAATCCTTTATACATGTTTCATTTCATTAGTCAATTAATTCGATGACATACCTACATTTCATTTTTAATATTTAATTTTATTGCACCGACAATGTTGTCAATTTTTATTAAGTTTTAAATTTTTGATGAGTTGACAACCCTAACCGGTTCCGTCCGAAATAGGGAAGTTTAATGACGAGAGCTGAAAACTCGTAAAACATCAAACGTTTCAGGGATGTCGATCTGCACAAGTATTACAAACAGTTTATTTTTGTAATGTATGTATAATGAATCTTCCGAAAGTATCTAATGAACCGATTTTGATGAAACTTAAAACGAGAATACATTAAATTCTTAGGAGTAACATAAACTTTTATTTAATACCAATTTTAGAACTAGACCCTTTCGAAAGAAACTTGATGAACCGATTTTGATGAAACTTAAAACTATAAAAACTTAAAATTTAATCCATTAAATTCTTAGGAGTAACATAAACTTTTATTTAATACCAATTTTAGAACTAGACCCTTTCGAAAGTATCTTGATAAACCGATTTTGATGAAACTTAAAACGAGGATACTTGAAATTAAATCCTTAGGAGTAACATAAACTTCTATATTTAAAAACTAAGTAGTATTAAATGCGAAAGTTGCCTATTTTGTCTGTTTGTTAGATACAGTTTTCACCAACGGAATTCGGAATATTATGCTTCTAGGTTCTCAGGCCTTCGCGGCTAAGCCAAATTTTGATGAATTTTGGTATAGAGATAGAGGGGAGATTGGAGACATCGGCTACTCTTTATTCCGAATCTACCTAAGACTTCGCGTCACTTGCGTCTTTTATATTTTTTTACGTATGTATTAGCAATGGTCAGAATTGCATTACACTCTTTAAATTCAAAATTGCTCTATTCATTGAGCGCAATGTATGAAAGAAAATACATGATCATTATGAAATGTCGACTTAAGATTATGATTATAGTGTGTTTTCAGAACGCGCCCTCCGATGAGAAGGAACCACAAGAAACTCATGGGGGTTTGAGTTTCTTACCATTGTTACACGAGCGATTTGCTAGCGGGCTAAGGGCGGGTTTTCTTCACATCCTACTTCACTCACACACACTAACACAATAGAAAACACGTTTCCGCGGACCAGTCCCGCTTGTAACCCGCTCGCAAACCGCTAGCGTAATAATGATAAGACTGATTCAGTTGACATCCTTACCACTTGACCTACACCCGAAAACAATAACCACTTACAAGGTAAAATAAACCTTATCACAACGACAGAGAGTCCACTTCAGTTCAGTTCGGTTGCCGCCCATAAAACTGATGCAACGATGCAACCACAGACATGCATATAGTAGACGTCACATGTGCCTCGATTTGTATTGAAACTACTGTGACGTCACAGCCACAGAAAATATGTTCCTGCCTTTAGTTGCTCAAATTTTTTGGGATTTTGCAGTTACTAATCACGCTACGAGGCATGTAACGAGGCATTTTATTAGTTTTTACGGACGCCCGGCAACTATAGACGAGCGCGGACTGCCAGTTAACGCCGACTACCGCGACGTTTTGTCAGGGTTTTTCACGTTTTTCTGACACGCGAAGGACATGAATTAGCGTGGTCTAGCTATATGTAAGTCTGTGGATGCAACATTGTTTTACATTACAGTCCCGAAACTTGGTACGTTTTAGTTTCACCTGCTTGCTGGATCCTTCGGAATCGTATTTTGAGAAGGATTGATCGAAATTGTTGAAGTTTGAAATTTTGTTTCTAGTTTAGTATTACTTACCTAAATACCTACCTACTAGATTGTTGGAAAGTTTTAGAATTTAGAGAGGTCTGGACCAAAATAGTAAGTATTGATTTTTAGGGTTCCGTTCCCAAAGGGTAAAAACGGTATCCAATGACTGAGAGACTCCGTAATCTGCCTGTCCGTCTTTCACCAGGCTGTATCTCTTGAACCGTGATAGCTAAACAGTTGAAATTTTCACAGATGATGTATTTTTGTAATCGCTTTGATATAACAAATAATAAAAACAAAACAAAATAGGGATTTAAAGGGGCTCCCATACAACAAATGTGATTTTTAAAAGTTGAACGCAACGTGAGCGCGATTTAATGTTACCACTGGCACCATCAAGTTAAACTGGCGCCAGTGGTAAAGAAAAATTCAACGTGCGTAACGACGTACGCACGAACTCTAAAATAAACAGGCCTGGTTTACAGACGGACGACAGACAATGGAGTCTCAGTAATAGGGTCCCGTTTTAACAATTTGGGTACGGAACACTAAAAATGAGGAGATCGAGTCCAACCTATCCCCCCCTGACTAACTGGCTGGAACACCCTGTATGTATATGTTCAAAAACACTGGTCAATACAGGGGACTGGTATTTTTACATATTATTTTATTTATTCATTATTTAATTAACAAAGTCTTCAGCAATCAATAACATTAAACTACGAAATAACGCTTATAACATGTAATCATTTTAAATGTATCTCAGGTTTAAGAAGCACAAGTGGCTACATAGTCGAATTAACTTATTATTTTTATACAATTATCGTAATTATATTTTATAATTTAACTACCTCTTTAACCGGTACAAATAGCCTTCTAGGGGACCGTCTTAACTAGTAGCCAATACAAGAGTTCATTAACAAAAAAATACTTATTGAAACAGTGAATTTATAATCCCCTCCATTTCGGAAGTCGGTTAATAATGCAGTGGCGAGTCGCCACTGTATTTTTTAGCGTCGCCACTGGAAAACAATTAAGCCTGGCGCACGAAGTGTTCCGTACTATAATGGTACGGAACACTTAAAATATAAAAATAAAAATAGTTTTGTGTATGGGAGTTCGACTTCAATATTTAATTTGATATTCCCCGCGGTTGCTACATTTTTACCCCGGTGGGCCTTGAGACTTTGGGTTGTTGGTACCCCAGTGCCAGGTTGTTTTTACGGGAATTGTCGGGGCGTCTGGTCGAGGCGACCGGTGATCCCAGAGCTGGTGGTTTTCTGTCTCAGCGAGTTAGTCTCGGTACTCAGAGAGGAAATTCCGACAGCATCTTGGGAACCATGTCTCGGAAGGGTGTCGTCGACGACGGCTGTCTCTTTTTGATTTTAAGGTTTAGATTTAGTTTTTTATTTTATATTTATCACCATGTTCATTGTTTTTTTTGTACCTGTGTTGTGAAATGAATAAATGATTTATTTGATTTGTTGTTTAACGGCAAAGAAAAATACACACCTTCTTTATGGAAGTCGGTTAAAAATGCAGCGGCGATGCTAAAAAAATGGGCAATGCAAGTCAGACTCGGGCGCGAAGGGTTCCGTACTATTATCAAAAAAAAAGTCACTTTTGTCGTACAGAAGTCCTTCTTAAAAATATTTATTTAATTTGTTGTTTAACGGCAACAAAAATACATCATTTGTAAAAATTGCAACTGTCTACCTATCACGGTTCATAAGACGAGACAAAAATCAGGTTCTGGACTACAACAAACTTGTTTTTTTTTTGTCATATCATAATGGTACGGAAACCCTTCGTGCGCGAATCCAAATCTCACTTGGCCGATTTTGTTTTTTTACTACGGTTTGACGTATCACCGGAAAGTTAGAAACTTATATTTTTACTACCAGGATGATCCACAGAATATGTAACAGTTTGTATAAAAACTGAGGTCCCAAGGGCCTCTGTGCCCGCTTACATAGCCCCGCCTACTAGGCTCATGTTTTTATTGCAACCCTAACCATCCCCCGGCCGGCCTACATAGCTACACCCCTGTTAGAAAGAGACGGCAGTATAAGGCAGTTAACTTGGGAGATGGCTTTTTAATGGGTAGTGTATGAGAATGTGTCTTAGCCACACCTGGGGTTTTATTTTCAGCTTTCTTTGAATAACTTGTGCAGTTGTTAAGCAGGTCTGACTAGGACCTATATTAGAATTGTGTGGCTTGTCTACACTAATCGACGACCTCGGTGGCGCGTCGTGCGAAAGCGCGACTGCAATGCAGGAGGTTGCGGGTTCGATTCCCGCCGGGTGCAAGTATTTATGCTTAAAAAATAAATATTTGTGTCTTGTCTGGGTGTCCCTCTATGTATAATATGTGTGTATTTACAAAAGAAAAATAAATATAAGTATTATATCCGTTGTCTAGTCACCGTAACACAAGCTTAATCGCTTACCACGGGGCTAGATGGCGCTGTGTGTTGTTCGGAGAAATTATAAATTATAATTATATAATCCCTATTTCCCTTGGTCACGGCATCACACTTAAACTTAAACTTTTTACTTTACTTTACTAATATTATAAAGAGGAAAGATTTGTTTTTTTGTGTGTCTGAATGTTTGTAATGAATAAACTCGAAAACTGCTGAACCGATTTCAAAAATTCTTAACACCATTAGAAAGCTACATTCACCCTGAGTAAATTCCATTCCCAATCCCGTGGGAATATCGGGATAAAAAGTAGGCTATGTTACTCCTCGATAATAAATAATAAATAAATAAATTCTGTGAACAACACACAGCGCCATCTAGCCCCGTGGTAAGCGACTAAGCTTGTGTTACGGTGACTAGACAACGGATATAATACTTATATTTATTTTTCTTTTGTAAATACATACATATTATACATAGAGGGACACCCAGACCAGACACAAATATTTATTTTATAAGCATAAATACTTGCACCCGGCGGGAATCGAACCCGCAACCTCCTGCATTGCAGTCGCGCTTTCGCACGACGCGCCACAGAGGTCGTCTAATGTAGCTTTCTATTGAAAACGGTCCAGTAGTTTCGGAGCCTATTCGTTACAAACAAACAAATAAATCTTTACTCTGTATAATATTTCTAAAGAAATAGATTTTATGATCCTCGATCTAAAAAATCTAAAGATATAGATTTTATGATCCAGACAGACACAAACGTTACATAATCTTAGTTATCGTTTATCTAAATTATCAAATGTTACAAACAAACTTAGTTATCGTTTACCTAAAATATCCAATGTTACTCGACAAACGTCAAATTTGAAATAAATTATATTGAAATGCTATTTCGGAAAATATTAATTTTAAGAATAGGCCATCAGGTCGGACATACGATTAATAAGATGGTAAATAAAGTATAGAAACAGAAGGGCTATTCTGCAACTAAACCGTGTAGCTTCTACACTACACGGTTCCCCAGTCATTTTACGCCTTTTATATTCCAGACGCGATAAAAAACACGTGATATATCTACACTATTATTATAAAGAGGAATGATTTCTATTTGTGTGTGTGTGTGTGTGTGGTTGTAATGAATAAACTCAAAAACTAATGTGCCATTAGAAAGCTACATTCACTCTTCACCATAAGATATATAGTTTAGTTTAATTCAATAGTTTTAAGTTATTCTTTGTATAATTAGTATTAAGTATGTGTTTTTGGTGCAATAAAGTGTTTATCTATCTATCTATCTATCTAAGAAAGTAACTTAGGCTGCTTTTAATTCCGATATTACCACGGAATCGGGACTTTCGCGGGTGAAACCGCGGGACGCAGCTAGTCGATTTTAAAGGAATAAAATATAATCTTAGTTTAATATATCCAATCTGTAATAAATAATATAACTATCTATACTAATATTATAAAGAGGTAACGTTAGTAACATGTACATAATGGGATGTAGACACTGGGCCGATTTAAAAAAGAAAATAATACAAAGAACATTGTATTATTATTATTTAACATTGGTGGAGGCATCGGGTGACCGGAATGCTGGCTTGTATTTTGCCCAGAAAATAAGTATTTGTATACAACGGGGCAATGCAGCCAGTATTCTGGGCACTTTTCCCTCCACCAAGTTTTTAGCTGATTTAGATTTAGTTTAGTTTTTAGTTTAGTTTTATTTTAATCAGTTTTAGTTTTAATTTAGTTTTTAATTTTAACTGTGTTTTATAAGAATAAACCATCTCGTATTCCAGTTAAAAAAAAGAACATTGTACTTTTGGAAGTAACATGAGCCACATTTTATCCCGGTACATTCACGGTACCAGGACTTATTAAGAGTAAGAGTACAAGTCGTTATTTAATTTACATCACATCAAGAATACCAAAAAACGCAAAAAAAAAGACTGGCGAACCGTGCAGAACAGAAGCAACGCGGCATCTACACTATTTAATTACGGAATACACACCAACCAAGATATCTGTGCAATTTGACGTACAGATACCAACCTATAATAAAATACGCGAATGTTATCAATATCACCTTTGTTGACTCTGTCCTTATCAGTGCAACTTTGATTACATGCAACTACTCGTACACTGAGAATGGTGGATCTAGATACGGTTGCCAGCCAAACTACATTCATTGTTTATTTAGTGTCTGTTACATAAATAGTGTAATTATCTTCTAATTATTTACAGAAGGTTTATTACGTTGTTACGTATCTGTTTCTTGTCTACCGGAAGCCTTCCGTGACTTGACCTTAGGAGGAAATGATACTAACTCGGTCTCCATACAAACAAAACCCTTACCCGATATGATTTAAAAACAAAATACCAGACATAGAGTTTCGGTTTTTTTTTTAAAATAAAATCGGACGAAAACTTATCGAGTTATGATTGACTTTTTAAAACTCAATGTAACTTTTGTTAGCTACCATTTTGAGATGGCAATCGATAAACCGAACTACTGTAAGAAGGAAACTTGGTACCCCCGAAATTATACCGAAATCTTGGGTGGCCATGGACATTACAAACACACTCTCCAAATTTCATGTCTCTAGGACCAACGGTTTGGGTTCTGCGTTAATATATAGGTCAGGGTATAATAGGGTTTACAAAATTATCATTTCAGTTTTATTTTGTTTTTTATCTTTAAAATTAAATATTGAGCTGATTTCTTATATTATAACTACTAGCTGACCCGGCAAACGTTGTTTTGCCTTATAAATTATAGATGGTAGCCGATTCTCAGACCAACTGAATACGCATATAAAATTTGGTAAAAATCGGTCAAGCCGTTTCGGAGGAGTCGGGAACTAACATTGTGACATGGAAATTTTATATATTAGAAAGATTATCACACATATATTATAAATCCGAAATATTATATCCGAAAGTTTATTATTTGTTTGTCCTCTTCACGGCCAAACGGCTCGACCGATTTGGATGATAATTTGCATAGGGATGCATGCATAGTTTAAATAATGGAGAGTAACATAGTATACTTTTGATCCCAATAATCCCGCGAGATCGGGATTTACGCAGGTGAAACCACAGGCGTAGCTACTATATTTTAATAATTTACTAAGTAGGTATTATCAGGTCTTGGTCAACCGACATTCAGTACATTCTGATAAAGGCCTTATATTACACAACAAATTATGCAAATTTATCTAAATTACACAAAGATAAGGATTTAGGTATCCCAAATTGCAATGTTTATTTAGTAGCGGTCAGACCGATGTCGATTTAAGATTTTTAAAGACGACTATTTGACGACTAAATACCTTTTTAAACTTACACGATTTCCGTCTATCATTATTATTAGAGACGTCAGACTACGGCCGGTGTGACCCGTTTGCCGAATCGTCGGGGTAATTAACAACAATGATTATCTATAACGCGATCTAGACCCGTGTCTAATAATAATGATGAACTAAATACCTATACTCTATTTCAGAAACTTCTTCTTATCTTATAGTGATATGGCTTACCTAGTGTTAGTGTTTTCAGGTCGCCCTAAGGCCTCTAACTTGACCTAACGACTGCTATCAGAAATAACAACCGGGGCCATCTCCTTAACGTGCCTTCACGGAGGAGCTCGAGAAAACGATTTTTGCCACACAACATTTTTAGAAACTTAAATCAAAAACGTAAACTCTAAAAAAATCGCTCTTTATTTACTTTTTTCTTTAAAATTGACAGTTCTTTGTTTACATTTTTGATCTAATAGTTTCTGAAGTAGAGGTGTCATTGAGAAATTATGTACCTACTAGAACTAAAAGTGATAAAAATAAGTAAATAAATTCTGTAAACAACACACAGCGCTATCTAGCCCCGTGGGAAGCGACTAAGCTTGTGTTACGGTGACTAGACAAGGGATATCATACTTATGTTTAGTTTTTTAAAGGAAAAATACGCATTCAAAAAAAAACTAGATAAAAAAGCCTTGAGCAATAAAGGTAAATTAACAAATATGTATCAAAACTAGTTAAGCGTACTAATGACATGCATGTCATGTCATGACATATTATGATGAGATTTCCCTATAAAAAATCACGATTTTTTTTATCATGCCATGAGATTCTGGTAGACATAGAGTAACGTGGTAATCACTAGTAATTAAATTACCTCAAATTAAGTAGGTATGTAGGTATAATGTAAAGCATAACATAATGCCTATCAAACTGGGTTAACAACGAAATAGATAATACATAAGGGTGCTGGTGACATAATATGAGTGCGTAGCAGAGTTACGCGGTTTCACCCGCGTAAGTCCCGACCCCGCGGGATTTTCCAAAAGGCCTTAGTGGATACCTAGACAACACAAAGAACACACTCTACAAATTTCATGTCTCTAGGACCAGCAATATGGGCTCTGCATTGATTGACTGACTAATTGATTGACCTACTCGTAGGTCAATCAGGACTTTGAATTTTAGATGTCTAGATTTAGTACCTATCCTCTCTCCGAATGACGTAACCGAACCACGCCTAACCTACTCCTTAACGTAGGTAATGGTCGCTGCGTTAATACTTCCTCTTACATACAAACAGACCCACTGATTCCTAATTATTGTACTCAGTGTACTATATATAACTTCTCGATAATCCTTACCCAACAATGTTAAAACTTGACACTGGCTACAATGCACTAAGCCGTGCGAAGACAACACTCAAACCGAAAACAAAAGAAAAAATAGTATTAAAAATCAAAGTGAAACGTCAAAAAGAACCCAATCCGGTTTTTAAGAGGATTCTGCGCACGGTGGCTAAATTGTAGCTAAGCGTTTGGTAGACAGATTGCATAGGTAGCTAAATTGTCCGGTAGCCACACGAGAGCTCCGTAAAATGAGAAACAAACTTGATCCTTACCTTACGGTTTAGAGATGGGGTAAGATGTTAAAGAACATAATCCAATCAGAATTTCGGATTATTACAGAATATGGTATTGAATTTTCAAAAACGTCGGTTAATATTGTTCCAATTTTCAGGTATGTTTTAGTTGTTGATTTTGCATTAACTTGTAGTTTTAGAGCTCCGTACCCAATAGGTAAAAACGAGACTCTTTTATTAAGACTCCGCTATCTGTCTTTTACCAGGCTGTATCTCATGAACCGATATCTTGACACGAGTTCGTGGCGCACTTGACCGGTTTTTTAGCGGTAAAACTTTCATTAATTAGGGAAGTTACATTTATTTAGTATAATAAAACTGCATTTCTAAAACTATTATTTATTTGGCAGTTTAATAAAAATAAAATATGGTTCATATTTAATGGGGTGCCACGCGCAAAGCTGTTTGCAGAGGCGCTGGCATCGGATGATCTTTTTTTTTTTTCGATGATGGTCCTCCACCAATGGAAACGCCGAGTTTTTTTTTATTCTTTCGGTCTCAGACCGATATGGCCAATTTGGCGCCGAGAGTTGTAAAAAACACATGTTTGACAGTTCTTAATTCAAACCTAAGATTAATCGACTCGCGCCCTCTGCCGGGATAAAAAGTTAGTGTTCTTCCTAATTCCGGGCAAATGTTTTTTTTTATCTTTAGCGAAAGCGGTAACGAGCGACTGTGCTATGTGTCAGTGGATTCTTCCTTTGATTCCAGACTCATTTCATTCAGCTCGGTAATCAAATCACCACAACCTACAAAAGATAAAAAAAAACTATGTTATTTATCTTTTTAACGTGCGTGTAAGCTAAAAATTAACCTACCTATAATAGGACTGTAAAAATACGAAATAGGTACCTATTTATGCTTATGTGTAATAATTAGAGATGGGCCGACTAGGGGTTCTGCCGACTAGCAGACTAGCCTACTACTCGGTTCCAAAATTGCCCAGCCGATCATTATAATTCCGAGATATATGGGTTAATTATGATCACTTGGCGATTGTTGGTGTTTTAGGATAAAATTGCGCTTCGAAAGCTCTAGCGAAACTTCCAAAAAATAGTTGAAATAAAAATAAAGGTTGGAAAATTTTTTTAATGGAGCTGAGGCCTAGTTACGACATTTTAAATATATGATGTATGGAGGCTATAACGTGTTTTGTTTACGTTTTTCTGACTACCCACCTTCTACCTGTACTACTAATTCAATAAATTATTGGTTTTATTGCATAATTATTAGTTGACGACTAGTCGGAATAATTTGCCGACTAGTCGGTTAAAGTGCCGACTAGGCGGCTTTCCCGACTAGTCGGCCCATCTCTAGTAATAATTAATAATTCTATCATTCATTACAGAAAATTCGGTTCAAATGGACAAATTAGTTATTTAAAAACAAACTACACTAAACTACTATGTTTCAGTTTGCGTCCGAAAACGCAAACTGAAGTGCTTTTTCAAAACATTTTTTATCCGTGGTAATGATATTCTAAATTTTGAACATCTCAGAAAAACAAACAACGCATAAAGTGTGTAAGAAATATCCTACAGTTTGCTTCATTTAATATAACAATTCCGGATAATTCCCTTCCCTAAAGTATGTTCTATACCATTCAGAAGCTCTCAGAACAACCTGCCCGGACAATACACGCTCACAATGTTGAGTAATAATCGTTTTTTTCTTTTAAACTGCACACTTATTGAATCAAAACCAGTCTTTTCGAATGAAGATATGAATGCCGCGCGACAAATTTTAATTAAACAAAGGCAGATATAATTTATTTAAAAGGGAGTTTAAACGCTGGAAGTTAACTGAGTGGTTTTTTTGATAAAAGATTATTTCAATGAAACTTACATTAGTATGGGGTTTATTAAAGTGAAAAATAGAGGGTAAAAAAAATTGCAAAAATCTTTTTTTTATTATTGATTTCTGTGGTGTATGGTATGGGCCGTAGATATCACAGTTTACTGTGCATCGCTACGTTTAAAATCTATAAAGGTACATAAAAGAAAGTCGTATCAGTTAATGTATTAGTTACACTATTAATATTATAACTCAAGAACGGCTGAATCGATTTCGAAGTTAGGAGGTAAATCGATAATATTATTTTCATAAATCGATACCTATAACAAGTTTCATGCTTTTGCATAAAATTCGTCTGTGAACTATACCTACTTACTTGTTAACTATAATTAATCGTCGTAAATATGATTAAAGTAAAGTAACTGATTAATGGTAAACTTTGCACAATAATGGTAAACTCTTTGAACCGTAATGGTGACCATGATGTTTCAAAGTTAATAACGGTTAAAGTTAAGTATAAGTAAGGCTTATAGGGACATATTTTGATTAGTTTAATTTAAGATTTTTTGCGATGTTGGGTTGAAAATGAAACTCCGAGATGAAATGAAGAAGAGACCTGTAAAGGTTTCGAAACGTTGAGCTTTGAAACAATGCTAAAAGTAATAAACACCACGCGATTAAAACCGAAAAATAAGTTTAATTTCAGTTCATTTTTAGGGTTCCGTGCCCAAAGGGTAAAAACGGATCCCTATTACTGAGACTGCGCTGTCTGTCCGCCTGTCACCAGACCCCTTTTTAGAACGTCATTGCACCAGACGGTATCTCATGACATGAACCGTGATAGCTAGATAGTTGAAATTTTCACAGACGATAGGTATATTTCTGTAGCTGCTATAACAACAAATACTAAAAACAAATATTTAAGGGGAGCTTCCAGACAACAAACGTGATTTTTAACATATAAACGCAACTATACCGCGATATATTCTTTTGTGTTGTTTGTGTTCGTTGAGTTTGTGATATCGCGAAATTGAATCTATTCCTCAGTGTAAGAAAACTACGCCACAGTGGAGAGTAGGTGGTGGGATAACTTATGTTTCTACCAAAACTGCCTAGACACTAAAACAGCCTAAGTACTTTCAAGTTTTAATTTAGGCACGTAATAAGTACACCTTTGCATTAAAATTGTCCAACCATAATAGAACAATTAGAAAACGGAAACTAACAATAACGGAAAAACTAAAAACTAAAACTAAACTAACTACCCTAAAAACCTGACCGGCCGGAGGCAATGTACACAGGCAGGTTCAAATTAGTGATAAAACTACAGTTAAGTACAGCATTTTAGATTTTTCTTCTGTTGCCGCGATGTTGAATTGAAATTAAAGACATTTTTCGGTCAATCCTGAAGAAGGGACCTGGAAAGGTCTCGAAACGTTGAGCGTTGTAACAATGCTAAAAGTAATAAACACCACGCGACCCAAACCGAAAAATGTCTTTAATTACAGCATTTTGTTTTATTTTCAGAAGCCTTATACTTCGGCACTGCCAAACGCCATGCCCTGACTAGGATTTTATAGGTGACTAGCTGCGACCCGCAGTTTTACCCGCGTAAGTCCCGATCCCGTGGTAATATCGGGATCAAAAGTAGGATATGTTACCTACTCCTCGATAATGTATTTCTTTCTTTCTTTTGGTGATTTTTTGAAATCGGTCCAGTAGTTTTTGACTTTATTCATTACAAACATACACACACACACAAAAAATACAAATCTTTTCTCTTTATAATATAAGTTTAGATATATAGAATAAATTATGTATCATTTATTTAAGTCATAAAGGCAATTTAATTATTATTTAATTATTGTTTAGATATATTAATATTACCAGAACAGTCATACTATTACAATTACCTTTTTATGTACAGGTTATTCCTGTATTTAATAGAATTGTTCGAAATTGTATTTCAACATCATGGCTATCACAAACATACACTCAAAATAAAACTTCAAATACCTACCTTACTAACAACTGGACTGGAATCGAAACTTGTTTGTCTCAAAAATGTATAATAAACGGTATTCTCCAAAGAGCATTTTATCGAAAAATGACAAATTTTATATTAAACATGACAACAATTATATTGAAAAGATATTTTGGATAATTTTATTACTTACTAGCTGACCCGGCAGACGTTGTCCTGTCGTTTAGTATAAAAAAATAAAATTCATCAAAATCGGTTTAGCATTTTTTCTTTCATAAGAACCTTCTCCTGACAATAGCAAACACAACAAAAAAAGAATTGCAAAAAGAATTGAAGAGCGGTGTTGGTCTAGTAAGAGCGGTGTTGGTCTAGTGGTAGATACCCCGACTTTCATACCGAGGGTCGTGGGTTCGAACCCGGCCGCGCACCAATGTCTTTTTCTTTAAGAAAAAAGTTATGTGCACTAATTACATCGCTCTTACGGTGAAGGAAAACATCGTGAAGAAACCGACATGTCCTAGGACTCACCACGGTCCGAAGACATGGGTGTGTGTCTATGTATCATATGTAGGTATGTATTTACAAAAGAAAAATAAGTAAGTATTATATCCGTTGTCTAGTACCCATAGTACAAGCCTAGTGCTTAGTTTGGGACTAGATTGCGCTGTGTGTAACGTCGTGCAATATTTATTTATTTATTTATTTAATTATCGAAATCGGTCCAGCCGTTCACGCGTGATGTCGTGACAACGGAAAACGTTTCATTTTTATATATAAGAAAGAAAAGATGAATAGGCCATATATACATAGTCTTCTTATAAACTATTCACGAATTTATTTTAAAATGTTAATTTAGTTAAAAAATAACCTAGGCTAACCTAACCTAGGCTGCTTGTCACTCTATTTTTTCAATTTTGCATGTAACTTTAATTTTTCATTGGTTTTTAATTTAATTTCGATATAATTTATTTTAAATTTATTCTTTGTTTTTAAATACCTACTTTGGATGTGAATCTGGAATAAACAATCTTCATTTCATTTCAAAACTTCTGAAACCTTTGAAACTCTTATTTAGTTAGTTAGTGCAGGTTTGACGTCCGCCTACGAATCGGTATCGCACATCAGTTTGTATGATTGTCCGACGGACGAGCGACACGACGCGACGGTAGAATGCAGATTGAAGATGAAAAGGACACTTTATACCAGTTATTCCACTGTTATCCATACACTGTGGTACCTAATCAATTATTTATTCCTACTCGAACTAAAGGATGCAACCTTCAAATAGTACAATGTCTGAAGACTCAACTTAGGTGTAGGTTTATGTAGGTTGCCTTATCTTAGAAATATTTTACAAGGAGAAATACATCATCAAAAATCCTCCCATGACAGGTGAGATTTTTTTTTTTTTGCACAACGTTACACACAGCGCAATCTAGCCCCAAACTAAGCACTAGGCTTGTACTATGGGTACTAGACAACGGATATACTACGTATTATACATTTCTTTTTTTTGTAAATACATACATATGATACATAGAAAACACTGAATATCCCATGTTTTCGGACCGTGGTGAGTCCTAGGACATGTTGGTTTCCTCACGATGTTTTCCTTCACCGTAAGAGCGATGTTATTAGCGCACATACGTTTTTCTTAAAGAAAAAGACATTGGTGCGCGGTCGGCCTGGATTCGAACCCACGACTCTCGGAATGCAAGTCGAGGTATCTACCACTAGACCAACACTGCTCATTGAATGAATGACAGGTGTGGATTTTTGATGATGTAAGTATTTCTCCTTGTAAAATATTTCTAGTAAAAATGCCTTGAGCAATAAAAACCTAAGAAATATTTTGCCTTATCTTATTCATTTTCAGAGAGAAGTTTGAATTAACTTTTAAAATTCACACGATTTATTAACATAGGTAAGTTACCTACTTACATTTTCCCGGGTCTTAATCGCGTATTATTGTTTATTTTCTTACCTTGACGTTTCAACCATGTTACAATGGTCATGGTCGACCATTGTAACATGGCCAGACCAAGACCAGGGAAAACGTAATTTAAATGCTTTATTTTATTTTAGGCTTACATATTTTAGTAGGTAGGTACCCCGGCGGGACTCGAAAAAAAGCAATAGGTACCTAGGTATTTCTTATGTGTGATAAACACTAAGAAAGAATGTAAATGATTTATTTTTAAGATAAGTAGATAAATGTTTAATTGTACCAAAATATAAAATATTACAATTAAAAACTTAAATCTAGTGTGGCACAATGGGCTTATCGCCCAGGGGCTTTCAGCTTTCAGGCAACCAATTTTAACCCTAACTTAATAAAAATAGAGGTTTTCAATTTTATATTTGTTTTAATTTAGAGGGGTAGGATTTAATATACGGATGCTGTCTGTCTACCTAGGTAAGTAGGCCTATTTTTTTTATAAACGATAGATAAGCGTTTAAAACCACTATCTATTTTTAGGCCTAAACGTAAATTTTACTTAGGTTTGGCTCTACCCACTCTCGCGTAAGACATTAGGTTAGGTTATATCTAATGCCTAGGTAATTCGCAATATCATAGCGTTTACAATTTTATGTAGGAAGGTAAGTACCTATAATAATATACCTACCTAATTCTAGTACTCAAGTGGTTCGTGGAGGTACCTACTCAGGTATGTAGGTATTTAATCTACCGACCTCTCGACTAGATACCTACCTATCTTCCGAAACAAAACGTTGCGAATAGTTGTGATTAATAGCATCAGAATTAGGCGGGTTGTGTGTTTAGGGATGTGATGGTGTTTTTTTTATTAAGTAAAAGTACCTACTCAATACAAACTTATTTGAACAGAGTTACTTTCGCGCTTGTATAGGTATGTAATTTTAGGGAGAATTATTATATTAATAGATTACTGCTCCAGTTCCACTATTGTTCAAAAGTAAATATGCGACAAAGTGAATCACATAAACATGCAAAAAAAAACCCACGAGTTTCTTGTGTCTTCTTCTCATTGCGTTCCGAAGACAATTAGATTACTGCATCTACCTTTTTGTTTTTTCATTTTATTACTTTTTAATAAATTATTTTAATTAGAAAATAAATAAAAAAAAAGGTAGATGCATTGTCGTGACAGATATATAGGTTTTATGGCATAAACATATTTGCTCTAATGTCTTTATCCACGGAGAAAAATTTAAACTACGTTTGTATGGAGAAAGAGAATGGAGACTATCCTCTTAAGTAAATATCCAAATGAATAAACATATTTTGATTTTTATAGGCATAGATATTTAGAATGTATAAGCACATATAAGCACTTAAATACACGTAATAGTACTACGTGTATAAGTATGTAGAGGTACCTACCTAGTATCTTGGTACTCATAGGTATCCTAGGTAGGTAGGCGTGGGTTTCAGTTAGATCTATAATAAAATTGTTCAGGAATCGTATAGCGTTAACCTAGCTATTTTCTCTTATCTATAACCTACTTAATCTAGAATTATAATAATACAGATACAGTGTTGTAAGATAAAATTTCCTATCTCATTTAGTTGATTTAATGCATGCACGCATGCGTGATGCACTGAAAATTGATACAACTAAATTTGGAGTAGAGTCCGTATACGATTTAGTGTTCGGGCGCGAGAAATCGTGCGCCCGCGCACCGCGCAGGTCAAATGTCGGGCTTGATTTGACGAGACACTAGGCATTCTAGATTTCATCACAACTTCAATTTTTGAAGATTAAATTTTTTATTTGGTATTTCAATCACTTGGTTTGCACTTCGACTTACCAGGTTGTTGTGGCGGCAAAAGCGGCGGGATCGAAAGCGGCGGCGGGGCTGAGTGTGGTTGATGCGCGTACGGCGAAACTCCCGGCGATTCAGGGACCGAGTCACAGGATGGAGATCCAAGACTGCGTGGCTCAGGCGGAGGCACCACAGGGCTCCTCGGAGCCTTCACCACCGGGGGCTCCGGCCGGTCCAGTTCCATCCCCGGCTGCTGCAGCCCAGAGGTATGCGCACGAGCACGCGCCTCATCCTGCGCCTGAGCTCTCCGCAAGGCCGTCTGCAGCGCCATAACGCGCTGCCGATCAGCTGTCAGCCTGCACTTCTCGCAGTTGCAGTGCCGGTACTTGCAGTAACGTTTGTGGCCTTTGAGTTCCACTTTGAGCCGGTGGTTACGGCATCGGGCGCAGTTTGGCGGCGCGCGCGGGACCGCCGAGCTGGAGGCGCCAGGTTCGGAACGCTCCTCGCAGTCGTCGGGCGTCGAGCGCCTCCACACGCCCACCGACACCATATCGCAGTCGCGGTCGGTCGTGTTCGCGATGTAACGCACGTCCAGTGCGGCGCGCGGTCACGGTGCGACTGCCGGCGAGAGCCCCCCGCCCGCTCCGCTGCATACCGCCCCGCCCCGCCCCACCCCGACGTTGGATGCATTTATTGCTGTGCATCTGCAAGGTGGATTTTTTTTATAAACTATTGCAAAATTATTACTTTTCTTCATCTACGCCGCGCCGACTTGCGGGTGCGCACAGTGACTTGGTTGAAATTATTACGTAACGAAATGCAAAATGTTTGATTACTTTTTAAGACGAACGCAGACTACTAACTTGAAATTAACCGATATAGAGCAATATCTTCTGGGCCTACTGCAAATAGACTTGGCAATGTTTTTTAGGGCCGGCCGCGCCGGCTGCCTGACACCATCTATCCTTGAGACTTAGTAATTTACCTGCCATCGCTCGGGGAATACTCCAGTTTTTTGACTACCCGAGATTCACTAGGATGGGATAACTCTAATCTTTGCTGGGGCTGCAAGGCATGATGTTACTCTACATAGTTGTAGAAATAGCAACGCAGCTCTACGCAGTTGAAATCGCGAAGCGCTAGTAAAGGCCGACTCTTTTGTAGGGTTCGGTACCCGAAGGGTATAAGCAGAACTCTTTTACTCAGACTCCACTGTCCGTTTGTCTGTCTTTCACCAGGCTGTATGTCACGTATGTAGGTTTAGCTAGACTTAGGTACATCATCTGTGAAATCTGTGATGTACCTAAGTAGTAAGTACATTATATTAAATGTAATTGTAGATGTGTAGATGATGCATTTTAGTTGTTATCCCAAAAACTTTGTAATGTAATGGTAACGCAACTTTTCGTGCTCGAATCTGACTTCCGCACTTGGCCGGTTATCATTATCTGTCATTCGTTCGACGTTTAGGTACAGAAATTGGTTATTCCATTTTACGATTTAAGAATCCAATTAGAATTTGTCGTGTAGCCCCGGCAAAGAATAGGGTTATCCCATCTCTTCCCATGGGGTGGGAGTAGTAAAAGATGACTAAGGGATTAGCAAACCTTAAGGTCTCTCCGTGCGGTGGCGGATAAACTGCATGGTACCTAGGAAGATTCGTGTCGACCTACTGCGCCGACCCTAAATAAAAAAAAAGTTTGTGGCTTTTCTTATTCGAACATCGATCAAAAAAATAAAAGAAAAAATCTAATTAGAATCCAGTTTGAATAATCAAAGCAATCTGACGCTTACTTACTTCATAAAAAAACTGAATTATTTAAAGAGCACAGCAATAAATGCCCATTTCTGCGTGTGGTGCATTCGCGTGCATCGTCGCAACAGCACACTAGCTCACGATTCTCGTAAACACTGCGCCTGTGTGAGTGCGTAGTGTAGTACCTATGTGTGCGTAAGCAAATCACACGCAAATGTAGTGAAATTCACGATGTTGAAGCAACTATTGCATGAACTGTGGCGCAGAACTCAGCGACTAGGCTACTATGATGTATTCTGTGGTGTATGTATGTAGAGTTTTCTTCCGATTCTTGGGTGCTGTTTTTACCTTTGTGTATGTAAGCAAATCACATGCAAATGTAGTGAAATTCACGACGTAGAAGCAACTATTGCATGAACTGTGGCGCAGAACTCAGCGACTAGGCTACTATGATGTATTCTGTGGTGTATGTATGTAGAGTTTTCTTCCGATTCTTGGGTGCTGTTTTTACCTTTGTGTATGTAAGCAAATCACATGCAAATGTAGTGAAATTCACGACGTAGAAGCAACTATTGCATGAACTGTGGCGCAGAACTCAGCGACTAGGCTACTATGATGTATTCTGTGGTGTATGTATGTAGAGTTTTCTTCCGATTCTTGGGTGCTGTTTTTACCTTTGTGTATGTAAGCAAATCACATGCAAATGTAGTGAAATTCACGACGTAGAGGCAACTATTGCATGAACTGTGGCGCAGAACTCAGCGACTAGGCTACTATGATGTATTCTGTGGTGTATGTATGTAGAGTTTTCTTCCGATTCTTGGGTGCTGTTTTTACCTTTGTGTATGTAAGCAAATCACATGCAAATGTAGTGAAATTCACGACGTAGAAGCAACTATTGCATGAACTGTGGCGCAGAACTCAGCGACTAGGCTACTATGATGTATTCTGTGGTGTATGTATGTAGAGTTTTCTTCCGATTCTTGGGTGCTGTTTTTACCTTTGTGTATGTAAGCAAATCACATGCAAATGTAGTGAAATTCACGATGTAGAAGCAACTATTGCATGAACTGTGGCGCAGAACTCAGCGACTAGGCTACTATGATGTATTCTGTGGTGTATGTATGTAGAGTTTTCTTCCGATTCTTGGGTGCTGTTTTTACCTTTGTGTATGTAAGCAAATCACATGCAAATGTAGTGAAATTCACGACGTAGAGGCAACTATTGCATGAACTGTGGCGCAGAACTCAGCGACTAGGCTACTATGATGTATTCTGTGGTGTATGTATGTAGAGTTTTCTTCCGATTCTTGGGTGCTGTTTTTACCTTTGTGTATGTAAGCAAATCACATGCAAATGTAGTGAAATTCACGACGTAGAGGCAACTATTGCATGAACTGTGGCGCAGAACTCAGCGACTAGGCTACTATGATGTATTCTGTGGTGTATGTATGTAGAGTTTTCTTCCGATTCTTGGGTGCTGTTTTTACCTTTGTGTATGTAAGCAAATCACATGCAAATGTAGTGAAATTCACGACGTAGAGGCAACTATTGCATGAACTGTGGCGCAGAACTCAGCGACTAGGCTACTATGATGTATTCTGTGGTGTATGTATGTAGAGTTTTCTTCCGATTCTTGGGTGCTGTTTTTACCTTTGTGTATGTAAGCAAATCACATGCAAATGTAGTGAAATTCACGACGTAGAAGCAACTATTGCATGAACTGTGGCGCAGAACTCAGCGACTAGGCTACTATGATGTATTCTGTGGTGTATGTATGTAGAGTTTTCTTCCGATTCTTGGGTGCTGTTTTTACCTTTGTGTATGTAAGCAAATCACATGCAAATGTAGTGAAATTCACGACGTAGAAGCAACTATTGCATGAACTGTGGCGCAGAACTCAGCGACTAGGCTACTATGATGTATTCTGTGGTGTATGTATGTAGAGTTTTCTTCCGATTCTTGGGTGCTGTTTTTACCTTTGTGTATGTAAGCAAATCACATGCAAATGTAGTGAAATTCACGACGTAGAGGCAACTATTGCATGAACTGTGGCGCAGAACTCAGCGACTAGGCTACTATGATGTATTCTGTGGTGTATGTATGTAGAGTTTTCTTCCGATTCTTGGGTGCTGTTTTTACCTTTGTGTATGTAAGCAAATCACATGCAAATGTAGTGAAATTCACGACGTAGAAGCAACTATTGCATGAACTGTGGCGCAGAACTCAGCGACTAGGCTACTATGATGTATTCTGTGGTGTATGTATGTAGAGTTTTCTTCCGATTCTTGGGTGCTGTTTTTACCTTTGTGTATGTAAGCAAATCACATGCAAATGTAGTGAAATTCACGATGTAGAAGCAACTATTGCATGAACTGTGGCGCAGAACTCAGCGACTAGGCTACTATGATGTATTCTGTGGTGTATGTATGTAGAGTTTTCTTCCGATTCTTGGGTGCTGTTTTTACCTTTGTGTATGTAAGCAAATCACATGCAAATGTAGTGAAATTCACGACGTAGAAGCAACTATTGCATGAACTGTGGCGCAGAACTCAGCGACTAGGCTACTATGATGTATTCTGTGGTGTATGTAGAGTTTTCTCCCGATTCTTGGGTGCTGTTTTTACCTTTGTGTATGTAAGCAAATCACATGCAAATGTAGTGAAATTCAGGACGTAGAAGCAACTATTGCATGAACTGTGGTGCAGAACTCAGCGACTAGGCTACTATGATGTATTCTGTGGTGTATGTATGTAGAGTTTTCTTCCGATTCTTGGGTGCTGTTTTTACCTTTGTGTATGTAAGCAAATCACATGCAAATGTAGTGAAATTCACGACGTAGAGGCAACTATTGCATGAACTGTGGCGCAGAACTCAGCGACTAGGCTACTATGATGTATTCTGTGGTGTATGTATGTAGAGTTTTCTTCCGATTCTTGGGTGCTGTTTTTACCTTTGTGTATGTAAGCAAATCACATGCAAATGTAGTGAAATTCACGACGTAGAGGCAACTATTGCATGAACTGTGGCGCAGAACTCAGCGACTAGGCTACTATGATGTATTCTGTGGTGTATGTATGTAGAGTTTTCTTCCGATTCTTGGGTGCTGTTTTTACCTTTGTGTATGTAAGCAAATCACATGCAAATGTAGTGAAATTCACGACGTAGAGGCAACTATTGCATGAACTGTGGCGCAGAACTCAGCGACTAGGCTACTATGATGTATTCTGTGGTGTATGTATGTAGAGTTTTCTTCCGATTCTTGGGTGCTGTTTTTACCTTTGTGTATGTAAGCAAATCACATGCAAATGTAGTGAAATTCACGATGTAGAAGCAACTATTGCATGAACTGTGGCGCAGAACTCAGCGACTAGGCTACTATGATGTATTCTGTGGTGTATGTATGTAGAGTTTTCTTCCGATTCTTGGGTGCTGTTTTTACCTTTGTGTATGTAAGCAAATCACATGCAAATGTAGTGAAATTCACGACGTAGAGGCAACTATTGCATGAACTGTGGCGCAGAACTCAGCGACTAGGCTACTATGATGTATTCTGTGGTGTATGTATGTAGAGTTTTCTTCCGATTCTTGGGTGCTGTTTTTACCTTTGTGTATGTAAGCAAATCACATGCAAATGTAGTGAAATTCACGACGTAGAAGCAACTATTGCATGAACTGTGGCGCAGAACTCAGCGACTAGGCTACTATGATGTATTCTGTGGTGTATGTATGTAGAGTTTTCTTCCGATTCTTGGGTGCTGTTTTTACCTTTGTGTATGTAAGCAAATCACATGCAAATGTAGTGAAATTCACGACGTAGAGGCAACTATTGCATGAACTGTGGCGCAGAACTCAGCGACTAGGCTACTATGATGTATTCTGTGGTGTATGTAGAGTTTTCTCCCGATTCTTGGGTGCTGTTTTACCATTGTGTGTGTAAGCAAATCAGAACCCTAATGTAGTGAAATTCACGCGTGTTAGTATATTATGTAGATTTTCTGTGGTGGTAGTACGTAGATAGTGGCCGGCAAATTGTAACACCTGTAAAACCTGTAACAACAACATGTAATATGGGAAGTTACAAGCCGAGTCGATCTGCAAAGTTCGCCGGTAGATGTCACTACGAGGCCTTACTCGCAAGAACACACGAAGAGGTGCTTTCTTAAATTCGACCCGGCTGGAGGGCTACCCGTGGCGAAGCGGTTTAACGCGTTGGTTCGGATTACCAATAGTCGCGGGTTCGAATCCCGCCGGGTACTAAAGTTTTTGAAAGCATTTTTTCAAAAGCAGTATTCCTAAGTGTGGATTAACACTAAGAAATAATGTTTACATGTTTGGAATGTGTCATCTTATATTGTAATCATTTCCATGTAATATGGGAAGTTACAAGCCGAGTCGATCTGCAAAGTTCGCCGGTAGATGTCACTACGAGGCCCTACTCGCAAGAACACACGAAGAGGTGCTTTCTTAAATTCGACCCGGCTGGAGGGCTACCCGTGGCGAAGCGGTTTAACGCGTTGGTTCGGATTACCAATAGTCGCGGGTTCGAATCCCGCCGGGTACTAAAGTTTTTGAAAGCATTTTTTCAAAAGCAGTATCGGATTTACCTATTGTAACAACATTAAATACTATCGATCGTTTGCCCTATACCACTGAATAACAGCTTACTATCGATAGCGTAAAACTATCTATAGTATCTATTGTTGTAACAACAGTCAATTCCGATGGTACCTATCGATAATAACTTCGATATTGACCGTAGATACTATCGATAGTATTGCAGTGTTTCGATACTACCTATCGTAGTAAACTTAGCTATCGATAGTATCGATACTATCGATATTATAGATATTTTTTGACATCAGCTATCGATATTACCTAAACTATCGTTAGTTCGCCAACGGCAACGCTACAAACGGCCGACACGCCCCAACATCATAATGGCCCACTAAAGGACTATTCCGAGCTATGTATTTGTCGTTTTGTCGCTATAATGTTGCTAAGATAGGACACATTAAGCGTCACGGCTCATATAATTACACGACTGATGCGTGTTGCAACAATTAAACCAGATACATTACTATTTACGGAACAGATAAGAGTAGGCCCGCGGCATTGCACGTCACCGCAAGATGTTATGGTAGAAGACAATCAAGTTGAGGGAGATAGCAGCTTCAGGTAACTTGGTTCTATACTGTCAGCTTAAAATCAAGTTGAGGAAGAAGTGAATGCAAGGATCATGTCCGGCAACAGATGCTACTACTCGGTAAGACAACTTCTTTTCCCAAATCAGCTTAGTGCCAAATCCAAACTGTCCATATATAAAACCATCATACGTCCGGTAATCACTTACACACTTATTATAATCAATTAATCACTCACACAAAGGGTTCTAGCGCCGCAGAAGTAAGAAGTAAGTATAAGAGTTTAGTCTCAAATTGTGCACTTTGCAAAATCCCTCCCATTTTTATCCCTTCTTTTGCCTTTTCATTTCCCTCTTTTGTTGGTTGCTGTTTGCGTACTTATTTTGTTTCTTATTTGTTCTGTGTCTGTGCGTGCATTGTACCTAATATTAAGGATTTTTCTTTGTAATTGGAGCTTAACCCTTAAAAAAAAGATCTACGTAGAGTCGCGTCTCACGATTACATCCAATATAGTGGTCGAAACTAAATAAAAGGACACCTTAAAAGGCCAATTACGTCAAACTTTAGGAAACAGCTGATTTTCACGTAAACTTTAAAATCAACATTTTCGAAAACCACCTCGAATTTCCAAAAGTTGTAGAACAAAAGTAGTTAGCCTAGGCCTCTAGAACAACCCCCTTTCGGCTTAATACCCCCCTCCTCGAAACACCCATAGCCTGTAATGCCAGAATTTCAATTGTGTTATTTCAAGATTCACCTATATCGGTCCAGTACTTTTTGCTTGCAATAGTAATAAATATTCACTTTTATATTATACAAACCAAACTTATACCTGCTAGTCCCCTCGCGACCAAGACCATTGTAACATGGTTGAAACGTCGAGGTAAGAAAATAAATATTAAGATAAAATAAAAATTATTTCCTCCAACAATATTTTATTTGGGTTATTCCACTTTAACCTTCAAAACCTTTACCTACTAGTTGGTTAGGTACCTACAGTCAGAACGCGAATCCTTAGCTGCACAGTGTGGGGTGCATAATAAGATTGTATTGTGCACAAATTGCTTCCTATCTAGTGTTGATAGAAGTGTTGATTGACATCTACCTACATCTACATATACCTATCTATAGCTACACTATCTACACTAATATAATAAAGAGGAAAGATTTGTATTTTTGTGTGTGTGTGTGTGTATATATGTTTGCATTATATATTAATAATAAATAATTAATGTTTGTTATGAATAAACTCAAAAACTACGTTTGGAAGGCGCACGCCTTCCAAAAGTCAGCCGAAGTCAACACGTAGAGGCCCTTTTCAATAGGTAACAATTTTACTCGCAAACTATGAAGTGGACAGCTGGCAATTATCCCTGTCTGCACTATAAAATGCAGCCAAGGACAAAATAACTATTGAGAAATCTACGGATGAAAACAACATACCTATGCTATAGTGATGTGATGGTAGTGGATTGGCTACTGGGGAAACTATGGTGATTATGGTGCCTGCTGTAAACCTCCCTGGATTTAAAGTCATCACTGGTATGCCAGAGAGCGGGCCAATTCATCACTGACGATAGGTGTCTATCCTGCGAGTATTTCTGCTCTCGCGAGGAGTCGCGGGAGCAGAGTGGAGACTGACCGGCCGGCGAAGGCAAGCCAGAGGCGGGGGGACCGCTTTCTCATCAATGTTCGCTCCGACCAGCCAACTAAGACAAGCCGGATATGAGGAACGGTGACTTCCCCCTGGAGCACTCGGGACGCCGCGGGGTCGCTATTCCCCGACACCTCGCCCCAAGGTGCCCTGCGGACTTATTATATTATTACTAGCTGACCCGGCAAACGTTGTTTTGCCTTATAAATTATAGATAGTAGCCGATTCTCAGACCTACTGAATATGCATATAAAATTTGGTAAAAATCGGTAAAGCCGTTTCGGAGGAGTACGGTAACTAACAAATTTTATATATTAGAGGTTTTTGGAGTTAAAGTGGAATAACCTTTTTATTCTTTATAAAAAAAAATGTCTAAAAACTTTGTAAAAAGAAATCCTCACAAATTCATAACACGTATATTGCTTGCCAAGTGACAAGCAGTCGTTGTGGTCGTTTCCATACAAAACATGTATCAGAAAAACTTACTGTCTCCGAAAGCAATTTTGTCGATAAAAAGTAAATTCTGATTGATACACAGTTTGTGCCGAGATGCGGCAAATCGCCACCGTCAAAAGGACCGATACATTATGAGCCAATTTCTGTAAACGTCGGACGAATGACGGATCGTGTAAAGAAAAACATATCTTGCTATATCTTGTAACTTTTCTTAGAGAAGGGTGACTGTGAATGCTGGGTTTGGTAGATTTCGAAATGAGGAGGTCTAGTACCTACTTACCTATAACTTAATAATTTAAGTATTTAGTCTCTGTCACTGCAATGCCTGAACAAGGCGCATGTCAAATAGGGATTTCTTATACGTTTGTATACGTAGCTTTAAGTGACATGTAAGTAATGCTATGTAAATGAGAAATAAATAAATAATTGCGAAAACGGACAAATACAATTTATGACAAACTAGCAGCGCTACATACGCGGTTTCACCCGCGGGAATATCGGGATATAAAGTAGCCTATGTGATAATCCAGAATTTCCATCTATCTGTAGGTATACCAAGTTGTATCGCAATTGGTCGAGTAGTTTATGGGTGGTCGAAACACAAAAATTCAAACAAGGCCTATAACTCCGAAACGTGTCACTTTAGGGCAAGTAAGTAAGTCACTTTATAAGTGAGTCAGTGAGTCAGTGAGTCAGTGATTTTCTCTTTTAGGTAGGTACATATTATATATATTTTAGATAAGATAAAAATTATGTCACATTATTTAATGTACTTTTACTTTTATCTCGATAACCCACTCACAAAGAAATAAAAAAATATTGTCACTCTACAATAACTCCTTATAAAAAACAATAAAACATGACTTACAACAAAACTCAGAAAAACACATAATAAGATGTTTTTGTGTTTTTACGCAGTATTTATGTACCTATAGAATTATGTAAAAATCGAAAATATCTTGCTCGTGTTGACATATTAACTACCCAGTCGAAGATGGATGATGCACAAAAAAAATGTTCTAAAAATCATTAGGAATTGCGATTGAATTTGTTCTTTACCTACTATGTGTTACATAATCAGTTAGCATAATATGTTAGTTAGTTGGTGCTGATTATATAACACACTAGCTGCGTCCCCGTTTCACCCGCGTAAGTTCCGATCCCGTGGGAATATCGGGATCAAAAGTAGCCTATGTTACTCAGGGTGAATGTAGCTTTCTAATGGTAAAAGAAGTTTGGAAATCGGCCCCGAAGTTTTTGCTTTTATTTATAACAAACATACAGACGCACACACACACACACACACAAATACAAATCTTTCCTCTTTATAATATTAGTATAGATAGATAAAAATATCCAGATCGTTTTCTATGTAATTGCAGATAAGTTTTTATCTGTACCTATCTTAGGTTTCTATCTACCTAAGATAGCTAAGCTACTAACATAATAAAAAAAATTATAAATAAATAAACACACTAAATTAAACTACCTGAATATATAGGTACCTAAAATAAATACCTAGTAGTAATAGTAATTTAAGTAGAATAAAGTGACCAATTTAAAAGATAATATCACTTCAAGTTCAGTCAATATCAGGCGGGTGGTGTATAGTTTTTAAACATGCAATGTTTCAGTGCATTTTAGGGTTCAATCCATAATAAGTACTCATTTTTTACCAACAATATTTTAATATATTTACATTTTTCCGGGTCTTTATCGCGTATTATTATTTATTAGCCTTTTATTGATAACTTTATTTATTTGAAATATTTTAAGGAGAAATAAATCTTTTTCCCTCTATTTGTGTTACATAGAAGACATTGCTTTCTACTAAAGTTCGTGGTTTCAGGTTTACGGGAAGTACCATTTAGGTTAGTATTTAAGTACTGCATTCTGGCATGCTGTGCTGCTCATCTTTCCGAAGGATCCCATCAGATCTTCACCAAGATTTTATGGGACCAACTCGGGACTCTCACCTTCCAAATAATTTTTTTTTTATCGAAATCAGAATTCATATTATGCCGGATTACCTACCTGCGGCGTGAATTTCCGAATTGTGTTGTGTCGGATTGAGAAACTCCTTCTTTTTTGAAGTCGGTTAATACTTATCAACATTTTCTATCGCTGTGTTCTTCCTGTGTGGAATCCCATTAGAAAATTTCGATATTTTTCGTTTGTGGGTGGGTAATAATAATAAGTATTACTTAATTAATATTATGTGATCCATCTCCCACGAAACACAAATGAACCACCCAACGAAATCACCCTCAATACTACGTTAAAAGTCTTTGGACATAGTTTGTGGTAGGTGCTTAATTACAAATTTAAAACCATACATAATTAATAATTTAAATCCCATAAACACATAAATACAGACACGCAGTTTACTATTCTCGCAGTCTAACTTTGACGAATGTAGGAAGAACATTTTAGAAATAGATCAAAGATTATTAAAAAAAAAAAGCCATTTATTCTACTAACATTACAATTATCAATAAATAACATGAACATTTTATTAAATTCATTTTTATAGTTAAATTTAAAATTCGTTTCATAACAATTATTCGGCAATAGTCGCCTCATTTTCGTAGGCCTTCCCTAACTTGTACCACGTATTTCTATTCTAGCCTCAGATTAATGATTAGTACATCGAAAATGAACCCTAAGGTCTACCGGCGATCAAGAATGATGCCCAGACGAGGCACTCTATCAGTAGAGACGATCCTTCGGAAGAGTGCCTGTGAAGCCTGGAAGGAGTACACCAAGCACAGTTCTATTCCCCTGATCACGAAGGCGTGTGACCCTAATAAGAGGTGGATAGAAAGGTTAGTTAGTATCTTTACCAGTACCAAAAGAAGGCTACTACCTTAGATAAAAACAAATAAGGGCAGATACGGTACCTAGCCTCGGCAAATGAGACGATAAAACTGCGTCGCCTGACACACTAGCCTCTGTCGTATGTGGAACCGTTGTCACGTGAACACGTTCTGTCACACTGCGATTCCCGATTCGGTTGAGTGATTGCTATCTGCAGTATGGAACGTCTCTCTATCTCTGGTATTGATTACAATGTACATGACATTGGGAATGTTTATGTGGGAGTGTGTATTTGCATGTAGGTTTTTCTAGCTCATTTTTCGACTACGCAATGTTAAAATATACCGTATCTTCCCCTAGAAGAACATCATTGGCTACTACAGATGTCTTATCTCAAGATTAGTCTACAATTAAAAAACGTATACTTAACATCTTTCATCGACAGATTGATATGGATCATTGTCTCCGCTATCATGTTGGGATGCTTGTACAATGCTCTCAATGGAACTTGGATCAACATCACATTAAGACCTCTAATTCTGACTCCACAATTCTCAGTCGAATCCATTTCTGAGTCAGATTTCCCGGCTATAGCATTTTGCAACATCAACAGGGTCAGTAAAATAAAGGCGGAAAATAGGGCTAGTGCTATGTGAGTAAACTTTGTTATTTTTAAGATTATCATTATCTGAAGCCACAACTTTATGTGCATGTGTCCCCAGTCCCCTCGGTATGTTTCCTTATAGAGGACCGAACACAAGCGTTTGGTTGGAGACACGATCTGTCTATAACAGATCCCTGACGGTTGCTCCTGGGAGTGGCCTAGCGGTACAGCCGGACCCCTCCATTTATACCCAAATAGGTTTTAGTCGTCCGGGGTCCCATGTCTCCTGGGTGGCGCTTAACAAACTACAACCATTGGCTGCTGTGCAGTTGCTGTATCTGCGACCTCACAGCACTACCAGTCGTTCAAGAAATCCAATTATTTAACAACTGTATTAAAACTATGCCATACAAATAGATGAATAATTATCTAATGCCAATCCTATCATACCCTTCTTGGCCCTCTGCCTTTAAAATCGCCTGGGTGTAGGTGTTAATAATCTCCATTTTATTTTTTTTATAACAATTGTAACAACCACCGAAGAACTGAACACAACAGAAATTAAAATATTTTAAATTGTAGTATTTCGAGACTCTCGAACATAAGTTGGTTCTTTGCCATATACCTAATTGAGTTAGTACTAAAAATCTTTTTTCATGTTTTAGGATAAAGAAATATAACCTAAGCTCAGGTTATCGTTCGAATTTGATTCAATTATACAAAGAAACTGGACGCCTACTTGATTTCTCTTACAACGAATCCAATGAAATAATCTTTGCTAAACTCATTGATCAGTATTTAGATAACGACGTTGTTCTCAACATTACGAAACAGGTAAACTATAATTGCAGGTGCCGGTAAACATCTTGAAAAATACTGAAGTGGAAGGGCTTCTATGAAGCGCAGCGCATGCCCGCGCAGTACATTTGTGTGCGACTTCTATGAAAAATCGACTTTTGCGCATCCGCCATTTTTTTCAAGATGTTTGCTGGCATCTGTACCTCTTACTAAGATGCGGCGCGGCGATGCGCCAACTATTAGGTAAACTGCGGTAAAACCGTGGGTAAAACTATGTTTTATGAAGTTCGTTCTTAATGTAGTACATACCTACACTACAGTAGGTAGGTACTAACGATTTAGTACCTACCTACAGTAGTACTGCTAGCGAAGACAAATGAATTCCATGAGAATCGCCAATTCACTGCCAATATAGGATGTTAGCTTAGCTCGCAAGTTTTTCAAACAAGTAGCATAGCTGGAATAGTTGTAGATGAAGGCACATGTTTAGTGGACGTTCCTATTTGCATTATTTCTATGAAACATTTATTTGTATTATTTCTACTTTTTCTAAAAGTTCTGACTTCATATTAGTTAGCACCAGACTGCAACCAGATGATGTCATACTGTTCCTGGAACGACAAAACGGTTAACTGCTCGGAACTGTTCACGATGAGACGAACTGGACACGGATACTGCTGTGCTTTCAACTATGTTCTCGATTATGATGAGAATGGATTGTAAGTTTTATATTTTATTTGCGCAAAATATTTAGGGCAACTAAGTACTTAAAAAGTCACTTCTATATGCCGAAGATCGTGCGGAGACGTAAAAGTAGGAAAGCGGACCCCGGGCTCTCGAGAGGGATGCAACCGGGAACATCGCTTGGATGATGATGATGATGACTGAAAGTCATTTCTATTTGTCAATTCACTTCAACCAGTATACGTTTTTGCAACCAACCAGCCAACTAAGCCAACCAACTTTTTTTCAACCAGACTTGGTCATTTCTTCAGGGGTAATTTATTTAAATTTGCAGTCCGTACCGAAGTGCTGAACCGGAACGTCAGGGAATTGCAGGGTTCCGCAATGGCCTCGCCGTCAGTTTGGATCCTTTACTGGAAGACTACGCGTACCCATTGCGACCGGCCGAAGGATTTGATGTAAGTTCTTGAATTTCTTCTTTAATCTCCTTCCTACCTACTTTATTGGACATATCTAGTTGGTTATGCCTTATGACCACTAACTGTGGCGTTTCGGGACACGATCTGTCTAAAACAGATTCCTGACTGTTGCTCCTCGGAGTGGCCTGACCTGATGGTACAGCGGACCCCTCCATTTATACCCAAAGTGGTCATAGTTGGGGACGCTATAAAATATAGATATGCATAGTTCTAGTCATCCGAGGTCCCTATGACCACTTTGTATACCTTCTAGCTAGTATGATGATAATATATTAGGAAATCATCGCGACGAAACCCGCGGCTTTGTTGGGTCCAGCCAGACTGATTGACCAATCTTTCTTCTGGGCATGATCGACTAAATTGAGAAGGTATTGATAGAATACCTGTAAGTAAGTATACCTAAATCATTAAGATTATCTAGCATCGTGTTGAGGTGTTGAAATATTACCTTAGGTTAGAATTACGTGCAACAGCTAGGCAACAGCGCGTGCTGTTCAATAGTAACTAATGGTAAGTATTAAATAGTCGTGAGGCAAAACCATTTTTTAGTATTTTGTTTTCGATTCAGATATACAACAGTCATATTATTGTCCTACGTTATCCCGGTCCTACGCTCAAAAGTAGTACCTACCTACAGATCCTACCTCTGTTATCTTATCTACCACATTCGAGAGTTTCGTATAGGAAAATGTTGGGCGGCTCATCAAAATGGAAGGCTACTCACGGAAAATTAGCTTGATAGTAATCAATTGCAAAAATGTACCAGGGATCCTGGACTAAATACTTAGTTCAACTATTCCTAACCAAAAATATCTCGAATCACCTGAATCAATTAGGGATATGCACAGTAGGTATTGTACCGTCTCGTGTCGTCGCGTGAGCAAACATAATATCTCAAAAGCTTTTAGCGCAATCGCTCATCTTTCAACCTAAATCCAAGTAGCTCGGACAAAGTACCTACCTACCCACTACCCAGTCACGTATTTTCTAACTTCTAAGTAACAGTTGTGGATCACGAACCGAAGATTAGCTGGATTATCCATGGTTTGAAGCCCATTTTAAATACTTATATGGTAACACAGTTTAACTAACTTAAATTAAAATTGAGGGTGCAATCGTCAAGTTTTTTAGTTTTTCCGTTGGGATGTTAACCATCGTCTATAAGTAAGGAAGTTTATGTTTTAAACAGAATACATTCGGTTTTTAAAACCTGTTTAACTAAGCAAAACTAACTTCGTTTAGGTCGCGGTGAACGGTAGGCTTAATTCTGCGATATGTCAGAGTTTTACTACTACTTAGTCGGTTTCAAAATTCCTAAATATTAAAATATATTTTTATGCCAAAATATCTTTTTCTAGATATTCATATTCGAACCCACTCATTTCGCCGATCCGACCACTGGACAAGTCTTTCACCATCTGGCTACGCCGAATAAGATCGAATACATGGAAATGACATCCATAAAACAGATTGCAGACGAGGAAATCAAGAGTTATCCCGTTAATTCGGTAATCTACAATATAATTTACCATTAAGACCTATCACTCAGTCTGTCTAGGGCCCATCTCACAAGCCTATTTGCTAAGTTTTGGAATAGATAACGCTTGTGCAAAGAATCTTTCCAATTGGTGCAGAATACCTACATATCTTGAAGCGGTTCGGGTAGGAAGAACTTGAAAAAGGGATGTTCAAAATATTCACTTCGCAAAATTAACACCGATAGAAAAGGTGACAATGGTTAGCGCTTCTCAAAAGGTGCATTGTGAAGGCTACAACTGCTGGCATGTTCCCCATACACAAACCTCAACTCAGGGGATTTGTGGAATTCTATAAGTTCCATAAACTCCCTGAGCAATCATCCATAGCACTCTTACTTCGCTCGAGAGCATCAGAATTCTTTGGGTCACAATCTACTATATCTGACCCAACCCAAGTGTCGAATAACGCAACTAACCCTATTTTCCAGAGGCAATGTCTATTTGACGATGAGCTATACAAAACGTACCGCGGCTTGTATTCGTACAGCACTTGCATTACCCGTTGTCGAATCAAGGCGATGCTGACGCTATGCCAGTGCTTGCCTTATTACTACCCTGCGGGAGATAGCCTACGAGGGCGTAAATGTTTCGTCGATGATTTGAAATGTTTACAAAAATATAAAGGTAAAGAACAAAAAGACGCTTTTTAACTAAGAATGTCGTAGGCTTTGCATCGACCTCTCTTTCTCGTCTCATGAAAAAAACATGTGCATGCTTGCTCTTGCTAATCAGATCTGTCAAAAGATTTTGACTGGTATCGGACCGGACCAACCCGGTCAATGTTAGATATTTGAAATAACAAAAATTCCTGGGAGCCAAATATTTATGCAGGTTTACCATGACAAATAAACTTTGAAAAATCCCCATCGATCCTATACGTGCTACAAAAGTTCTCCACCAATATTTAGCTCTCCGGATTTTTTTGTTAATTTGACCGCTATTTTTACCCGACTGCGCGACGCAAAGAAGGGTTATGTGTTTATTTCTAAATTGACGGTTAGTAGGTCAATATAAAATATACAAGGTCGTTTTATATAATTGCAGATAAGTTTTTCAGCATATATCCACGTAACGCCGAAACTGTAATAACTGGCGAAGCCGAGGACGCCTTACACTGCCCCGAATGCTACCCCGATTGTGAACAAACACGATACAACATTGATCGACACAGGATATCACTTGGAGAACACTTTGAAAGGAGTATTACCACTGCTAGTAAAATGTTAGGGTTTATTGATTTAATCCCCACTAAAAGGTCCCCACTCCCCACCAGTGGGGATTTGCTAATTTTCAAAAACAAATTGGTGTTTTGCCCACTGTCCTTGTTAATCCTGGTTGGTGGGGATTACGCCAATTAAAATATAGTATTTGTTATAATCCCCATTATCGGGCCAACTAGTCGTGGGGCTAACTACTAGGTAAACTGTGGTACTATGGTTTGTTAACTTAATGAATGAACATTTTTAACATAGCAGTACAATGTCCTCTACCCGTAGGTAACCCCATAACCATTCATTACGACACATCCTGTATATACAGGATGTGTGTTACGTTACGAATTGATAACCTCCTCCTTTTTTTGGAAGTCGGTAAAAAACGAGTAACTCCAAGTTTCAATATTTTTCAGCTTGCTTGCAAACACGACGGATAAATGCATTGCCGTTATTTATTACGCAAAGTCTTTCAACTTAATCGACCGTTTGGATATCGTTAGCACATGGTATCAGATTTTAAGTAAGTTTGCCTACTTAGTACCTAGGCTATCTCACTTATCATAAGAGACCTTAGGTTACCTATGGAATAAGAATAAGATTAAAAATTTAAAAAACCCCCGACTTAAAAAATCTTCCAAGTTAAAACATAACTAAACTTTAAAAAGGCAAAAATAATAAACCGAAAACAAATTTCATGTCTCTGAGTAGGTATGTGGTACCTTACGTTCCCGCGTCGGGGGACGCGGGAATGTGTCACAGAAGTTGATGGTAACTGTGCTTAGAGTATCTAACGTTCCCGCGTCCACGACGCGGGAACGTAAGGAAGGTACCACATGCCACATACCTACTCAGAGACATGAAATTTTTTTTCGGTTTATTATTTTTGCCTTTTTAAAGTTTAGGGTTAGGGTGTAGTAAAAAGAAACTTTTTTTTTTTTTCCTAATTTTTTTTATTGGAAATGGGTATTAATATTCATGAAACGCAAAGATATACCTACCTATATATTTTTTTTGAAAATTGTAATGTTTTTTTTTTTTTTAAAACTTAGAAAAAAATCGAGTGGTAGTGGTATTCTATTGACCTCCACTTTTTATGATGCCAATCGATTGAGAAGAGCCCAGGAACAATGTTTCCATAGACAATTTTTTTGTCAAACCTCATCACGTGCGACTACAGGGGCTTTAAAGTACTGCTGACACTTGGAATTTTTTTTTACTTGAACTTCGATATAGAAGAAGAAGACGAAGAAGAGAAGAAGAAGAAGAAGAGACGAAGAATAAGAATAAGAATCATTATTGTTTTAACTGTGTAGGTACCTAGTACCTACATTGGTCTTAAATATGTACTATATTAGTGCACAGTGTACTCGTTTCGAGCATTTAAATAATATCTAGGCAGCACACGACATTCGGTCACAAATAGGGCATGCAATATCGGAAGGTTTTCAATCCCGGCGCGATATCGATATTAAGAGCTCAATCCCGGGATCCCGGGATTGATACTGGGATTTTAGATATCGTTAAAAAAGCGAATTTAATACAATAAAAATGTGTTAAATATAGAATATTTAATATATTTAAGACTCTAGTGGTTTCATTACGTAAATAAGTTACCCCGAGGGCCGTCCACCCCATCATTTTGGAAATATGGCGGACAAATAGCCTAAACCCGAAAGTGTCTAAACTTTCGCGCCAAATTCTAGGCGCACCACTAAAATGATGTTAGCAGAAAAAAATTGCATGCGAGCTTGTATAAAAAATACTTGTCTTAAAAATTGCAATGAATCACGTTACTTTTATTGTTTTAAACATTTTACCAATTCCCTATCCTTCTAAATCTTTACAGATCTCTTCCTCAGGGGTAGACTAATTTGGGTTTAATTTTAATAGTTCTATTCAATCATTCCATAAGGAAAAATATAGCTAAAAACCTTAATTTATCCCCAAATAGTAAATTGCTCGAATCTCAATATCGGATCACTCAATCCCGGGATTATAATATCGAACTTTTGCGGCCGAGATCCCGGGATTACGATATCCCGGGATCCCGGGATTCATGCCCTAGTCACAAACAACATTTTTCTCTTTTCACAGGTAACGTCGGTGGATATGGCGGCATGCTAATAGGAATATCGCTGTGTAGTTTCATTGAATTAATGTTTTATTTTAGTGTTCGTTTTGTACAACTTGTGATTTACAATCTTGAAAAATAACATTAATAAAATTAATTAACTAAAGAAGTTTGCTAGATCTACTTAACTTATGTACCTAACTATTATTATAAAACGGAAAACTCCATATATATTTGCAATTTCATTTTTACTTCGTACACGTCTTGTACACGTTCACGAAACTAAATTGATTTACCTTGATTTGATCCTTGGTTTCACAAAAATAAAAATTCAAATTTCTCAACACGTTCCCGCCAAAATATGTTTGCCGTTGCCGCTAAAGAGTTTACGAAGATAGTTATCTTCATAAAATTAATATCGAAGGGCATAAATTTTTCGGTTTTAATACTATGCTTCTGAAAATTATAATTTATTTACTATTTTATTTGTTCATTTTTACATTAACAATAATTTGCATTTTATTTTTAATAAGTAACTTTGGACTCTGCTGAACATTTCAAAACGTCAAATTATGTGCGAAGCTATTTCGTAAAATGCGCGTTACTCTGTCAAAATTTTTATGTCAAAGGCAGAGAAAATCGAGTCGCAATTTATTTATTTCTCACAGAATGTCCGCAAGTTCTCCACCAGGGAAGAGTGATGGTGAGTTCTGATTGCTGTTGCAAGTGCTGGTGATAAGTTTATAACTTGTGTTTCGTGAACTGTGTGGATAAACTTTGGGAATTTGTAGGGGACGACACTACTGATAAGACTCCAACGAGCGTACCGCCAAGCGCTCCCGAGCCCGAAACTGAAAGCCTGAGTTCCAGGATACGAGATTTTGATGTCGATTCTGTGCGGCGGTATTTGGCTCTAAAACTCGGGCTCAATGAGCCCCCAGAGCCACCAGAACCGAGCACAAAAGTTTTAGAGGAAGTAAACATTGACGGAATTGTGAAATGGATCAAAGGAACGCGATGCAAGAAGATCATCACGCTAGCTGGAGCTGGTATATCAACTTGTGAGTATTACGAATCCATTGAAACCCTTAAAATTTGCACTAGATAAAATTACGGGTGCACTTTAGAATCCTACGTCACGAATTTGTATAAAAAAAGACTTGTAGGAGATAGAGGAGAAACAGGGCTAACCATTATTGCTAGTTTTATGTTGAGCAATGAAAAAAAAATTTTTCATACATTTTTACTTGAACTTCGAAAAAAATATACGGATCACCCCGACTTGGATAGGTTAGGTTAATGTTAGAACATGATTACGCGCAGCGCTTTGGCGAGCGAGCGAAGCGAGCGTGCCGCGGCAGCGGTCGCCAAAGCGCCCAATTCTATCCATAAATAAAACTATGCTGCGAAGACTAAACTGCTGCCAAAGCTGCAAAGGTGAGTGTCTGGTGCTGCGTTTTGTCACGCAAGGGCTGAGGGGCTGCTACTACAGCCCTTGCGTCACGCTGGAGCCCACACATATTCAAATTTTAGCAAAATTATAACCTCCAAATTATTATTATATTTATGGTATTTTTTAAATTACGTATCTGCTCAAGGGGGGAAGATGTTAGGGGGGTTGTACAACAATCCCCCCTCCCCCCCACCCTTCCCTACCCCTAAAATCGTGACGTAGGATTCTAAAGTGCAACCAAAATTACTATAGAAAAAAAAAAAGAAAAAAAATACACAAAAAAAAAAAAATTACACACTCAGCCGACACTCGCAATCCGCGGAATCGTTTGAAAAAATAACAAACATATTTCTTAGCTGCTTCTTTTCACTAGTTGTCATAGTCAACTTCTGTAGACAAACTTGACCTAACAACTGCTATCACAGATAACAGCCAGAACGGAAAGCTTTAAATGCCTTCTGATGCACAGGAGAGCTTGAGAAAATGTTTTGCCACACACATTATCAATCACCCATTCAAGGAATGACCAAGCAAGACGTTGCTTATTTCATAACTGTAACATAAGGCGGTAAGACACCACGGGAGCCTTCTCTGGATTGGCGAATATCACATGATTTCAGTGTGGTGAGTTTTAGAATGTGTCAGCTTCCTCATTATGTTTTCCTTCACCATAGGAGTGACTTAACAGCTCATAAAAAAATTACTTAAAAGTCTAGGTATGCAGTCGGTCCTGATTCAAACCCACAACCCTCGGAATGAAAGTCTACAATGGTAGATACCCCGACTTTCATTTCGAGGGTGTTAGTCTAGCTAGGGAAACCAACACCGCAAAAAAAGCTTATTGTTTTTTTTGTTTTAGCCGCAGGAATACCAGACTTCCGAAGTCCCGATACAGGATTATACCACAACTTACAGAAATATGACCTACCAGAACCTCAAGCAATATTCGAGATCAACTTTTTTAGACAAAATCCTAAACCGTTTTTCATGTTGGCAAAAGAACTGTACCCTGGAAGCTTCAAACCTACCATATCACATTATTTCATAAGATTATTGCATGAAAAGGGTAAGGAATATTCTCTTCTACAAAAAGTATAGGTAATATTTTCTGCTGTGAGTTTCTCCATTTTTTCTATACTCTCACTTTTTCTATACTTGATTTTAGATATTGATAATTATGATCTTACGATTTTAAACTTACATAGTTGTTTTCACTGCAAATATTATTAAATAATGGGGTTGTAACCATGTTTAAATTTGTTTTGGCAACAAAACATGGGGCATGGTCAATTCCCGTTATTTAATAATATTTGTAATTATAATAGTAATTATAATTTAGAGAGTTTTTTCCAGAAGGTTTGTTTGTATAATACATGGCACACCAGCTACACATAACCATTATGTTGATTTGACAAAATGTGTCTTGTGCTGTCATGCTAAGCTAGCTGGTTAAATGGAGTCTAGTAGTTTGCCTCAAGCCTAATAGCACAAAGTGCAAGCTATTGTATAAGTCGGACTTCTGAGTAGCACTTCTGTAACTCGCACTCTTTGGATATAACTTGTACATGAAACTATGTATTATGTAGACAGCTGAACTGAGGAGTAACTAGCATATGAGAAACTGTGTAGGCAGCAGATCACACTGTGTAAACGAGCTATCCTACTAATATTATAATTGTGAAAGTTTGTATGTAATTAGTAAGAACTATATAATATATTTTTTAATATGAAACCAAACACCTATAAAACATAATTAAAATTAAAAACTAAATTAAAACTAAAACTGATTAAAATAAAACTAGTAAGTAAGTAAATAAGTATGTTTCTAACTCCTTCACGCTAAAACTTCTGAACTGATTGCGATGAAACTTCGTATGCAGGTAGCTGGAGATCTGGGTTATCATCATCACACAGGCAGATGACACTTTTTATTCCCGTGGGAACGGGGCTTACGGAGGTGCAATGTTGTAATATTTGTTTTATTTTGACAGGTGTCCTACTCCGCCATTACACACAAAACATTGACACATTGGAGCGAGTAGCCGGAATACCAGATGAGAAAATTGTAGAGGCTCATGGCACTTTCTTCACTTCACACTGTTTGGAATGCAGAAAACAATATAATTTGGAATTTGTTAAGGGTAAGGTGTTTCTGGTAGTGTCTAAGAAATTTCAAGCAGAATATGTATGCTTTCCTGTCTACTATTTTTGACTTAGGCTTGTTTAATATTTCTAGTTGATTAAGCCTAGAGCACTAAGAGCGCTGTAGCCGAAGCCTCCCACCAAGTGATTGCTCCTTTAGCATCATCACGGCTCAGTACTGTTACAACTAAACTCTAAATACAACAAAGGCAAGCAAATTGAACCCCAAGCAACACTTAGGGCCAGCTAAAGTTCTGTTAATGTTTCAGAAAGCATATTCGCCGATCAGATCCCAATATGCACTGAGTGTCCCGGAGTAGTGAAGCCAGATATAGTATTCTTTGGTGAGAGTTTACCGGAGAGATTCACGTCGTGCCTTCAGGAAGACTTCCAACAATGTGATATGCTTATTATAATGGGTTCCTCGCTTGAAGTGCAGCCGTTTGCTTCGCTTATCGATATGTAAGTTGTATATTATCCTATTAAAATCTCTTTATGTGTGAGATTATGTGTATTTGCAAAAGAAAAAAATATATAAGTATTAAATCATTTAATACTTATAGTCAGTCTAGTCACTATAGTACACAAGCTTACTTACTTACTTACTTACTTACTTCCAGCAGGGGACGCCGCGAGCCGGGCGGGTGATCTGCCCTTCCATGAGGGCCATTTCACCCAATTCCCCTATCCCTCCCTTGGGGAGGCCGAGGGACGCCCGGCAATCACGGCTTTCTGTCGAACCTACCTGTCTCTTTACAGAACCTTACAATCTGCTCCACCTTCAGATTTTCCATGTCCTGTGCTTCTAGTAAATCTGTTCCCATGTTTTCCCATCGTATTAGTGAGTACATGGGACATTCGGCGAGCAAGTGGAAGCTGGTTTCCTCTGTCTCCATGCATTCTGGGCAAGTGGGATCTGTTTTCACGCCTATGAGTGTCAAATGTCTGTTCAGTCGGCAGTGTCCTGTTATTATTTCTATAACAAGTCTCATGTTATCTCTTGTGAGTTTTAACAGTCGACTGGTTTTCTTTGAGTCTAGCCCTTTGATGAATATCTTCGACTGTCTCATGACAGGTGAGGATGTCCATCTCCTATTTGTTTCCGCTGTTATGCTTCGGCTGATTGCACCCTTCGTAATTTTGAGGGCAATTGGCAGCCTGGGTTCAGGACCCATCTGGTTCTCATCGGCTCCCTTCCTAGCCAGTTCGTCTGCTATCTCATTACCTGTGTTGCCCTCGTGTCCAGGTACCCAGGCAAGTGTAACATCGATTATTCTGGATAGTTCCTCTAGTCTTTTCTTGCATTCCTTGACCAATGCTGATGTTGTTTCTGTCTTACCGAGCGCCTTCAGTGCCGCCTGGCTGTCACTGTAAATTGTGGCCTTGCCTGTGTCTTTTAGGTGGCCTACCATTTCAGCACATTCCATTATGGCGTACATTTCTGATTGGAAGACGCTGGCGTACTTACCTAAGGATATTGTTCTATTTATCTCTGTTCCGTTTTCGCATATGATATGGATACCGGCGCCAGAGAGCTTTGTTGTCTCTTTCCGGGAGCCGTCTGTATAGCAGACTGTGCCTGCACTATCCAGCCTCCAGTTGTCTCTTTGGCCTATGTGAATTCTGTATTTCTTATCAAAGGTCCTTTCCTTCTTTATTAGGTCATTATTTGTTAGAACCATTGATAATTTGTCTTCGTAGTACTTGCTGATCTTGGCGTGGCCTTCGTCATAGAAGTTGCCAGTCCATTGACCAGTGCTTCTTAGTTTGAACCATTGTTCTATAGCTCTCCTTTTTATTTCTAGGTCTATGGGGTTCAATCCTAGAATGATCTCTAGCGCGGCTGTGGGTGTTGTTCTCATCGCGCCAGTGGTTAGGAGAGCGGCTAGTCTTTGGACCTTGTCCAGTTCTTGTTTATTCTTACCTGCGCTGGCTGAGTGCCACCATACTAGGGCGCCGTGTACTATTCTCGGTAGGATTATCGCCTGATATATCCACAGCACCATAGCTGGTTTAATTCCCCAGCTTCTACCTATTGCTCTTTTACACTGCATCATGGCCATTTTCGCCTTTGAGCATGTGTTCATTATGTGTGTCTTGAAGCTTAGTTTGTTGTCCAGTGTAATACCTAGATATTTGACCTCATTCACCACCTCTAGGTCTTGGTTATCTAGTTTTACTGGTTCAATCCATCCTAGTTTTCTCTTTTTGGTGAATAGAACTAGTTTGGTTTTGTCAGGGTTTAGGTTTAGGCCTTTGCTCCTGCACCATTCTAGTGCTGCTTTCAGTCCCCTGTTCATTATGTTACACATAGTGCTTAGGACTTTACCTGTTATTAGGAGCACACCGTCGTCAGAGTAAACCTGTGTGTAGATGTGTATCCTGTTTATCTTGTCTACTAGTTCATCTATCAGTAGGCACCATAGCAGTGGCGATAGGCATCCCCCTTGTGGGAATCCTCTTTTTGCCACCACCCTGCATGTATTGCCTGCCAGCTCCGCTTGTATCAGTCGGTGTTTTAACATGTTTTTAATCCACCCTGATATGTCTTTATTAATGCCTTCTCTGTTCAGACTTTCTTCTATCGAGGCCGGGGTGGCCCTATCGAATGCCCCCTCGACGTCGAAGAAGCATCCTAGCGCGTATTCTTTGTTGTTTAGCGATCTCTGTACTCTATTTACCAGGTTATGTAGGGCTGTCTCGATAGATTTGCCTTCCATGTATGCATGCTGGTTTTGGTGTAGTGGAGATCCGCTTGTAGCTATTTGCTCCCTAATCAGTCTGTCTAGTATCTTCTCTATTGTCTTAAGTAAGAATGAGGAGAGGCTTATACATCGGAAGGCTTTTGCTTCTTGGTATGTCGCCTTTCCCGGTTTCGGTATGAAGACCGCCCTTACTTCTCTCCATTTCTTTGGGATGTGCTTTGTTCTTATACTTAAGTTATATAGAGCTAGAAGATCTTCACCTATATATTTTAAGGCCGTTTGTAGCATTTTAGGGAAGATCTCGTCCGGGCCCGCAGCCTTGTACGGCTGGAACGATTGGACGCTCCATATTAACTGCTCGTTGGTGATCAGTGCTTCATCTCCCAGTGCCGTTATAGGTTTCTCGTCAATGAGCGCTTCGTCACCTATCTGTGGTTCACATTCTGGAAAATGGGTGCTGAGCATCAGTTCCAGAATCTTACCCGGGTCGGATACTAGCTCGTTACCGTTCTTAATGCTGCCTAATTTGCAGGTGCTGGTTTTGGGGAACATTTTTGCCAGTCTTGCCGCGTCGGGTTGCTTTTCCACTCCTTCGCAGAAAGTTTTCCAGCTGTTCCTGTTTTCTCTTTTGCATTCTTTTTTGAATGCATTTCTTTCTATCTTGTACGTGAGCCAGCTTTCATCGTCGCCCTTCTTTTGAGCGGTTCTGAGGGCTCTTCGTGTCTTTTTCCTACTTTTTTCCAGTGCTTTGGTCCACCATGGTTGGCCTTTTCCTGGTCTTATCTCCTTCAGTGGGCACGCCTTGTGGTAGGCTTCCCTCAGGGCTTCGTCTAGTCTGTTTGCTTCCCTTTCGAGGTCCTTTGAGTCTTTTAGCAGGTTTTGGTCGATTGGATTCCAACTTTTGATGTGTTTGTCAAATGTCATCCAATCGGTTTTCCGTGCGTTTCTTGTTAAGGTTTTCTCGATTTTGGCTCCCAGGCTGAAAGTTATTCGTCTGTGGTCCGATTTCGAGTCCCTTAGGTCTACTTTCCAGTCTGTGATGTGCCGGCTTATCTTGTCGGTGACAATAGTTAGGTCCAGCACTTCCCTCCTGGTCTTTGTGACAAATGTCGGCGTGTTGCCTTCATTTATTATGTCAAAATTTGTTGAGCTAATAAAGTCTAAGAGTAGGTCACCTTTTTTATTGCAGTTTGTGCTGCCCCACACCACATGATGTGCGTTCGCGTCACAACCTAGAATAATAGGAATGTTCTTACCCTTGTATTTTCTTGTTATTTCTTCCATTTCTGGTGTAGGGGGTCTGTAGTCCTCCTCGCTTGGTATGTAGGCGGACATTAGAAGTACCCTCTCCTTGCAGCCTGTGTTTAACTGGATTGTTGCTGTGGCGCTAGCTAGGTCACTGTAACAATCTGCTTTTATTATACCTAACGATCTTACACTATTGCTGGTATATATACAGGCCCTGGGAGTGGACTCACCGCTTTCGTGGTAAATGATCTCTCCTCCCAGAGATCCGATCCCAGAGATACGTCCTTTTACGACGTATGGCTCTTGCATTAGTGCGATGTCTATTTTCTCTTCCACCACATGTCTGCAGAACTCAATCATGGCATCTCGACAGTGGTGGAGATTAACTTGAACTAATTTTATTTTGTGTGTGTGTATTTGTGGTGTGTAGCTGTTTGTGTTCATGTGTTTGTATTAGATGTGTGTGTGTTTGTGCGTGTCTATTGCTCCTCCCTGTTGCTCGTTACGAGGGCGGGCTTCCCCCCATCCAGTGCGGTTGCATTTTTGCAACACTGTCTGGCGGTGTCCCGCCGCTACGTGACGCAGGGAGGGGGTGTGTTGTGTGTGTATGTTTGGGGCGCGTGTGTCGGTGTGGTGTCCTGTCGTCGGTCGTCGCCTCCTTTGAGGTTTCCGGCACGACACACCGGACCCCCCCTTCGCACGCTACCCCGCCTGTGTTTGGCGCCTGTTGTGTGGTGCTTGGGCTTGTAGTCTGCTGGTACGGTCTGCCATCGTCAGTGGCTCCCCTCTGCGGGGATGTCAGCTGATCGTTACTGCCGCTTTCGGCAGACTCTTCCCCCGGTGTCAAGGTGTGTGTAGGTTGACCGGAGGTGCTCTCCTGGGCTTTGTCTCCTGAGTCTTTCCCCAAGAACTTTCCGTAGACTTGCGTGGCCTGGTAATTAAGCCAAACGTTCTCGTTCGGCGCTTCTATGGGGACCCCTACTACTAGTCTGATGCCTAGTGGCATCATCTCCTTGCGGAGTAAGGTCCACTCGTCTATTTTTAGCTCCACTCTGTGCCCATTTTGTAGCTTGAGGAGCCCCAGAGGGTCTAATCTTTTGCCCACTATGTTCCCAGGCAGCCATATGGACAGCCTGTGGAAGTCGAGTCTCTTGGGGATCAGTCTTACGCCGTTGTGCTCCCCAAAGTCGCAGCCCAGTAACCATTTCATTGCCCCCTCCGTCATCGGGGTGACTAGAAAGTAGCCTTCGGCTACCAGTCCCGACGCCGCGAATGAAAGGTTCTGTCCGCTCGCTCCACTGATGGCTGCTTCCTCAATTTTGTCCACCAGTCTTATTCGTATCTCGGCGGCCGTAGCTTCGTCCATCTCTACGCCGTCCCCCCGCAGGATAACGACCGAGAGGTCACTTTGACCCGTAGTGGGTCTCCGTGTTCCCTCGTTCCGCGGCTCCGGCTTCAGTCGTTTAGCTGGACGTTGCTGCGTACGCTCTTCTGGGTCTGTGCCCTGCCTCTTGATTTTTCTAGGCCTGCCTTCTCCACCTCCCGGTGTGGGCGCAGCCGCTTTGGTTGACGTGCCGGATGTGGTAGGGCCCGTCTTCTCTTTCTCGATCTTGTTACGTATGCGATCTCTCCTTCGTTTTGATCTGGAGATCCATACGCCTTCTTTGTTGGAGCTTTCCCCTATTTCCATCTGCGCGAGGTCGTGCCCGAGAGACTCCGAAATGGATCTGCCGGGACGGCTCGTCGACGCGACGCAAGGGTTCTTGTTTTTCTTGTTAGTTTGCGCTAATGTGCCCCCCCAGAATACGAGGGGCTGCCCAGATCATTGGATGATCCGGGGAGGGATTCTCCGGCATTGCCGGTACCCTCCTGGGGTAATTTCTTTTTATCATTCGCGCTCATTATTAGAAAAACCGGGATTGCCGGATGTTTATACATAAGAATACGAGTTACATATATATATATTTATACACATACATACATACATTATTATTGATATACATACATATTATAAGTTTATATTGGGATGGGGAGGGGAATGGGAATGGAGATGTGGATAGGGGGGGACTTCGAGTGGGGTATGTTTGGTTACGTCTGTTTCATAGGGAATCAGACCAATAGCAGGTGGCACCGCGTGCAGGTAACACCCTACCCTTGATATGGGAGGTCTACACGACTGTTGCGCTATCTCCCATATCCTTCTGCAGACCCAGCACTGGATTGATGCTGGGAATAGGGCTTCTCCTTTTCTGATCCACCCTTCACCCCAAGCACACAAGTAGTACAAGTACACAAGCTTAGTAGCTTACCATGGAGCTAGACAGTGCTCTGTGTGATGTTCATTTATTATTTTTACCCGACTGCGCAACGCAAAGAAGGGTTATTTGTTTATTAGTCTTTGTATGTACATATGTTTGTTTGTTTGTATGTTTGTTCCTATGTGGCGCTCCAGAGGCCAAACGGATGGATCGTTTTTTTTTGTTTTTGCCTTTTCGAAAAACGTGCTTTACATTTGTTCAAATAGTATTCTAGCATCGCTTCGCGGTTTCACCCGCGTACCAGCGGCAACGGATATAATACTTATAGGTATCTATTTTGCTTTTGTAAATGCATACATAGCATAATATAGAGTAGAAATATCAGTAGATAAGTAGATTGCGGAAGCAGCGCAAAACATCGCACGAATAAGTAACCTTCCATAATTCAATTCCAGGGTGCCGAACTGGTGTCCCCGGCTGCTGATAAACCGCGAGAAGGCGGGCGTGAAGTCGGCCGTGCTGCGCATGCTAGGTCTCGGCGGCGGGCTCAACTTCGAGGAGGGGCTGCGGGATGTGTTTCGCCGCGGGGACTGCGACCACGGCTGTCAGGACCTCGCCTCCAGGCTCGGCTGGGCTGTGAGTACTAGTATTTTTTTTTGTATTTGTTATTATAACGGCTACAGGAATACATAATCTGTGAAATTTTCAACTGTTATCACGGTTTATGAGATACAGCTTGGTGACAGACGGACGGACGGACAGACATACAGCGAAGTCTCAGTAATAGGATCCTGTTTTACCCATCGGGCACGTAACTCTATAAACACTGTTTTTTAATCCATTGTTTTTTTTATTTTGTTTTGCAGAAAGATCTAGAAGTGTTGATAACGCGGGAACACGATCGGCTCGAGCGCGAGGGTGTGCCGGCGAAGTCTGAACCTTCGTCACCAGGAGTCAGTGCTCCGGGGCCTTCCGAACCTACACTATGAACTTTACAGTTCAAATACACTATTAAAAGTGTTTACACGGTCTTAGAAAAACCAGTCCAGCATACGTATTACTTATCTAGTTGATAACTGAGTTTGATAGACACTTTGCATTATATTTATTTGTTTACTAGCTGACTCCACAAAGTTTGTTCTGCCTTAGAGGCAAAAAAATGTATCCCTTGTCCGTCTTCCTGATTCTTAGGCACCAATTTTTATGGTTCTAAGCTACGGTTCAGCCGTTCTTGAAAAGTGTAACCAACACGACTTTCTTTCATAAATAGATTTTCACATATAGATTTATTAACAAAGTCAACAATAGTAAAATAATAAATTTAGACGAAATCTAGAGCCAATTACAGATTTACATTAGAATATAGTTGAGTTAAATAATTTTAAGTGATAGGGAAAAAGTCGCACTCACAGATAAAAGCAAAACAAGCAGAAAAGGAAATTATTATTGATTATAAATATATGTTTATGAGCTTAGTAAACCACGCAAAATTACACCACATTGTAATGTGGTAATCAAATCACTCGGAATTAAGTTCCTCAAAGTTGCAATGTATTGCTAAGTGCCTTTGAAACTGAGTTGTCAACTAGATAGATAATAAGGGTGAGGTTAGCAAAAAACTGCAAATTTGTCAGGCAAATACGTCTATAAAAAATAATTGTTTTACACGACGCTTTTGAAACTGACTTATGGCTTATTAAATGACACCGCGTGAATGGATTTTTTTAGCGCAGCCGTGTCACCATCATACAAGCGTCATCGCGTGCCCAGTTTGTATTCTGCACTTAAGAATTGACATACTGATTTGTGTAGTTAATTCGCCGTGTCACGTGGGTTCCTGTGTGGCGCAATGGTTAGCGCACTCGCCCGGCAAGCGAGAAGCACAAGTTCAAATCCTGTGACGGGAGAATTTTTGATGATGTATTTCTTTTTGTAAAATAATTTTTAGTATAATGCCTTCTTTAGCAATAAAAACAAAAGAAATATTATACAGAGTTATTCCAACGATAGAATCGAGGTTGTTTGAAAGCCTTATTAAAGCTTGCATTTGTATAGACTAATCAATATCATAAATTAGACACCATAGTGAAATGTTAAATAGAATTAATTCATATGTTACGGTCAAAGTCCGAAGTACGGGTAAACTTAGGTCTACTGATAACTGACATCGCCAAGGTGTTGTTAACCCAATTACCAAAGATGAAAGAACGATTTTTCAGATGTTAATTATTTAAAAACGGGTTTTCTATAAATGCTTTAAATTCCAAAAAAATTGCGGATTTCAAAATAATATTTTTATTTTTGACTGGTTTGATTTTCTAAACGTTATTTCTTGGTGTTTAAATAATGCTTTCACTACGAGGCCTTCTCGGAAGAACACGAGAAAATGCTTTCTTAATTTCGACTTGGCGGGGAGGCTTGCCCGTGGCGTAGCGGCTATCGCGCTGGAACGGAACACCAGTAGTCACGGGTTCGAGTCCGGCCGCATACTAAAGTTTTTAAAAGCATTTTTTTCAAAGAGCATGGTTTAATTTGACATACTGTCTCTTTATGACGGTTCTGGATGTCGGTTTAGAATCGGTAGAACTTTGGTTTAGCCATACTTCGAACTTTAGCCGTAACATACACAAATCAAAGCAATATTATTAGAAAAATAAATAAATGGCTTATTTAATCAAATCATTAATGTTATACACTAAATAAGAAATACCTATTTATGCATATGTAAATTAAAATTTAACATGAAAAATAATTTATTCAGTAACAATTTTATACACCTTCCAAAAATTGTTTAAATGTTGTTCATTGTTTGTGATTTTATTTAATAATAAACAGTAAGGTAATTTTAAATAATTTTAGTAGGTATGAAATAAGAATTTATCAAAATTGGCGCAATTAGGCGCGCATCGCTAAATCAAATAAAATTTAGATTTCAGTATAGATTCGGTTTTCCCATTATGATAAGCATTTAAGCTGGCTGTACCAAAATAAATAAAATAATTAATATTTTTACAATAAATAACATCCATGTTAATGATTTACGCGATCATAGCTAGTTTTAATCTTTTATTTCTCTAATTTATTTTTAGCTTTAGTTTTGTATTTGGGATTGTAATTGTAATGATTTTCTAGCTAATTAAGGGTGTGCGTCAAGATGGCGGACGTATGAAATGAATATGTTATACCAGCAATGCCCCGCGGTTTTACCAGCGAAATTCCCGATCCCGCGGAGTGTACTATTTATTTTCTTACCTCGACATTTCGACTATGATACAGTAGTCTTAGTCGTAAGGAGATAAGGAGAAGGCTTCGCGACCAAGACTATTGTAACATAGTCGAAACGTCGAGGTAAGATACATTCAACTACATTACTGGTACCTACATTCCTTTCATGTAATAATAACTTATTCATGTCTACCCCCCATTCTGATAGACACAAGAAAGTGCGGTGGCGATGCAGGAAATTTCTTATAAAACTATTTTGCTCCTTCTCTCATTATTCTTCTCTCTTGCCTTCCACTGCGAGCGGAGCTAAGTTAAACATGTGTCAGTTTATCATCCAACGATTGTTTCCATAGCGCGAAAGAGTTCTATGACTATGAAAACAACCGTTGTATGTTGAACTGACACATTTTTAATCCGCTCTGCTCGCAGTGGAAGACTGGCATTACACTTTGTCGTCCGCTTATTAGGCTTGCAATTAGGGCATGAATCCCGGGATATCGTAATCCCGGGATCTCGGACGCAAAAGTTCGATATTACAATCCCGGGATTGAGTGATCCTTTATCGAGATTAGACCAATTTACTATTTGGGTTAAAATTAAGATTTTAAGCTAATTAAATGCTTAAAATAATAAAAGTAATGCAATTCATTATGATTTTTAAAACAAAACCATTTTTTATAGCTCGCATGCAAAATTTTACTGCTAACATCATTTTAGTGGCGTGCCTAGAATTTGGCGCGAAGGTTTAAACAGCGGCTATTTGTCGGCCATATTTCCAAAATGGTGGGGTGGACGGCCAATGGGATAACTTATTTACGTAATTAAACCACCAATTGTCTTTACTATATCAAAGATTTTTGATTTTACACATTTTTATTGTATTAAATTCGCCTTTTTAACGATATATAAAATCCCGGGATCCCGGGATTGAGATCTTAATATCGAAACCAGTCTCGGGATTGAAAACCTTCCTCCGATATTGCATGCCCTACTTGCCTTACCTGATGGAAAGCGACATCATCGACAATATGCTTCCTTAGAACTCTTATAGCCTTATTAATATAAGTGGAGTAAGGTCGGAGTAATTTTACCACTTTTTGTTTCTGTCTGTCAACTTAGCCTTATTTATAAACGTGGAAGAAGGTTGAAGTGATTTTACCACTAATTGTTTCTGTCTGTCAACTTTGAAAGTTCTTGTTACTGAAAAAGACAAAACCGTCCATTGACAAAACATGTTCTCACTACTCCGACCTTACTCCAAGTTTATTAATAAGGATAGATAGATAGAACGCTTTATTGTTCTCACCAAAAAGGCTAAGAATGAAAGTTCACGGAAAAAGACAGAGCATGTTCTCACTACTCCGACGTTACTCTACGTTAAAGTATTATGCAGGTGTACTAGAGATTATGTCTCAAACTTATTCCATGTTTCTTCTACAGCGCTGCAGCGCTGACAATATTGTTACGTCTATCGTAACATGAAATTAGCATGAGATGAATGCTAAGACGAATGTCGATTAATGACGATTAAAACGTCATAAGCATCATTGAGTTTGCGGTAACGTTACCGCAGTGGCTGTTTGCAACTGTCTTCCTTCTGTCATCTATTGTTAAAGTTAAGATTCTTTTCCTACATAGCAACCGCTCTATAGAATAAAACTATAGGTTACTTATTAGATAAAAGTTATTTTTCTAATGGTGTTTTAGTCGTAGTTTGTTTTTATTAATTTTAATAATGTAATAATTCCAATTTAATTCTATTGCAGTTGGATTTTATGGCAATTTTTAAAATAACCATAGTATGAATTGTTGCTATTATAAATGTCTTTAGCGGATTATGAAAGCTTAATACCCTCTTACTTATAAATGATGACTAAGTTTATGTAACATTTGTCTTCAATTAATGTCAATGTAAAGGACAAACTTTACATAGTTAGTCATCGTTTATAAGTAAGAAGGGCAGTTTCGAAAACGCAAAGCGACTGATCTATAAAAATATATATTCGCTGTAACAAAAAGTCGTTATTTTTCTCGTGAATTTATTCCAAAACTATTTATTTACTATTTGTGAGAAAGATTTCGACTTAGGCAATACACCGTACTTACACAAAATGTTTTAACTGTTTAATTGTATCCAAAAGCCTGTATTTTGAAAGAAATAAATGCATAATAATTTTACAAAACTTTTTATTATGAAAAATTAAATGATTAGTTATTTACATGAGGTTACACTGGACAGTGGGCATTAGAAGAAAAAATAATGAAATATTCTAAATAAATGTCCTATCCTAACTAAGCTAATATTCCCAAACGGAAAATGACGAAACCGCGGGACGCTAATTAGTAATACATAAAATTAAAGATGTTAGATATGTTATGTTTACATGTAAGATATCTTAAATAATTATTATTAGTCAAATTCATTTTAATTAATATTCTCAAGTCATTGTAAGTGTGAGCAAAGAAAGCAGATGTCGAATTAATTTCACATATTTATCAACGTTATGTTAGACCAAGGCGGTTCTATGGTTACATTTCTCTGACCTACTGAACTCTATATAATACATACAAGTACGCTGGAAGTCCACCATCACTATCAATAGAAAACAGCGCAACATGGCGCAGATCAAATAGGCACAAATATCAGTGAGCGATGTCCTGTCCAGCGTACTTGTATTATGAAGGTCAGAGGACCTAACCTATAACTTAAATTTAATTAAATCTTTATTCCTTAGCATCAGTAATTCCCTCTGTACTGATAGCAAACATGGCTTCCGTTTCTGGTAAACACGGGCTGTCGTAAATCTTGCATACTCTGGAAACAGAAAACAGTATCATTTATCTCTGAGCGGTTTTGGTCTAGTGGTAGATACAACGACTTTCATTTCGAGGGCTGTGGGTCGAACCCCGGCCAAGCGCGCACGAAATTCTTAATCTTTTAAAAAAATGTACGCTATTAACATCGCTCTTACGGTGAAGGAAAACATTGCTTGGAAACTGACATATCCCAGGAGTCCGAAGGACATTCACTAATCCGGGGCAGGCTCCCGTGGCGTCTTACTGCCTAACCCCTCTAAGAGGAGGCCCTTGCCCCTACAGTGGGAAAAGTCAGCGGGCTAACAATACGTCATTGTATCTCTGAAGAGGCCCGCAGTGGGAATATCGAGATCAAAAGTAGCTTATGTTACTTCTCGCTAATGTAGCTTTCTATTGGTGAATTTTTGGAATAGCTTCAGTAGTTTTAGAGATTACCCGGAAAATACATATATACCTACATGTTACCAACGTTACCTCTTTATAATATTAGTATAGATTGAAAAATAAACTTTTCTTTAGTTAAAGATCGGTGGAATTTGAACACACACTCTGGATACCACTGTATTTACATAAATTATGTTTAAATATCTTTGTTACTCTTTCACGCAAAACTACCGAACCGATCACAGTCAAATAGAAAGCTGGAGTTTTGGAATAACACATAGGCTACTTTTTAACCTAGTACAGCCACGGGATTGAGACTCATTTGTCTAAAACCGCGGGGCGCTGCTATTGTGAACTACTACCTGACCTTAAATTAAAGACATTTTTCGGTTTCAATCGCGTGGTGTTTATTACTTTTATCATTGTTTCAACGCTCAACGTTTCGAGGCCTTTTCAGGTCCTGAAAAGGTCTAAAAGTAATAAACACCACGCGATTAAAACCGAAAAATGGCTTTAATTTCAATACAACATTGCAAAAACAGAAGAAAAATCTCTACTACTGACCTATTATCGCCTCTTCCTTTCCTCAAATACAGTCTAGTAGTGGACGCGTGCGCAATGATATGGCCGCCTATAGGCTTCTTCGTGTCCGCGTTGAACACTCCGACCGCATCCACTTGCGCTACCACTTGATTTGTTATCACAACTGCTACACCAAACTGGAAAAATACAGACTTTATAATGGCGGACAAACTGATAACAAAGTTCTGTACAAAAATTTTCAAACCCCTTTTTTTCATGGGCGTTTGTATTTGAGCTCATCTCATCATCTAAAGCAGGGGTCCCTAACTTATTTGAGACGCGCCCCTTTCGACCATTAACAAAAATCCGCGCCCCCCCGTCCTCCTTTCCAGATTATCAGGTCAGAATCAAAAAGTAGTATTCAATAACAGAATAAGTAGGTATTTTTATTGCTCATTATCATTGGAGCCAGTCTAGAGGCTGATAAAGTTCTTAACATTCGCCAACTGAGGAAACAATAATATGTTTTTGACAGGCGTCTATTTCAAATAATTTCTTTGGTCGTATCAAGCAGTCTGGAATGCATTCTCCAGGTTTTGATACATGACTACACAGGTGGCCTGGGCCCCCCTGGAAATATCTCTGCGCCCCCCACTGGGGGGCGCGCCCCCCACTTAGGGAACCCCTGATCTAAAGGGAAGCGACGATGTAACATGCTTGCCTAGGAGAAACCTAGATGTTACATGCTTCACTCTAGAATTGACTCCAAGGTATAATATCGACGCGGAAATATCCATTTCTTAGCAGTACTTACAAGAAAGGTGCGTGGATTTTGGTATTGGTGATTGAAGTAAATTCCACAGTGGCTGCTTCTCATAGATATGTGCTACATCTCAGATCTCTTTACTTAAATAAATAAGTGGTTGTGTTAATGAACTGTATCGTAAACTGTCTGTTAGTTCGCAACTATGACATAAAATAAAGAAATCTTGAAAGAAAGAAAGATTTCTATTGTTAATAATACCTCATCTGCCAATCGTAGCAACATTCTCATAAACCTCCCGAGGTGCAGTTGCCTCGCGTTGAGTTCTCCACGCCCGGAGTAGTCCGTTCTATACAGAGCGGTTGCACTGTCCACTATTATTAGTGAATATCTGAAATACAAAGAAAAAAGATGATTTTTAAGACTAAATCCGAACTTAGGTTGTATTTTTAGAGTATACTTAATGAATTTTTGTATACTTATGAGTTGAACCAAGGCGCAGCGAATCACTAGCCCACTGCGCTCAAGTCAACAAAAAAACTGTGGCGTAGTGGAACAGTGATCCATAGACAGGTCAGAAGTTCAACTCAGGAGCAGAATTTTGTAAAACATTATTCTTGAAAACTTACTCCCAAAACACTTAACTTCCTTGCAGCTTCCAAAAAGAGAAACATTGAATTAAAAGGATATACTATAATTAGCAGTTGACTAGATAACTATTTTCCATTATTCCAAAAGTATTCCTAACACAGAATAAATAATAAATAAATATTGTATGACGTTACACACAGCGCAATCAAGCTCCAAACTCAGCACTAGGTTTGTACTGTGGGACTAGTCAATTGATATACTACATATTATACGTTTTTTTTGAAAATACATACATATGATACATAAAAAACACACAGACCAGATACAAATATTTATTTTTAAGGATAAATACTTGCACCCGGCCGGTATCGAACCAGCAACCTCCTGCAATGCAGTCGGGCCTTCCCCTGACGCCCAACTGAGGTCGTCCTGAAAGCAAGCTAATAACCTTATTGGTTGGATACACGGGATGTTATACAATATTTTTAACCCCCGACAGAAAATGAGGGGTGTTATAAGTTTGATGTGTCTGTCTGTCTGTCTATCTGTCTGTCTGTCTGTGTGTGTATCTGTCTGTGGCATCGTAGCTCACGAACGGATGAACCGATTTCAATGTAGTTTTTTTGGATGATAGGTGACTTTTGCGCAAGTGTTCTTAGCTATGTTTGATCGAAATCGGTTCAGCCGTTCATAATATATGTTGGTTGAAGCTCGGAAATAAAAAACGAATGTTTTCAAATATGCCCGAGTAGGGTATCAAATAAAAGAGCATGACGTTTGTGACAAGAATATGCATGTTTAATCAAAATCGGCTTAGCCGTTCAAAGTATATGTAGAGTCAAACTCGGAAATAAAAACCGAATGTTTTCAAATATACCCGAGTGGGGTATCAAATGAAAGGACTTAACTTTTGTGACAACAATATGCATGTTTAATCAAAATCGCTGTTATAAAAAGGGTGAAATAAAAAAATTTAATTTAAAATTTAAAAAACCCCCGACTTAAAAAATGTTCCAAGTTAAAACAAAACTAAACTTTAAAAAGGCAAAAATAATAAGCCGAAAACAATTTTCATGTTTCTGAGTAGGTATGTGGTAGGTACCTTACGGTCCCGCGTCGGGGGACGCGAGAACGTTAGTTACTATAAGCACGGGTCGGTTACCATCAACTTCTGTGACACATTTCCGCGTCCCCCGACGCGGGACCGTAAGGTACCTACCACATACCTACTCAGAAACATGAAATTTGTTTTCGGCTTATTATTTTTGCCTTTTTAAAGTTTAGTTTTTTTTAACTTGGAACATTTTTTAAGTCGGGGGTTTTTTAAATTTTAAATTTAATTTTTTTAACTTGGTAGATTTTTAGAGTCGGGGGTTTTTTAAATTTTTAATTTAATTTTCATATTCATCAGATTGCGGGGGGGGGGGGGGGCGTAGAGGTATTTACAGGGGGGCGCGGGCCACTTGTGCAAAAACCTGCGATCGCTAAGAGAATGAATTCCAGACGGCTCGATACGACCAATAAAATTATTTGAAATTGACGCCTGTCAAGAACATATTGTTTCCTCAGTCGGCCAATATCAGCCTCTAGACTGGCCTCGCGGTCACCTCACGGCCGCTATCAAAGGTATTTGGTACAACTTACCAAATACTTTTTGTATGACTAAAAAAAATAATCTAGGTATACTAATATTATAAAGCGGAAGAGTTTGTTTGTTTGTTTGAACGCGCAAGTCTCAGGAACCGCTGGTCTGATTTGAAAAATTCTTTCAGTGTTGGATATTCCCTTTATTGAGAAAGGCTTTAGGCTACTTTTGATCCCGATATTCCCACGGGATCGGGACTTATGCAGGTGAAACCGCGGGACACAGCTAGTAAGCAATAAAAAAACTTATCTTAAACATATTTTAATTCTGACCAGATAATCTGGACTGGAGGACGGGGGGGGCGTGGATTTTTTTTTATGGTCGAAAGGGGGCGCGACTCAAATAAGTTAGGGAACCCCTGGTTTAGATTATCGAGAATCTAGAGTCTGAATTGACCAGTACCTTGATTCGGCCATCATAGCACAAGCATGGACCAGCAGCTGGGTCTGATGGTCAGTATTATAGGCCCTGGCATAGGCCACATTGTCCAGCACAGCCGAGCCCTCCATTCCGTACCGTTGAGCCACAGCCAGCAGTCGCTCCGGGCGGAAAGTGCCTTCCGTGTCTATGTACATGCATTTACCTTCACCACCTGATTGTTCAATTGGTAACTGCAAACAAAAACCCACCATTACACCCATACTATTGGAGTTCTAGATTAATTTGACATTGAGGCTAGTTCTGTTAAAAATATGCCCACGAGATTGGGGCTGTTAAAATCAAGAGTCGCAGCTATGGGTTACACTAGCCGAGGACGTAAGAATACCCATAGTTCTAATAATAATGTTGAATGGAAATTGTGTAAGTTTAAAAAGTAAATAGGATTCTGAAACTACGGAACTTTGATGAAACTTGATTTGAATTGATACATTGAATTATTGAAAGTAACATGGGCTATTTTTTTCACCAAATTTTCTATCAGGATCGGGACCACAAAGTATTTAAATAAATAAATAAAATAAAATGTCTTTATTGCAGGCCGAACCACCCATAGTAATACAAATATCATATTATGTTTAAATTTAGCTATATTTATTTACGAAGGCAATATTTATTAAAATCTTACTTGACAAGTGACAGCCAGTGTGTGACACAGCTGTGTCTTTCCAGTACGGAATTCTCCAAAGATCTCAGTTATGGAACCAGTCTCTATTCCACCACCGAGCAATCTGTCCAGCTCCTTTGATCCGGTTGTCAACTGAATTATTTCTGCCCTAAAATTTAGTTAAGTATAATAAAGTTCACCAAATAGTTTATGCTTAGGTTATAAATTGGTAACTACTTGTAAAGAACTATCAGATCTTTTTAAGAAGGATGTTAAAAATAATAATAACAGACCGAGTAATACCTACCAAGTACTTATCAAAATCAAAGTACTTTTATTTATTGGGATATTACAATATATCTCTTTGAATCGTCAAAAAGATGAGATATGAGATATTAAAATTTATACTACAAAAAAACCTTAAATAGACAGATGTTACTTGATAAAAAGCAGAAATGTTTCAGAGTGAGAAAATTGTATCTAGCAATACAATTTTTTCTGGATCTTTCTCATCCACATACGCTGGATAAATAATATATAAGTAAATACCAACATCTGAGCAACATATTATACAACAGCATGTAAACCAGTTATTGCAAATTCAGCATTTGCCTTTTTTACAATGGCTGGCCTGTAGACCAAGAGTGAAAATAAAATGTGCTTGAGAATTACCTTTTCTGATGGAATTCAGTGGCGGTAGTAAAGCCCATGGGCACCAGTTTGGAAGCTTCAGCTAGTATTTTATCAGCCTTTGCCTCCGATATTCCTTTGATGGTTATGAGCCATTTTTTGGGAGCATATGCAACAGATTCAATGGTGTGGTATCCAGCTTCTTCAAGTTTCTTTATATCACCAGATGTGATACCATTTCCCTGTAATATTGAGATTATCCATGAATCATAGGGTAAAAAATGTGCATCCAAAGTATAAAACATGGACTCTTTATTGATCACTAATCAATCATCGAATGGACCATGTCATCACCAAGGGCGACTGTTGTATGTTAAAGTGATAGTCTGTGATAGTGAAATCATTACCAAGGGCGACTTTTGTACGTTAAAGTGATAGTCAGTGATGGTGAAGGTGGTAGTTTTAAACTGAGATGAAGACTCGTTCTAACTTGTTTTCAAAGTGATATGATTGGTGATAAGTGATATGTTATTATTACTTTACCTCTAATTTATTTATGAGTTGCGGTCCACACTCGTCCAAATCGTCGTCTGCGGTAGCAGTTACAGCGGAGGCTGTTGCGGCAGTCATCTTCTATATAGCTCAATCTTAACTCAAGCTCTCTCTATCACCGAAACATCGAACACTTTTGTTAACAATAATTTTAGGTTATTGTTTGGTGTTTTTTTTTGTCAACAAAATGAGGACCATAAAAATAATGCTGTCGTACCGTTTTTCAACAAATTGCTGTTTGCTGTAACTGTTTACTTTATTTTTTAGAGAAAATCTTTATATAAACAAGCAAGACTGACTGAGAAAACAAGAAAACGGAACAATTAGTGATGGGTCAACTCGAGTAGCCAACTCGAGTTAACTCGAGTTGCGATCAACTCGAGTCAACTCGAGTTAAACCTTGCGAACTCGAGTTCAATAATAGTACTATTTTTAACAAATTTTTACCTAAAAATGCATAATTGGTGTTTATTTTGTTCGATAAATTAATGTTTATTTCGGTCCTATTGCCTTATCTCGGTAAGGACCGAAGGATTCAAATGTAAAAAAAACTACATGTCGTGGTTTCACATGGTGTAAGCCTCGTTCTCGTTATTGAGATTGAAAAATTTCGATCCCGTGGGAATATTGCGATAAAAATGTATGTATGTAATAATTTAAGTCTCCAGCTAATTACATACTAAGTCTCGTCAGAATCGGTTTGGTTTGTTTTGGCGTAAAGCGGAAAAGTATATAAAATAATTAATTGGGTTACTTATGCCAACCAACTCGAGTTGCAACTCGAGTTAACTCGAGTTACGTGCATTTTAACTCGAGTTGACTCGAGTTACGTTTATTCCGAGTTGACCCATCACTAGGAACAATATGCCACAAACAAAAAACAATGACTGAAAAGTCAAAGTCACTGTCATGTTATCCCGCCAATTTTTTTTTTTCTACGTTTTAGAATGGTACATTCAAAATGGGCCCAATAAAATAAATCCAAAGTCTCCTAATTACGTTAAGTTATTCTTATTACGTTGCTATCGTTACACGTTCCTGCAATTCGAGCCTGACATTCCACACTTACAGACATATTTAAGAACATATCATACATACATAATGTACATACAAATGTAATAAAATAAATAAATAATCAATTTTATTTACAGAACAATCGAAACTGAGCAAATCCCTTTTGCCTGCCCTTTTTTTCGGTTGCAGTTAGTTTAAAAAAAATGTCACGCGGGCGAGCGGCAAAACTACCGACAAACGGAAAACTTTAATTTTCAACTCTTTTTTACCAAAAAGTATACCTTTTTCAATGTTCATTTGAATATTATTTTATTTTTCAATCATGGAAGAAATAGAGGAAATAAATTTATACATAGAGGATCAGTTATTCCCCGTAAAAAAGAGTGTTCTTTGTGAACACAGTGACTATTTTCGTGCGATGTTTAGTGGAAATTATATCGAAGAAGATCAAGAGAATATTACTATTGATGTAAGTATCTTACAACTTAATACTATCTACTATCTGATACATGCTTACAAATCTGTCGAACATGCTCTTAGCGTTAATTTTTGTCTGCAGGTAGTAGATGCACATTCCATGAATATTATTCTGAGATACATGGACATGGGTATGATAGATCTTTCGGAATTTACTTTGCCGGTTCTCGGGAACCTGGCCTTGTCTGTGAACTTCCTACAAATCACTGAACTTGTCAGACAAATAGACTATTGCTTAGATCTCCAACTATCACTGTCCAATTGGACTGAGATCATGGCCATAGGAGAGCAGTCATGTTATCTGAAGTTAGAACATTTAGCTGCTGCATTTGGCCTGTTATCTTTTAAATCTATGAAGCTAGAACATATTCCTACTATGTACAAACTATTCTGGTACCTCTCGCATCCATACTTGGACACAGACAGTGAATTAGATGTTTTTAAATTTGGTTTCCGATGGATCACCCATACCGAGACAGGTGGAGATGCTATACTCATAATTCTTGGCTGTTTAGATTTAAAAAAAGTGACTGATGAAGAATTGACTGAAATGATTTTGTTAATTCAAATTTACGCTAACAGTTTAGCTGACAAAGTGCTACATTGTCTCCAATGGCTCTATAATAATGATGGAATCACATTACAAAATGCTACATCAAAAAAAACTACAGTAATCGAAACATTTACAGAGAGGGTCTACGTTGAAACTTGCAACTTAATCAAAGAAAACAAGTCTAGGAAATTAAAATTTACTCCTGCTGTAGCTATATGGAAAGTAAGAAGTCGAAGGTTAGAATTGCCGCCAAACTTTTTGCACATTTTTACAAAGGAAAAGGGGTTTGAGAAATGGTTGGAAGTGGCAGAAAAAACCTTGTGGGGCTGGAATGTTGTATGCTATGGCCCTAACAAGATTGTTACAGTGTGCGGAGAGCATGGAAGAGGTACAGGATCTTTCCAGAGAGATGTTAGAATCTATGATACGCTACGAAAAGAATGGATCAATCACGGTGTACAATTACCTTCAAGAAGGCACAGTGGTACCGCTATTTTAGAAGACTCCTTATTTATTATTGGTGGTGTAGGTGGGTTTAGGTTAGTTGTTATTTTATTGCTTAACTCTTTGACTGCTGAAAACAAAACGTTTGTGTTTTTCTACCATGTGCGCCAGTGTGGTAGGCACACAACAGGTGTGTTTTTTCCTTCTGTCATGCTTATACCTACTGCCCATAAGGCCATTTGTTGTTTTAGGCCCAGCAGCCATAGTGTTGATTTTTGTACGTTTTCTTTCAAAAATTTACAATTCCGTAGTGCTCCTGTTGTGTGTGCTATGTGTATCACATGTACACAACAAAAAAAACCACATGTTTATAAAATATTCAAACTGAACTTTTCAAAATTACAGGGTAACTCTGGACTCTGCTTTGATATATGACCTAAAAGATAGAACCTATAGACCAATAGCAAAGTTCCCTGATGCGCTGCAAAGTCCTGCAGTATGTGCTCATAAAGGTAGGTAATAAAAAAAAATAGTGGCGTTGATGGTGTTGGTGTATTTGTAGTGGTAGGTACCCTGACTTTCATTCCGAGGGTCGTGAGTTCGAATCCTGCCCCCCGCATCTTTATTTTAGAAAAATGCATGTGTGCTATTAACATTGCGAGGAAATTGACATGTCTCACCACAGACAGTCCGACGAAGGTATAAGGAGATCGCCAATCCGGAGTAGGCCTCCGTGGAGTCTTGTACTATTATGAATTTAGTGTCTAATCTAGCTATATTATGTGGAAATTTCCATATGAGTTCAGTTTTTAGTAAAAACAAATATTAGAATATTAACAAAATTTCTTTTTAATTTTTGTATGTAGCTCAAGGCTATTTTAGTTAGATTTATTTTAAAGGAAAAATAGCATTCAAAAATAAGATTGCGTAGTCTAATTTTTGTCCACCAACTTGCGGACTTGCGTAGTCTAGTTGGAACAGACGTTGGGGTACTGACCCAAAGACGCGAGTTCAAGCCTCGCCGCAAGTGAAAATTTTTGAATGCTATTTTTCCTTTAAAATAAATTTTCTAAATTAATATTTAGAAAATTTATTTTAAAGGAAAAATAGCATACAAAATGTTAAATGTTAATACAAAATTTAGAAAATCTTAAGTTTTCTTTCTGTCGCCTTCAGAGGACAGAAGTCTACCTATACAAACGTAGTCGACTGTTTCGTCCCTGGATAAAAGACATTAGAACAAATATGTTAATACTATATCTGCCATGCCATGACCATGCCCTACATTATGGATTTTCATATTGCTTACTTTTCTCAATTTTATTTCTATTATAGTTTCGGAAATTCAGGGTATCTACGACTAGACCATAGCTCTTTCATACGACTATTATTTCTGTTCACAGGTTCAATCTACGCTGCCGGATTCAAAAACATATACAAATATGAAGACTTAGGGAAACATGACCGATGGAAACTAGTCCTAACAACTGATATAAAGTTGAACCACTTATTATCTTTTAAAGATTATATTTATTGTTTACAGAATTATTTTAATCATTTGCACAGGTTTAGGCCGGGGATAGACAATAATTTAGAATTGGTTACGAATTTTAAATACCCACCTGCAACTGTATGTAAATTTAGTGAGTATAAATTAATTATTGCACGATGTTACACACAGCGCAATCTAGCCCCAAACTAAGCACTAAGCTTGTACTGTGGGTATATTTAAGCATATTAACTTGCGGCGGGAATCGAACCCACAACCTTCTGCATTGCAGTTGGGCTTTTGTCCGAGGCGCCACAAAGGCTGTTCGTCCGTTCCAGAGTATCAATTGAGAAGTAAATAAATGACGAACCCGCAACATTCTTGCAAGGCCAGAATGTTGCGGGTTCGATTCCTGCCGGAGACTAGTATTTATGCTGACCATAAATACGTGTACCAGTAGTATTATGTACTTACAAACAAAAAGTGTTGTATGTAGTAAGTATATCCGTTGTCTAGTACCCATAGCACAAGGCTAGTTTCCTAGTTTGGGACTAGATTCCGCTGTGTAAATAAATAATAATAAATAATAAATAAATTCTCCAAACAACACACAGCGCCATCTAGCCCCGTGGTAAGCGACTAAGCTTGTGTTACGGTGACTAGACAACGGATATAATACTTATATTTATTTTTCTTTTGTAAATACATACATATTATACATAGAGGGACACCCAGACCAGACACAAATATTTATTTTTTAAGCATAAATACTTGCACCCGGCGGGAATCGAACCCGCAACCTCCTGCATTGCAGTCGCGCTTTCGCACGACGCGCCACCGAGGTCGTCAAGTGTAATGTCCTCCAATATACATATAAAAAAATATTGTAGACAACTACTGCCATATAAGTTGGAGATATGAAATCATGAAGTAATCATTCTTAAAATCGTTTCAGGGGACTGCTTCATAGTATTCACTCATCAACAAGGTGGTGTGACAGAGCCGTTAGCAGTCGAAGAGTATTCTAAAGACATTGTAGATTCAGAAATGCCCCGAGTAGTGTGGGAGGAGCCCGAGTCAGAGATAACGATCAACGATGTAGCAGGCTCTTGTTCTTTCATTATGGATCTACCTTCGTTACAGAATGACGTGTCTACGTACCATAAGAAGTACATATCCAGGTATTCTGATATTTATTATGATAAGTGTTGATGGGAAAGTCTACCTACTCTTTTCAACTCGAGGAAACAGTCGACTACGTCTGTTTGAAGAAAGAGTAGGTAGACTTTCCTCTTATTGTTACTTTGCTCCGCTTGCCAGACTGCAATTTTGATACTATTGTGTCAAAATTATGTTTTTAAGTTTATTATATTGGGTTAAAAAGCTAACTTATAGCTTTGTAACTTCGCAAATGGGACTGAAGCTTTTTAAACCTATGTTTTTAGGAAGAAATGTCGTTAAGTTTGTTACCTCGAAAGGTAATAAATAAATTAATCTAATTTTAAGAACACTTGTCCATTTTAAAGGACAATGACCAAAAATGTATGGCGGAAAAACCCAGCGTCGATTAGAAAAACACATATACTGGTTGATAGCCCTTTAATTACCAAGCAATAATATGAAATCAATGTCACGACATATAGTTACCACAAATGTCTACAGGTGCCTAAGTTAACTTGAGACTTTTTTTGAAAGAAAAAGTTCGTGCTCAGGTCTCAAGTTAAGTTAGGTTTATAAAAAATGAAAATATATAAATATGAAATATTTTACCAATTTAAAACCTAATCACATTTTTACCGTTACCTGCGACTTGGGAGGAAGCCGCAGGTAATCGTTCGTTGTCAATAGTATGAGTAAAAGAGGGACAGATAGTGCAAAACTGACATGACCAAAAATGTATGGCGGAAAAACCCAGCGTCGATTAAAAAAAAAACTATTTTACAGTGAAGGGCATTAAATGGACTACCTGTGAGTGAAGTTACTTTTTCGAAAAGTTATAACCATGACTTGTTTTGACAAGGTCATGTTTCGATATTAAAAAATGGTTTTTGGTTGAAATAATGATGTTTGTTTGGTCTTGATGGGTTGGTGTGTGTGTATGTATACACATGTGTATGTTACTATGTATGTATGGCTTTATTTATCACATCCTATTATTTACCTGCGGCTTCCTCCCAAGTCGCAGGTAACGGTAAAAATGTGATTAGGTTTTAAATTGGTAAAATATTTCATATTTATATATTTTCATTTTTTATAAACCTAACTTAACTTGAGACCTGAGCACGAACTTTTTCTTTCAAAAAAAGTCTCAAGTTAACTTAGGCACCTGTAGACATTTGTGGTAATTAGATGTCGTGACATTGATTTCATATTATTGCTTGGTAATTAAAGGGCTATCAACCAGTATATGTGTTTTTCTAATCGACGCTGGGTTTTTTTTGGTCATTGTCCTTTGTATGTTTTAGGAAAATTGTAAATTTGGCTCATCATGATAAGATTGATACCTAGTTAATTTATGCTAATTAATTATTGACCTCTTTATGAACGATGATTAACAGTTGCATAAACTATTTTACTGTGATATGAATTTACAAAGTTGACAGACAAAGATGTGTCATTGTCTGTCAATGTTACATAACTCAAAAAAAAAATCATCAAAAATCAAAGTATGTTTATTCATTCGGATATTAGCAAGATATCTCTTTGACATGTCATTTTTTTTTATTTAATCTACTCTACTATGTCTTCGGATCGCGACCTCCATGACATGAGAAGAAGACACAAGAAACTCATGGGGTTTTTTTTTGTATATTTTTTTTGCAGTAATCATGTGATTTACATTGTCGCATATATAATATTATTGAAGAAAAGTGGAACTGGAGCAATAATCTATAGGTACTTAGTATAATAATCCTTACTAGCATTACAAGAGCGAAAGTAACTCTAACTCTAAAGTAACTTAGTCATATGTTAATCATCGTTTATAAGTAAGGAGTTAGAAATTAAGTTAAAGTTAAGGAAGTACTTTCATTGTAAGCAAAATATTTGTCCCTTCTATTTTCTTCTATAGTGCGTTTCATCTTTAAATTCCTATGCCATTATGTTGGTAGCAAAACAAAAAAGTCTTGCCTTAATATCTTGAATGTGCTATACCCTAAACCTTGAACAGGAAGATTCGTTCATTCATTCTTAATATACAAATCTCCCTTAATTCAAAGTAGCACATGCAATTTTTTGTATTTTGCAATTTGCTACCAACATGACGGCATAGGAATTTAAAGATGAAACGCACTATATACCTATTTACTATTTATACTCTGCTATCTTCGTACTTTTTCTGTCTCAAAATTGTTGCCAAATATTTAATTTTACTTATACTTAGGATCATAAAAAGTTCTTGTTTTTTGTTCTAAAAAAATAAACAACTTTTGTTATCAATGTACATTTATTAAACATCCATTTACAAACGCAAAATTAATGTGTACATAATTATAATTTGTACAGTAATCGTGTATAGTATTTGCATCTCGCCAAGCGACGCAGGTTTGACGTATACGATACTTAGGTTTACATCTACATATTGTATATTGTGTAAACAAAAAATGCCATTGAATTTGACTTGAAACTGGTCAGTGGATAAGAAGACATTATATTAAAACTATATTCATATATAACAGATTTTATTAGGGTTTTTTGTACAACAGCCACTCAGTTTATCTTTGTGACCAAATGACTTGTATAAACTATTAAAACAATAGTTTAACGCAATTTTAAGACTTAAAGCCTTTTAGGCAGTACGAGTTTTGACATTGCTAATCTACCAAATTATATTAAAATAATGTAACCTTTACAGTACAAGCTGTACTTCAAGTTAATTCTTCAACACGAAAAAAAAAGCAAATTGTGCAAGCCGTTTGGGGATCCTATACCTACATGGGATTTACTCGGCGTTTTTATATGCTCTAGCGCTCCATTAAAAGTGTCACATGTCAAGACGCAAAAACTATACTGTAATAAGGCAATTGTTAATATTCATACTAACGGTACTTAAAAACAAAATGACAGCATTTCATGCGATCTTATTAGACTAGTAATCAACAATAAAATACATTTTTTAGGTATGGCAGTGCCTCAGAAAGGACACTGGTATAATAACTTAATTTTATTTATCCCTATACTAAATTAATGTTATTTACATTGAATATAAAACTAATATTTATTTATTAATCCATAAGTTAAGGCCACTCGTCTATCATATAAAAAGCACCGTAAAAAATGGCACTTCATCGTCCCTTAGAGTTATAAAACAAATTAAATTAATATTATTAAAAGCTCATTTCCTATGCAAAACTATTCTACTTAATATTATAAATGAGAAAGTTAAGGAAGGTACCGCTACCATGAGTCTTATTAGTCGTAAAAAACGTCCACTGTAACGTTAACAGTTAGACCTAGGCACAGCCTGGTTGAAACTTGTCGGCCGCACAAGCTAATAACAATATCTTGCGTTGCGGACATGCCCAAACTGTTAAGGTAGGAACATACTGAGCCCATGAATAAAACGCATTATGACATCTAGACTCTTGAATTTGTATGAAAACCTTTGAATTAGAAACATATCATACGCAATGTTATCACACGCGTCCCACGGTTCTAATATACTGACATACTGAGCCCATGAATAAAACGCATTATGACATCTAGACTCTTAAATTTGTATGAAAACCTTTGAATTAGAAACATATCATACGCAATGTTATCACACGCGTCCCACGGTTCTTATACAAATGGTGTCATAATGAGTTGCATACGTGGGCTCCGTATGTTTCTACTTTAAGTCATGCGTTGTAGACATGCCTAAACCGTTAACGTTACAGTGAACGTACCTATTTTATTAACACATCAACGCATGGTAAGGGTACTGAACTGATGATTAAGAAACTGTATTCAAACAGACGTTCTTATATCTGATGGGTGCAAGTTTTACTTAAAAACTAATACAAATACAGTGATGTAATATAAAAGCAAGATAAAAACATGTTATTTGGTATCTTAAGGCCTTTTTTTTCATTACAAAAGTGTTCAAAAAAGCAACCAAGACAATATTGATTGCCATATCAATATGAAATACTGTAAAATTGATGTCAAAAATATTAATAAGGCACGTTATAATAATAACTAATCTAATAAAAAATACTATAAATTCATAAACAACATTACAGTAAATTGATACATACATAAATTTTATTGATTAATATAATAATTTTACAATTACAAATACAGATTTTCCGTCACAAATAATAAATCCTACACGTTTTCTGTAGGTTTATAAAGGCACGTATTTATTCACAATACCTCAGATCATAGTTTGGTAACATAAATAATGTATACAATTTTGGCCGGTGCAGCCACTAAGAAAGGGTTTTAAGAGGATGTTCGTTCGCTTATTAGAAAAAATATTCAATGAAATTAAAATAACAAAACCTATAGAAATCCAGTAGGATAGAGCTAAGCGAATGGGTTTTGGAAAACCTTAAAAATGTATCAAGTTGCGACTATACTGTGTTGCAGAATATTAGATCAAAAATGTAAACAAAAAACTCGTACATTTATTTGAAAGCAGTTCTTTATTTACTTTTTCCTTTGATATTGACAGCTCTATGTTTACATTTTTGATCTAAGATTTTGAGACGGAGCATAAATTACTGTTGTAAAAATCGCATATAAATGTGGTCTGCAGCTATTTTTAACCGACTTCAAAAAAAGGAGGAGGTTCTCAATTCGACCCGTATATTGTTTTTACAGGGTTAAGTGAGACAAAAGCGGACGAAACCGCGAGACAGAGCAGGTTAGTTAGTTAATAACAAAGAAATAACGTGTTTACGTCCATCCCCCAGTTAGTTTGTGGAACATTTCTTCGTCCAATGTCTGGTTTGCATCCTTCGACCGCATCGATAGGAAAATGTATCCGCCGATGAATTCATGGACGACTTTGCAGTCGGCCGATTGCACGGAGAATATTATGTTACCCTCTTCGAATTGTACCATCATGTGTTTTATTTCCCAGTTCACGTTCCATGCCTGGAAAAGAAATACAATAAATTATAATAATATAATCTGAGGCTATATAGGTTCTCTGCATTCTCTCCGTCTGCATATCAAGTTGAATCGCAATCGGTTTAGCAGTTTTTGTGTGATTGAAACACAAATAAATATCTTAACTTTTGCATCATCTCATTCTTCCGATGTCCCATGAAACGAAAACCGAACAAGGTTTATTTTTATTTTACGTACTAGCAGTGCCCGCGACTTCGTTCGTCTAATTTTTTTGATAATATAATATAGCCTTATAGCCTTCTTCAATAATGGACTATCCAACACTAAAATAATTTTTCAAATCGGACTAGCAGTTCCTGAGATTAGCGCGTTCAAACAAACAAACTCTTTAGCTTTACAATAGTAATAGATAAGCCAGCGTCTGACCACTATCACAGCTGATGTTAGGTGTAGATGCAGTCTAAGATGAAGCACGCTGATCTAGCCATTCACCCGCGACTTTAAGACTCCCAAATTGTACTCGCCATTCCAATGTCTTGGAGTGCGAATGAGGAATGACGAAGCAAAACGCTTAGTGCGTATATCGGGGACGTCCACCATAAAACTGGGTCTCATTTTACCCAAGGTCCGCCCGCAGTCCGGAAGGTTCTGGCAGCTCTTGATGATCTAAAGCTATAAAACCTTTAATTCAATAAAGCTACCAACCTTCATAGTACTAAACCTCCATGTCTTGATATGGTCTCCGGTGCTGGGGTCAAGCCTCATGATCCTGTTATTGGCTATGCTAATGATCTCATCCTTCCGATGTCCCATGAAGCGAACCACGAACAAAGTCTGCCCGTAGTCCGGAAGGTTCTGCCACGTCTTGATGTATTGGAGCTTTGCTTCTAGTAGAGGCAAGTCTTTGACGTTCGCGTGGCTTTCTAGTACGCGTTGACTGAACTGTGGAACAAATTATATAAGTTTATAAAAACAACAAGCGCCAAACGTTGGAGTGATTGGAGATAAAATCTGTTGAATATTATTGATTGTCTGTGAATTATCCTTACTACTACACTTGTACTAGTTGACCCGGCGAACTTTGTTCTGCCTTAGAGGTAAAAAAGCATAAAGTAAATATCTTATGTTCGCTTCCTGATTCTAAGCTACCTTCCCACCAATTTTCAGCCAAATCGGTTCAGTCGTTCTTGAGTTATAAATAGTGTAACTTACACGAATTTCTTTTATATATGTTTACAGAAGACTAGCAGATTTCCGCGGTTTCACCCGCGTAAGTCCCGAGAATATCGGGATCAAAAGTAGCCTATGTTACTCAGGGTAAATGTAGCTTCCTAAGGGTGAAAGAATTTTTAAAATCGGGCCAGTAGTTTCGGAGATTACCCCCAATACACATACATACATACATGTTACCAACGTTACCTCTTTATAATATTAGTATAGATATAGATAGAAGAAGACTATGGCTGACCTTATTTATTTATTTTTAGGAGAACCAACAGCTGCTTAACAATATAACTTAAAAAACTAACAACCGGAGAGCCAATTAGAGGTTCCCACGAATAGACAACTTCGACTTAGACCTTCACAAACTTTCACCTTTATAATATTAGAAGGATTTGCGAAAGCGATATTTGAACTAGCACATCTTGCTTGCCGGACATGCGTACCACAGCGACCTAAAGATTCTAGAAGACAATATCCCTCGGTGATATGGTTTGAGCGGATGGGTAGCCGAAACCTGTGGTTAGTTGGTTGGTTGAGCCGACTGTGACAAGGCTCTACCAACCAATCAACCGCGGGGCTCGGCTAGTTCTGAATAAGACTGGTAATGTGGCAGTATCTTTCTCCGTGGCACCAGCTTCAAAATATGTACACTTTTGGTGGTATGTACTCCCAAAGGGATAATCTTCAGGTGACGATCAGGGCTACCTTTCCACTTTCATGTTTTCTATTCAATATTGGTAGGTTGGTAGGTCGCCCATATAATAAGCCGATAAGGCTGTCCATTGTGCCACTTTATAAATTGTGTTTTTGGTACAATAAAGCACATCTTACAATCTAACTTTTCTTGACTATCCAACCAAAGGTTGCTTGAAAGTGTTCGCTTTATAATAAGGTCGTCCTTTTTTCCTACCTAGAACACTATTATTTATTCTGTGACCTAGATTTAAGATGTTCATTGTTCACGTTGATTGTTTTTGTAAAATAAGTTTGACAAATTTCTTCGTGAATGAATGTTTAAGAAGGTGGGTACTGTTACTATTTCCATACAAACATAATACCAAAATAGAATTATGAAAAATTTAGTTTTCTACTTTAATAACGGCTTAAATTTACGTTGTAAAAATGAACGAAATGTATCTCCGTTTTATTTCATTTCGAATGAATATTTCGGAAAACCTTGTGGTGGGGACCCTGTAAAAATAAAATCTTAATCCGAATAATACCAATATAAGGGTAGAAAACTAAATTTTTCATAATTCTATTTTGGTATTATGTTTGTATGGAAATGGTAACAGTACCCACCACAGGCTTTTCAGCTCGAACTTATTTTGAAACTATGACGTGCTTTGGTACTAGGTAGTTTCTACATCAAATGTTAGATGTCACTATTTTCACGAAACTGTATTGTGGTGTAGTTAGGGTTGCCAGATACGGACTTATAATTTCCTTATAATTTTCAAAACCACAACAGCGTAAACAGTGGTAAAAATCACAAAAAAATCCATTTAATAATACTTCTAATGAAAAGAGATAAAAGTAGACACCATATTCAAATATCTTTTTTGAACTTTATTTTTAACCCGCCAGGTTATAAGACCCAGTCGGTATACCTATAATTCAATCTCTGAATCTGGGAAAAGACCTATTAGGCCGAGAATTTAACCTGGTTTACAATATAGTTTCACGAAAATAAAATTGGAGCACGACATGTTGTCTTGGCGTTCCCGTCAAAACTTCCCATTTTTGTTTTATTTTATTCCAATGACATTTAATTTTATAATTGACATTTTACTCCATCTAATTAATTAGGTAGGTACTCATCTTTATTTTGATTTTGAATTGAACCAGCATCTTACTCCCGGTTTGAGTAAGATGCTGGTTCGAATCCAGCCCTGCGTCTATCGTGCGTTGTGTTTTTGCAGAAGTATTGTTTCTTTAAAAAAAAAACACTTCTAAGAAAGCCCAGTGCATGTTTAAGCACTCAAAATAGAATATTAAAAACATTTATTTCAGATAACAAAATCCATATTATATGTAATTAATCAATTACATTACATTAAAATAATTCAAAAAATATTAATAAATCTTTTTTTTATCTCCTTTCTGGGGAAAAAAAACTCCAGGTATAGCAACCCTATTTTTTTCCCATTCGGTTTCGTTTTGCTGTTCTGATTGTTGTGTTTTTGTGCTTTTTCATAATAATTTGGCTTTGAATCTGGACTTCGTCGACCCCTCTATAAATATATTTTGAAAGGTCG